>CM037853.1:107273742-108473742 GCA_021234595.1 Delia radicum | reverse complement strand
AACACATACATACTAAAAGTTGAACTCTTTGTTCATTTCGAAAATCTATGCTGCCATATAAAATGTTTGACAAATAGCGCGCCTTTGCATATGAGTCACTATATTAAGCCTTTGACGACAGAACTTAAACCACTGAAGATTTATTGACGAAACTTCATGGAAACTTGGCCCTTTGACTAAAAATACATTTTGTTCTGCCTTTGGCGGTTTACTGTTCCCCCTATCGGAGAAATATAGTACTAAAGCTAAATACATTAATGGGCTGTCGCTCCTTAATGGGTTAACCTTTTAAACATTATAAATCATAAAAATACAAAAAACTAATTTTTTGACTTCGGGTTGATTAATTGTTTTCTTCCTGAGACATCTTTTTCTAATAGACTCTATATATGTCATTGCCATTTGTTAAGGTTAATTGTTAGTTATGATATAAAATTCGGCAAAACTTTCAAAATGAGAAAAACCTCTAAACAGCAAGTTAAATCACAAGTTTTGTGAATCAAATATGTACCTCAAATTAGACTAACTATAGGGACAGGCTATACATTTCAATTGAAAGGTTTGAGATTGATTGCATTTTAAAAACGTTGTATGTTAAAAACTGCATTTGTATGCGCTAAACTTTAAAATCATTTTGCGAGAAAAAAAAACTGCACCATAACATACATTAAAAATTAAAGTACGCCATTGAAATCAGCCGGAAATATATAGAATTGTTGTACATAACCTTCTTAATTTTTAAAAGCTAAGATTTTGTCTTCCTGTGAAATTATTTATGTGATCTTTTTTTTGAGGAAATTTTTATAATCGTCCAATTTTTTAAACTTGCGTATTAAGTTCTCAAATATTTTTTAAAATTTTGGCACTATTTCGGATTTTAAGAAATGAACAAATTCAGAAATTTTTAATATGCGGGAAAACACTGATGTCAGAAATGATATCAATTGCTAAAGAAGAGTACCAATAACTGTTTCTTATTTAAAGAAGTCATTCAAAACTTTATGATTCTAGAGTTGAAAGAACAAATCCGATATCAACTATTGTTATCGATAAAAAAAAAGATATAAAGAACAATGAAATTTTACCCATTTTACACCGACGTTGCTTTAAAGTATTAATTTATAGAAAGAAGGCCGGTGTTATAAATGTTATATGCTGATTTTGTTAGGGGACAATGGGAAAATTTTTCAAATGAGAAAAAATTGTTGTGCGTTATATACTTTTTAAGTAAAATTGAAAGATCGGATCATGAAAATTCAGAACTTGTAAAAAGTTTAATATGCAAAAAATTACTCTATTTGATTTTTAACGTGAAAAATAAGATACACATAAAAAACAGTAGGCACAGTAGTAAATTCAAACACTAATATTTTTACATTCAAATTTTTTTCCAACAAATTTTGCTTGTAAATTGTAGTTTTTCATATCAAAATTTTTTAAAAACAAAAATTCAAAATTACAAAAAAAAATCAACAAAAGGGTGTTTGTATTTACAAATCATCATTGTTGGTGCCAATTTAAAAAACTTTTTTTATATTTACAGAAATGCTCTATGAGGCATGTTTAATATTACAAACAATTTTGTAATTTATTTCTGTATAGTTCCAACGAACAGAAAATCTTAAAAATTGGTACGCCAGGTTTGCAATTTTACAATTTTTAAAAATTGTATAAAAACACCAATATTTGTTATAAATTCTCACAAAATCGTAAAACTCCGATAGATCAAATTGTATATTACAGTTTGATAGATATTTACTTTAGCAATAAACAACAACAATTTGAATTGAAAAAATGTTTAACCCGTTAAGTACATACAAAGCTTCAAATTTTGAACTTAAATTGTGAATACCACCTCTACAGGACGCAAAAAGTGTATAATAACTTTAGAAAAAGCTTATTGAGACACTGTTACATCTTTCTACCAATTTCGTCAAAAAATCGATGAGTGGTATAAAATGGGTTAAGTCTTTTTTTTATCGCAAAATTACCCAAAATAATGCTTTTCGTTGATAATACAACATTGTACACATCGTGGTACAATGCCAAAAATTTGGTTATAGCCCTATATAGATATAGCCTTTTTTTAATTATTTTTTCGGCAGTTCGAGAAAATGTCCTCAAACCTGTAAATTACAGCAAGTTGATGTTTAAATTGTGCAAAATGAGTCGCTGGTGTACCACGTTACCAGCGAATGTCAAAACGTACCAAAAACAGTAGAATTGTACCACGTATGCCATTCCTGGCGAGGGTATTTAGATAGAGATAATATTCAAATTTACTCTTTGAAATTTTTCATATGGAAATATCAAATGAAAGTATAAATTTATCAGTTGCAATACATTAAAATTGAATAAATCTTTTTAAATAACTGAAATCTGATTTAAAACTTCTTATTAAATACAAATTTAAAAATACTGAATACGTCAAAAAATTAATTTTAAATTATTTTATTTAAAACTATTTATGTTCCTCTTATAATTATTTAATTTTTTATTTCATTATTGGCAGCTAATTGAAAATTGTAAACATTTTTTATAATGCAAATGATTATATGATATTTAAAAACAAATAATACAAAAAATAAAAAAATGATCTTGAAAAAATTAGTGAAAAAAACGTAGACATATCCTTGATATATACAATAAATTTAAAATATGCAAAAAAAAAAAAAAAATATATAAGCTATTCAATTACTTAAAAATAAATAAAAAACTTAAAATTTTTTGTATAAAAATTAATATTTTCCAAAGAATTTATTTAAAAAGAAAAAGCAATCTACTATTTTTAAAACATTGAAGAAAACAAACGTTTAAACTTTTTTCTCACTCTCCGAACAAAATGAAAAAATGCGTAAATGTATGAGTGTGTTCAAAGTATAAAATAAATTAAATTATGAATAATTTAATAATAAAATTAATAAAATTTAATTTTATAAGACAGCTACTTTAATAAAAATTAAAATTTATATTATAATATTAAAAAAAAAAAAAATGCTCAAACATATTTTAAAAATAAAATTAAAAGCCATAAAATATTATAAATATTACTTTAATGAAAATATTAAAAGAAGAACAAAAACAAAACAAAGAAAAACTTAAGAAAATTCTCTGTCTTAAAAAAACAAACAATATTTCTCTAAGTGTGTTTATCTTCATTTTATTATGTATGAATGTACTGCGTGTTTAAATGTGCAATTGTTTAGATGTATATATTTAAAAAACCCAAAAAAAATATTAAACAAAAGAAAAGCACGTTTTAAATGAAAAAAAAAAAACAAAATTAAATTAACACTTTTTATGAAAACACATTTATTACTAAAAAAAAATACCTAAAATCAAAAAAAAAAAAAAAAAAAAAAAAAGCTTGAGATAGAATTTTTTTTGAATAAACAAAATTTTTGCTGAATTTACAAAATCATGACAAAACAAAACCAAAACTTAAAACTTTTTAAGTTAATTAAAAATCACGCAAAACAAATAAAACCGTATAAGCACAATTAAAAAACAAATAATGGTTGACTAAACAAAAAAATTAAAATGTGTTTGAATATTTTAAAGCTCTTATAAATTAATTAAAATAGAAAGTTAGATCCCACGTTGGGCGCCAAAAGTATGACAAACATAATTTTACAATCTTTATAATAAAAATTTTAAATTAAGAATTTTTACCGAATGTAACGGTAAATTTTTATATTTTAATTTTCATTTTATTCAAAATTTCTTAGTCGACCATTTATTTAAAAACTTTTTTTTCCAACAAAATGCTCAAAATATATAATATTATTAGATGATTTTTAAAAATGTCTACCAAAACAAAAAAGAAAATGCTCATAAATTTGTAAATTTAGTCTTAAACTAAAATATAAAACGTCCTCTTCTTCCTGTTACAAATTAAAGAAAACTAAAATAAATTCAAATTATTTAAAAAAAAAAATACTAAAACAAGAAAACTTAAACACACAGACATACACAAAGGAAATATTTAAACATTATTTCGAATTTATTTAAATTTATTAAGTATTTTTTTAATTAAATAATATTAAATTTTATTAAAACACAAAGCCAAAGTTTATTTTTAATTAAAATAAAATTAAACAAGATTAGTTTTTATAATTTTAAAATCATTTTTCACTAATTTTATTTAAATTTTATTTGTTTATATATACAATTTTTTTTTAATTATAGTTTTAATTTTACAAATTTTAAGTTATGTCAGTAATAATTAAACAGAAATGAAAATTAACAAATATAAAGAACAAACAAAACAAATCAAACCCATCAATTGCCAAATTAATTGTAGCTTTTATCAATTAAAAAAAATGAAAAAAAATTTTATATTAAAACTAAATACATTATAAAGAAAAAAAATTAAAATTTAATAAATACAAAAAACATACATAATTATTATACATTATTATATTATACAAAAAGAAAAAAGCAAAATTGTAGTTTGTAATTATTTTACTTTAAATCTCTTTAGCAAAAAGTTGTTGTAATTTTCATTTTTGCATTCAAATTATAATTTTAATTTGTTTTATGAGTTTCTACTTGAAAAATAAAATTCAAAAAATATTGTATAAAAAACAGCCTTTATTTTTTTTATTTTGCTTGCTTTACGTCACCATAGAATATATAGAAGAAATTACAGCAATCGAAAAAGAATTTACGATTGGAAAGTTATTTTAAATGGTATAGTTATGAATTTAAATATAATTTAAAACTTGTTTCTCAAAATCTGTAAACTTCGTTTTACCTAATTCGGTAATCCATGGACTCACAAAATCTACTGAAAATTATAGTTAAAACAAATGTATATGCATTCAATTACTAAACATTTACTTATTTTTAGCTATTAAAAGACAACTAACAAATGCAGTGAAAATAACCGACATTATCGTAAAAATAACACAGTGCAACACAAAAATTCCAAACAAAAAAACACTTATCCCAGCCGAAAGTACTCGATGAGAGGAGAAAAGTAATTTCTGGATTTTGCTAGATTGGTTGCCGTTCGTTTTTTATGAGCCTCTATAGTTTCTTCGCCAAATTCGATTTTGAGCACTTTTTTGCAATTTTCTTCTATTTTTCGCATGGCCATAGCTCGAAAAATGCTGTGAATTTTTTTTTGCAGTCTTCAGCAAAGTTGTAGCTCTTGACTCGGCCAACAAAAATGCTGAATATATTAAGTCGGAAAAATTTCATCTTCATGCTCAAACCCCTAAAATGTCGAAAAAATTACCACTTTTTTCACCGATTTTTTCCGTTTTTCGACTACAGCTCTTGAACTATTGAAAATTTTACCAAACAATCAAGGGAAGAAATGTAGCCTATAAAATTATGAACAACTTTCCAGTACATACTAACTTCATACGACCACTCCTTGATACGGATTCAGTAGCAGCAGCATTTTGTTTAAATTACACAGTTAAACACTAAAAATGCATCGGACATGCAACTTATCAATTCAGATAGATTTTAGGGCGTAGATCACGAATGTGAACACCAAATTTTAATATTAGCTCCGGTTTTTGAAATATTCAATTTAACTTTTTATTTAACTTTTACCAAAAATCAGGATTTTTTTAATTCCTTATTAATTTATATACCTGAACAAACTACGACTAACTTTCAATATGGGTTTTAAGTATGTACTTTGAACAACTAAGCCCATTTCAATTAATTGCGATTGGTTGAAGGATGTAGGATATCATTGCAATTAAAGTGAAAATTTCACTTATTTATATTTTTTGTGACTATTATCAAATACCTTAAGCGGATTTGAAAAATGTTAGCACATAATGTTAATTTATATTCCACTTAATTAATTTTTATCAAAAAATTGCTGTTTTTCTAATTATAAAATCAAACTATTTGAAAAATTTGTTGTTTTTCTAATAGTTTGATTTTATAATTAGGGTTACCAGATCAGACAGTTCATACACTAAGGCAGACAAAAGGATTCTCATAGAGTTTATTTTGTCTGTTGTTTTTAATGTCTCGGTTTGAGTTAACAACTGAAGATTTGGGTGATGCCAATGAAACAATTACATTGTATATTATGAAAATGATTCAACTTTTTGAAAAGCAACAACTGAAATCTAATATGACAATATTATATTAGATTTTTGGACTTGAGGTAGAACAATATTCTAACTAAATAAATGAAAATATAGAAAGTCCGAAAAAAATCTTCTTTGATTTCTTTTCGTCACATTGAATTTATAAATATTAAAGAGCTACAATAAAAGAAATATAACATTTAATAATATTCAAGTAAATAAATGTACTTTATTCTACAAATCGTACCTTTCTTTTATATGTCTAAATTCTTTAACATTCTCTTTTACACGAAGATAAAAGAGAAAACATTTATAAACAACCGGCTTGTTACAAACGACATATTATTTTTTTGTTTTTATATCTTTTGATAAACACACACTTTGTCAAAAAGTCGAAACAACTGCATAAAATAAATGTTACCGAAATGCGGTAAATTTGGTAGGTTGTTTAAAAATTCAACCGTCAAAAAAATGGAAATTTATTTTTCTAACAAATGGTTCTCTGCGATTTTCATGAAATTTGGATATGTGATAAAGAAAAAAAATAAGGGACACGAATTTCTTTTTAGAGGCCCAATTTCACGTTTTGGTATTAAAAAGTGGGGTCAAAATGTATCCAATCTTTCGTTTTCTCGTCTTTTTTCGAATTTTATTTCTAGAAAAGTTTTAGACAAATTTAGTATCAAATTAAAGAGCTTTTTCAGGCGTATTAATTGGATAACTTCTAGTATGTTTGTTATTAAAAAAAGTGTTTTGAGGGATACTAAAACTGCAGTTTTGTTAAAGAACTATAGTTGCATTAAGCTAAAAAAATATGTATATTAATGCCTATTAAATTTAATCGATGGGGTGTCTGAGGTTTTTTCGATATTCGTAATTGTTTGGCTTTTATCCGACTTCTTATGAAGAGCTTTTTAACCTATAACATAAATAAATGGCAACCCTAACACACAAAAAACAAACAATATTGGTATTAAATTGTTTGTTTTTTGTACAGTCAGTCGGGGGAGTGCATTTTATAAGTTTCAGATATGTTTCCATACAAAAATGAATTAACTTTGGCCCCACCTTTTAACCACCTTAAACGTGAGATTGGGCCGCGGAAAAAAATACGTATCCCTTATTTTTGTTTCTTTGTACCTGTAAAAGAAAAACCCTACTTGTAATCGAAACAACAAATATTTTTTTATTAAAATATATTTTTAAATACCAAAAAAAATAACTGTAAAAAATTGTCAGTTTTATTTACGATATTGTTAGTTATGTTTACTACATTTGTTAGTTGTTATTGATCAGTAATAATATATATATATATATATATATATATATATATATATATATATATATATATATATATATATATATATATATATATATATATATATGTATATAATGTCCTATGGTTCCTTAAGAGGAACAAAGGGCCACAACGAAATCGTTCCATTCGGTTTTTCTTGATGCAAGATGTTTTATCTCTCTCCAGTTAATAATAACAAAATTTTTTTTAAACGATAGTACCCTTTGTTTACCTGTCATTTTCAGTAAATTCTACTGACAAATTTCTCTGAGTGTATAAATTAAATGAAGAAATTTTTAAAACAGGTTTAGATTTAGCGAGCCTTAAACCTTTAAGAAAGTATACTTAAGTCCCAGGGTCTTGACATTTTACAGATTTTGTCAGTCTGTGTTATTGGTACTTGAGTACTTTATAAGTCACATAATAAAGTTAGAAAACACAAGTTTAATATAATTTTATGAAAACTTGTATTAACTTAATGAAAAGTTCAGTGCAGCATCATTGCCCAGACATAAATTGCCAACCGTACAAGGAAAAAAGTACTCGCAAAAAACTATTATTTATGTAAAATCCAACCTAATAGAAATTGCCAAAGGTACGAATAATATTATACTAAAAAAGCACTGTTTTCTTGGAAAGCCTGTGTTTTGTCAGTTCCACCCCCGAAATTCTTTGCCAGTATTGCTTTTGTCCATTTTAACAATTTATGTAAAAGCATAAAATTATTTAAATTTAATGTAATGGAAAGCACCAAATAGTTTGAATTACCAAGATTATGCCAACGGTGGCAAGTTTGCTCCAACCAGGGACCAGAAGCTCATGCAAATGCTTGTTTTTTGCCCTTAACTCAAAGAACAGGGTACGCAAAATATATTTTCGAATCAATTTTTTTTTTTTTTTTATATATTTTGCTATAAATGCATATTTTGTTTTAAATGCATATTTTTGTTGCATATGTTTAATAATTTTGTTTTAAATGCATATTTTTATTGCATATTATTATTATTGTTAATTTTTCGTAAAAAAATCCTCGTTTATTTCTAAAAAGCTGAATAGGGATTTTGATTGTTTCGTGGAAGATTAGCAAAAAAACATGAAAACCGAGGCAATTTAATTTAATTATTTTTCATGTTTCTAAGCAATTTTTATTAAATTTTAAACTTAATTTGTATTGTTTAATATACTCTCTGCATTCGTTTTGCAAAATTTTCAAAGAATTTTAATTATTTATATTGAAATATACCATTTAAAAACCACTAAAAACTGTTTCTCTTAATCCGAGTTTGCATATGAAATTTAAGAGAACACTTAACAGGGTTTGCGCTGCTTGGATCCTCTTAAGTTGTTAAATCTTTTTTTTATTTTATTTGTTATGTTTTTGATTTTAATAAAATTTAAATTTAAAGTTTCAAAAATTGTTCGCGGATTTTTCGAGATTTTTCGGTATTTCCTTTTTTGCTAATATTTAAAATTAATTACGTTTTTTATTGAATTTCATCATATATTTTCATAATTATGTTTCTAAACGACACCTATATTTTTATGTTTTTGATTTTAATAAAATTTAAAAAAATGTAAGTGCATATTTTTTTAATTTTTACTGCATATTTTAATATTTTTCCTGCATATTATAAGCGCCTAAAACATACTCTTGGTGCATGAAGTTCCTGTCCCTGGTTCCAACTAGGGATGCCAAACGGGAAATCCCGATTTAGTAAATCACAAAATACCGAGATTTAGCAAGTTTTTCGAGAGATTTTTATGTAAGGATTTTTCGAGATTTTTCGGTATTTGCTTTTTTGCTAATATTTAAAATTAATTACGTTTTTTATTGAATTTCATCATATATTTTCATAATTATGTTTCTAAACGACACCTATATTTTTGTTTATTGTAAATTGATAATTTACCATCAAAATTACCAAAATTCCCATGCGAAAGGTACACCGAATTGTTTGTTTAACAAAAACAAATACTGGAATTCAAAAAAATCAAGGGATTTCGGGATCAGGATTTCCAAAAGCCCAAATCCCGGATTTTTGAATATCAATCCCGATTGGCATCCTTAGTTCCAACCAACGTTTGGTCGCTGCTATCAATCGGATAACAGGACAATACTGTCAAAATTGTTAATCCCACGATCTGCCAAGGCATTAGCGGCCGTCGCAGACGCTTTGCTAGAAAAAATACATTAATATCATGAAGACAATTTTTTCGGTGTGTGAATTTTCTTTTCGACACTGACTTTAGCTTGCGTCGATTTTTAAGTCTGTTAAAATGTAAACTTGCACATTGCACATATAGTGCAAAGTTTACAAGTATTTTTACTTTTATATATAGTATAGTGTAAAAGTTATTTTTTATCCCTATATTCACAATTTCCCGTTAGCTACTAACTAGGACTTTAATATATAAAAGTTTTTTGTAAAACAAAGTATTCGTGCTTTATTATTCCATTTTACCAGGTCATCACAATTGTACTGGCATTCGGACTAGATAACAAAACATGTGTTTTGCCAAAACGAGTGGAAAAGAATAAGGAACCGTTGAAATATTATAAAGAGCTTAAATACCTGTTTTGACAAAACACTTGTTTTGCTATCTAGTGTGAATTTGGTTTTACTAGAAAGGTCTTTAATAACGCTTATCTGTAGATCTATTATTTTCTTGTTTTCATAACAATCATAATAAAAAAAGCATTTTGTTTAAACTTTTGTTGAATTAAAAAGAATTCTACATTTCTCACATATACTTTTTTATCGAAATCTCCGAAAAATAATTCACGTTTTAAGTATAAATTATCATACCCGCTATTAAATTTTTTAGAATATATGCAAAATAAAAACTTCATTTTGTCGAAGCGGCTTTAAAAACCGATTATTAGGTAAATCGAGATTAAACAGAGCTATTTTTCTAGTAGTCGAAAATAATTGAATATTTTTTATATAAAAAAAATAATCAAATTGCAAAAGATAACAATCAAATTTAAGTATTATTTAGTGTTTTCAACTTTAATTTAAGCAAAATGCTGATCATAAGTAAATAATATTAAATATTAAAATTCCACCGTTAATTAATATGCTATAAAACAATAAGTCCATATTAAAAATTACTTTAAACAAATATTTATAAATTGAATAGGATTTTTTTTTAGAAAAACGAAAATCAAAATATTTCATATGACTTTGCAGTAAATAGTTTTTTTTCAACTTTTTTATATATACTTTTTTTTTAATAAAAAATTTAATTTAAAATATTAAAAAAAACACACACACAAATAGTTTTAAAGATAATTATTTTTTCCATAAATACGTATCAATGTAGTTTCAAAAAGAAAAATATATAAAAATGTATAATGTGCCAAAATTATATGTAATTTTCATATGTTTAAAAATAAGTTGAGTTCACAACTCCAAAAATCAAATATACTATAGTAAAGAAAATTTTAAAAATGCCATAAAAAGATATTTTAGCACAAAAGAAAAAATTGTATCTTCCTTGCAAAAATATTTTTAAAAAAACACACACACACACACACAAATAAAAAACAATATAATTTAGTTTAAATTTTTAAATTAAATTTCAAAACAACATAAACAATCACAGTCCTTTTTGAATTAAATAATTTTATGGAAAATTTAAAAATGTGTCCATTCAATTTTAAAGGACAGTCAATAGGAAGATGATCATGGTCACCATCTTAGATCGAATTGTTTTAATATCAAATAACAATATTTTTTTGTTCTTACCATTTGTAAGGTTGTGAACTGTGAAATATTACAAGTAAACTAAAAAAAAATAAAAAAATAACACATAAAATATATGAAAACACAGCAAATGAAAAAAACAATAAAAATCATTAAAAATATGAAAATTTGTTTCAATGAGTAAAACGGCGTAAGTATGGCTTTTGATTTTTTTTTTTTTTTGTTGTTTAAATTATACACTGCGCGACAGTAGTTTTCACGCATGGAAAAATCAATATATACACTCAAAAAAATAAGTTAGTACAAAAATTATTAAAACGTCTTGTAAATCAAGTATACTATTTTTTAGCAAATTTTTTGCTAAAATCGTGTTTTCAGCTAAAATTTTTGTTATACTTATTCAGCACTTAACTGTTTTATACTAATGCTTTACTAATATTATACTAATGTTTTACTAATTAATTTTGTTAAAAAAAATTGTGCTGATAAGCACATTAATAGTGTGGACGACAACCAGATTGAAAGATATACGCAGAATGAAGTAGATGTCGCGTCATGTCAAGGTGTAGTAGAGAAGAGGATAATGATACTAAAAAGTACAACTCTAATGAGACATATAAAAAAATCAACCATGGAAGATTTTTGTATCTGTTTTTCATACATAAAACAAAATTGAGGATTAAAACAACTTAAATTTTGCGTTGTGACCGGCTTGTGAAAATAATTGTCTATTAATTAAATAAAAGACGAAATAAAATATTTAAATTTAATATGTATTTCTAAACTAAATGTTTATAGAATAAAAGATAGCATCATTTAGGCAACCATTGATGTAAGTAGTTGAAAGAAAATTTTTGTTATGTTATATATATTTATTTCTATATATTTTCAGATATTAAATTAATTCATATCGTCAATCTGGGAAAATGAAAATATTTATATATTTTGTAACGTATTTTAAATTATTTTTAAAAGAATCACAAAACAGCTAGCTGATTTTCAGCAAAAGATTTTGCTGACTTTAGCAACTTTTTTGCAAGCACCCTCCTGACTAAAATTTTGCTGACTTTACAAACTTTTTGTTTTGAGTGTAGAGATGATTAAGTGAGTGAATTTTGACTCACACTCACCTACGCTCACGATAGAAAAATTCCACTCACGCACAATCATTCACGAAAATATGTTTACTACTCACACTCACTCACGCTCATTTCAAACAATTCAGATTTTACTCACCCGTGATCACGAGATATTCACTGAAATCATTCACGTAATAAAATCTTACAGCAAAAAAAAATAATATGTGAAAATTAAGTTACATTTAGAATGTTTAACTAAAAATTGCTCTGAATATGTAATTTTGTCGTTTTTGTTGTATTTTAAAATCCGAAAAATATTAAATCGTCTAAAAAATATTTATTTCGAGAATTTTTTTTGAATAAAATTCTACTTACGCACACTCACTCACGAAGAATTTTTTCATACTCACATAACACACATGGGTTAGACATAAATCCTAGTAAAACGAAGGCTATGTGCTTCGGTTTTGATTACCGTGATTTAAGTGTATCAGTGAGAGGTGTTAGTATCAACTTTGTTTCTGAAATGAAGTGTTTAGGTGTTCTTGTAGATGATAAGTTACGTTTTTCAGGACAGAATTAGTTATGAGTTCTATAAAAATGCTCCAGATAGTTTTTTAAATGAGATTTTGTCATTATTAAATTTTATTTTTCTTCATGAGGAAATACCTGATTCTTTCCGGAGCTCTGTTATAGTACCACTATTTAAGAAAGGCGACATTAATATTGTTTCCAACTATAGGGGGTTATCTCTTCTCGATACAATGTATAAGATGTTCACTGGTTTGTTACTCGCACGTATAAACAGCTGGTTAGATTTTAACGGTACTATAAATGAGTACCAGGCTGGGTTCCGCAGGGAATATTCAACAATTGATAATTTATTCAATTTAACCAGTATTGTAAATTTGGGTTTTAATCAAAAACGGAAAACGTTTGCATTTTTTGTAGATTTTTCTTCGGCTTTTGATATTATCCCACGCAATTCGTTATTCTATAAACTTTGTCGTTTAGGGCTTTCTAGTAAAATAGTTCGAATATTGCGCAAATTGTATGAAAATACACATAGCCGTGTTTGGGATGGTAGTTCTCTATCTGATTCCTTTAAAGTTTCGAAAGGCGTTAGGCAAGGGTGTTTGTTAAGCCCAGTTTTGTTCTCCCTCTATCTGAATGACCTGCCTGATTGTTTACCTGGCGGTATTACTGTTGCTGGCACAGTTGTAAAAGTACTATTGTATGCGGACGACATTGTGCTATTGTCTGACTCACCCACAGATTTACAAAACATGATTGATGCCTTATGTATTTACTGTGTTAATTGGCCACTTGGTTAGGATATATTCACCATCCAAAAATTAATTTTTCAAACAAATTGAAAATTTTTAATACGGCTGCAAAATCTATTTTGTTTTATGGGGCCCAATTGTGGGGTTTCCTTAGATTTGAGGAAGTTGAAAAATTATTAAGATATTTTTTAAAGAAAATGCTGTACCTACCAATGAACACTCCTAATTATATGTTACATATCGAAACAGGATTGCCTCCATTGTATTTGGAAACTTTAGGATTGCATTTTAATTATATTAGGAAAGTTCTCAACCTTTCCATGAATAGACTACCCCGTTTGTTGGCTGAGGAAACTATACGAAAAAACACTTTTTGGTTTCCGCATTGGAGGTCTCTATATACCGACTGCGGGATAAGTTTAGACAATGAGACTTGGAGAATAAACATACTTCATCAACACGAACTTATAATGAATAATTTAAGATCTTTGGAGTACAATAATTTTGTAACTTGTGCAAGAAACCCGCGTTTTGGACTTCATGATATGTATCCAACTTTGAACTATGACATTCCGCCGTATTTCCGGGACGGTAATTCGGCTTACTTTGTAAGCTTGATAATGAAGGCCAGGGGCGGCCTATTAAATTTAGGTTCGCGTGCTTCATATGGAGGTGAGGCGAGTTTATGCACTCTGTGCAATTGTAATGAACAGGAAAACACAGATCATTTAATTGGTAAATGTCCCATATTTTCTGGGTATCGATATACCTTCTTTGGTAAAAGATTTCTCTCTAGTAATGAAGTTTCTAACTTATTAAACGGCGAAAATTACATGCTCTAATACAGATTTTTATCAAGTTGTTTAAAATATAGAGAACTTATCATATCTGAATTTAGATAAGTTGCAAAAAAAAAAAAAAAAAAAAAAAAAAAAAAAAAAAAAAAAAAAATTGTAAATTTTGTATTTAATAGAATTTTTAATTTATTATGCCAATCAGACACACAACATATAATGTTATGTCTTCCCATGATTTAATCATTGTAAACAATTTAGTTATTATAAATTTTAAGTATGATTTACACATTTTTAAATAAATCATACATTCATTCATTCAAGTTACGTTTTTCGAAACACGTTGATTACATGTGTGCTCGAGTGAATGCTACATTGAGACGATTATGGTCTCTTGATCTTTGTTTGTACATGTAAGGAAACGTGTAGCCAGTGCTCTTCTTATGCCCCAGTTAATTTATGCTTTGGAGGTATTTACGGGTACTAGCAGTAATATTCTTAGACGCCTTCATCTTACATTTAACCGTATAGTGAGATATGTTTACAGATTGATGATAACAGAACATGTCTCTCCGTTTGTGTTGGATTTTCTTGGATTTTCTTGGTTTTTCTTTTGAGAATTTTATAAAACTGAGAATCTTGTTATTGTTTTACAAGCTAATTAGAGCGAACTGTCCTGGTTACATTGTTGACAACTTTAGATCGAGTAGAAACCCTCAGTTAGTTTTTCAACGTATAAACTCTTCTATTTTCGAGAGATCCTTTAATGTGAGGATAACTAGAGTCTGGAATTCATTACCTAGATTTCTTAAAAGCTTTGTTGTTGCAAGTGCTACGTTTAAACGCAAACTAAGGCAGTTTTTTAATCACTCACTATACCTTTGAGAATTTACGATAATTTTTCATATTTTTTTATATATTTTGTTTTATTTTTTAATCGTCTACTTAATTTGATAATCTTATTGCTACATTTTGGACCGTTAAACTTTAGTTATAATTTTATTTGTTTTAGGCATTTCTTTACATTATAAATTTATTTTTTTATTTTTTGTAAAAATTTATTGTAGAATACGAACCATATTTGGCCCTATGGGCTTGGTTTTTGAATTAATAAATGAAATGAAATAAAATGAAATCACGTTCACGTGGGTAAAATTAGTTTTTGCGATTTTCTATGGAACTACTCGTATTTGTCCAATAATTTAAGAAAAAATATTTTCTGAAAGTCATTAAATTTAGATATCAAGAACAAACGTTTTTTCTAAACACATAATTTCATCATCCTTTAAATTCATATCATTTGACAGAAAATGAAAAAAATTAATTTTTAGCAAAATTTTGGGAACAGAAAAATCTGAACGTCAAAAATTTTTGATAATAGTAAAATTATATGTACTATTAATATTTATTCAGGCACTAATTAAACCTCATGAATCAAATTTACAATACTGAATTTCGAAACGGTTCGATTACGGTAGCCGTTTTTCACTTTTTTTCTCCTTGGCAATTTACAAGAATATCTTTCAACTTTTCTCAATTTTGATTTCACTTTATCCTATTTGACGCCTTTGCCTATCATTTAAATACATTTTCACTGAATTATCTTTAGCAGATTTCATTTCGGCGTTAAGGATTTTATCAAATTTTGTTGGAGTTGTTCGTTTCATCTTCCGAAAAAAAACTTAAAAATTTGTATTTAAAAAAAATGTTCCAAGTTTTTCTACCAAATATTTTTTTTTTGTGTAGTTGTTCATTTTCTTTATATTAATTCGTATAACTAGGCATTTTGTTTTTTGAAAAATATTTTAAAATAGTGGCCAGCAATTTTCGCAAAAATACTAACGGATTCAATACTAAGAAATGCGTTTGATTAATAAGTAAAATCCATATAAAATTTTGCTAGAGTTGTTCGTTTTATTTTAACAATTTTTAAGTCTTTTTTTAAAAGTGTTTGAAACATTTTTAAATTTTTTGAAGTTGTTCGAATTAACTTCTGAAAAATTTTTATATTTGTTCATAAGTAAAACAAAATTTTGCCTTTTCGCAGTGATAACTTAATAATGGAAATCTGGTTTTTTGACACGTGTATACAGTAAACCTCGGGTAATTTCCCCACACATAAATACCTTTTTCGCTTATTTACTTTGAACTTTGAGTCCCCGTTTATTTTAACCCATTTTTCATACAAAAGCCGACGGTTAATTAACCATTTCGGTTAATAACCTCAAAATTTTTATTCCCAGAATGAAATTTTCCTTAAATTTCCCTCGTTTATTTACCCAAAGTACCTTTTGGTTACAGCCTTGCACATACACAACCAAATTAAGTAACTTTACCCATTTTGGGTAATTAACAGAAACTGTACACTCCCAAAATGAAATTTCCCTTAAATTTTGTATGTTTATTTGCCTTGGCTATTTGTTTACGCACCTTGCAGACTTACAAGAATCAAAAAAAAAAAAAACATTGTTTCTTTTCCAGTTTTTAGTAAAAAAGTTTTAAGTGTTTTAACGGAATGGCTCCAAAGAATAAAGCTTTAACTATAAAGGAAAAACTTCAGCTGATCTCACTGGCAAACAAAAAAAGGATAATACAAATCATCAACTGGCCGTCGACTTCAAATGTGATATTTCAACAGTCAATACAATATGAGGTAATTAAACGTATACGCTTTATTGCTTTCCCCGGATAATTACCCAAAAATCTTGCCTATTTTGAAGAGGTAATTAACCGAGGTTTACTGTAGTTAGCATTACAACGAATGTTTATACACTAAAAAATCATCAATTTAGAAAATTGGAATTAACCGGACTATTCTTTGAGTAGCTCAATTATTGATCACTACAAATTTCTAATTTATATACACGTTTCCCAGACAACAAAATTTGGATAGTTTTTTGAGGGTTCCTATACTATAAGTTGAAAATGAATCAAATAAAACACATATTTTTGAAATTTAAAAATTTTATTGTCAAAAATTAATAATAATAAAAGAGGAGCCTTCAAAAAATTTATCCAAAAATGGTTCAGAGCTGACTCCGAAATGTAATTGAAATTGAATATATTGGAAACAATTCAAAATATTCTACACAAACAGATTGATTTTTGAGCCTATAGAAGTAAATTACTTTTTTGAGTAATTTTTTAATCAAAAAAGTAGGCTCTTTCGTGTAAAAATTTTAAATGTTAATAACATATTTTGAGTCCATTTATGACTCATTTTGGAGCTTGTTTGCTAGCAGGGTTAACTTTTATATCAGAAAAGGTTAAACAATTTGTAAAGTACAAAGTAAACGAAATATATCATTAATTCCATGAGAAATTGCCACTAAACTGATGATAGGGTGTTCGGAATTGTTAATATAAAGACTCTATGAAGCCATAAAGACAATCCCGCTTTTAGATTTTTGAAATTTAAAAAACTCGTGATTTTATACACGTTTTTTTATTTTTCAAAAACTTAAAAAAATTAAAAATGTAGTGAAATTTGAAGCGCCATAGTATGTTTAGTAGATGGACAACGCTACAGTTATCCACTTTGACGATCTGTTATCTAGAAATAACACCTTTCTTAAAATACATTTGAACTTTTTTTTTTTTAATACAAAATATGAAAATACATTACATTACAAAAAAAAAAAAAAACTAAAGCAGTAACTACATTTGTATGCTTTCAAAATAGCACTTCACCGCCTTGCATACAAAAAAGCAATTAGGGAAGGCATTCTGTTGTGCTTCCAAAATGCCTTCTTTGAAGCAGTGAATAATGCTTACAATGAAGAAGTAAATAATGCATACCACGAAGCATTAATGTTGTCAACATACAAAAAAAAGCTCTTCATATTGCATGAATTTATTGCTTTTAAGAGCACATGAAAGAACCGCTTTTCAACTGCTTAAAAGAGAAATACCAAGTGGGACATCGCAAACAACAATCATGCCTTCTGGATTTGCTTTGGAAGCACTTCATAATTAAATAATGCCTTCCGGGAGCGCTTCACGGTAAGCACTTTTTTTTTTGCTGGGTAGACACTTTGAACAGCTATATCTCGGACAATTGCTATCGAATTTGAATAATTAAAAAAGCAATTGAAAGTTTTTTATTTATCCTCTACAAAAGTTTGTTCTAGCAATTATATCGCGTATCCCAAAAAGAAAAAACAATATCGTAATTATTATCAAAGATTCTATGTTGTGCTAAAATAAGAGCAGCTTACAAATCGATGGGGGTAACAAATAAAAAAATGCATTTAAAGACTGCATTTCCATTACAAGTATTTGCATTTGCAATATTATCAATAGGTAATTCTTTAATAGTAAATATTTTAGAAGCCAAAAAATACATTTCAATCGTTTTTTTAAATTATTGTAATGTGCCAAAAACTGTCTGAAACATAGATTACATAGATTTAAAACTCTTCTTCTTTTATAAACAAACACATTTTTTCATACACATTCAAATACTGTTTGTATAGGTATAACACGTATGTCCAACCCATTCTCATGAGTTACGTGCTCTGACAGTTAATGTCAAAGAGTTGAAGATCTATGTAATCTATGGTCTGAAACATAGCAGTTCAAATTGCTATACAGTCTTCAATTTTTTCTCATATTTTGTACAAAAAAAAAAAATATAAATCCTAAAAAACTGAAATTAAATGCCTCGCTCGAGTAAGGGTATAAGAGACATTTTTTTGAAAACGCGTTTTATGGTTTATCAAGCTTTAATACGTATACCTATGACAATAATTTTAAAAAATTGTATCTTTTTCTGTCCCAAAACTAACCTTAAAAGCCGATTTTAGAAATTAAATAAAATTTAAAGGGTAGACTTATGTACAGTGAAACTTACACAATATTATACATGATTTTGGGACTCAATTCTGAGAATTGCACGTGAAAGTAACTCCAAAAATAAGATCTTCTGCATCATTCGTTTTGTCAAGTAGGCTACTGTAATAATTTGATGGCTATACGATTTTTTTGGCTCAAGGCGGATTTTTAGCACTTTTTCTATATTTTAACACGGTAACATCTCGGTATACCGTACGGACTATCTCTTTTGTGTCTGAAGCAAAGATGTAGATATTGATTAGGAAAAAGTGCATCCGGTGCCTTAAAAATCTCAAAAATGCCCGTTTTTCACCTTTTTTGATCAATAACTGGGTTACAAATCCACAAATATGCTGTTTTTTTCTTTATAAACTTTATTTTGCATGAAAATAAAAATTCCGATTCATATTAAAGCTATTCTTACACAGAAAATATGAGATTTTTATATGTAACAAAAACAAAATTTAGAACATTTTCAATTAGAATTGAAAAAAAAAAATCGGAATTTTTATTTTCATGCAAAATAAAGTTTATAAAGAAAAAAAAAACCACATTTGCGGATTTGTAATCCAGTTATTGAGCAAAAAAGGTGAAAAATGGGCTTTTTGCAATGCACTTTTTTCGGCTAGGATTGTTCCGCATTTTTTTTCTCCTACTCAATATCTAAAACTTTGCTTCAGACACAAAAGAGATATTCCGTACGATATACCGAGATATAACCGTATTAAAATATAGAAAAAGTGCTAACAATCCGTCTTGAGCCAAAAAAATCGTATGGCCATTAAATTATTACTGTAGCCAACTTGACAAAACGAATGATGCAGAATTTCTTATTTTTTGGGCTACTTTTACGTGCAATTCCCAGAATTGAGTCCCAAAATCATGTGTTGAAAAATGTTGTACTGTGTAATGCTTATTTACCAAAATTTAAACATTTGTGCTACCTAATGTATTAAAAATATACCCGAGTTCTATTATTTATATTTTATTTTGCAAAAAAAATCCTTTAACCGTAAAATATTAGGAGCCATTCATACAGTAGTTTTGATTTAACTGCCTTTTACTTACGTGCACTTTTCACATAACTGCACAAAATTTTGGTTTCGTTGTTATTTTACAAAATTACGTATGCAATTGCCTTCATTAAGTGCACTGTGTATACCTGCGCATTTAAAATAAGTGCCTCATGTTTTTGGCAGTTGTACATTATTTTCATACAAAAGATCGCCGTTAGCTGCCTCTTATGTTTTGCTTACTTAGTTAGTTTGGTTAGTTAACGCTTGTACCTACATAAATTTGTATGTAAAAACCTTATAAAATTTTTTATGAATGTTTTTTTATTTTCGTTTTGTTGTTTTTTATATAAATTCTATTGTATGAAATAAACAATTAATAAAAATAAATTAAATCATATCTGGTCTTTGCAGTTTTCAACAATTTAGTTTACCTGCACTTTAAGGCAGGTAACCAATTTGAGTTAGCAGCGCTTTTGGCTTACCTGCACAAAAATTCGTGCAGAAGTTGGTTGTGCAGCTAAGTCAAAACTACTGTAATACGCTTTGTATTTAGTGCATCAGTGCCCAAAAGTTCCTTATGGAAGAGCAAACACCAATACATTTAAAGAAAAACTAATTTTTATTCAATATTTTTTGTTGTAAAAACCAATACATACCTACAAAGAAAAAAGAAAAAAATATTTCAATGTTTACCAGCAAAGCATACGAAAGTGTTGTTGCTTTGCGCTTGCGTGTATACAGTGAAGAACGACAAAAAAACTAATAAGACAAAGTTGTTTGTGTATTTCGTATTGCTAGTGCTGAGCGCTCTATATGTGTATTAAAACACACAGCCTATAGCTAAGTGTTTTTACAAAAACAAATGAGCACCAAGCGCATAGGCCTTGGGCACCCCTGTTTTAGTGTATAAGTACACACAAAGCGCATTTCCATGAACCGAAAGTAAAAATTGTTGCTACATTTTAAATATATTTTTTTTTTTATTAATTAATAATCATATAATTACAAATTATATACTATTACCCTAACAGAGCACTAGCTAATATGGCCTTCGGCGCGTTGTAGCGAAAACAGACCAGTGCCTCTAGTGGGAATCGAACCCACGACTCCCGCACAGATAAGCCAGCACGCTACCAACTAGCCTACCGGGGCGAACGATATTTTAAATATAATTGCTTTCCGTCTTTCTAAACTGCACGATTATTTCTTCAAAACAATTATTTTTTTTAACTTTTTAAAATGTTTTAAATATTGATATAATTATATAAAACATAATGTATAATAAATTTACCAGTGTTGACAAAACATTTATGATATTAATGTTATAAAAATACGATGTTTACAGTATATACGGCATTACATGAATCCGGCTATTAGCATATAAAGTATGTACACCAGAGAACGGTTTGAGTGCCTTATTTCATGCTTTTGAATGCAATCACAAAAAATGAGTACATTGTTGTCAACTCACATCATTTCAATAAAGCAACAATCGACAAAATTGAGAAAAGGGAGTGTAACGAAAACCATGCATTGCATTGCTTGTCTAGTGTTAACCTCACTTAACACTCACGAAAACAACGAATACACAACGATTGGTATGAATGGTCTCAATGTTAAATGAATAAAACGTTAACAAATTTTTTTGTAAAACATATTACTGTATTAAGAAAATTAAAAAAATGTATACATATTTCATGTTTAATAAAGTTAAACAAAAATTTATACATATTTCATGATTAATAAAACTAAAAAAAAGTTATTATTGATACAGGTCAACGAATACTACGCGAATGTTGTGATTGATTTGATGTTATTCATGTGGCATCATTTCATTTCATTGCTTGACATGTAACGGTATTATAAAAATGAATGTTAAAAAGGCATTCAACAAAAACAATAAATGAAATAAACAGCAACAGCATAAGCTGTTGTTGTTGAATAAAAGCAATGAATGTATGAATGGACAACAAAAACGAATGGTCTCATTCTGTTCTCTGATGTACACAGAAAAAGGGTATATCTAAATGAGCAGGGCAAGGAATTTCATGCAAATGCATGTTTTTCCCGATAGTCCAACACTTATATTGACTAAATATTTATTCAAATCATTAAATTTAGAAAAAATTACATCGATTTGTAGTTGCATATTTTGACACAAATGCATATATTTCTACATTTTGACGTTTAATGCATATTTTGTGCTTTTTTAATGCATATTTTTGTATACTTTTGTTCTAGTGTCAAATATATTTCGTCCTGAATCTTTAGGTGTGTAAAAACTACTTACTTACTACTACTTACTTACTCAAGAGTGCTCCCCACTGCTGTGACGGCCACTAATTCACAATTTTTATTTATTTAAAATAAAATTTAATTTTTTCTTTCTTGTTCACTTGATTTTTTTAGTATTTTATTTACCGCCATTCACAATATACTAATTGTCACGAATTCTCATTTTTTATTTATTTAAAATAAATTTTCACTTTTTCTTTTTTGTTCACTTGATTTCTTTTTGTATTTTATTAACCGCTATTCACAACAAACTAATTGTCACTTGATGACATCTGGCTAGATCAAGGTTGCCAGATTGTCTGCAAGAACAGGAATGTTATGGAATATAATCGTGGACGATGGGCTATTCTTGAATGCAAATCGTTAATTTGTATTTTATCCACGTGCTAAACAAGTTGACAATTATAAGAGCAGTTGATCGAATTCGGAATCTGGTGGAACTGGGAATAGTTAATTTGACTATTAGTTTTTTCATAATTTTAATAAAATTATGTTATTCGAATAAACATTTATGATTTTTATTATTAGTACTAGGCTCGGTGCTTTGTGAGAGAGAATTGTCTTGATTTTATTCTAATCTCCTGTGACTTGAAAAATGTCAAGTTTTATATCACGTTAAGTTTGTTCGCTTACGCAAAAATTTGTACAAGTTTTTACTGGATGGCGTTCGTTAACCAAATACTCAGTAAGTAAATAGAAAAAAGAGTGTAAAGTGACAGTTCGATGCCAAAAAACTTACAAGTTTTTACTGGATAAATTTTTGCCAGTAAGAATTTGTAAGCAGAAAAAAACATATGATTAAAAAACTATGATTGTATTTTTAGTAAACGGAAACAAATATTAAATTTATTAATAATTGTTTATGAATTTAAAGTGATAAATATTAAATATAAGTCAAAAAACATTTTAAAATGTTTCTGGTCGTCATTTTGAATTAATTTTTATCCTTTTACTAATGACCAGTTTATTTTTTTTTTATTATTTGGTATTTACAATCAGGACCGCTTAATCTTTTACGTACACTGAGAGAATTATCTGTGTTATATCAGTGATTTTTTGCATTGGATCTATGTGTTGTCACTGATAACTAATAAAATAAATTAATAATACAAATTAAATAAATTCATAATAATAAAAATAATATTATAAAATAATATTAAAAAATATATATGGAAATAATATATAAACACATGATGTATATATATTAAACCGTTTATTTTGTAATTTTTTTATTTGAGATTAAATTCAAAATTATTATCCCTTTATGGTCAAATATTGCCCAGTTATGAATATTATTAACCCTTCGTTGCATGATTTAATTTCCTTACAGAAAAAAAAAATTTTGGAGTTTTATTCTTGTTGCGTGTTAAGTTATGATTGCAGAAATTAAATTTGGTGGACTTCCTATATCTATTTTAAGAGTTATGTAACATTGCATATATGCAATATCATGCAGCAAATCCATGGAAATGTATATATTTACTTTCTTTCATACTTTCACGATTTATCGATTTCAATGCTCAAGAAGTAAAAACATTTTATGTTATAGAGAAATATTAATTAAAATTTTAAGAACAAAATTTGATTTAATTCATGTTTTTATTTTTAATTAGATATATAACTACAAAAAAGGTTGACTTTATTTTGTATTTCAAAAACTATTCTGAATGAAATTTTTTGAAACAATTTCTTGAAGCATAAGGCTGTGTCTCACTCTTCGCATTTAATAAAAATTTATCCATTACAGCCCGGCAATTAGCATGTGATCTAGTCGAACATCGTTTTGGGGAATTGGCAAACTTCTTGGATGCTTTCTCAAAAATTAAGAATTGTAAAAATATGAATGTTCGAATAAACTTTTAAAAAAAAATATATATATATACATAAACTTGGCACATACCTTACGGAAAAGATTTTTTGATACTTCTGAAGGCCTTTGATGTTTTTCCTAGCTATTGATGTTTTTCCCATTTTGCAAAGCGTTTCACCTACTTACAAACGAAAATCCGCCAACGTTTCGTTAAAAATGTTGCCTTTTGCGCGTTTGTATCTACCATTATTATGACCTTTCAACGCTTAGTACAAATGACGCAAAACGTTCTTGTCGTCCAATTGAGGTCATTAGACCCGAAAATGTCTAAAAAATCCACGATATGGTGTTGGCCGATCAAAGAGTAAAAGTGTGTGAGATTGTTGATGCCATAGGCATTTCATAGGGCAGTGTGGTTTCGATTTAAAATGATCAGTTGGGTTTAAGAAAGCTGTCTGCAAGATGGGTGCCGCGTTTGCTCTCAATTGACCATAAACGTAATCGTGGCCAATATGGTGACGGTAACAATAAACGGCGAATATTATGCCAACTTATTGGACCGATTTAAGGCGGATTTAAAAAAAAAACGACCTTATATAACCAAGAAAAAAGTTATTTTTCATCTAGATAATGCACTGGTGATTTGATCAAACAAATGCCTATTTAATGGACCTCGAAAAATCTTTTTTTTTTGGAAGCGATACATAATTTGGAGAAACATTGGACTAAGTGTATTGAGCTAAAAGGAGATTATGTTAAAAAATAATTTTTTTTTTGCAAAAAAAAAACTGTTTTTCATTCAAAAAGTCACGGACTTATTGATCCGCCCTAGTATAACAAAATTATCAACAGTTGCAACATATTCGCAGGATTCTCCGCGTGGTTTTCCATCATAATTTTGTCGTCTGGAAGTTTTAAGTTCGGACTGTACCAAGCGAGAAAATACCACAATTTGCTAGTGTGAACTAAACAAAATTATGATTACATGCATGGAATTACATATATGCAATATAACAACATATAAGCAATATAAGTTCACATAAGCGCAAACGCATGAATTTGCACATATGCAATGATACATTACAGCGCTCAAGTAAATACTTTGCAATTAAAATTTGTAGTTATTTGCAAAGAAAATGTAGTAAAATACTCAAATAATACTTACATTTCAGTTAACTTTCACAGGATTTCAGAATAATTAAAGAAATCAACACTTTTTTTTCGCTTACTTTAAATACTTCTTGTTTTAGCAACTAATATTAACAAATGTTTAACAAAAAACGCAAAATTGCAACAAAAATAGAATGTTTTGACATAAAAGAGATCAACGAAAGAAAAAATAACGGTATTTGTTTAAAAGCGCAGTTGTCAGATACCCGCGAAGTCAACATTGCATATATGCAATGGCATGCAACGAAGGGTTAATTGTTAACTCAATATAAAATTAATATTGTTATGTAATTACATGTTTTAGTTAAATATTAATAAGATATAAATTATGAATATATAAATAAATAAATAAAATGTTATAATGGTTTGAAAGATATAATCATGTGTTAATTTATATTTAATTTGTTGAAAATATAACGGATATGTAAAGTTTGGCAGGATTTACTAGGGGTATTTTTTTATTAGGCATGAAAAGTGCCATGGATGACTGAAGAAGTCATAAGGGGAGGGCAGCCTATAGGGACGATTCCATTATGTCCCAGAGTGTGTGCAAGATTCTGCACAAGTCAAGGTCAAGTATATATTCAACTGTCCGTCTGTGAATTTAGACTTCAAAATTAGCGAATGTGTAGCGTTTAGCGTTTTATACTTAAGTGTATGCAAACTTGTGGAAAAAGAACCACCCCAATGCGACGAGCTAAGCCGTAGCGACCACCAGCGTGCCACATTAAACAGCCTCAACACCTAAGTTTGTCACACTGTAAATAAAAAGCCGTGGGTTTTTTGTTTAAGCGGGAAATAAAAGCGACCCCATAGTTTCGCTACAATTTTAATGAAATTCGTTAGTTGGGTAGACAAAACAAACTAAAGAATGTTATTTTATGTAGAAAGAAGAAAAGAAGAATCAAATAATTTAAAAAAGGCTACTGAGAAAATCTATGCAAATACAAATAAAATTATAACATATTGGAATCCTTGGTTGGTTGGTTTAAGTGGCAGCTCACGCTACTCGTGAGCATCAAGTAGAGTCAAAAAGCGGCTCCGTTTTGAAGAGACCACACTACCCGTAAGGAACTAATATCCGGAGTACTAGACCCACCCCGTTTGGTTAATATAACGTATGAGATCACCGAATCCCACACGTGATATTACCGAGAGGTCGTCCAGTATATGGTCACCCAAGATCCGGAGTCGAATATTGGAATCCTTATTCCACTAAAAAAAATTTCAAGTGCAATTTTTTGCTATTTCTGCTTAATATTTTTAAAATAAATTTCGTACACAAGTGCATCTATCCTATAGGACAATTTTGTTTCACTATTCTACAAATATATATATTTGTAGAATAGTGAAACAAAATTATTCAAAACTCAATTTTTTACTGTTTCCCACATTTTCTACCTCTCCCGAACACTTTGGTTTTTGAAATCAATTGTTGGGCTTTTATATGGAAAAATGAAGTAAGCTTTTTTTTATAAAAAATCATTAAAAATAGTTAGCTTTCTTGCCTCAAAAAAATCGAAGTTTCAGATATTTTTTTGAACTTTTGAAATGGACCATCTACTTAGCAAACTATGACTCTTAAAAGTTCACAACTTTTAGAATTTTTCAAAAGTTTTGAAAAATGAAAAACGCGAGTTTTTTAAATTTCAAAGATCTTACAGCGGGATTGTCGTCATTGCTCCAAAAGTCATCCTGTTCACAATATAAAAATAAATCGTATGACATGAGGTCAAAAATACCAATTTTGTAGTGCTGTTTTCTGGAATTAATGATATTAATGTGAAGTAAATAATTATTTGTGCTTTTATTACAAATACAGTGTAGATCGGTTATTACCTGGGACAGGAACTGCATGCACTTAAAAAAGAGTGTTTTAGGCGGCTGTAGGCAAAACGAACCAATGAAAAATCGACCAAAAACAAAAAAACCATCCAAAAAATTCTCATAGAAAATTGTGTTTAATTTCATATGAAAAATAACCCAATTTTTCATGGGGATTTTTTGTAATTTTTGGGGAATAGTTCGTTTTTAACATTTGGTGGTTTTCAGTTATAAAAAATCAACCAAAAAATTTTTGTGAAAAATTACCCATTTTACATTTTTACATTTTGGGCAAAATTGTAACGTTTTTAAATTGAAAATATATGGTTTGAAAAAACCAGAAGTAAACATAAAAAACGCCATGCCATTTTCAAAGAATGTATTACGGAGGGCATATTTATGTTTTGTTTAAGCAGTATCAAAAAATAGTTTATACGTATTTATAAACTGGAACAGAAAAAATTAATGATTAGAATTATTTATACAGAAATATCAAAGATTTGAATAAATATATTAAGTCAAAATATAGGTTTTATAATTTGTAAGCCATAATATAATCGTAGTTATTAAAATGTTTGTTGTTATTTTTGAATTGGAGAATTAGGCGCCGCAGACAAAAAATTAATAAAAATTCGTACGCGATTTTTTTTTTCATTTTTAATTTGCAAAGATATTGGGTTAACATTGTTTTTCAGCAAATGACACAAACATGTATTTACATGAAGTTCCGAGCCCTAGTAATTACCATCAGAAAAAAATCAATTTGTAATCTTTTTATAATTACAAACTTAGTAATCTACAGTTTTTAACATTCGTAAATTAAAATATCATAAAATTTTTTTTAAATCAAAAAAAACTCAAATTTTTTGTTACAAAAAATTTTTTTGCTTACCACATTGCGTAAGACGTATATGTACGTAGTTTCTGTTTTTTTTTTTTTTTTTTTTTTTGACGCAATACGAAGGTTTTTAAGAATGGTTAATAAAATGGATCATAATTAATCAAAAACTCGATTTCGCTTTTTTTGATGATACGTTATTTTGCATTATAAAGTGGGGAGCACTTTTTACACCTAAAGATTCAGGCCGAAAAATGTTTGACACTATAACTAAATTGTAAAGGTACAAGGTACGTTAAACTTTAGTTATAATTCTATTTGTTTTAGGCATTTCTTTAAATTATAAATTTATTTTTTTATTTTTTGTAAAAATTTATTGTTGAATACGAACCATATTTGGCCCTATGGGCTTGGTTTTTGAATTAATAAATGAAATGAATCCAAATCTGTCCTTAAATTCACTCTCCGACATCAGGCGTTCGAGCTATATTAACGAGAAAAGTGTATTTTTTGATCAAAATGCTCGGATTTTTGAACTTCCTGGAAATACATTTTTCATAATACTTGGAATGTCACCTGAACAAACTACTCTTACCATTTTTTTCAGTTTTTTAATTTTTAAGATAACTTATTTCCTTACGACATTATCGTCGGTTGAGCTTGATAAATTTGAATTTTTTAAAATTTTGCATTGCGGGACTTTAAAATTGCTGTTAAAACCTCAATTTCAATTTACAAAGTACTTACATGCACTAGCAAGTGCTCCCCACTGTAGGTGACGGACGATATGTTAAAGTTGATGAGCTCTTTTTGTTCAATTTCGCTGTTTTTGAAATAGGAAAATCGCCATATCTTTCTAAGTAAAAGCACAAAAATTGTAATTTTTAGAGTGTATTTATATCTTGGTAAGTGGAATAATTGTTTCAACTTTTTAAAATTTTTGAGATTCGTTTTAAACCGAGTTTGGCTCATATCGCCAAAAGTAGGTAACGAAAAAAATTTGGTAGAAGAATATATTAGATGCGCTCGACGTACGTTACCCTAGATACAAATTTTAACAAATAGCGTTTCTATTGTCAAATTTATGTTTTATCCCTTAAATACTGTTACCGAAATACCGTTATCCGTAAAATACTGTTACCGATATAACTAAAACATCAATATTAAAATTCCGTTGCCGAAATAATTAAAATAGCGTTATCCTTAAAATACCGTTACCTAAATATTCTGACGACATCAAAAAAATAATCGCTGCAATAGATATAATTTGCCCAAAGCTTAATCATAAACTGGCCAGTCATTGGAATTCGGGCATAATTGACATTACCTAAATAACTAAAATAACGTTAGCCTTAAAATACCGTTACCCAAACAACTGAAAATCCTTTATCCTTAAAATAACGTTCCCGAAAGAACTAAAATACCTTTACCGAAGTAAGTAAAATACCGTTAACGCCACAAAACCGTTACCGAAATAACTGAAGTATCGTTACCCCTAAAATACCGTTACCGAAACAAAGGAAAATGGGGTTTAGCTAAGAATTCATTCCATAAGAATGCTTTTTCGGAATGAAATTTGAGTAAAAGCTAGACGGCACAAAGTAGAATTTCCATCTTGTACGTCTATTTTGTTGCATACAAAAACACACTTGTTAGACGGAAATTCGTCTTTGTGCCGTGGATCTGAATCAGAGGGTTAGTTTTGTACAAAAACTAACATCCAATGTACACGACGCTTCTCTTAACGCATGCAATACTTGTTTGTGGGAGAACGGGTTAGAGAATCGGCTGCTTTTCTACCCCGTTCGCCCACAAATAAGAAATGCATGTGTGAAAAGAAGCGTCGTGTAAATTGCGTCCAACTAGTTTCCGTCTAGTAAAAATGTAGTATAACAGGTATGTTTGAATCCCACATTAAATTGGCAAAACTTTTTTAATTTATCAAAATTATTACAAAATTGTTTATATTTTTGTTTATTAATAATATTGTATAATTACTTTTATGCATTATGTGTAGTGTGTGTATTTAATTTCTAGTACCCGCAAGTAATCAGATAATCTCCAAGTTTCTCGACAACGGATGCGGCCTGTTGTGGCTGAACTGGATCTTCGTATATGGAAACAATCACGGCTTGTGTGGTTTTCATGCAATGCACACCAGTGCGTCCAAACTTGGCACGTACGACACGATCTGTGCCAGACAAATAAATATATCGTTGACCGGACAATGTAACTCCACTGCTGGTGAGAAGATCCTGATTATCAAAGCCTGAAATCAACTTTGACAATTCTTCTTTTGTAACCTCAAAGCCCAAAGTAGAAGCCCAAACGTTTCCATCGTGACCAGCAATGCAAGCTTTGGTAACGCATTGCGAAGCCATCAATTGGTTATCAACATAATCTTGCCAGCTCATTTTGTTAGTTTATACTTTTGCACAGAAATAAAATTACGCCCTCAAGTTGTAAAACTCCAACAATTTTCAAGTCTGAAATTTTGTATTGCTTTTTCGTTGTCTGTGGCTTTTCTTTTTTAAATCAAAAATTTCAACAGATTATTTAAAAAAAAATGTATCCAAATATAATTGAAAAATGTATTTTAAGTGGTGAAATTGTAGCAGACCAACTATTCAAATAAGTTTTTAGTTTTTTTAGTATTTTTATTTTTTCTTACAATGACAACGCAGCCGCGGTCTGAAAAGTATAGAGAACAAAGAATGCAAAAATTTTAAAATGTACCAAAAACAGTGTTGCCAGTTTTTTACAAAAATTTTGCTAAATGCTTTTTGGCATATCGTCAGCTCACTATTGGTTTGACCCTCTGACAATTTTAAAAAATTTGAGTTAAGGTACCCACATACGAGCAATATTACGATTTTGTTCTTTATTCTATTACCACAAACGGTAATAGAATAAAAAACGAAAAGTTGTGCAATAATATTGCATGTGTATTTATGCTTTAAGGTACCCAAACACTAAGCAATATTATTAAAAATGGCATTGCTAGTATTGTCATTTTGACATGCACAGTGCAATAAGATATTTTTGCACAAAATATGGCACCACTCTTATGTTCAGTTGTGGAGGGATAGAAAGTTGTACAATGTGACCAACAAACTACAAAATTGAAATGGTATATTTCAATACAAACATTTAAAAAAGATTAAAAAAATTAATTAAAAATCAAGAAAAGTGGCATAGTAATTGAATTAATTATTCACATTTTAAGTCCTTAAACCCTTATAACAAAGAGATATTGATCTTTAAATTGAAATTACATTAAAGTTTTTGTAATAACAAAATAAAGTATTAACGAATTTTAAAATATATTACAACTTTTAAAATTTAGTGTCAATTTGAGTCATTTATGCCGAACAATGTGTGATCAAAAAGGAAAACTTTAATCTTAGAATTTATTCATAAGATTAAATAAAAAAATAAATAAAATGTTTTTTGTTTCTCGTAATATAATTCCACCGAAAGTTGTCAAAAAAAAGTTGTTATGGCGACCAAACTCCGTGCAATCGGCTAACTTTTAAAATAATGCCGTGTCACACACTACGTCCACTCAAGCACACGATACTGAATCTATAAATCGAAAAACTCAAAATCGTTACGTCTGGCAGCACTAAGTACCTAAAATACGCAATCATGTAAGAATACTCCCTTTATTATGGCGTACTTCTAGATCAGTGGTCGGCAGAAAGAGAGAATATGAATGTATTGGTGTTGTACACTTTAAGAAATAAGTTTTTTTTCTTTACTAATCTATACTAATATTAGAAAGAGGTAATACTATTATTGTTTGTAGGAGGTAATCTCCGAAACTTCTCATCCGATTTAGAAAAATTGTTTATTAATATTTAGACTGATTGAATGAATGAATGAATAAATGAATGAATGAATGAATGATTGAATAATTGAATAAATAAATGAATGAATGAATTACTCTTCCTATACAAAATATATTGAATAAATTAATAAATAAATAATTAGAAAAAATTAATAAGTAATGAAATAAATTATCGATAAGTCGATATTTGTATTCATTGAATTAAAATAATTCATGTTCTTTTTTTTTCTCTATTAAAAAAGTAAAATTAGTTCAAAATAAAAATTACAAATATTAATCATAAAAAACATATTTCATTTTGTGTACTTAAATTATTTGTTCTTAAAAAGTATTCCATTAGATATCACCATAGTTTTATTTGGTTGCTATATTGCCTTGTTAGGATTATGATTATTAATAAACATTATTTTTGTTAACAAAATAAATGAATGAATAAATAAAAAAATTCAATAATTTCAATTCTCTAAAATTTTAAGAGTGTACTTTATTTCTTCAACAAAGCGGCATAGACCTACTTGGTTGATAGCGAACATACGACTAAAAGAAATAATAGTATTTCTTGTGCTCTTAGCTGTGAGTTTTGTTGATATTCGTGTTGTGTGCGTGTAAATAGCCGATTGTGTTCGGTTCCTGAGTGCTATGAGTGCCGATCACTGTTCTAGATGAATATGTCAGAGAACGAAGCCGACACGAAATTGTCGGCGATGTATAATAACCGACTAAACGATTGATTCTTAAAAATAAAATATCTTTATTTTGAAACAAATTGCTTGAAAGAGCATATAGTCAAATTGAATCCACGGACTAGCAATAGTTAAATTTTATTTTTCAAAACAGCTAAAACGAGAAGTTAATAATAAAGAATAAATAAAAGGGTGTAACAACACTTTTTCTTTTTTTACAGGAGAAGCAAAAGACGTTGTAGAATTAAAAAGATTTTAGATTTAAGAATACACATTTTCTTCTCTTGCTTAAAACACGTCTTTAGACTTATTTCTGAATGACTATTTTATTTTTTTGTTAATATTCTTCAAGTTATGATTATTACGCCTTTTGGCATGGTTTTTTTTCGGATATAGAAAGACATACTTTGTGGACATGTAATTTAGTCTAGTGCATCATAATCAATAAAAAACTCTATTTTGATTTTTTTTTTCTTGTTACCCCTTTTGAATTTTAGTTGACGATATCTATGTGGGACATACCATTTGTAGCCGCTATTAATATTGGCGGCAAAGTCCGTCAGCCGCTCGGCGTTGTTCTCTAAAATACGCACTAGATTAATGCCAATTTTTTGTAGACTGTAATAAACATAAATTTTGAAAGTCGATTAATCTGAAAATAAATTGTGTTAAATTAATCAAATAAAATGTTGATGGAAATTAAATAAAAATGACGAATAATACAAAAATATCATTAGAATGGAAAAAACGAGTGGTAAAGGAGTACAAAAAAATCAGACAACAAAAGCGCTACAAACGAGCAGATGAAATAAAAGAAGCGTGGATAAAAAATTGGTAAGTCAACAAGAATAAAATGTTCTTATAAATTTTAAACAAAATTTTACACAACAAAAGGGATGAACATAATTACAATGTACAGGATTTGTACTGTGAACCCAAGGTATGGCAGGTCCAACCGTATGATCCACCACACGTAGACTGTGTCAAAAGGGCTGAGATTACCATGTTCAATGGTTCGGGTGCACAACAGATACCAATATGTATAATAAACGCCGTAACACCAATACCCACCATGTACACTTGGGCACCTACTCAACAAAATTTCATGGTTGAAGATGAAACAGTACTTCACAACATTCCCTATATGGGTGATGAAGTTTTGGATAAAGATGGTAAATTCATAGAAGAATTAATAAAGAACTATGATGGCAAGGTACACGGTGATAAAGATCCCTCCTTTATGGATGATTCAATATTTGTTGAATTGGTACATGCTCTAATGCGAACATATCCTAAAGAAATTGAAGAAATTACTGGGGTGCCTCTTAAAATTGAAGCGATTAAAGAAGATAAAGAAGTGGAGGTTAAAGTTAAAGATAGCGATAATGACAAGGACAAAGATAAAGACAAAAATGAAAGTACGGAAAATGATAGGAAAATATATGATAATCCAACTGAAGAAAATGCTATAAAGGATGTTAGTTCAGAACATGACAATAAAATGGAAGAAACTGATAAAAATTATGAAAAATCTTCAGAAACAAAAAATGAAAAATCTCCAGAAACAAAAGATGAAAAATCTTCAGAAACAAAAGATGAAAAATCTTCAGAAACAAAAGATGAAAAATCTTCAGAAACAAAAGATGTTAAATCCTCAGAAACAAAAGATGTAAAATCCTCGGAAACAAAGGATGAAAAATCCTCCGACGAAAAAGAAATCAAATTTCCATCTAAAACAGACGATGATAAAATAGACCATGTAAAGGATAAAATGTCATTTCCACCGCCAATTATTTTCCAAGCTATTAGTTCTAATTTTCCTGATAAAGGCACACCGCAAGAACTTAAAGAAAAGTAAGTTGGCAGTAATTTTAAGTTTAAATTCAAACTTGACTTAATCTCATATAGCATTTTACGGTTTTATTGATCTGAGAAATTTACATGCTAAAATCGTAAGATGTGAATGATTCTGAGAATATTTGAATAAAATGTTTTAGATTATTTTTCTTTTAAAGGAATAATGCTTCGATTAGAAAGATAAGTAAATCTAGTAAAAAGTGGATTAACTGCATATGTTTCTACATTAAGCAGTTCATCTACTTTTTACTTTTCAGTCTACAAGCAGCATTAGGCCCGATAACAAATGTGCCATTATTTCAGTGTTGCCATTTCTTGTAGTTACTAGGGTTCGGAAGTTAATGCATTTATATTTATGTACATAAAAAATGTATTTAAAATCGTTAAATATGTACTTAAAATTTAAAAATATGCATTTATTATTGAGTTTATCAACGTTTTCAATATTATTTTTATAATTAAATTTTTTTTTAATCGAAAATTATGAATAATTATCGTAAGAAAGTATTTTTGTGTTATTTTTGTTTTCGCGATAAAATAAATTGTATGTATAAATTTGAAAAATATTTTATTTTTAAAATTGTGTAGATTTTTTTTTTAGTAAAGTATCAAGTTTTCTAAAAACATTAGAGTTGGGATTAATCGTTCATTTTGGTGACTCGGTCATTATCGTTCAATTCGAGTCAGTGAAATAGTTCGTTCAATCTTTCTTTTTTGCTTTGACTTGTGACTGATCTGTGTGTTGTGAACTGTGCCGCTCGTTTGACTATTATTACGCACTATTCATGTTTTACGAGTTTTTTTTACAAATTTTACTGTTCATAGACAAAAAATGTTATAAAATTTAAACTTTTCTAACAAAAATTTATTTATTTTATGTAAAAAACATTTTATTTGATATAATTGTTTTTCCTAATTTGAAACAATATTATTATTTTTTTCTAAAAAAAATAATTGCTCTTGCAAGCAATTTGATTGTATAGAGATGCAGTTGTTCCGTGAATAAAAAGAACGAAATGAACGATTGAACGACAAGATCGAATATTGGTGAACGAATCACATCGTTCAATTGAGTGAGTCGTTCAATTGAACTAGTTCGTTCATGAACGACACAACTCTAAAAAAAAAATGCATTTTAACGCAAAATATGCATTTATAACAAAATGTGCCAATATATGCGTTTATTGCAAGATATGCAAAAACATGCATTTATTGCAAAATATTAGTGTCCGAACGAACGTTTGGCTTCGGAGTTCGGCCAAAAAGTGATGTTCGCCCAAGTTCGGTGTTCGGCCAAATTTTGGCCGATATTTTTTAATATAGTTTAATGATGCTTTTTGTAGTCAAAATCAACGAAAATTTCAATTTTATTCAAACTAAAAAAAAATTAAAAAGTTCGGCTTCGGCTACGGCTTTGGCCGAAGTTCGGCTACGGCTTCGGCCAAAAAAAGCGACTTCGGTCGGACACTACAAAATATGCACACATTGTGTTGCAAATTTGTTGATTAGCAAAGACACTTGTTTAACATTGTTCTACAGCTAACGATAACAAACGTATTTACACGAAGTTCGGAGCCCTAGTAATTACACAAATTGCGTGTAATTTTTACTCGTTTTGTGTCCATGTGTAATTATATCCATGTACAGATTTTGTGTAATTTAAAATTTATTTTTGAATCGCAATTAAAAATTCCAAAAAACAGAATATATTGTGACTTTTTGGAAGTCTACAACTTTTGCTCACTTTTCGAAAGTCTTCAGCAAACTTGCTCTGACTTTTTCGAAACAAAATTATGCTTTTAAGGTTTTCCACCACGTACCATTTTAAATCGAACTGCAATTGAAAATTCATAAAAAAAAACGTTATATTGAGAATTCGGAAGTCATTAATTTTTAAAATCTGAAAGTCCAAGTAGGCTAAAATAAAGATTAATTTTGTTTCGCGGAAGACCAATATCAGATATTAGATTTTGATATCCTTCAATTTTTGGTTTTTTTTAAGAAATCACCCAATTTTTTAAACTTTTTTTTTTTGAAAGAACACTAGAAGAACTTAAAAATATTATTTTGTTTAATAAATTTAAAATTGTATAAATGTGTAATTTGAAAATTTTTGTGTAATTTAGGGACATACACTATTTATTTGTTTAGACACCATGCCGTGGAGGTCAATCCTGAAAAATGATTTGGTAAATGACATCAAACTTAAAAAATGTTGCTTCAGAGTTTTCCGCTAAGGAACGTCATGCTAGTAAACCTACTACTACCACCTAATAAAAAAATACGATTATCATCATCTTCCCTATTATCTTGAAATATTAATTTTTGCATAATTTGTTTAAAGGAAATGACTTTGAAATTAAATTCTTACATTTTAATAAACTACAACACAAACAAGGCTGTTCACTTAAAATGTGCTAAAATAACGGCTAGCTATTATACCTGAATTCATTGCAACCATAGACTAATTACCAAGGACTGTCTTCTGTGACGTTTCTCAGAACTATAACATTTCAAAAGCAAGAAACGTCGGCATAAACGACATAAACGTTTACTACACGAAATGAATTAACTACAATTTAAACCCTTAAAACCGCAATGACAAACTGACATTGATCTTTAAATTGAAATAACATTTAAGTTTTAGTAATAACCAAATAAAATATAGTTTAAAATATAGTAGGTTTTAATAGAGCTTCGAAAAAATGTGTTAACAGTGGTACTTTTAATTACATGCTTTTAAGCAATTTTAATTAAATTTAAAAGTTAATTTGTGCTTTTTAATGTATTCTCTGCAGAAATTTTGTATAATTTACATACAATTTTGTTTATATATATTAAAATATATGCATTAAAAAAAACTGTAAAAAACAGTTTCTCTTGAAACCAGTTGGCATATAAAATTTAAAAAATGTTGAGTACCTTGGTTCTTCTTTAGACTTTAAGTTCTTTGATATTACAAACAAATATTTTTTTTAAAAATTAGGAAAATTAAAAAAAAAAAAATTTAAACGTTCAACGAACTAAATTGACCGGTCCGTACGAGTTCGTTATGACCGAACTCCATTGTATTAAAATTTAGCTAATTTAATTTAAATTATTTTCTAACAGATATATTGAATTGACCGAACATCAAGATCCGGAACGTCCCCAAGAGTGTACACCTAATATTGATGGCGAAAAAGCCGAAAGCGTTTCTCGTGAAAGAACACTACATTCATTTCATACTCTATTCTGTCGCCGCTGCTTTAAATATGATTGTTTTTTACATCGTAAGTTAATTTTATATTATATTTATAATCGTCATATTAAAATATTTTACAATTTTTTATCTTTTTTTTAATTTTGGGTAAAAATTTATTTTTAAATAAAAAATTCTATAAAAATGTAAATGCCTTAAAAAATGCAACATAAATATTTTTAATGCAAAATTTAGGCCATCCAACTCACGGTGAGTTGTAGCTGTTTGTTCTATGTTTTTAATGAATGTTGCTACACATTATGACCCATTTCTACCATATTTGATGTTTTCATCTTTCAGTTATCAAAACATAATTAACAAAAATACAAAAAAAAAAATATAAAAAAAATAATACAATTACATCATTCACTATATTTTCCAAAAAATCTATGCAAACCTCATGTCAGCATATTTAATTTAATTGTATTTAATTTGTTTAATTTTTCACATTATTCAATTTTAATATAATTTTCTTTATTAATCAAAAGGAAATCAGGAGGAGAATATGTGTATGTATGAATTTTATTCTTCTCCCTTTTAAATTGGCATTTTATTGTATATATGTTATGGTTTTTATTGATTACAAACTCCATATTGCTTAGCACAATTAAACAAACGAAAAATCATTGAAACTATCTAATGTTTCTCTACATCATTTCCAAACTATTAATCAACAAAATAAACTTAATGGCATTTTGATAATCTAAATAGTCGAAACACTTTAAATTTTTATATTTCTTCACACCTTTTTATAGGCCTACAAGTTGGTCATGCTGGTCCTAATTTACAAAAACGTCGTTTTCCAGAAATTAAACCATTCACCGATCCATGTGGCAGCAACTGTTTTATGCTTCTGGTGAGATTTTTTAGAGTTTAATTAATTTAGTTTATTCTTTAATATTTAATATTGTTTATAAACTAAGGATGGTATGAAAGAAAAATTAGCTGCCGACAGTAAAACTCCACCCATTGACTCTTGCAATGAAGCCAGTTCCGAAGACAGCAACGACAGTAATAGCCAATTTAGTAACAAGGAATTTAATCATGATCAAGTTAAAGAAAATGGAACAGTAACAAGTGTTGCTTCTGCTGAAATAAGTTCTATTATGGGTAAAAATATAATAAATGCAAAAAATATGAAAAATATAAATATTTTTTATTATTGCTTTTAGCCGGTATGATGAATACATCAAATGCTAAATGTGATTGGACTGGAGCTGATCAATCACTATTTCGAACACTACATAAAGTATATTTGAAAAATTATTGTGCTATAGCCCAAACTATGCTAACGAAAACATGTCAACAGGTAAATGTTAACAAAAGTTTTTTTAAAAAGATTAGAATTCTGAAAAACTAATCCACCTAAAATTATTCAATTTCACATAAAATTATTCGATTTCACAAAAAAAAAAAAAATCGTGCGTTCGAATTTTTTTTTAATTTTTTGTTTGTGGCCCCTAATTCTCCAATTTAAAAATAAAAACAATCATTTTAATAACTATACGCATGGGTTCTACATTCCGAAAATGAAGTGAAAGTGAAACTTCCGCTCAATTTGTGTTCCAAATTCCACATAATTGATTTGAAAAGAAAAATTTCATTTTCATTTTGTTTCTAGTGGAATTAAAGTGATTTGATGTGTTCTATAAAACAATTTCACTACAAAAAAAAAGTAATTGTAAAACGGTATTAGTTAACTGAGTGAAAAACCAAACTTTTTAGAAAATAAAATTATTTTGAATATTAAACGTAAAAAAAATCAAACAATGTAAGTAAATGTGATATGTTGTTAATATTATATTATATTCATGGAAAAAAAATCTGGTTTGGCCAAAGGTTTTTAGAGTGGCGACAAAACAGTTGAAGACCAGTTGTGGAAGGACTTAGCAAGTACATTAAACAGCTTAGGACCTCCAGAAAACGATGCAACTGGTTTGAAAAAGGCTTGGGCTGATTGGAAGGCTACCATTCGTAAAACATTGGCCGAAAATAGAGCAGAGGTAACGGCAACAGGTGGAGGACCCAATAATATCCAACACATATTTATTTTTTTTTTTTTTTTTTTTACATATCCAAAAAAGATTCAGTTGCCAAACTTTCTGGCCTTTATACAGCAGTCGAAGGTGTTCCAGCTGCTAAATCATTCGGGACGACTAGCAAAGGGTAAACAACCACAAATTAATCTACTGAATTGTCAAACTTAGATGGCACCAGTTCCGACAATGTAGTAAACGTGATTTTACAAAAATTAAATAAAAATGACGAAGGTACTGAAAATATAGAAAATGAGGAACCGCAACCGATGATTTCCCTTTTTGATTTCTCAATTTCTTCGCGACTTCCTTTAAATCTAATCCATTTTGGGCATATGACAGTTTTCAAAACATTACACATATTTGTTAAAATTTTTGACGCTGTACTTCCACTGCTAGATTTAAGTCTTTTGCGATCATTTGTTGGTAAATTCCTTGTCCGAAATAGCGTAGTGATGTGTCCAATTGCAAAATAATTGGAATGCTTGTCTTCTTAGCCATTGGTGATAATTCTTCTAAAACCATCATAAATGCATACTTATTTAATCTAAAATAAGCAATAAAACTATTTTTTTTTATTAATTTTAAACACTTGCTACTCAGTTTTAATTATTGCAATTTCATTCACTTTAAAGTTGCTAAGAACAAAATGAAATCGTCGTGAAAAAAACGATTCACTTGTTTTTCAGAACACAGCGGAATTGAAAATGTGGAATTAAAAACGATTCCACTTTCACTTCGTAGTGGAATATAGAACCCAGGCCATAATATTACTTAAAAAATTAAAATAAATATATTCTGATTTAATCGAGTTTTTAAAATGTTTGTAGTTTTTTCAAGTAATATATGTATCAAAATACATATTTGTTATTTTTGAATTGGAGAATTAGGCGCCGCATGCAAAAAATTATAATAACTATATTAAGACATAATATATTTATTAAAATCTTTTACATTTTAATTAAGTCATATTACCAATGAGATTATGATTATTTTTTCTGTTCCAGATTATAAATACGTATAAACTATTTATTGATACTGTTTAAACAAAACATAAATATGCCCTCCTTAATACACTCTTTGAAAATGACATGGTGTTTTTTATGTTTACTTCTCCCATTTTAAAACCATATAATTTTTAAATTAAAAAAACTACAATTTTTCGAAAAAGTATAAACGAAAAATGGGTAATTTTGCACTAAAATTTTTTTGGGAGATTTTTCATAACCGCTTAATATTAAAAACGAATTATTACCCAAAAATTACGCAATATCACCATTAAAAATTTATTATTTTCCATATGAAATTAAACCCAATTTTGTATGAGTTTTTGGACGATTTTTCTTTGGGTCATTTTGCCTACAGCCTATAAAAAATTATTCAGAATTAACTCAGAAATGTATTGAATTTGAATATTTTGTGAACAATTAAAAAAGGTTCAAAAAAAGGATTAATTTTCTTAAATATCCTTTTTGAGCAATTTCTGAATCTAAGAAGAATACTCGATTAAAAAAGATTCTATATACTCATATACAACTTGATATCATCATATATGCTTATATGTGTGGCAATATTTTACGATATAAGTTCATATTATATAGTTTATTAATTTTTTAATATTTCGTAATATGTCGTCATATATCATTGTATTTTATGTTACATCTTAGCATATATTTTATATCTGATCATATGAAATATATATATGACCTATATTTGACCATATACGATCATATGTAAGAGTATAAGGTACAATTAATCAAAAACCATTCTATCACTTCTTTATATAATTATGTATGGTAAAGCATAATTATATATAAATATATATATAGTAAAATTTAATGAAAAAATTCTATCACTTACATAATTTTTTAGTACCGCTTATAATTAGAATATAAATGAATTTAAAAATTAACTGTAAAAAACATGAAAAACTACTGTTTTTTGTTTTGTAATGATTATTTATATTTTTTATTAAAGTATTAAAAAACAACGTTATCATTATTAGGTTTTAAAACAACGAACATATAGACTAAAGAAAAACCAATATACGCAACATCTGTTAAATTGCATATGCCAACTGGTTTTAAGAGAAACTGTTTTTTAGAGGTGTTTTAATGCATATTTTTTAGTAAAGGGTAATTTTTTAGCAACTTTCTTTTTGGCAGCTCAGCTGTTTTCGTGTAACATGTTACTGTTAAACATGTTCAGTTTGGTCTATAATTTAAATTCATGCTCGGTTAAGAAAGTGCATCGTGTACTTCTTCCAATTTATGGTCAGTTTGGGCGACCTTCTGAGGCGGCTATTCGGAATAGTGAAAATGTTCTTAATTTTTTTTTTAATTCAAGCCAACTTTAAATTTAAAAACCTTTAAAAGTATCGAGTATCCAAATTAAAAATATCGAGAAGTATCGAGTATTGAAAAGTAACCGAATTTGCCAGCATTAATTACAATCGCACATGCCCTGTGTTTCATTACTTTTGAATTACGAATAAATTTGAAAAAGACCTAGAATTGAAAGCAGTCTTATGATTTTTAAAAAACTTGAAAAAAGTGCTTTCCTTTTACTTTCTGAAGGAAAGTAAAGCGACCAAAGGTTTTTTGTGAAAGTCAAATCACCAAAAAATTCATATTGATTTCAATTTCATGGGAATGTGAAGCATTGGAGAGAGGGGAATGTTTCAATTTAGTAGATTTTGTGAACCAAAAAAATTAACTTTTCGAAAAATACGTTATTGCTAAAATATCGTATAATAACAAAAACCGTGTTTTCATAAAGTTGTCGCTTATACCCCTATTTGAGTTTAGCCTAAATTTAGCACATTTAATAATTTGGCTACGTATTTATATTCTAGGTCTATGAATTTGCTCAAAAAAAGGCATCTGAATTTTGTATTGAAGAATTACGTCAAGATTATACACCACCTCGTAAGAAGAAAAAGAAGCAACGTTTATGGTCTTTGCATTGTCGTAAGATACAATTGAAAAAGGATTCTACATCGAATCATGTCTACAATTATACACCCTGCGATCATCCGGGTCCATGTGACATGAATTGTTCATGTATGCAAACACAAAACTTTTGCGAGAAATTCTGTAATTGTAGCAGTGAATGTCAAAATCGTTTTCCTGGTTGTCGTTGCAAGGCTCAATGTAATACTAAACAATGTCCTTGTTATTTGGCCGTACGTGAATGTGATCCTGATATGTGTCAGGCCTGTGGTGCTGATCAATTTAAGTTGACTAAAATTACTTGTAAAAATGTTTGTGTACAAAGAGGTTTACGTAAGTTTTAAATTAGTATTTAAGTGGTTATAATCTTATTTTACTTACAATTTAATTTTTTGTAATACTTTCAGATAAACACTTACTTATGGCTCCCTCAGATGTTGCTGGTTGGGGTATATTTCTTAAAGAAGGCGCCCAAAAAAATGAATTCATTTCTGAATATTGTGGTGAAATTATATCACAAGATGAAGCTGATCGTCGTGGCAAAGTGTATGACAAATACATGTGTTCGTTTCTTTTCAATTTGAACAATGATTTTGTTGTGGATGCTACTCGTAAAGGCAATAAAATACGTTTTGCCAACCATTCGATTAATCCAAATTGTTATGCTAAAGTTATGATGGTTACCGGTGATCATCGTATTGGAATTTTTGCTAAACGCGCTATTCAACCGGGTGAGGAACTCTTCTTTGATTATAGATACGGTCCCACGGAACAACTTAAATTTGTTGGCATCGAACGTGAAATGGAAATTGTTTAACTATTATGTTTTCATGTATCTAAAATTTTTTATATATATATATATTCTGATTACTTTGTAGAAATAAATACTTAATCCTAAACACTTTTGGCTACATTTGCTATAATGGGTTTTGGTCTAGATTTAAAAATCAATTTTTTGGTGATCACAGCTTGCACGGTGTATTCACTTCTTTGCCTTGACTTATTTTCTAAAGCCAAAGTATTATCCAATAGTGTACGATCTACAGTATTGTTAATAGCACTTGTATTTAAACTCGCTGCTGTTTGATCGAATAAATGTTGACCCTCATTGGTTTTTGATTTTTCCAATACAGCAAATGGTTTATCTAGTTTTTGTTCTCTGCCTTGCAATATATGATGGCCTATAATTAAAATCTGTATAATAAGATTATAGGACATATTAGGAAGTGTTGTATAATTTTATTATTTAAAACTTACTGGCTGACCATATTTGTTGTAGTAAAGATCCCCTACAAATTTATCATGCATAACTTCATTTGATCTTACTTCAAGATCACCCTGTAGTTCAAGAATAGCCCATTCCTTTAATCCAGCGGTTGTTCGGCTGAAAATAAAATAAACGTTTTATTTAAATTTATTTTCATCGGGATAAACATTAATTGCATCTATAGTAATTAAATGTGCTGAAGTCCCAAAACTTATTTAACAAATTGTGAAAAACAATCTGATGTAGGCGTGTCCCTATCCGGATTTCATTCCTGTCCAAGGAAATCTTCAGGGGACTTTGTTATAAGAATTTCTAGAGATATTTGTTATTATTTGTAAAATATGTGAAATATCCAACTAATAACGGAAATTCTATTCAACATAGGGTACGTATTTTAATATAATTTAGCATAAAATCATTGATACCTGTTATATAAGGGAGCTATTTCCATTTAGAGCTATGTAGGACAAAACGAGGACTGATTTTAATTTAGTAGGAAATTTGTTCTTTAAGCAATATTTATGTATGTAAGTAAATATGGTGGGTAATTTATTTAAATTTTGAAATGGCGATCATAGATAATGGCGATTAAAAAAAAAAAGATTATTTTTTTAGACATTTTGATGCCGAACGAAAATTTATATTTCAAATATAAAAAAATTATGCAGCTTTTTATTGTGAGTTATTTTACGTTCATATTAAGCCCCAAAATACGTATTTAAGGGTTAAAATTGGGGTTAAGAATTAATTTGTTTTTGTATATAAACGAAAACTAGATTTATTTATACACAGGATAAAAGCAAAGAACATAAAATCCAAAGAAGATCCAAGGTACTCAACATCTGTTAAATTTTATATGCCAACTGCCCAGCCAGAAAAATACGAACGGCAAAGCATTGGCCCAGTGCTTTCAACGGTGGTATGAGCGTTGGCAGAGCGTTGGATATCTGAAGATTTAAGTGCTTTCCCAACCCCAAAATGATAACACCGGGCAGGGCTTGGCCGTTCCTTTTTTAAAACGTTGGCAAAGCACTGGCAATGAGTGCTTTGCCAGTACCAAAACCATAATTTTAAAACGTTGGCAAAGCATTGGTAGAACAACCAATAAAGTGCTTTTTTAGAAAGCAAAGCACTGACAATAAGAGCTTTGCCAGTACCAAAGAGTTGTATTATTTCTTTTTGAATGATTTTGGTAATTTGAACAGAAATAACAATAGGCTTGCTTCAGCTAAGTTAATTACAAAATAACTGATTATTTTTGTGATAAGTTAGCACGATTTTTTACTACAATTTTACTAAAGAAAGAAATTTGAAAATAAATTGCTTAAGTAAAATTTTAGTACAAAAACTATACTTTGTGCTGACTATAATAGGAGCCCTTAATATTCTTAACTTCAAATCATAAATTGCAATTTAGTTTTGAGTTTTTCCACTCTTGTTGTGAACAAGGGATGTGGCAACGGTTGTAAATTTTGTAAATATGTACTGGCAATGCACTTTTTGCCAATGTTTTAAGTCAGTACTGTGCCAGTGCTTTTTTATTTTTACGGTTTGAAGTTTTGTAAATCAAGTACTGGCAAAGCACTTCTTACGAACGTTGGCAGAGGGTTCTAAGCCAGAGCTGTGCCAGTGCTTTTATTATTTTTACTGATGTAAATTTTGTTAATTAAGCACTGGCAAAGCACTTTTTACTAACGTCGGCAGAGCGTTGTAAATCAGTGCTTTGCCAGCACTTTATTTGTTGGATCATTGGCAAATAGTGCTCTGCCAGTGCTTGATTTTTCAGACCATTGGCAATTTCTGGCTGGGTGGTTTTAAGAGAAACGGGTTTTTACAGGTTTTTTTTAATGCAACTCTAGAAAAAATCTGGCAATCCAACAAAAATTTTATTATTTTTATCACCATCAATTTGCACCGATCTAGGTAAAAATATTAAAAATTTTACAGAAAATTAATGAAAATCAAAACAAAGTACATACTGGAAGTTATAGTAAATATTTCAAATTATACTAATAAATAATTTTTTTAAAATCGAAATAATTCCTTAGCTAAAAAAGTGCATTTAAAAAATGCAATTGCATTAGCATTTACAAACGAAATATATAAATTAAGGGACGTGGGCAAAAAGTATACACTAGTTCAAAGAAAATGAGCCCTGGATCGTTCAGATGCGATAAGAAATGGCTGAGATAAATCTGATCAAAGATAGACTAGTATTGAATTTGTCTCAATTAGTTTCTGAAAAATCTAAAAGAATTTTCTAAGTAAGATGTTTTTCTGCAAATTTTCAAAATTAGCTCTTTTTAGAAACTTAAAAGTAAATATTGGAAGTTGTAGTAAAGAGTTCATATTGCAATAATTACCAATTTTTTTAAAGTTCGAAATATTTACTTAGCTAAAAAAATGTAATTGCATTCAAAATATATAAATTTAGGGACATAGTCAAAAATTAGACACTAGTACCAACAAAATGAGCCCTGTATTGTTCAGATGCGATAATAAATGACTGAGATATTTATTTATAATTCATCTATAATACAAAAGCCCACAAGGCCAAATAACAGTATTACATAGTAATAAAAAACTGAGTATTAATCTTAAAAATAAAAAATTAAAATATACTTTATAGCCTAACATATTGGCTCCCCAGCCATAATATTTATGAAAAGTTTATTAACAAAGTTTAAAAATTAAAGTATTAAAGCATTTGACCCTATCAGTGGTAATAGTGTCCGACCGAACAGTTCGGCCAGAAAATGTATTTGGTCTGTATTCGGTATTTTAAAGCATTGTGGACAAATTTGGCGGATGGAAAAATGTTTATTGGACTGATTAGAAAAAAAAGTCTGTAGTTAAGCAATGAATTCACTGTTCAGCCTCAGAAAGTTCGGTCAAATCGAAAATAGTTCGGCGGCCGAACTTTTAACTTTATAGCTAAACTTCGGCTTTTCTCTTAAATTTTATACACAAAATCGAATTAAATCGGCTCAACAAACATGTTTCCAATACCAAAATTTGTCATCATTGCCTCTAGATATAAAAAAACCGACAAAATATAGTTTTTGGCCGAACTGTTCGGTCGGACACTAAAACTTAACCACACAAAAAATATTATTATTCAAAAAAGAAAAAAAATTGTTCAAAAACCATTGAAATATTCCAAGATTTTTAAACGAAAGGAGTTATTTGAATGAGAGAAACCCCGTAATTCTAAGGGCAAATGATTAAAACACTTAGCCATTCTGGATATGAATAATCTTTCAAAAATTGTTCTCCTTATCCTGGGAATGAATATCTGTGGATTACGCCTTGAACGCGTAAAAACAAAGTTCCTATATAAAGGTAAAGGTGTACGACTTTTAATGATTTTGTGGAAGAAAAGCAAAGACCGACATTTCACAAAATCATCAAAAGAACAAACAAGGAAGCGACTCACATAGTCAGAAACATGATTACAATATTATTCACCAGACGCCTGACTCTTGTAACAATAATACCAATAGTGACAGAAACTACCTCGAGGCCATAAAAAAACCTGAGACATCAAGAGAGCATGCGTCAACTTACGTTTAACGGAAAGAGGTAAGTACATGTTCGACGAATAAATCCTACGTAATGCCCCACACTCTACCACATAGGGCATTAATATGTGGTTTAAATGACAGTTTACTATCAAGTACAACACCTAAACATCTGAATTGATTTACAAACTCAATTTCATCATTGGCCAAATATATATCAAAATCCACCGTAAAACAATTTTAAAACCCAAACATAATAGCTTTAGATTTAGTAGAATTAACTGCAAGGGAATTGTCTGAAGTCCACTGTAAGACACGATCCAGAGAAGCATTAATGCTACTCTCCAATGACTCATAAAACCTTTGACTACCACTTCAATGTAAAAAAACATCGTCTGCAAATATAAAAGATCTGAAATCCGCGAATTTAAAACCACAGGTAGGTCATTGATATAAAGAATAAACAAAATACAGACCCCTGAGGTACCCCAGAATAAAGAGGTAGTAAACCAGAATCCAATTCATTTACAGAAACAAATTGTAATCTGTCACTTGTGTATGACATAATGACATTTAGCTGATGTCATGATGACATATAGCTGATCAAAAATCGACTAGTATTGAATTTGGCTCAATTGGCTGCGGAAATTAATAAAAACAAAATTTCGGAAGTATAAAAAATACGTTTTAGGGATTTTAAGACAAATATAATGGAAAATGATTTTGCACATAAAAAGTCGTGGTAGAGTAATCCTAAGCAATAAAACGGAAATCTGAAGAAATTAGATTTGACACTTTTGGTCTCTGATCGATAGCTAACGAAATCAATAAAATAATTAAGAAAGTTAGAGAATCGCACTACAGGCCCAAAAGTTTGCATACGTTTCGAAATATACATATATGAGGAATTTCAAAAATTTTCAAACTTTTGTTTGCGTGACATGAAAACTCGGCTTAAGTGTTTATAATTACAGTGCACTCGCGATAACGTGAACTTATTAAAACCAGGAGTGTTCACGTCTGTGAGCTGTTCACCTTTCCGAATGCAAAAAATTTAAGGCAAAATGTATCAATAATGCCATAAGACTAATTTATACGTAATAAAATAATAATTGTCATTTTATTAGAATAAAAGAAGTAAATGATTTATTAAGAAAATTATTCACATATATTTGTATGAAGATTTATGTAAAAATACTACATATGTATATATAAATAAAATAAAAATAGCAACTAAAATAGTTTCTATGTATCTTCTGTCCTTAATGCAGTGAAACAGTTAAAATAGGGGAATCCCAAAACTTAGAAAAAATTTAATTCTTAACGTATTTACGCATTTCCAAAAAGGTGACATTGACTTTTTTTCTGTTCACATTATAGGGCTTTCGTACTTTGTTCACCTTTTAGAGTAGTCAATGTAAAATAAAATGTGTTCACATTAAGCGGTGTTCAGTAATGCAGTGTTCACATTATCGCGAGTGCACTGTATTATTATAAAATTATTATTAAAAAATTAAAAGAACATTTTTCATAAATTCAACCAAATTTAAGTCGAGACTTGATTTTTTTTTTGACAATTTTCAGATTGAAGGCAAATAATTTTGATAGAAAAAATGTAATTTCTCTTTTTTTTCTTATTTGGTTAAAAGCTTTTTACCTTTGGGTTTTTAATTGCTTATTTTAGGATTTTCCGAATTAAAATATTTTTTTTACTTATAAAATATTATTACTTATAAATACCCGATGAAAAAAGCTCCGATATATATTGTCATATATATATTTCCATACCACATCATATATCAGGGTATCCTAAAAGTGGGTCAATCTAATTTGATCAAGTCATATATAATTTGATCTTCATAAAATTCAATTTCGTTTCACATTCCAAATAATAAAAAAAATTAAATATACTAAATCAATGCTTTGGAAAATTAGACATGATTTATACACTGAGTTTCATAGTTATAACGTCATTTTGTTTTTCAATTATTTCTTAAACAACAGAACCGATCGCTTAAGTGTCTTCAGAAGATGAACTCATTTCTGTCTTAGCTTTCCATTGATGCAACATATAATTCTACTTATTAGATTGAAGACAAGTATTTTTGATAAAAAAGAAGTTTAATTTCTCGAGATAAATATTGCATATTATGGATTTTTCGGCCAAATCTGATTCGGTTCTTTTTTGTTATAAAGCTTTTAACCTTTGGGCTTTCAATTGCTTTTTTTTAAGATTTTCTGACCTCAATCTTTTTTTATTTATAAAATATTATTTATTCCCCTAACTTTGAACTTTTTGTTAAAAGAGTAGCTTTCCTAAATTTTTACTTTGCAAAATTTTTTTTGTGAATTTTTACCATCGAACGAATTTTTCTTTTTAATTTAAACACATATATTGATATAGAATTATATGTGATACCATATATAATTATAATATACAAATTATAGAATTTGTTTGGTTTTACTGTTTTATATGTACCTATATATAATCATACATGGAAGTCTATATGATCTGATATATAGCTATATTAATTATATATGATGAGATAAAAAGATCAATTTATATATAACATTAGATATAATGATTATAAATAGCGCCGTATTAGAAATGTTCGTAAAAATAAGTATAAGATGTAAGTATATATTGTTTCGTATGGCCACATATATAATAAGATACCACTAGATCAAGTTATACACGACTATGTATAAACTTTTCTTGTCGGGTAATTAAAAACATCCCGATTAAGAGCAGTAACACACTAAAATATAAAACTAATAAACGCAAAAAGTTTCCCATACATTTTGTATGCAATTCAAAAATTTTTCAGAATAGAATCAATTATATTTCAGACTAAAAATGTATTACTCTCTTGATATGACAGTCTAAATACTAGTGTTTGCAATTTCGGTTAATGTCAAAACAAATAATTTAATACTCAAATAATTATACGACCCGAATAATCGGTTAAAATAGGTCGATTAACCGGTTAAATATTTTATATGGATTTTTTTCATAATAATTGCTCATTTCTTTAATTTTGGCTAAAAAATGACAAGAAAAGCTTGGAAAAAGAAATGCTGTATAGAAATATTATCAAATTCTTTAAAATCGAGTGAAAGCTCCTTAAGCCTCTAGATAACTGTTTTTAAGCAAATTAAATCAAATGCCATTAAAAAGACAATTTTTAACTTTGTTTTAATTTTTTAAAAAATGCAAAATAATGTAAATTAATATTTCCATGTATTTCAAGACAAAGTTAAATTTGTTTCAAGTCGATGTCACGCAACTTCCAAATTACATATTTCCTCTGACTTAGAACATGTTTTTCAATCGGTTCCCACACAGAAAAAAAAATCTATGGGAACATTTATTAAAAAAAGGATATTATATTACCAACTACAGTAGGAGCATTTCAACTAATAACTATTTCTAGGAAAGTTTGTCAATCAACTTAGGAAAATGATTTGGATAAAAATATTATGACATTTAACTGCAAGAGCTTGGTAATTCTTCCACTTTTATTTAGGACAATTAAGCAGAAAATCGCAATGAAAATATCCACTAAATTTTATAAGATTTCCTAGGTAATTTAATAAATTGTTCCATTTTCTTAGATTAAAAATTCTCTTCTTTTTGTGAATGTATTTAAAATTATTTTTATTTATAAAATATAAAAAAATATAAAATACATGACTTTAATGTTAAATATAACATTTACTAATAACACCCTAATTCTCATTTGCACCAATAATAAAAAAATGCCTCCCAATTTCAACACTTCGATAACTTGGAACTAGAAAAAAATATAATTAGGATTAGAGTTTATTTAGTTGGTTAATAAATAAAACAAACTTACCTTTGTTCACAGAATGTTGTTTCGGCTCCTTTTTTATATGTACTCTTTATAAGATTTATTTATGTTTCAAAAATGTTTTATTTATTTAATACATATTTTATTTCACAGAAATCAAACTACTTTGCGTTATTTTTTTTTTTTTTTTTGTTCTCGAAAACACACATCTGTTATGTTCGTCCACATTTATTTTGTTACATTTTACCAAGTAACGCTTTATTAAAATATGTACACAAAATGTTAAAGGTATGCAACATAAGTTTGACATTTTGTAAAGATTTAGCATAATAATAATAGGAACATTTGTATAAATATATACAAATGTTAAGTAATATTTTAAAATGAACACAATTTCTAAAAATCTTAAACACATATTTATATTGACTAAAACCCGTTGATAGTAACCACAATGGAATATTGAAGCTTAGGCTTTAAAAAAAAAATGCTTTCGTTTTGGTCAACATTATATTAATATGATACCTCTGAAGAACGAAAAATAACATATTTGATATTAGTAGCAATGCGTTAAAGTTTTAGCCTTATAATACATTGAAATTGGGTACGTTTTCGCTCAATTTCGCATTTCCCGAAAAGCGAAAATCGTCAATTTTTTTATTTAAAAGCATTAAACATATATTATTAGCATTGTAGTTTTATCTTAGTAAGTCTAATTTTTACAACGTCCCGTTAGCTACTAACTGGGACTTTAACTGACACATTTGTTGTTGTTTCCCATAAAAATTTTCAATTTAACTGTTTGTTTAATTTTAACTGGACATTCAGTAATCGGTCCCAAGAGGAATAATTAATGTTCAAACCAACTCATTTTTTTAATTAATTTTTAAGATCCACTCTTAACCTATTTTGGCACATATGTGCCAATATATATTGCGTAAAGTTGTCAACGAAATTTTTTTTTTAAAAAAACTTAAAACAATCCTGCATTTGATAACATTTCCTTTTTAAAAAGCCCATAGATTCCCGTAAAATAAAATGACAATTTCCCGAGGCATGTTTCTTTAAAGCAGGGTTTACGTAATTCGGTTCGAACAGAGTTTTCACATTGAAAATAAAGTAATTAATAGTACTTTTTAATGGGTAGGTTAGGTTAGGAATGGTTATGTGCCCAGGGGCACAACTCCACTCGGAGACCAATACGGTCCATTGTGAATCTCTTCAGAGAAAAAACGGTGAGAAAGAATAGAAATAGACAGAAAACATAGATATAAAGAAAGATAGAAAGATAGAAAGAATATATACTCCCCAGAAACCAGCTCCTATCGTCCCCTTACTAGAAACAGCCGTCCTATCTCCCTGACAAATCTCAGCAAATCTACTGGATTGTATCCAGCGACACACCCGAGTTCGTCGTGAAATCTATCTCCTAGCCATTTCTGTCTGGGACCCTGCAACCTAGGACAGTGGCACATTATATGCTCAACAGTTTCCAGTTCCTCAACGTCCTCGCACAGCCTGCAAAAATCCGGTATGTCCCTGTCCCATCTGCTTGTGAAAGGCCTGACAGAACAATGACCGGTCAGGAACCCCGTAAGGGTCCTGAGACCTTCCCTGTCCAATCCCAAAAGAACCTTGGTTGCCCCTGCGTCCAATGCGGGCCATAACGCCCTAGACACCCTGCAGTCCATTCTGTCCCTCCATGATTGGTTAACGGTTTCGTGGAATCCCTTCCGTATAACCTCAAAGTAGTATCATAATGGGGGCATTACCCCTCGTCCCTTACTGCCAAGTCCAGATTCGAACCCTCCCTCGCAAGTTCGTCCGCCAACTTATTGCCATCCACCTTACAGTGTCCGGGTACCCAACACAGCCTCACTGTGAATGCCTCCATGAGCTCCCTCAGAGCAACGTGTAGTAAATGCAAAAAGTAAAAAAGTTGGACTTTTAAGTACGGATATCATTTTACAAGTTTTAAAATTTCCGAATTCGAACAAAAATTTTCGAATCGATTTACATAATAACTCCCCAGGGTTCTTTGAATCATCCTCAACAAACACTTTAAAAAACAATGCAGTCAATTTTACTTCATATTAATATTTATTTTTATTGAGAAATAAGCAAAGAAAAATTTTTTAACCGATTAATCGTCCATTTTTCGATTAAAAGACTCAAATAACCGGTTAACCGCCTAGCCTAGGTCGAATAATTGGAAACACTACTAAATAATAATTGCATTGTTTTTTTTCAGGCACAATATGTCTATTACGACGCATAATTTGGAAACTTCTCAAGAAACTTCTTCGAAAAAAAAATTTCGTGGTTAACTGCATCTGCACACAAAAAATTTCCAAGGGAATATGATGAAAGCATACTTAGTAAAATTTGTTTATAAAATATTACTTAACGTTTTTATCTATTTGTACTATTGTTCCTATTATGCTAAATATGTATAAAATTTCAAACTTTTATTGAATACATCCAACATTTTATGTACATATTTTAATCAAGCACTGCTTGGTAAAATGTAACAAAAGAAATTTGGACGAGCATAACAGATAATAGTTCATTTCAAGTTAATGAGTGGTGGAATACACTTCGTGCTAACGGTCTTGCTGATAATGCATCAACCGTTGATAATGTTGATGTTGAGGATTTGAATTTGTATATTTCTTCTAATCAAGGTAATAACCCTATCGATGATAGTTTTTTAGATAATGTTCTGGATGAAAGTGGGTTTTCATTTCATAATGTTGATCTTTGTGAACTGATATCTGCTCTATATTCAATTAAATCGAATGCAGTTGGTTGTGATGAGCTCTCCTTAAAATATTTGAAATTGATTTTACCTTATGTTGGTAAATATATTCTTTATCTTGTCAATAATGTAATTACCAAATCAATCTTTCCATCTTGCTGGAAAACTGGTAGGATAGTACCTCTTAAAAAAGTTGGTGAGTCTAATGACATGGATAATTTGCGTCCCATTTCTATACTTCCAGTACTTTCTAAAATTTTGGAGATCTTACTTAAGAACCAATTAGAGGATCACATTGCTAATGTTTCTTTTTTTAGTGATTCTCAATATGGATTTAGATGTGGTAGAAACACCACGTCGCTTCTTTTAGGACTTACTGATACGATTAGAAGGTCTTTAAGTATTGGCCATGTCAATGTTCTTTTATCCATTGACCTTCAGAAGGCTTTTGAAAAGATCGATCATAGTATATTAATTTCTAAACTATACCGTAATTTAGGTATTTCTGTTTCTTCTTGTAGGATTATATCATCTTATCTCAGAAATAGAGGCCAATACGTATCTATTGGGAATAAATATTCTCATGTATTACCCGTTATAAGTGGAGTACCACAGGGGTCCGTACTTGGACCATTGTTATTTAATATATATCTCAACGATTTATTTAATTGTATTCATTTTTCTTCATGTGTTTCATTTGCATATGCAGATGATTTGTTTTTTTTATTTAGTGGCGAGAGGCAATTCTCGGATGTTTTGCAACAACAGTTAAATTACTGTGTCTCTAATATTACGGATTGGATGTTGGAAAACAAATTATATATTAATGCGGATAAGACAAAGGCTATGTTTTTTGGATCACCCTTACTGGATTTGGTAATAAATATTAATGGTACTAATATTGAGTTTGTCGATCAAATCAAGTGTCTTGGTTTGTGGTTGGACAATAGTTTAAATTTCGAAAGACATGTAAATTATGTTATTTCTAGGGTCAACTACTCCTTGCGTAGGCTCTATAATGTTAATTTAATTTTACCTATGAGAATCAAGGTTATGCTCATACATTCTTTAATTATGCCTTTATTTTTATACGGCATTGAAGTTTATAGTGGCACTTTTGGCTACATTATGAAAAGGCTTTCAGTGTTGTTTAATAGAGTAATCCGTTATCTATTTGTTTAAGGAGACTTAATCGTACCCATATGACGCCGTATGTTTCAAGATTCTTAGGTTGTCCATTTTCAAACTATGTTAAAGCAATGACTATACTTTATTTTTATAAGATTAATCATAATGATGACCTTGTATATTTGAATTCATTTTTTTCTTTTGGCCATTCTACACGAAATCGTCAAATTCAAATCCCTAGGTTAACCTCACTCTTAGAACGATCATTTCATGTGCGGGTAGCTCATATTTTTAATCACTTGCCTACAGAGCTCAAGTCCTTGGAATTACCATTCTACACTTTTAAACGCAAAGTTTTGATCTATGCTCAAGGTAATGAGTTATAATATTTTTGACATTTTAATGGAACGTGTGATTGTAATTATTCATTGGTTTACAGTGCCTTTATATTGTTTTTCTCTTCTTTCTTTTAACTTCTAATGTTTTTACTATTTTATAATACATATATGTTTATTTCTCTTTTTTTTTTTAATATTATATTGTTATTTATATTTTTGTTTTATATAATACAGTAGTCTTGTGTTGTAGTTATTTCTTAGCCATATATGGCCCTTTGGGCTCGGTTATTTAATTGAAGAATAATAAATAAATAAATAAAAGCTACAAATGTTTTTTTTTTTCGCAACACAGTCAAAATGGTGAAATAAATATAAATTGAATTTAATATTTTTAAAGTAAAATTAAATTAAATAAATATAGAATAAAATAAATCGTACTGCCATTCAAATTATTGTGCGTTTTTCAACAGTAGCTCGAAATAAAAAGCTTTATTTATTCAAGTTGTTAAAAAGAAAGACAAATTCTAATCCTAGTTTTATTTTTTTGCAGTTGAAAACTATACATTGGTACTGTGTTATTTTCTGGCCTTTGCCCTTGATGCTAAATGTGATGAATGATTCAATAATTTATTAGTAAAGGTATTAATTATAATTAATTTAATGTATTTCTTTAATATTTGATAAATACATTTTAATTTTATTACATCAAAATAAAAAAGCTGCATTTTAAATCCAAAAAAAAAAAAAAAAAAAATAGAACAATATAAGGATTTGTATACAAACAAAGTAGAACAATTATAAATATGTTTTGCTTGAATATCATAAAATAAAAAAGGTAGAATTATCAAGTTTTTGTAGTTAAGTGTCATTATATATTTCTTGATTGACAAACTTTCGTACAAATAGTTATTAGTTGAAATTCTCCTACTATACTTGCTAATACATATATACCATTTTTTTGATAGATGTTCCCCTACATTTTTGTGTGTGTAAGGATCGCTTTCACTCGATTTTAAAAGAATTTGATGATAGTATATAAAACGTTTTTTTTTCTAAGCTTTTCTTGGAAGTTTTTTAGCCAAAATTTAGAAATTGACAAAGTTTGGAAAAAAAAATCCTTATAAAAAAATTTAACCGGTTATCGAGCTTATTTTAACCGATTATTCGGGATGAATAATTTGAGTTTACAATTATTTGTTTCGACATTAACCGAAATAGAGGCGATTCATCGGTTAATCGATTAACTGAATTGGAAACACTAGTTTCAAGGTTTTAACCTTTTTTAATGTTTTACTATTAAAGTTTGCATTATAAAATAAACGCAGCATACTGTTGCTATTGGATATGGTAACCCCTACATCAGCTTTAAAGGATACATAAAACGTTTTAAAATTTAAATACAAATTTTTGTCGATTTTACATAAGTTTTAAACAATGTGGAAAATTTTTTTTTTATAAATTTATTAAATTATTAACCACAAGAAAATAATTTATAAACTGTATTTGGATTTGGAATATACGACGAGCATTCCCTTACTAAAAAATATTCTATTTTTAGTTCGCATGATAGATTCCAAAATAAAATTCATGATTTTTAATATGGTTTTTATTTAGGAAATAATTATTAAAACATAAAAATAAATGCATTTCATGCACCTAAACACCTCTAAATTTCTTAAATAATGGATGCACATTTCCTGACCCCTTTTTACGATGTTCATAATAAATAGCATCATCTCCACCAGACATTGAACTAAGACCACCACGTTTCATAGTTCCAGAACCACCAGGACGATAACCGGGCTCACCGGGAATTTTCTCATCTTCACAATCCATATCAGTAGCAGATAACACCTGTTGCAATAATTGTGATTGCTCTTCGCGATTTTTATAAAAAAGATCAGGATCCGTATCCATTCCACTTAAATGTGTAATAACTTTATATGCGTAGCCTTGATTTACCAAGAAACGTTGACGCTTACGTGAATAACTCATTTCCAAAGTGTCCTGTGAGACAAGCGTATAAAAGAAGGCATTGTATTCTTCAGCAATGGCACCCTTTTTAGCACGTAAAATACGACCTAAACGTTGAGCCTCTTGACGACGAGAACCGCCGTGCGATGAGATTTGAACTAAAACATTAGCTTCTGGCAAATCAAAACTAGTATCAGCCACTTTTGAGACAAAAATTGTATTTACTTTTTGATTAAATTTAAAATTTTGTAAAATTTGTATACGTTCGTTTTGTGAAGTAGGTCCATAAATGAAAGGTTTATTCATTTTAATAGCATAATGTTTCAGAGCGAAAACGTTATCAGAGAATACAATAGTTTTGTCACCCCTTTTTTCGTGGTATTTGATAAGGAACTGACAGCTACGGAACTTTGAAGGGTTCATAACATAGAGTAACATTTTTTTTGATGTTTTTGCTGTTAGATATTCACGATAAAATTCTGGAGACATAGGACACCAAACTTCAGCACACTGTACGCGAGCAATATAGCCTTTTTTCTGCAACTCCAACCAATTAGCTTCATATAATTTTGGACCAATCAGAAAATTTAAATCGGCAATTTTGTCATCTTCACGTAGTAAAGTGGCAGTCAGACCTAGTTTACAATGTGATTGAACTAAGGTTAGTACTCTACGAAACATTTTAGCTGGTATAGTGTGTACTTCATCCAAAACCATTATACCCCATTCCTGTTCTTGTAGCCAACGCATTGTTTGTTCAGCTTCCCAGGAACGTTTTTTGAGTGTGCGTTATCATAGAATATGTGGTGACCAGTACACCACAACCCATTGGTTTATCTTTGGCTTCAGAAGTGAAACGGCAAATCATACTATCGTCAGCAGTAGACCACATTTTAAACTGTTGTTTCCATTGTTCTACAGATACGCCACTGTTGCAAAGAATCAATGCACGTTTCCGTACCGTACAACATGCCGTAACGCCAACCAATGATTTACCTATTACAAGTAAAATTAAAATTATAATTTTTTAGTAATATGAAAAACTTTAAGGCCTGATAATTTATATCAAAAATAAACAAAATTAAAAGCTTAACCATTGTTATGATTGACAAATTTATATGGATATATTTGTGGTTAACGATTAACTGTAGTTATTTTTAAAATAAATTACCCTCCCATATTATAATTGTTTAAAAGATATTTCCTTAATTAAAGGTTTAAAATTTCTGCGTCCAAAACAAACCACTATTCACGGTATTCTTTTAAATAGCTGAACTGGAAAAATGACAATTTTGGCATAAAATGTTAAAATTGTGTTAACAAAACCAATCGAAAGACGAAGCTTTTTAAAATTTGGAGCCATTTGGGGAAAAATATCTGTTTCAATTCTTTCCTTTCGGGAGTGTTAAAGAAATTGACTGGCCATACGTTTATATATATATGATCATATATTTTTTTATTAAAGAATATATCGTTTTAAAAAAATTGCATTAACTAAATATAAGATATGAACATATATCGTAATATATTGTCACACATATAAGCATTTATAATGATATCAAGTTGTATATGAGTATATAGAAACTTTTTTCATCGGGTTTTTTTTTTAATACTACTTTGGCGATCTGGAAAACATCTTTAGGAGTTTCGTAGTATGTAGTGTAGACTGCGGACTTTTCGCCACTTTTTTGTTTGAAGCGCTGTCTTTACCAAACCAATAAATTTTTACAAAAAATTATTTTTAATCTTAAGATTTACACATCCTGGCTTTCATTTGAATGATTCAAATTTTTAATGTTTTCAAAGTAACCTAAAACGGCTAAACTGCCACACCTCATGGGGCACAAAAAAAAACAATTTGATTAACTTTAAGTGTCATTTTTACACTTTTCCAAAACTATTTGCAAAAACCACATCTTAAACTTTTTTATAGACGTCAGCAGAACATCGTATTAAAAAGATTTGTTTTTTAATACATATATTTTTGAACTTCTCCAAAACATTAAAATGTGTCTATCCGCGACTACCTTATAGTAAACCCTCATACTTGGTGGTAGGGAACATGATCAAAAACTGAACAAATTATTATTTAAGCTTATTTATTATACAGTGACGAGCAAAAGTGTAATAGGGTACACAAAGTTTTTAAATAGTCCCATATATATTTTTCATTATTAACTAAAACTATAAAGTGTGTTTGCAAAAAAGCTTTGTTTTTTATTATTAAATACAAAAAAAAAATACAAATTAATTCTAGTATAATAAAAAAAAAACTCATTTTGTAAAATAAGAGAAGTGTTACACTTTTGCACTCTCTTTTTTTTCACTAGTTTCCTTCCATTATCAGCGTCAGTTTAGTATTTTGTCCAATAACCCTTGGCTTTTTTGAGTGCTTCTACACGGTGGGGCATACTATTACAAAAGCGTGATACCATATCATTGGGAATTGCCGACCAAATCTCTTGAACTCTCTCCCAAAGGTCTTGGACGCCACTTGGAGCTTCTGGGAACTTGGCGAGCTGAGATTTTATATGACTCCAAAATTTTTTTTATCGGATTCATATCCGGTGACTGCGCTGGCCACTTCATAGTGTCAAATTCTTGACTTTTGAGCCAATTTTTGACGATTTTAGCCGAGTGTTTCGGGTCATTGTCATGCTAAAACACGACGTTTTCAGCAGCAAGACCCGTTTTTTCTATTGCAGCCGGTAAATTTTGTTGTAAAATTGAGAGGTATTGTTCTTTTTTCATAATGCCATCAATTTTAACCAGTGGGCCCACTCACTTTTTTTGTTATACAGCCCCAAACCATAATGGAGCCATCACCGTGTTTCATGGTTTGAGTTTCTCCATTAGAGGTACTGCTGTTTGGGTCTTTGGACCAGTACCAAGCTCGACCATCTGAGTCAAAACGTTTAATTTTAGTCTCATCAGACCATATAACCTAAAAAAATTAAACAATTCATTCATATTACCTGAACTTTATGACTTAAAAAATATATGGCGTAAAACTTACTTTGCTCCAGTCGGCCTCAGTCCAGTTTTGGTATACTTGAGCGAATTCTTTACGAAGCTTGATATTTTTTTTGGACAAAAAAGGTTTCTTTTTCTTAACTGCAGCCATTCTTTTGAGACTGCGACGAGCTGTCCACTCGCTAGCGTCAATATTAAGCGTTTTTAGAGCCGCAGCTGGTGTAATTGCATTGTCGCTTATTACCAAATATGCAAGATGACGACCAGTTCGGTCGTCAATCTTTCTGGGACGTAGAAGAAGAGTCTTTGATGATGTGATATTTAGTTTCTTTTTTATTCTTTTGACCTTCATGTGGCTAACTTTTAGCTTTTTCGCTATTTCGATTCATTGGGTCTCATGCATAAAACGTGAGCTTGAGCTCGGACTCGATTTTTTGAGTAAAAGGTACTTGTCGTATGCATAATAAAATTTGATGCATTTACTTTTACTCACTGCTCACGTTTGATCTCGTCTTGCTCAGTTTGAACTAAGTTCGATGAGCTTGTGCTCATTTTCATATGCATAAAAACAAGCTTTTGCTTTCTTTCGTGAGCTCTTGCTCAAATTTTGTTGAGCATGCCTTATAGTTGACTCGCGTACACTAAAAAGGAATCATGGCTGAATATTTTGTGCCACAAAGAAATACAAAATCTTATCAACAGCGTAAAACAAATTTAGCAAGTGAGGATAAAAAATTATACAGGTTTGTATTCTTAATTATTAATTTTTTTTTATATAATTAATAATAAAATGATAAATACATAGGTTTGATGATAGTAGCATCTGCTGGTTGGCTAATTATTTTTTTGAGGAGTCAGAAGAAACACGTGGTGGTGCCCTCAGCTACATTGATAAAATTCGACTCTATTTAAGATTTTGTGCAGATCCTGGATTCCAAAATGGTATAGCCACAGATATTGGAGTCCATCAATCAACTGTGTCGCGAACTATTGCGGAAGTTGCGAAACTTATATCTGCCAAAGCAAGCGAGTGGATAAAATTCCCAAAAGATGCAGATGAAATGAAAGATGCTCAAATGAAACGGCAATCAAATTATTGCTTTCCATTTGCAATTGGAGTGATTGATTGTACTCATATAAAAATTAAAAAAACCCACATTCCACTAAAAATTTAGAAATGGCGTCAGTTTCTATTTTATTATTATTATTTGCTTGTACTTTTACTTCACTTTCACTTGACGACATGTTTGCAATTAGACGTTTGATCTCCCTTTGCTCAAGTAATTGCAATTGGTTTGAACTCATTTTTATGCATACGAAATTGAGTAAAAGCTGTTGCTGTTTGCTCGAACTCGACTTACGAGCAATTGCTCACCTGACTCAACTCAGCGCTTTTACTCGTTTTTATGCATGAGACCCATTGTTTTCCAACAATTTTTTAATTTCACTTACTTTTGCAGCTTCCATTTACGATGAACACGTGTTAAATAATGAAATTTTGTAAAAATAACGGTAAATTTTAATTTTACTCAATGTTTAATTTTTTTGTTTTGAGATTTAAGCGAGCTAAGAAGAGAGTGCATAAGTGTAACACTTCTCTTATTTTACAAAATGAGTTATATGTTTTTTTCTTATTACACTAGAATTAATTTGTATTTTTTTTTTGTATTTAATAATAAAAAACAAAACTTTTTTGCACACACTTTATAGTTTTAGATAATAATGAAAAAAATATATTTGACTATTTCAAAACTTTGTGCGCCCTGTTACACTTTTGCTCGTCACTGTATCTCTTAAGATTAGATATAATAGGGGCTTTTGGCGGAAGCTCCCCTTCTACCCTACATTAATTTATCAATGATATAATTGAAAATCTCAATGACTTAAATCCAACCAATTTTTAAGCTGAATCCTATTTTAGATGTATGTGAAGGGTCCGCCATCTAACTTTTTTTTTCAACTAGTGCTTATTTCGTGAATGGTAACACTTAGCTCATGTCCGAGAATATTGCTGCTGTGGCAGAAAGTGTGCGTGAAGCGCCATCAACATCAATTCACCGTCGTTCTAAACAATTGAACATTTCGGAGACATCATTGAGATGAATTTTGCGTAAAGACCTTGGTATGACGCCATACAAAGTCCAATTGGTTCAGGAGTTCAAAAAAAAAAAAGTTATTTGGCGGACCCTTTATGTATTCTCTTCAAAGGCAGACAGTCCTAGCTGATCCCAATTAAAGATATTCTTCTTCAAACTTAAAGAACTTTTCAATTTTGGCATGAAGGAGTCAAAAATAAGAGTCTACCTTCCTTAATGAAGTTAATGTAGCACATGTGGCATATGCATTAAATTTGGGGGGAAAAAATCAAACCAATTTGATTAATCAACCAATAATGATCTTTGAAAATACTAAAGTGAAAAAAATACAAAATATCATTTTAAAATTAAAAAATCAGTCGAAGGCCCTCGATGCTAGCACTCGTTACAAATCTTGTATTATATAGTACTATTTATTATATTATATAATTCTAATAAAATAAAAATAAAAAAATTAAAAAAATCATCTTTTTATTGCGTATAAATCAATAAAAAGAGAACCAATCAACTGTTTTAATAACTCATGTAGATTTTAAAATTGGGTTAATAAAAAATATATGGAGTTTTTAATAATGTACGCCATAAATATTTCTATACAACTTTTTCAAAATTATTTATTTAAAATTTCACTTTTTAATTTAATTTATAAAAACGTAGTGCTTCTAGCTATATTCATTGACACTATTGATAACACGTTGTTAGAAAATAGAAAAAAATAATATAGTTTTAAAATGACCTAGTGTAAAATGACCTAGTGAGTAAATCACTTTTAAATTTTCAGAATTGTGAATACACACTCAAAATTTTAAGTTATCGACAAGAAATGTTTTTTCAAGACTTCACGTACTAAAATATTTTTAACTTGGTCAGGACGAATAGTACAAACATGTCGAATATAGCAAACACCGAATAGAAACCGAATATTCGTGACATCTCTAGTAAAAAGTAACGGTAAAATTATTTGCGTCTTAAGTAGTGTGTTTGTTTTGCATATACAGGTAAAATTTAAATTTGTATTCTAAAGAAAACTTTAACTTTAACAATTTTCAACCGATTGTAACAAACAAGGATTTTGAACGTACTTTCAAGAAAAAAATAAAAAAAAAATAGGGGTTTAAATAAAATATTAGAAAATAAAGGCGCCAAAGTTGAAAAAATTATAAAAAAAGTTGGGGTTTTTGGGGTTTTTTTTTTTAAAGGAGAAGCAAAACTCAGGAAATTATTCATATTTATTAATATGTTGCTTTCTTTGGAAAGGGTATAGTAGACAGGTGAAAAGTGGGGAAAAATGAAGGGCTTCAAATATGAGAACACTGTATTTGCGCGAAATGATAATTCTTAGAACAGTTGTTGCTTGCCACCTGATGTAGTGTTGGCGAACTTATTGAAGCTTTTTAATTCATAGCCCTGATTCATTATTTTACTTCGGTGGGGTTAAGTGCTATGGGAACACCGAAGGCGGGCGCTGCGATGCATATGAGGGCTGGAAAACTCATACATATTATTTTTCTAAATTGATGTTGTCGTCACCGGGAATCGAACCCGGGACCATCTCTGTAACAGTCCATCGCGCTAACCATAACACCACAACGTCCCGATCTTAATGAAATTTGGATCTTTAGAAAGGTTTAGGTTAAGAACAAGAATAAATATTTTTCTCTAAAAATTATAAACACTATTAATTTTCAAATCAGACTAGACTAGTTTCTGCCTTTTTATGGTCTTCAGTGATTTTCATTTAAATTGTATTATTATTTGTGTCTAATAAAGAAAAAAAAGGACAAGTATTTTTTTTTTGCGGAAGAATCTCACGTTTAAGGGTTAAAAGATGAGTGCCAAAGTTAATACATTTTTGTATGGAAACATGTCTGAAACTAATGACATTCAGATTTTTCTGATCGCAGGTTTGATGTATTTGAAAATACAAAAATTATACCAATATTGCCGATGTAGTGCGTTAGGGTTGACAGTTATTTAAAATATTTAATATATACGCCCATGTCCTGTGTTTCGTTACTTATTGAATACGAATGAATTTGAAAACAACATATTAAATTGAAATTTGTTGCTTTTTAATCCACATAAATAATGTATGAAATTCGAAATAATATTTGAAAAATGTCGACAAATTATCGAAAACATGTTTGCTAAATTTTAACTTATAAAGCAGTCTTATGATTTTTAAAAAATTCTTACAGGAAAGTAAATCGAAAATAAAAATGGGTATGTGAAAGTCAAAGCACCAAAAAGTCGTATTGACTTTACTTTCATGGGACAACATAGGACAGAGGTGATAGTTTAAAAAAAATTGCGAATGTAAAGCTCAAACACCCCCTCGATTAAATTTAATGGGCATTAATATACACATTTTTTTTAGCTTAATCCAACTTTAATTCCTTAACAAAACGCAAGTTTTAATATCACTTAAAACACATTTTTTTGATAACACAAATACTTAAAAGTTATCGGAATTGTTTTGCATATGGTTAGGTTAGGTTAGGTCGAAAAGAGGATTCGGAGAAGGGAAATACTTCCCTAAACAGACTGAAGTCCCTGAGGACTTACACTTAAGCCAGAATGTCGGCTTGTTGTGCGCTCTAAACAATCGGTTCTATGTCCTATGTCACCTTACTATCCCAGGAACTCCGTCGCACTGACGAAATTCTTCAGCTTCTTCCATCCTATGCCCCTAAGATCCCCCAATGTGGATATTGGGTCACTGGATAGTATTTCGACCCGGATCCCGGCAAATGCCGGGCATTCACAGAGATAGTGTTCCAAGGTCTCCTCGTCTTCCCCACAGGCCCTGCACACTTCTGAGTCCGCCCTACCAATACGGTGGAGATGGGCCCTAAGTGTCGAGTGTCCCGAGAGGATTTCCATCAAAAGACTCAGTTCCTTCCTACTGAGATTCAGAATTTCCCTTGTCTTGTCCTTGTCCGGGTTGCCCCAGAGAATATTTGTAGTCCTGCCAACACCCGCATTTTCCCAGATGGTCCTATGCATGGTGTCAGCCCAGTCCACCAGCTCCGCCTTGAGAGCTCGAAAAGGTTTAGCGTTCTCCAAAGTGACTAATTCCAGGGAAGATGCTCCCCTTGCATATACCCCATTTGTCTAAAATGTCTCTAAAACAATTCGAAATAAGCCGAAAAAACGAAAAATTGGTTAATTTTTTACCCCACTTTTTAACCCATAAACATGAGATTGGGCCGCTAATAAAATACGTGTCCCTTATTTTTCTTTATCACATATCCAAATTTGATTAAAATTGGAGAAAACCCATCGACTCCACTTGTAAGTTAAAAATATTTTATTCCGTGGGAGTCTTGAAAAAGACGTTTTTTAACCGATAACTTCAGATTTTGGGAGTGTATTCAAAATTCTGAAAATTGAAAAGTGATTTATATATTTTCACTATCATTGTTGGTGTTTTATTTACTTCGTGCTATACATATTTACTACGATTTGTTCACAACAAAGCGCGAGTGTATTTTTTTAATGAATGGTAAATTTATGAATCATCTGATTTTTGTTGTTTGCCATATATGTATCAAAAATTTTTTTAATTTAAGAAAAATGATAATATTTACAGAAAATGAAAAAATTGCAAATTTTTTAGTGCAAAATGTTTTTTAAACCAAGTTTTTCGATATTTTTATTCATTTTTTAAGTTTTTCAATAGTTAACAATGTTTTTTTAATAGTTAAAAATGTGTGGGATTTCGGCACAGTGTAGTAAATTTAAGTGCCATACATTTAGTTGTTGGTTCTTGGAAATTCTGATAAATTTATTATTTATCTACTACCAATAATGAATACCGCTAGTGTGTAATCCATTACTACACCTTTTACAATTGTAATTCAAAACATATCAATTGAAATTCAAAATTTCCATTTGAAATTCAAAAACTCCATTTAAAATTCAAAAATTCCATTTGAAATTCAAAAAACATCAATTGAAATTCAAAATTTCTATTTGAAATTCAAAAAATATCAATTGAAATTCAAAATTTCCATTTGAAATTCAAAAAATATCAATTGAAATTCAAAATACATCAATTGAAATTCAAAATACATCAATTGAAATTCAAAAATTTCTACACCTTTTACAACTACACCTTTTACAACTGTAATTCAAAAAATATCAATTGAAATTCAAAATTTCCATTTGAAATTCAAAATTTCCATTTGAAATTCAAAAAATATCAATTGAAATTCAAAAATTCCATTTGTAATTCAAAAAATATCAATTGAAATTCAAAATTTCCATTTGAAATTCAAAAAATATCAATTGAAATTCAAAAAATATCAATTGAAATTCAAAATACATCAATTGAAATTCAAAATACATCAATTGAAATTCAAAAATTTCTATTTGAAATTCAAAAGTTTCTATTTGAAATTCAAAAATTATTCCATTTGGAATTCAAAACATATCAATTGAAATTCAAAAATTTCCATTTGAAATTCAAAAGTTTCCATTTGAAATTCAAAAATTTCCATTTGAAATTCAAAAATTTCCATTTGAAATTCAAAAATTTCTATTTGAAATTCAAAAATTTCCATTTGAAATTCAAAAAATTCCAATTGAAATTCAAAAAATATTCCATTTGAAATTCAAAAAATTCCAATTGAAATTCAAAATACATCAATTGAAATTCAAAAAATATCAATTGAAATTCAAAAAATATCAATTGAAATTCAAAATACATCAATTGAAATTCAAAATACATTTGTATTTTGAATTTCAATTGATGTATTTTGAATTTCAATTGATATTTTTTGAATTTCAAATGGAAATTTTGAATTTCAATTGATATTTTTTGAATTTCAAATAGAAATTTTGAATTTCAATTGGTGTTTTTTGAATTTCAAATGGAATTTTTGAATTTTAAATGGAGTTTTTGAATTTCAAATGGAAAATACATTTGTATTTTGAATTTCAATTGATGTATTTTGAATTTCAATTGATATTTTTTGAATTTCAATTGATATTTTTTGAATTTCAAATGGAAATTTTGAATTTCAAATAGAAATTTTTGAATTTCAAATGGAAATTTTTGAATTTCAAATGGAAACTTTTGAATTTCAAATGGAAATTTTTGAATTTCAATTGATATGTTTTGAATTCCAAATGGAATAATTTTTGAATTTCAAATAGAAACTTTTGAATTTCAAATAGAAATTTTTGAATTTCAATTGATGTATTTTGAATTTCAATTGATGTATTTTGAATTTCAATTGATATTCTTTGAATTTCAATTGATATTTTTTGAATTTCAAATGGAAATTTTGAATTTCAATTGATATTTTTTGAATTACAAATGGAATTTTTGAATTTCAATTGATATTTTTTGAATTTCAAATGGAAATTTTAAATTTCAAATGGAAATTTTGAATTTCAATTGATATTTTTTGAATTACAGTTGTAAAAGGTGTAGTATAAAGAAATGTCATCCTGGTATTAAAATATGTTTAAAGAATTAGAAATTTTTTGTAAAAATATGTCGGGTGACACTTTTAGTTTATTTTGAAAGCACTTTTTCATTGAAACTTATAAACTGTATAAAAGCAAAAAGGGATTAAACTGAAAAATGAGAACTTCCAGTTCCGTACAGAATTCTGAAAATATCCTCGAAGATCAAAAACTTTATTATACACATGTAAAAGTAAATGTCGTAGATTTTAATGCCATAAAAAGTTTTAACATTGTAAGTTTAATTCAGTGGTATAGACCTAAATCTGCTATAACAGTGTTTAAAAAAACAAAAGTCGAAATAAAAACTAACCTTGTGATGTCAAAATTGACAGTTTTGTAATCAGCATGCCACTCACTACTGGCACAAGTATTTATGGTCATATATACGGTAATACCGGCTATTTAAAATTACTTAAAGGTTGTTCTAAATGTTGCATATGTTGTACTAAATGTTGTATGTGTTGTATAGACGTATCGGAAATGGAGATGGTAAAATTTTGTTATAAAATATACAACAATAGATGATATTACTATACAACAGTTATTTAGTGTACTATGTTCAAGTGTGCTAACAGAGTGAATCCTGGTTTGGGTTATCTCTCTGTTAGCAAACTTGAACATATTACACTAAACATAGCTACAAATGTTGTATCATACTATCTACCATCTTTTGTTGTATATTTTTAAATTAAACTTAACCATCTATATTTTCGATACGACTATATGACACATATAACATTTAGTACACCCTTTGCGAACTGTTTTAATGATTGAACGCAAAACAGAAATATATTTTAATTTTCGAAAACAAAAGTTTAACATACCTGCACCACAAGGAAGTACAATAACACCAGATCTAGCACGACCATTTCCAAACATTTTACGTAAACTTTTTTCCTGATAGGGTCTCAAAACAGCAGCTGGTTTTAAATCGATATTTATATCCGGATTATGAGTATCATTACGAAAATCATATTCAGCCAGTAGAGGATGTTCAATTTCAATGCAACGTTTCTGAATTACTTCGATTTTTTCTTGATTGACTTCAAAGGAGACAGTTTTTAAATTTGCTTCATCTTCGTCTTCTTCCTCATTATCAATTTTATCATAGAAATTCGCAATATCATCGGGTACCGCAATAGTTCCATCCGGATTAGTAGTAGCTGTTGCTGAAGCATTTGCATCATTTTTACCGTCAGCTGGTTTAATCGTTCCATCTGGTAGTTTGGTACCGAATTGTGTTATAGCCTTGCCTTCTAAGGAGCCTTGTATAAATCCTTCTTCTTCCTCACGTTTTAAACGGCACTGTTGTATAACAGGATCTTTTAAAAGTTTTTGTAAAATCTCTGGATGTGGCGATTCTATAAAGTAGCGATTATGTTTTAAAACTAATTTAACTTTGCCATATGACAATGTACACAATTTTATGAATTCAATAATTCCCTCCGGTATGCTGGTTTTACTCAATCTTTTTAAATACTCTACAATATCGTGAGTCTGCAGACCCACCGAGACGGCGGCATATAAACTGTATGCAGTCAGTTTATATTCATGAACGTATTCTGGACGACAAACAGGTTCAGAGATTGCTATCAAAAAGTCATGAGCATGTTTATATACTGGTGAAAATGATTCCAAAAATACATGACCATTGGGTGCTACCCACAGAGGACGATTGTGATGATCAGTTTTTAATTCCATTTGTGAGCGATAATCTTTGGCTCCATATTCATCAGTTGTAATACCATCATCATTGGTTTCTGCATTTTTAGAAGCAGCACCGGGTATACCATCAGATTCACTGATATCCATGGTATCGTTGTCATCAACCAATTGAGTAAAGGCTTCATCTTCAGCACGTCGTTTTTTACCTTTCAGTGTAATGTAAATGTAGTAATTTTAAAAATATAATAATTTAATATGCTTAGAAGTACTTACCGAATTTATCTCCACCAAATTTATCTTTTTTTGATTTTTTAGGAGGTCCCATATTTAATTTTTCCTTTCTTGATTTCACAACTTTTAAAAAGTTTAATTAGTGATGGCAATTATGACAACCATACAGGGTTGCCATAGGGGTCGATTTCTCGCCAAGCGATTCGAACATCAATCGTTTGATTTAACTTTTCAAATGGGGACGGGCGAACAAAAAAGTTCTTACAAGAACTTTTTGATATCTTCTAAACCCATTAATATATCGCAAAACCGACATATGTATGACCAATAGAGCTTCTCCATGGTACAACAAAGAAAAAATTTAAAAATAACACATGGCACTACTTGCCGGCTAGCCGACGATTTACATATTTCTCTCAACAAGTATAGTTGAAACGTAGCTTTAAGCTTATGACGCATTTACAACAAAATGCAAAAAACGCGTTTTGCGAAAACGAGTGGAAAAGAACATTTGTAATAGAATACAGAAGAGCTTAAATCGGTGTTTTAGCACGTGGCTTTAACGTCTTAATGAGGTAGGTGTCAATCCCCTATTGCCCACAAAAAAATTACCCTAAATATGTCCCTGATACTAAAAATAGGCAACTCCTCTATACAAAAAAACAAGTTTAATATGCTTATTTTAGTTAAATGCAATACTCACGTTTTTATTAGCACAGGCATTTTTTCACTAAAGTTTAATATGTTGTATTCAAAATTAATTAAATCACTTTTATTACACACAAAAAGCTGCACAGAAAAATAAACTTCACTAAACTCTTACAGCGCCTTTTTGCACATCAGCTGTTTTTACAAAAAAATTGTTCTCTACCACTTTGATATTTAAATACCTTATTTATCAAATCTGTGTAATAACTTTTTTGTAGTGTAGTGGAGACCACCAAGCCGACCGACTTTAAAGAGTTCATAGCCGCCGCTATTTCGGCTTGCATTGGCTTACATTTTTTTAATAAAAACAACAAAAATTTGACATTGTTAACTCTTTTAACGTCGATAAGTTTTCAGTTTGTATGCAGATATATTAAAAGTGCTGCCAATAGTTTTTTTTTTTCATTTTAAGTGTGAGCAACATATCAAGGTTAAAGCTTGATTCACACGCTATCCACCCCAGTCCAACTATTTTCCAGTATCAATGATACGAAATGTCATTTTCCAAAGATATTTTACAATAATTTGACAATTAGTATCACCAATAGGGGGAAATAGTAGATATGTCAGGACAAGGGTTTAAAGCGTGTGAATTGTCTCTATATTATTACAATATATTCAAGCCGACAACATATACGCTACCGCCGCCGTCGGAAATTTGGGGTCGGCTTGGTGCTCTGTGTGGTGTTCAATACCGTAATTCTAATGTTTACTTAATTTTAGTAAATTTCATTAAAAATTTTAGTTAAAAAATGTTAACAACACGCGTATTAACTAAATTATCCAGCTTTAGAAATGCCTCAATACCAGGAGTAGGTATTTGCAGTTGATAGATTTGAACTTATCTCAAATTTTAATATAGTGCATATTGTTGCAATCTTACATAAACCACCATTTAAAATTATATGCGTTTTATAAATATAATTTTAGATTTCTGCGGCATACACCGCACATGCAATACAGTTGGTAACAAACACAAATAGCTGCCATACATCATTTAAACCATTATGGCTAAAATCCTGCCAATACTGTTCATCGAGCACAGCCACCACCGGAGTAACAGATAAAGCTGCTGGTGAGAATGGTATTATAAAAAGAGTTTTAAAAAAGTTGGATTCACACCAAATTCCAAAGCAGTATGTATTATTATGAAATTATCTTTTCTAAATTTTGTTTCATTTTTTTTTTATTTATGTTAAAAGCGCTTGCGAGTCGCCAGTCATATGTTATATGAGAGTGTAGCAGATAAAATAAATTATTTGGCATTTTTTAAAGATTTTAATATGCCAAATACTTTCAACTCTTGGTTTTTGGTTACCGAACTACATGTCTGGATGTTGCTGCTTAGATCAATGGCTGAAGGCTCCGAAACTGGAGAAGATGGAAGATTTTTACGCAATTGCATTGTAGAAGCTATGTGGGGTGATGTCAATGCGAGAGCTAAAAAATTAGGAGTATGTTTAGTAATATGGAAATTCAAAATTGAATTAATACTTTAAATTATTTTTTCAAACTTTTATTCCATTGAATGAATTCACGTTTTTTTTGTAGCTCTTCCGTATAAGGACTTATGCTTTTGTTTTGTCTTTCTTTTTATAGAGCAGTAATCCTTCTCGAACGCGCCAACAAATTGAAGAACTTTCAGAACAATTTCAGGCCGCTTTAATATCCTATGACGAGGGCATTATGTCAGAAGACAGAGTGTTGGCGGCTGCCTTATGGCGTCGTTTCTTTGAAATGGATTGCGAGGAATATGAACGCATTGAACGTTTAGTAAAATATGTTCGTCGGCAAGTTTTAATGCTGGATAGACTATCACTTCAAGATTTTCTTATTAAACCAAAGATTCCTTGGCAGGATTTAGATAAAATTCATATATAATATTGTTAAATTATTATTTTTTATTTCTATAGTCTTAACAAATGTTAATAAAGAGTTATAATTGTAACGTAGACAATAAGTGTAAATAATTTACTGATCTACTATAGAACTATACATACAAATCATCAATAGTTTGCTCACCACCTAATGCTCTTAGCTGACATTTACATAGAAATGCCATCAAACGTCTTTCTATTCGATTTAAAGATTCTCCTTCAAACCCAGATAGAAGCACCTGCATTTGGTGAAAATTATTACTTTTGATCTCTCGTTTTACTTCTTCCTTGGTTTCTTCTTTAAGAATGTTTGTTGCATTAATGTGGTCTTCAACATTACAATCTTGATCAAATTCTTCACTTAAATGTGTTTCCGTTTCGTCTTCCAACCAATTTTCTTGAATCTCAATTTTTGGCTTTTGTTTTGCTTTACGTTTTTTTTCTTTTTTTGGTTTTAAAGGCTGAAAGGAGCTTTCCAAAAATTTCAATCTATTGAGATATGGCCAATATGATGTTCTGATTATACCCGTTTTAGTACAAAGTTGGCTATTACGTTCCATTTCAAATTGATATCGTCGTCGTAAGTTGGACCAACGACCCATACAAAATTGAGCTGCAATCCAATTAAGTGATGTTATAAACATTTTATGTAATTTGAAATAAAAATGAGTTTTCTTACCAGAATATTGCATTTCTGCTGCAATTTGTTGCCACAGTGAATTTTTTGCTTTCATAATTTCGAAAGTGCTCATTCCTGGCATAAGTCTCGAGTACAATATTGGATGTGGTTCTATCAAATCAATTAGTTTGAAATTAAAGGGTCGGTTCTTTTTATGGCTCGTCTTGGTGCTCATATTTATATAAATTTTTTATTATTTTTAGCGATTTTTGTTTGCTTTCTGGTTTTGGTTTATTTAAAAAAAAAAAAATTGTAAACAAAAACTAGAGCAGATGCAGGATTGCCATTTCAGTTGTATTGTTTCCCCTCATCATTAAAAACAAAATCCCCAAAATATCGTATTAAAATATTGTATAAAGGTTCTCACACTACGCAATATTCTTATATGGTAATAGAATAAAGAACATAAACGAAAAGATTCTCGTTCGCGTGAATGGCTTATTAAGTAAAATGAAGAAATAAAAAAAAAAAAATCGGTTGTAAAATTTTGCAAAAACTGTTTTTACAACTTTTGAGTAAAAACTCCCAAAACTATTGAGAACGCTAACCTTTTTAATCAATTATATAAAATGGATATTAAATAAAATATTTTTTTTAATTGAATATACATACATACTTTTGAACAAATATTCTCTTTAAGACTAAACTCTTGTTTACGGGCATAACTCGTGTTAGTTTCAAATGTTCACGATCAAAAGAAGTTTTAGTGCTGATCTCAAAAATACATTTTTCTTGTCGGCGACCCCGGTTCCCAAATTATGGACCAACACAGTTTGGATATAAAATTCTTTGTATCTTCGACATTTGTAATCGGATCATACATATCATTTAATTGAGATATAATACTCCAGTTCCATTAACCCATTAAGCGCCAATTATAAGTCGGTTTTTTAACCGAACTTTTTAGAAAAAATACCATTTTGTTAATATTTGTCTTAAGTAAATATACTAAATAAATATTATTTAATTGTAGTTAAGACTTTAAGCCTTAATTTAACCTTTCTAACAATGCAGATATTAACAATTACATATCGAACACCTAGTTCAAAAGTGACTCAACTCAAAATTTTTCAGTTTTCAGAAATCGATAAAAAAATATTTGCAACTTTATACCAATTGAACATAAAGGAAAATATAACTGTTTTTTAGCAACAGTTAACAACTACAAAATATACTGATATTTTTTTTTATATATAAACAAGTGTATTGTGCATGGTTTAAGCATATAAACCCGAAAAATTAAGATTTTGAGTTGAGTCACTTTTGAACTATGTGTGCGATATATTCGATATTTAACTTTCTTTATTTTTGCACTTTTGTTGTTATATCTATATATGTATATATATGGTGATTTTTTAAGAGCTTTCGGATTTGATTTAAAAAAAACATAAAATTTAGAGAAATGTATGAAATCTTTATTTGAGTCGATAGAACGATCTATATAATTCTAAGTTTAAAGATGATTTCTTATAACTGTTGACCGCTGCTACTGCTCAAATGGTTCATACGCTTTGTCCAACTTTGGCATACTATCTCCAACATATCGGCCGGTATCTCACGAATAAATTCTTCAATATTGGCTTTTAGTCGTCAACCATTCTGGGCTTGTCGCTATAGACATGAGCCTTAACATAGGCCCACAAAAAATAGTCTAAAGGCGATAAATCGCACGATCTAGACGGCCAATTGACCGGCCCCAAATACACTGTTAACCGAACTCGCCTCTCAATTGGGCCATTGTTTCGCCTTCTGTGTGGCACCAGGATTCGGGATGCATTAACAGTTCTTGCAATGCTTCTGGCTGCTCTTCACACCAAATACGGCAATTTTACTTGTTCACGTAACCATTCAACCAGAAATGAGCTTCGTCGCTGAACACAAGTGGAAAAGTGGAAATTCATTCAACTTTGCCAGCTCCCATTCACCAAAAGTTAGCCGTTGTAGTAGGTCGTGTGGCTTTAATTCTTGTATTTTAAAATGTTTTACACCCAAATCCTTGATCAAAATTGTCCACGTAGTTTAGTAACAGAGCCCCAATTGCTGCGAACGGCGCCGAATCGATAATTCACGGTCATCAACAACACTGGCGGATACAGCCGCAATATTTCCTCTGTCCGCACTCTACGTATGCGTGTTGGTGGTTTAATGTCCAATAATGTAAATTTGGTGCGAAATTTAGTGACAAGATTCCGAATAGCCACCTCAGAAGGTCGCCCAAACTGACCATAAATTGGAAGAAGTGCACTTTCTTAACCGAGCATGAATTTTGATAATAAAATTCAATAATCTGCAATCGTTGTTCGTTTATTAGTCGATTCACGGTTAAATTATAGACCAAACTGAACATGTTTACCAGTAACATTGTACACGAAAACAGCAAAGCTGCCAAAAACAGTGTTGGCAAAAATAAAAATCACCCTTTATAAATAATTAACTTTTTTAACTTTTTACACAGATAAACTTTACTCAGCGAAGCCGGGCTTTGGACCAAGAACATTTGAATAAGAGGATTAGCAATCATGAAGTTTTGCTGAGGAAAACTTTTTTCATTACAACTGCTGCCTGACGACTGCGTTTTTGCAGCAAATTTACTAGGTTTTTTATATCAAAACTACAGTTTTTGACATTGCTGCATAATGTTGCTGCAAAAAAGTTATCATAAAGGTTTTTACACGATGCAAATTAGCAACATTAAAAAAAAAAATACTTCAGTTTTAATAAAAAAAAATTTTTAAACCTTAATATATACGTTATTTTGTAAACTATTGGATACTATGGTATCTTAAATTAAAGCTTGAAGTATTGGCTACAATTGAGTCATATCACACCTACCTTATATTAGGAAAGCTTTGGAATAACTGCATATTTTAAAAAAGTGAAAGTTCAAAAACGGAAAATCATGAGTTGGTCTGCAATGGGTTAATATTTTTAGAAAATGTATGTTACCCAATTAATGGTCTTTAAAAAAGCTTTCTAATTACACCCATATTGTTTCGTTCCGACAACGTATGCCAAAGTTAAATAAATATCCATTAAATGCAATATTCAAACATTAGAGGCCTATAACTCGGAAAATATATCCTAAACTGACCTATTTTAATCCTAATTTCGTTTTTTAGCTATGCCCGTAAACTAGATTTGTTCCTAAAATACAAAATATACAACACTTGGTACATTTTGTTAATACCCTTAAGCTTGATTCACACGATATCCACCACTATCCCATAGATTACATCGAGCTCAAACTCTTTGACATTAACTGTCAGCGCACGTAACTCATGAGAATGCATTGGACATACGTCATATACCTATACAAAACATATTTGAATGTGTATAAAAAAATGTATTTGTTGTTAAAAGAAGAAGAGTTTGAGTTCTATGTATTGTAATATATGCCCTATCCATCCACATCTACAATTTCCAAGTATTTTGTCATTTTCAAAAGAGAATTTACAATAATTTGACAATACGTATCATGGGTAAAAGTATTGCCGATGAGTTTTCCCTTAATATATCTCCAATGCATAAAAACGTAATAATTGGAGGGCCGTTTGGAATTTTAAGTAGGATGTACTAAGTGCATTTGTTTCTTGTAATCAAGTTTTTTTATTTATATACATTTTTCAAATACCGAAAAATAACTGTTAAAAAACAGCAGTTTTTACCAATTTTTCAGTTGTTTCAAAATGTTTGTAGTAAAAAATTGGCAGTTATTTTTACGACATTGTTGTTATTACTGTATTTGTAAAGCTTCAGTTATGCGAACGTTGCTGTATCCGTAACGGACCGTATCGTAATGTAAGCACGTTGGTGCACTTATAGAACAATTAAAAACGTGCCATATGTTTTTGACATTAGTAACCAACACGGCATTCATATACATTAGGGTAGTCCTTATATTGCACTTTGTCGATTTATGCTGCTTTCAACCCCTAAAAACGTGAAACAATGCCTAAAAAGTAAATTCTGAAAATTTGAGCAAAATCGATTAACCCTACGATGCTGCTCAAATTGGTCAAAGTTTGGGCTCCTGGCGCAAAAAGGGCCAAAATTGAAAAAAAAAATTATAAATTAAAATTTATGAATATATCATAACATAAATACTTTTTGATTTACATTTGCCCAGAGATATTCTGATAAAAAATATAAAATTTTTGGGATATCGTTAACCCTTGTTATTCCGGTACCAAAAAAAAGGTAAAAAATAGCATATTTTTCAAACCTCTAAATTGATTTTGGTTTTAAATTTTGTTAAACAAAATTTCGAAAAATGTTAATTTTCTTTATTAATTTTAGAGTATATTAGTTGGGTATTAAAAATAAAAAGAAAATTTTATAATCCATCTTTTCAATTTTCGGGTATACCCATTTCAAAATGGCGGATTTCAAGAAAATCAAAATTTTATGCCAAATTTTCAAAAATTAAAAAAATCCAGATAGTTACTAATAACTAATAAATATATTTTGTTTACTTATTTGGCTTATAAATAGCCTTTAAAAAATAAGAACAATTGAAAAACATTGCTAACCTATGTTAGCCCGGTAGCGAAACTACACATTTTAGAAAATTTGGAGCTTTATGCTAAAATTGATAAAAAAATGAAAATGCTTGAAATTAATTACCAAAGTATGTTTTTTGTATTCTACTAGAATGGAAATGCACGTCGTTTGCCACAGAGCAAAAAAATGGTGTTTCTAAAATCAATGCCCCATATAAACTGAAAAATATATTTTTTTAATCAAGTAAATGGTCAAATTAAGTTACAAAATATTATAATTTGTGGTAAATATAATTTTGTAGTAGTTAAATTTTTTTCAAAATTAACCCTGCACTGCACCGACACCAATTTTTTTTTATATATATAATAAGTAAGCAGAAAATTCACAAAAATTGTATTTGAATTAATTTTAGCAGTAAAATATTTTTTTTTAAATAGTTTATATGAATTAATTTATTTGCATTTTTATTAACAATTAATTGTAAACTAATGAGCAGCATAAATCGACTAAGTGCAATATAAGGACGACCCTAATATACATACATAAAACAAATACAAAATATTTTTCAAGCTTGTTGTGTCTAAGATGTTCATCATCCATTTTCAGGTAGTTGGTTTAATTTTTTAAATAACTTTAATTGAATTAATTAAAAAATATTCTAAACCACATTCACTTCTCTTTATTTGTTTCTTTTTTTTATGAAAAGCAAACAGCTGTTTACAACACAGTGATTGATATCCAAAATGTTCAAAGGGCGCAGAAAAAGTACATAGTGCAGAAAAAGTACCAAGTGATTTAAATAGTATTTTGTGTGTGTATATAAACATTAATAATTAAATAATTGATATTTTAATTGTAGTTTTACAATAAACAGATATGTATTTTAACATATACATTCACATGTACATACATATATTATTTTGTAAATGTGCATACACAAAACAAGGTTTTGATACCTTTTTATATATTTCACATTTCTATTGTATGTGTATGTGTTTATTTATTTATACATATATATACATATTTGGAAATATGATGTATTATAAGTTATTATAAGATATTATTACTAAAAAAAAGTACCAAAAAAAAGGGCGAAAATACCCGCATTTAATTTAACACAAAAGCAGGCCATCACTGCTTTACAAATGTCACGTAACAACGGAAGAAATTCTATTTTATACAGAATGTTACATTTTGATACGTTACAACTACGGTTCATTTAATTTCGGTAAGCGTTTGCATTGCTTTTCGTATACCAAAAACGAACAGCTGATTCATACAGTACAGATACGTTACAGCAACGTTCGCATAACTGAGCCTTTAGTTGTCTTTCAACAAATAAAAATAGCCAAATGTTTAGTTATTTTAACGGTAATTGCTAGGGCAAGATATTTTATCGATAGTCCAAAACTGATATGAATTAAATATTTATTCATCAAATCAAATCATCAAATTTAGAACAAAATTACATCGATTTGTAGTTGCATATTTTGCTATTTTTAATGCATATTTTTTGTTTATTTGTAGTATTTTTAAAAAAATTAAATTTGGATACACTTCTAAATTTTGATGTTCACAAAATTGTTTTTACATTTGAAAAAGATTTAGTTCCCATTGCAAAACAACAACCAAATTAACATTTTTGTTTTTTTCTGTTTTTAAGTGTTTTGAAAAGCATATTTTTTATGTTTTTAGTGCATATTTTGCGTCTTTACACACATTTTTTAAGCACATGTGCATGGAATTCCTTGCCCTAGTAATTACCTAGTAGATTCAAATGTCAAACTATTTTTAGTGTACTACTGGTCTTCTCCTTAGATTTCAACAGACTGTACCATACATCGAAAAATCAGCGAGTCCGAAATATATAGAATTGATGGAAGGTGTAAATGCATATAAACGTAAACGCAAAAGAATATTGAAGTACTTTTATTTAAAGTAACGTATGATACAGTTTTTAAAAAATCAGAAAAAACTCAAACAGTTCTTGGTTTATCAGAGTAAACATGGAGTAAACCATGTAATAATGAAATGAATATATTAACAAAGCAATGCCGGCTACTAAAAATCATAAAAAATTAAAAAAAAAAAAATACGAAACATTCCGGTCATAGAGTTAAAAGCAGAACTTTGAAATTTTATCGTAACAAAGTACATAAATGGATATAATGAACTAATCTAAAATAACTATACAAGCAAATCGTCAATTGTTTGCTCTCCTAAGGCTCTTAGTTGGCATTTACAAAGAAAAGCCAACAAACGTCTTTCTATTCGCTGCAATGTTTCTCCTTCAAAGCTTAGAAGAAGCGCCTGTATTTTATGGGAATTGTCCACGTTGGTATTGTCTAAAAATTCATCTGTTTGTACTATAATTAGATCCGTATTTACAACTTCTTCGGCTATTTCTTCAATCATAGAAAACTCATCAATATATGTTTCTTCCATAATATTTGAAGCGTTCACTTGGTCAGTAATATCTTCAATATTAAAATGTTGGTCATATTCACCACTAAATTGTGTGTCGGGCTCCTGTTGTATACACACGCTTGGAGTTTCTATTTGTGGGTTTGTGTTAACTTTACGTTTAGTTATTTTTTGTTTTTTTGGTTTATTCGCCTGCACGGTACATTCCAAAAATCTCAATCGATTTAGATATGGCCAAGTAGAACCTTTGATAATGCCAGTTTCAGTGGAAAGTTCGTTGCTATGTTTTAATTCTTTCTGAAATTGCCCCCGTAAGTTGTTCCAACGGTTCAAACAAAACTGTACTGTAATTTTAGAAATTATTTTAAAATTTAACAAACACAAATTCAGAAGTCTTACCAGGATATCCCATTTCTGTTGAAATTTGTTGCCACAATAAATTTTTTGTTTTCATCATTTCGAAAGAAGACAATCCTGGCATTTGTCTTAAATATAACACAGGATTTGGTTCGACCAAATCGATAAGTTTAAAATCAAACGGTCTATTCTTTTTGTGACTTGTTTTGGTCATTTTTTAGATGGTTACAAATTGTTTATCGCAATTTTAATTATTTCAGTTTGTTCTTGAAAATTGTAAACAATGCAAACAGCAATGCCAGACTGATTTAAATATTGCCCTGTGTTTGTCAATTAAATTCCCCTTTTGTCTTCTTGTGATTAAAAAACGGCAAGCTTTGTCTGATATTGCATTCATAACTTAACGCAAAACACGCGTTTTGTCAAAACTAGTGAAATATAATAAAAAAACGTTTGTAATAGAATAAAAAACTTAAATACGTCTTTAGAATTTTGGTGTGAATCTGGCTTTTAGGGCTATTTACATTGAAGGTATTCACAAGGTGTACTAAATGTTGTATATGTTATATAGTCCTTAATAAAAACAGAGATAGAAAAAAAAAATTGTTTTTCTGTTAGATTTTCTCTTTGATAGCACACTGGAACATAGGACACTTAACATAGAAAAACACATGCAATTAAGGTCTTCACAAGGTGTACTATGTGTTGTATTGTAGCTTCTTGAACACAGTACCATAGATAGTACACTAAACATAGTTACAAATGTTCTATCGTACTTTCATCAATTGTTGTATATTTTAAAATAATATTTTAATTTCACGATTAGTGGTTAAAATGGGGGAAAAATAACCCAATTTTTCGTGATTTGCGTTAATTCGTGCTTCTTTCAAGGAAACAATATACAAATTTGGTATCAAATGAAATACAAATTGGTTTTGACCTTTCCATTGGAGTTCTATACATATTGAAAAGGTTTTTAACAAAAAAGTTTCGAGCAACTTTTAAATCCATTTTTACCAACTAAATATGCGATTGGGCTGTTATGTTTCTTAACAACTTTATATTCCTTTTGTCCCTTTTTGTTTTACATCAAATTATCAATGAAGTCTGGAGGAATAGTCTAACAAACATGTTTTTTTTTTTTTTGGTACGCCACTGTCTGTAGACACAGCCAATCATTTCCAAATACCAACCTCAGCCACAGTCCACCTTGGACATAGAGTTCCCTGTTACACTGACGATTCTCTAACAATCGAGTATGGGTGAACGAAAACGATAGAGAATATTTACACTAATTTTTCTTAAAATCTACATAATAAATATTTAGTTTTGTTTTCTCTGTTATATGCGGCATATATTCTAAACAAAAATATACACTTTTAAACTTTTAAATTAATTAAATCAAAAGTTATTAAGTTTTTGCGACAAATAAATATTCTTCTTCTGCACTGTACTTTTCTTTAAAATGACTTTATATGCTGCACCATCATACACTTCACTTTTTTGTTTTGATTTTACGTTTGCTGTTTTGGTAATGCATCCAAACAATAAAGAAGTAGATTTTTAAACTTTTTAATGCATTATGTCAATTGCAGCAAAACAATAATTTAATATTTTTTTTTAATTTTTGTATACAAAATTTACTGCACAGTAGGCTCTATGAAACAAGACCCCAATGAAATAAGTCCCCAAACCAAAAATGAAACAATACCCAAAAAAAAAAATATGAAATAAACCCCAAACCAAATGAAACGAAGCCCCAAAATAAAATGAAATAACACCGCAATTTTGAGGCTTTATTTCATAATGCAGTAAAGCCCCATTTCGAAAATGAAATAAGGCCCCAATAAAAAAAAAAAAACAAAGTTATATATTACTTTAAAATATTTCTTTATTCCTAATTAATACATATTATTTGGGGACTTATTTCATTTCTCATATTGGGGCCTTATTTCATTATGAAATATAGTCCCAAAAAAAAAAAATGAAATAAAGCCCCAAAAAATGAAATAAGACCACAATTTTTTTTATTAGAAATTTTTGGGGCCTTATTTCATTTTTGGTTTGGTGACTTATTTCATTGGGGTCTTGTTTCATAGAGCCTGCACAGTAGTGTATGCATCAAAAAAAAATTTTATTAAGCGTTAAAATTCGGAATATATCATATATATTTTCCCATACATTTTGTATAACGTTCTAATTTCGTCAGTAGCCCGTTGAACTTTAGTATCCCTGTGGTTTCTGATTTTCGAGATTGGTTACAGCTTTTAATATTGCCATATTTAAATTTCATTATAACAAATTATGAATCACCCTGTTAGCTGTCATTGCATCACTTTTATTACGAATGCCAAACAAGTAAAACTACGACAAGAAAAAAGTACAGACAAAATGTAAATTTGTGCAAAATATTTACCTAATCATTAAAAAATACATAAAAAAAAATACTACAATTTTAGACCATATATTTTAATAAATGCAATCAAAGACAAAGTAAATGTAAATAGCAATACAAAAAAAAAAAAAAAAAAATAGAAAATAAAACAATACACAACAATCAAGTCAATCCAAAAATAGCCACATCAAAATTAACAACAAATCATGGAACCCTCTGCCTGTGAAGGTAAAACAACATGCGTTTTCACTATGAACTTTGACGCGGAAGATAACAACAATTATTGTTTTTACTCAAATATAGATCTAAAAGCTTTTGAAAGACGACTTACAGAAGTGGTTTCATCCTACAAGCCCTCAACAGTACGTTGGAGAAGTAAGAGTCAGATGTTGAGGCCATCCATAAACGAATTTTATTAATTTCTATTCACTTTTTCATTTTTAGTAGTTTTAGCTGTTATATCCTTGTGCACTGCCATAAGCGCCTGGTATTGGTTAAGAGACCCTCGAACCTCGGTTGTGCCTCTAACAGAATCCCTGCTGATACATCCCGTTTTCACATTTGCTACATTAATTTTAGGTAAGTTATTTGGTATTTTGAAAATAATTGCAAACTAACACATTTGAGGCTGTTCAGGAAAAAAGGAAAATACATCCATTTATTTCAAGTTTAAAAATGTAGTTTTGTTAATTTTTCAAAATTCTTTTGCGATTTAAATTGCTCAGAACTGAATTAAGTTTTACAGAAGCAATCTATCAAATTCTTATATAAAAATATCCCTACATTTTAAGGACTTAAGGTAGATTCACAGTACTGGAGTACTCTACGCTACAGAGTAGATATTTTTTTTTTTTAATTCATTTTATTGTAATTTTAAAGTCCATGGGGCCAATTTAGCAAAATTACAAACACAATTTACTAGCTAATGTGCATAATAATAATAATAATAATAATAATAATAATAATAATAATAATAATAATAATAATAATAATAATAATAATAATAATAATAATAATAATAATAATAATAATAATATATTAAAAATACATAAAAATATAAGAATATAAGAAACCCACTCAGCGATAGTTCCCAGCCAGAAATTAACAAACATAGAAGTATTCTGAAAGCACTACGTATGGTAGTTGAAACGTTACCAAAGCAACATGTTTTTAATGATTATAGTGTTCTCAGGGCACTCAAATGATAACCCAGATTTACGGTCTCGTGTTGGTATTTTAGAGTATTCTTAAAACGTTACAAAAACCAAACATAAAGTAGTTGTAAAGCGCTACGTCTTTTGTTTTTAAAACGCTTCCAAAACATTTGAAAACCCAAAAGTATAATGATTTTAAATTGCATTTAATGCAAAAATTGACTGCTTTCATAGAATTTTAAATACAAAATGTGGAATAATTTTCCAGTACTCCAAATACCGAAAAGAAAGTAATTTCCCAGTGCTAAACACACATTAATTATTTTTTTATATATTATTAGTAATTAAATTTTTTTAAATAATAAAGTAAAAAAGTTATTACATTAAAACGTAATTGACAAATACGTTGAATTTTCATGGTGTAGGGTTCTGACGACCTTTAGCTGTAGCCAATAAGTTGACAATAAGGCGACAAAAGTAATTACAGTTAAAACAACTAAAAATGTAGTTGTTTTTAACTGTTAAAAACATCTAACAAATGTGGTAAAAACAGCTACCAATGTCGTAAAAACAACTGACAATTTTTTAATACAAACATTTTGAAACAACTGTAAAAATTAGTAAAAACTACTGTTTTTGAAGGTTATTTTTTTTTGGTATTTTAAAAAAAATTTCAATTTTTTTTCTTTATTCAATTACAACAAAATTTAGTATTTCCAGCAACTTACTTAAAGTCTCAAGTCAACATTCCAAAACAACTGTTAAAAATTTTAGTAGTTTTCGTTAGTTGTTTTTGAAAACAACTGTCAAAATAGTTGTTTTGTATATTTCATACAAAAACAACTGTAATTACAGTTAAAAACATCTACTACTGATTACTACACAAACAACTGTCATGTAGTAACTGTAAAACTTTTCTGAGTGTATCCACATTTAAAAGTTTTATTGACTACACTATTTTATCAAAATTCCACAGATATCATTTTTATTTCAATAAACGTCAGTAAAGTTTGTTTAAAAAGTGCTATTAAAGTAATTTAAATATGTTTTTTTTCAAACGTTCTCAGAACGTTTTGGATTTGGTATATTGTATGCTTTGATAGTACTTAGTTTTTTGAACCATCATGTATTTCTGGCTGGGTTATTTTATCAATGAATAAAAGTGTTTACTTCATATTATAAACTCTGTTAATATCTGAAGTATAGGATCCTTGTGCTCTATTTAAATAGACAATATTTACAAGTCGATGTTTTAATTATAAAAGTATTGAGAAATTATGAATCTGTGATTTGTGCTTGTTCATAAGCAATAAGATGACGCCTCTGCAAATCATATGAATTAGAAAATGATTAAAGCGCTCTCGGCAGAGCGTTATATAATTAAGCCACTCTTACAAAATATGCACGATCTAATATCGTAGTTAGCTTTGGTAACAAAATCTGTTTATTCCTATTAGATCTACTAAATCTAAATCGATATATAAAGCCGGAAGGATAACCGTTCTTAAATATTCTGTAAAAGAGAAGAAGATTACGAATCTTGATAAAACTATTAAAACTACATCCCAGAAAGTCTTGCACATAAGAAGATATATGATCACGGTTTCTTAGTGAATAAACATATCTAACAACACGATTGAAAAGTAACGATAATTTTTTCAAATTAAAACCAGGGTTACCAGTATATACCTCAATACCATAAGTAAAGATAGGCATAACCATAGCATGGGCAATTCTTCTCCTAACTGCTAATGGAATATATAAATTAGTGCAATACAGCTTCCTTAAAACGTAGTGAACTCTAGATGATATCGAATTAATTTTGTAAACAAACTTTAGTTCGCTATCAATAACCACACCCAAACAAGACAACCTATCTATAAACTCAATTTCCGTAGGTCCAACAAAAATTGATATATTATCCCTATACGAGGGCTTTCCAAAAAACAAAGTCTTGGTCTTATTTGCATTGATTACCAAACCATTTCGATTCATCCAATCAACTGTCTCATTAACATAATAGTTAATGTTTGACTGAAAAACATCTAAAAATTCGTTATCACCCGATATCATCAGCTGCAAGTCATCAGCAAATGCGAAGGAAGTACACATACTGTTATCATATATATATAAAAAAGGTCACTAAGAAACATTACAAACAAAAGTGGACCTAAAACCGAACCTTGCGGTACTCCAGAGACTACTGGTAGAGTCCTACTAGAACTACTACCAATCGAAACATATTGAAAACGATCTTTCAGATAAGAGGATATCAGTCTGCAAGCACTAGTTGAAAATTTGAAATAATTTGACAACTTTGCAATAAGTATCGAATGCGGAATTTTATCAAAAGCTCTACATAAATCAAGCCACAGTAAAATTGACAATCGGCCGTTACTAAATGCACTCCACAAACTATCAGTTAAATTAAGTAACAGATGTGTGGAACTACGTCCACGTCTAAACCCATATTGACAATCATGTAAAAATCCATTGGAATCTAAATAATCAGTAATTTGGGTTTTTATCAAAATTTCGACTAACTTAGCCAAAATAGGCAAAATTGAAATTGGTCTGATTTGCCATGTTTCCTGATCGGTGTAACCCTAGCCAATTTCCAATTTTAAGGGAAGCAAGATGTCGTCAAAATCCTATTTACCATATACAAAATGTGATTACTAAAAAAGGAAATACTAATTTTAAAAATTTCATTGAAAATCCATCACAGCCTGCCGAATTCGATTTAATTGTTGAAAATGCAAGGATTAACTCATCAATAGTAACACATAGTAACAAAAGAATGAAACAACCAGAGTCTATAAAAGATTGGACCCACAGGTTGGCCAGAACTATGTGACTGAAAGTTACAGCCAGGAGGAAATCAGATGGATTTTTAAAATGCGATGTTCCTTACTGAACTTAAATGCAAATCGATGGCAAACCAATGCATCAAAGCTGTGTGGAATCTGTAATATGATGGAAGATGAAAACGTAATGCATTTCCTAGGACGATGTCCTGCATTTAGGGAATATAGGGTTTTTTATTTTGGTAAAGTTTTGCTAAATGAGGATGAAATTGTAAAAATGCTTAACGGTAACTTGATTAATTTTAAACCGTTAGTAAATTTTGTTAAAAGTTGTATAAATTATAGAAATTTTTTAATCAATGAATTTAATTATTAGAATATTTTTCTTGGTTTATATACAATATTAATATAACTGCCGACCAACGACTTAAGTCAAGGTCGATTATATTTTTAAAAATTTTTTTAAAATTTCTTTATTTTACTTTTTGTAATTTATTTATGTATTTATTAATGAATTATTATGAAAATAAAGAACTACTACTACTACTACTACTAGTAACACACCTAAACATAAAGCCCTCTAAGCTTGAATCAAGAAAATATCATTGGAAACATAATTATTGTTTTGAGAATCCACAAAAAACCTATTTAAACCGTCAATATCCGAATACTGTACATCGCTAATACCATTTGTTATACCATAATTTCTAAGTTTAGACCACATCTGTTCTGTACTAAGATTGTCAAAGATTTTATTATTGGATTCCCTTTTGTACTTCCTCATAATCGACTTTGATTTGTTTCGAGCTCTACAAAAAATCTTCCATCATCCAAATAAGCGTTATGTGCCAAATTCCGTAAAGATAAATAATATGTAACTTCAGGAGCCTTTACCCACTTAGAAATGAAATTTAATTCTACAAAAAATATTTAAGTTCGAAAGGAACAAAATCCACTATGTAGCGTAGAGTACTCCAGAATTGTTAATCTACCGTAATAAAAGAAAAAAGTATTCATATAACGCAGTGGTGTGTTTCACAAATACTTTGGAAATAATTCAGCCATTTTATAATAGCTGTTCGGATTGCCATGAAACTTCACACAGTCAAAGTCGACGTAATTTCAAGCTTAAGTATTAAAGAAGAACCCATCAAGGGCTGATGAATAAGACTCCAAACTAGGTCATCTCGGGTATTCAAAAATGTTTAGAGCTTGTCAAGTTTATATTTTATATTAAAAACGTAACTTAAAGTTCATAAGTTATCCGCATTTGAAAATCAAAATATTGCATTTTTGCAATAAACTGATTCGGCTTTCTGCCAATGTAAAAAGCAAGTTAAATCCGATTACTTTGAAAAGTATTTGTGATACTGGCAACGAGTTTTTTAATTAAACAAAACAAAAAATCAATGCAATATCTTATTCACGCTTAAAATAAAATGAATCTTAAGTTGAAAATTATAAAAAAACGCAATTTTTGGATATTTGCTTATTTTTTGATCAAAAAGCTAACAAGACTCTTTTGCATCCAGATTAAACGTTTCTTCAGGAACACATAGAATCCATTCGACTTCCATTCTGAAACTTACAGGGAATATTAAGATTATATTGGGCGTTAAGAAAATATCCTTTGCAGATTTTGGTGGAAAACAGGAATTAAGTTAAAAAACCAAATTTTAAAAATAAAAAAAATAAATTGAAAAAAAAAATAATTTTTAAAAAGAAGGTTAAAATAAAATGAATCTTAACTTGAAAATTATAAAAAAACGCAATTTTTGGATATTTGCTTATTTTTTGATCAAAAAGCTAACAAGACTCTTTTGCCTCCAGATTAAACGTTTCTTCAGGAACACGTAGAATCCATTCGACTTCCGTTCTGGAATTTATAGGGAATATTAAGATTATATTGGGCGTTAAGAAAATATTCTTTGCAGATTTTTCGACTTGTTCGAAGATGGTGGGAAACAGAAGTTAAGTAAAAAACCAAATTTTAAAAATAAAAAAAAATAAATTTAAAAAAAAAAATAATTTTTAAAAAGAAGGTTAAAATACCTTTAAAATACGGTATTAAACTTTAAAATCCATTCACTAGTTTTAGAAAAACATTAGTTTAAAAGTTTTCATGTCGGAAGATTTTTCACGATTTTGACGATTTTCAAATGCCCATTAGAGCGACTCAAGTTGTATGGAAGCGAAATTCGTGCAAGGTGTACCCCCCTCAAAATGAACATTGGTATTTTTTAGGATGACATCTAAAATATTTCGGCTCTGGCTTTGACCTCTCGTGAGCTGGACCATTTTGAAAAAGGATCCATTTTTGCATGTTTTGTTAATTTAAGAATCTGTTTCCTTACCAACATATACAATATGGGTATCATAAGAAAGGGGTTTTTAAGGCGCGTCCAACTGTATATATATTCTGTAAAAAAACGGGTTTTGAATCTAGAAACTAAATCCGCTATCATATTAGAGTTACCACAAAATTGCATTTAGATATATTCCAAAGCGCCGTGTAGAATGCATCTAATTTGCAAAAATCTAAATTATTTACATACAAAGATGATGTACTTGGCAAAAGAAAAAATTTGATACCCATATTGCCCTATTTAAAACGAAGAGTTACCACCCCATTGCATTTTTGTCAAAACGCAAACTAGCACGAATTTCAAAAAAAGCTGAGACCCGTATTTAATTAAATCAACTAAAGATTAAAATATGTTAATTTGGCATTTTTATTACAAACAACCCCATATTGTATATGTTGGTAAGGAAACAGATTCTTAAATTAACAAAACATGCAAAAATGGCTCCTTTTTCAAAATGGTCCAGTAAATCGGAAGAGGTGTTGTAAAAAAGGTGTTCGGTCTGACATGGAATGATTCATATGTATCTCAATATTTTTATTCCAATTTGATAAAAACAATAACAAGACACATCTTAGTGTAAAATTTCATTACAATACGTTCATTACCAAATATTCTATTGCAAATTAAAAGTTTAACCCATTTTATAGCTCTCGTCGATCGCGAGGAAATGTTTTGACAAGATTTTTAGAAAGATTTAATTGTGTCTCTATAAGCTTCTGTACACTTATTGCGCCATCTAGCGGTGACATTCGCAATTTAAATCCAAACTGTGTATGAAAAAATGTGTTTGTTGTTAAAAGAAGAATAAGAGTCTGAGATCTATGTAATCTATGACTTAGAAATCTGTATCATATTCCTCCTGATTATGTAAGACGTTGGCGTATCTAGTAAAAACCCCGTCAAACAAATCGAATTTTTCAAATTTAAACAACTTAAATGTAAAAACGTCCGAAAACATCTACGCCAACATAATCAGAGAAATTAAAATACGAACACAAAACAAAGTATATATAGGAATGAACAGCCAAAGTGTAGTTTGTCATGTTCTAAATACTAAAATTATTTTATTCTCTATTAATTTATCACAATTCGTTTTATCTTTACAGTCATTCTATTCGTTTTTGGTATTCATAAATTGGTAATTGCACCCCAAATAATAACATCACGTATGCGTAGTGTTCTAAGTGATTTCAACATGAGTTGTGATGATACGGGGAAACTTATATTAAAACCAAGACCAAATAATAATTAAAGCATCCATATATTACAAAAAAAAAATGTGAAAAGTGCGTTTTAATTGTATGCCTCTTGTATGCTGTAGGAAGTCATTCGGATCTCCGTTATTTATATTAAAAATTAGTAACCAAATCGGATGCAATTTTTATTATTTTGAATTGTATTTTGCACCCACACACACCTAATTATGTAAGTTATTTAAGCAATACAGAAAAAAGATAAAAAAAACGTATTAAACATTAAACTTAACGTTTAACAAATACAAAGTGTTTTTTTATTGTTTAACATTTAGTACAGTCTAAGAACATTTTCAACAATTATACAGAATATGAATATTTTTATTTAAGAAAAATATCTAAGGTTTTTAAGATTCTGAGAAATATTTTCTATGTACCGGACCCTCAGATTCTGAAGAATTTTTCGTATAGAAAAATTCTCAACAATTTTTAGATTTTAAGTAATAGTTTTTAAATACCCGATTTAATGTAGCAACATGTCTGAATAATGTAGTAATATGTCCAATATTTAGAGTACATAATTTTAATTGAAAACTGTTAACATTTTAAGAATTTGTTCTACAGAAAAACCATAAGATTCTTAAGATGTTTTCGTAGAAAAACCTTTAAAATTTCTAAACTTTTTTTCACCACAAAACTTATGTTTTTAAAAGAATCGGTAGAGTCGAATTTAACCCATTAACGCCCACTGTCCCAATTTGAGGACACCACGATTTTTGCGATTTTCTCTGGCACTATTTGTCCTATTAAACTAACAAAACAATTCTCTGGCAATCAACTAAACCAGGTACAGTGCAAAAATCATTTAATGTATATGCTCGTCATATGTATTAATAAAAAAAAAATCTTTAATGTTTGTTGATATGCTTTGCTAATGTAAAAGGATAGTATATGATGACATTAGAGAAAAAAACTGCCATTTAAAGTTTTAACTAAAAGTTAAACTGGCAACTATGATAATGACTAGAGAAAAAAAAAACAAACACTCTATAAATAGAAATCGTTCGTGGTAAATTTCATTCTAACTCAACACACAGAGTAATGTGGGATTTAAAAGTTACCCAATTTCTTTAACATGTGAGTTAAATAGATGATATTTACGATTAACACTAAAATGGCACGAAGAATGTTGATGAAGACCGTAGTGGGTCAGAAAATGCATTCCATTCATGCTAGTGTCTAATAACTTTTTCTGTGTTTTTTTTTTTCTAATAGTCAAAGTAAATTATCATATAAAAATTATAATTTTTCTGTTAATTTAGAGAAAAATTTGTCATGATCTAAAACCGAACAAATAAAATCTCACAGTATTTTTAATCTTATATTTTTTTATGGTTTAAACTCACATCCATTGACTGCAAATGAAAAAAAAAAAAAAATTTTGGCAAAATTTTAATTATTAAAATTTCTAATAAAAGTTATATGATATATGTTATTAATGCTTATTATTTGTTCAGGCACTTGTAGTGAAGTATTGTTCAGTACATATACTTGTTTCTAATTTTATAACTATTGTTGATCATTTTACCTGTTTATTTAATTTGTTTTTAACTTCATATGTATATCTAATTTCCAATTTGTAAATCAAAATATTTTAATTACAATTTTGTTCTTACTGTCGAAAACATTAAAATAATTTATAAAAAATACAATTGGTTAAAAAGAAAAAAACAAATAATTACTTATAAACTAAATTGACGATCCTGCCATCATTAAGGATTATTAATTCCACAAATCTTCATAACCCGGGATTAATCCATGAAGATCTTTTAACACAACAAAAAAAAAATAATATTAACAATCAAAATGAAAATTATTCAAGTTCGAGGACATACTCTATATTTCTTCATTAGGATAATGTCCTAACAAATAATCTATAGAGTTTTTTGTTTTCAAATTTATTATTTGTTTACTTCCCCTGGTTTGTTTACAAACTAAACAAAATATAAAAAGAGGAGAGAAACAAAAAAACGTGTATTGAATATCCACCAGAGGTGGATCTTGCACATCAAACAAGTTTTCAATTTATTTTTTGATTAATGGTTATAATCTTTAACTTCAAACTCATATGTATATTAGTTCTCATGTAGTGAGTAAACTAGTACATATGTATGGTTGATGTTTGGCATGGGATTGTTACCGCTTTCAAAACGTGTTCTGATGATGGGAACCTAGAAAATTCCCGAAATAGATCTATCAACACATTCCTGAAAGGGTCAAATAATAAATTTGAAAACAAAAAACTCTATAGATTATTTGTTAGGACAATATCCTAATGAAGAAATATAGAGTATGGCCTCGAACTTGAATAATTTTCATTTTCATTGCACAATTAAAGGTCGAAAAAAACATAATTTTTATTTTTAATAAAAATTATAACAAACTAATATTAACAATCTGTAACAATTGGAAACATTCTTCATGATTGAATGCTGTTTATGAGTTAAAATACAATTTGCTATAATTAAAGAGAATTCATCAGAAGCTGCGACAATTTGTTTGTGGTTCATCAAACAATTTTGGCCCGCTGGAATTCGGCTAACTGGTCTGAGGAGTTACCCATTGTTTTGTTAGGTTTGCGTTTAGTATTTAAAGAGGATGTTAAGTCATCGGCAGCGGATATGGTTTATGGACAGTGTTTGCGTTTAACGGGAGAATTGGTTATTGATACTGAAAAACATTTTAACAGTTCAGAATTTTTGGAAAAAATTAGAAAACGTTTTTCTAATTTCCGATCGAAGATTTCGCATCATAGCAATTTAAGCAAGTTGTACATACCTAAACATCTCGAGCAATGCCAACAAGTGTTTGTTAGAAACGATTCCCGGAAAGTTGTTTTATCTAATCCCTACGGAGGAACTTTTGAGGTTTTAAAAATTAAAATGAATAATTTAGTTAAGAATGTGTCTATTGATAGGTTAAAACCCGCCTTTATAATTTAACTGAAAAGCAGTTCAGAGGTTGTTATTTTCAACGTTTTTTCATCCCGTGATAAAAACCCTATATGTACTATGTATAGTAAAATTGAGAGCCATGAACTCAAAAAAAATTTACAGTTACTACATAAGAGTTGTTTGTGTGGTAATTGGTAGTTGTTGTTTTCAACTGATTACAGTTGTTTTTCCATAAATTAATACAAAACAATTATTATGACAGTTATTTAAGAAAACAACTGAGAAAAAATACTGTATTCGTGTAACACATGTTTAAAGCAGTTATTTTAGTATTTTAATAAACAACTACAAAAACAGTAATTTTGCAGTAAACGGTTAATTTTTGTTAGTTATTTAAAAATATAAGGAATTTGGAATTTTGTCTTTTTATTTTGACCCTTTGACGACAAATGGTTGATACTATATGTGCCATTTTTAGTTTTCGTTGTATTACACTTTCCAACCGATTTTTAAGAGTGTGATGTGTATTGACAAAGGATAGATGTAGCTTTTAGATCCTTCCAACCAGTGCTGGTAAAAAATATATAGTGGGCCTATTTTTGGGTACTCGATACTTAAAAGTAACTACTCAATATTTTTAGAGTTGTATTTTGGAACGAAAATTAATACAAAAATGCAACTAAAATTATTAGCACTAAATTATTAGCATCTACTAAATGCAAAATTTTAAAGGTAAAAAGTTTAAGGAATAAATTGGAAAAAATATAGAAAACGATGAATAGTTTGTAAAGAAGTTTTAAAATGTGTTTTTAAAATAAATACTTTCAATAAAAGTAAAAATTTTAGTTAAAAATTAAAGTGAATTTAAAATTTCAAAATCGTTAAAAGTACAGAAAGTATTAAAAATATCGAGTAGTATGGAGTATTGAAAAGTAACCGAGTTTGCCAGCAATTTTGAAATATCGTGTAAAAAATATATCCGAACTACAGTCAAAACTCGATTTACGATTTAAGCTATTTTAAAAATATTAATATATCCGTGTTTAGCATAACAAAATAATAGAAATAAACTCCAAACGTCTTTCGCTATTACTTAATTAAGGAATTTGTTCACTAATTCTGGTCGTTGACGACCAATGGGATGTATACAGTGGGTGACAATTATTGTGCGACCAAAGACTTCGGCCAAAAAACGATATTTGTTCGCTTTATGTGGTATTTCGGGACAGTGTGAACAAATTTTGATATTGAAAACATATTTGTTGAGCCGTTTAAACTAGATTTTAAGTAAAAAATTTAAGAAAAAAGCCGAAAAATAATCTGTCGCCGAAGTATTCCGAATTGGCCGATTGTTTGGCGGCCGATTATTGAATTTATTGCTTAACTACGGACTTTTCTTCAAATTTGACACTTAAAATCGCATCTAATAAATAAGCACACTACACATTTTTCCATTTGTTAAATTTATCCGAAGTCTTCGGTCGGACAATAGTGACAATGCACTGGGAACTTTTACAAAATTCAGATTTTTCTGTCTTTGAAGTTTGATAATTTCGAATTAAGTTCAAAAATGATGCAGATTTGTTTGGGAAATCAATATTTGGCATGTTTCTTATACAAATATAACAAATTTGTTACATTATACACAATTAAATATAGAAAAAAAAAAAAATCCAAATATAAAATGATCTTTTCTTTTGTGACATGGCAAACCATTGGAAACCTTTAGGGATCACTTTCAAAATTAATTTTAAATACAAAAATGAGAGCGAAAATTATAGAATATGTGTTAAATGTTGGCAGTTATTTTACAATTTCTTATCTTTGAGATTATCTGGCAACTTTTTCGTAGAAAAAAATAGATTTTTTCGGGATTATAATTAAATAATCCTTAATAATATTGAACGATTTGCAAGAAACAATTTTCGCGCCGATTTTAAATCCAAACAAAAATATTGCAGTTGTTGTTTAATAAAAACCCTAATTTAAAAATTCGATGAATATATCCATAACTAAAACAACGCTAGTGAAATATTGTGAAAAACTTTGGCCATAGACTAAAAATTACAGTTAAAATGACTACAAATGCTGTCAAAAAGGCGATGACTGTATTTGTCAAAAAAATTACTAACCATGTTGTCATTTTTAACTATTGATAAAACAACTAAATTGGTAGTAACAACGACTAGCGAAGCGGTCAAAAACAACTAACCTTAAATGAATGCATAAACCATAAAAACGAGCAACAAAACAATGAACATAAAACTACTACATAAGTTGTAAAACGTACTGTTTTTAACAGTTATTTTATCGGTATTTTGAAATTATTTTTTAATAAAAAAAATAATTTTTTCTTTAAATTACAATAGAAATTTAGAAATTTGTATTTTCTGCATATTATTTAAAATGCAATGTCCAAAATTCCAAACGCTACTCAAAACAACTGTTACTGAAACACAGTATTTTTGATTAGTTATTTTTCGAAATGATTGCTAAATTAGTCGCTTTTCATTTTCTCATAAAAAAATTACAACTACTAGTGTTTACTAACCGAATGACCTACAGTGTAGCAATATAGTGCAATAAATGCCTGAAAATAGTAGTCTTATGAGATAATTAACAATCTAAAACTAAAAAACAATCATCAAACTGTAAGTTAACGAATTTAACGTGCTAGTACAAAATCACGGATATCGGGGAAAAATCGTGTTACTCTATTAAATACTTTCAAAGATCATCAAAACTGGTCAAAACAAATGCAATTTAGTGTTTTATTACTTGATGTGCCCATGCAGAAAACGAGTTTAAAGTTTTCAATTTACTCCCACCTTGAATAAAAAATAACGACATAATTTCTCTCAAAAGGTGAGTATACAAGATACGACTTTTTTACACAATATGATATAACGTGATATAACGAATAATTCTGCGTCATTAACTCAAAAATCATGTTTTTTTGAGTTGTGACGTACTTGAAGTAAATTAGCGATATGTTATTTTAAACTAATAAATTTTTTATTAGCTACTAATTTCAAAATCTGTTTCAATTTAACTTAATATCAAGCAACTGAGCCTAAGTTAGGTGTATTTATCCTAAGACTCTGTAAAAACAAATTAGTTACAAACAACAGAGAAATTTTTATTGGTGCATAAAGTACCTCATATAAAAATGAATGAATTTGAGTTTTTTTTTTAATAATTAAAAAAAAAATGTTATATTTTTTGAAATTATTAATGCTATTAATGTTTCGGTATCGGTTATACACCAATACCGATACCAGTACCGTAACAAACAAAAAATTTATACCAATACCGTTATTCGTTTCGGTGGCCAACCTTGGTTGATTAACCTTATTTTTGAAAAAATAAACAGATAGTTTTTGAGTTTTTCTAATAAATTTTATTTAATTTGTTACATTTTTTTATTCTTATTTTTTTTATATAAATACATGGTTTTTCTTAATTTTTCTTTTGTTAATTTTAGTTAAATTTTTTCTTTAAATTTTTGGTACAAATATTATTATTTATTAATTTATTTTTACTTTTAATTAAATTTAGTTTAATACATATTTAAATAAAGAATATTAATACAAATACTAAAAATTCGTTTTGCGCACAATTTCAATTTCAACGATCGATTCCATTTTTAATTTGTTCGTAACAAAAGGGAAAAACTTGTACAAAACAATTAAATGAAATTTTGTTGATTTGAAATACTTACATACATAAAACAATTTTGATTAAACTCATTAAAAATTAAAACATTACAAAGATATCGTACATACAAAGGGAAGAAGAAAAACAGTTTATATTTAAATTTATTTATTTATTTATATAAAGACGAGAAATCAGCATTGAAAGTTGATTGCATAAACTTTCAGGGTCGATTTCTGTTATAAGCCACAATATTTTTTATTTATTTTTTTAAATCAAACTATTTCAAGGATTTTTTTTTAAGGTAAAAAAGTTTTAATATGTTTGTATTTAAAATGTTTGTGTTAAAATAGTTTTTTTTAATTTAGTAGGTATATAAAATATTTATAATTGTTGCGAAGTGTATTTTTAATGAACAAATATTTTCAAACAATACTCGAGGATATGCAGTTATGTGAAAAATAATAAGGACACTTCCATGTAACAAATTTCAATTTCAAAAAACACACAAATCTTGAAAAAACGCAAAAATCACTTAGAAAAGTTCTACAGTTACTACATGACAGTTATTTGTGCAGTAATGTGTTTGTAGTTATTTTAACTGATTTTTTAAACAACCTACCAAAATTACTGCATTTCGGTAACGGTTTTTTTTTTGTGCAGTTATTTTGACCTTTGACAAAGTGTGTGTGTACAAAAACGAAAAACAAACCTTGAGGTGCAACAAGCGGCTTGCTAATACATTTTTTCTAATTTATCTTTAGTGTAAAAGAGAATGTTAAAGAAGATAGACAAATAAATGGAAAACGCTATAAATTTGATTGAATAAATAAAATATTAAGATAAGATTTGGAATAGAAGATAAATTTATTTACTTGAATATTATTAAATGTTGTAGCTCTTTAATATTTATATATTAATTCAATTTAATGTGAAACATGAAAAGAAATCAAACAAACAATATTTTATCTCTTGAAGACCAACATGTGGCAGAAATTATTTGGAAAAATAGCGTGAAACGTGAATATTTTTAAGTGATATTTAATGTAAATATAGTTTTCCAATATAAAAATTTTTTTTTTTTATATATACATATGTATTTTTAAATGCTGTTAATGTTGTTTTAACCGAATTTGTAGTTGTTTTTACTACATTCGATAGTTAATTTTTTAAATAGTTAAAAATAACTACACATTGCAGTTGATTTAAATACAAATGCAGTGTACACCTTTTTAACTGTAAATGTAGTTATTTTAGTTTTTTTTAATACACCAATATACGCTTGGCAGTAGTTATTTTCCAACGTTGGCACAGCATTGGAATTCAGTAGTTTTAAAGTACTTTAAATAAGATAATTCAGTATGTAGCCAGTATTTAAAAATTTAGTTTTTTAGCAAAAGTAAGAAAAATAACCAACTGAAGGGCTTAGCGCAAAAACTTGATAAGCCACGAAAGTAAATTAATAAAATAGTAATCTTCAAAGTTTAAAAACAATGTAGAAAATAAGGCTTTAACTAAACCAGACTGTAAGCATACATAATAGGTGCTTAAGGAAGGCTCCCATCACATACCCGTTCATGGATGATAGAAATCCGTCGGAAACTGCTTTTTTACAAAAAAAAGTGTGGCTTATCAAGTTATTGTACAAGGTGGCGCAAAAGTAATCCTCCTATCAGAAAATGCTATAAATTTTGCGATTGGCCCCTAATGTCAGTTCTGTTTTGACATTTGTGTAGTAAACACATGCGAAATACACGTTAATAAACAATGTTACGCTACACTGCTCCAGAACGCGGAATATTGGTGACTATTTATTTGACCAATAATCGGTCGGTGACTTTGGCACAATGTCAATTTCGTCGCAGATTTCCTGGCCGTCCAACGCCTACTGGTGAAACACTGCGACGTTTAGCCGCTCGCCTCGAAGAGACTGGCACAACACGAGATGCTGCCAGGCGTGGCAGACCCCGGAGTAGCCGTTCTGCAGAGAATATTGCTGCTGTAGCCGAGGATGTCATGGAAGCGCCGTCGACATCGACCAGACGACGTGCCACGCAAATGGGTATCAGTCGACGGTCTTTACAGCGAATTTTGGTACAAGATTTGAAAATGTTTCCGTACAAACTCCAGACGGTGCATCAGCTGTTAGCTGCTGACCGCCAATCGCGTGTAACATACGCTCAAGCCATCCTTAATCACCACCAAGAGGAAGATGATTTTTCATCAAAAATAATCATGAGTGATGAGGCCCATTTCCATCTTAGCGGGTACGTAAATAAGCAAAATGTACGCTTCTGGGGCACTGAAAATCCGCGTGTAACCCACGAAGAGCCATTACACCCGCTCAAAGTCACTGTATGGTGTGCTGTTTTCGCTGGAGGAGTCATCGGACCTTTTTTCTTCGAAGACGTCGCGGGCCAAACGGTTACTGTGAATGGTGAGCGCTACAGAGCAATGATCAACGAATTCTTTTTGCCGCAACTTGATGAATTGGGATTGGAAAACATGTGGTTCCAACAGGACGGTGCAACGGCACACACTGCACGTGCCACAACCGATATGCTGAAGGATGCATTTCCCGAGCTCCTAATCTCCCGTTTTGGCGATTTGCACTGGCCAGCAAGATCGCCTGATTTGACCGCTCCAGACTTCTTTTTGTGGGGCTTTTTGAAGTCGCGGGTTTATGTCAACAAGCCTCAAACTCTTGCAGCTCTTAAAGACAATATCCGTCAAGAATGTGAGAACCTATCGCAGGAAGTTTTTGGTAAAAGTGATGGAAAATGCCATAAAAAGGGCTCAAATGACAATCAACTGTGGCGGCGGCCATTTACATGACATCATATTCTCGACTTGATGTAAAAAAAATTAAAATACCAAATAAAAATAATCCACAAGAAGAATCAAAGTTTTTCATTTTTTTTTTTAAATTACAGCCAAAAAACATCGGAAGGTTATTTTTGCGCCACCTTGCCAAAGATAAGTAAAGAAGTTCATAGTCTGAAAAATGGTAGCAAATTATATGGTCTTTCTTGATACTTGTAAAAAGTGCCAAAATGTGTCTTCTATTACATGACCTTCTTCGGAAGACTATAAGACAGTAAAAACCATTTTATTAAGTCAATGCGGCTTATCAAGTTTTTGCACAAATTTTATTTGGAATTATTTAATTTTAAAGACTAGGTAGCTTTTTTTGAAGAATTTTCATGATATATATACTTGCTTTAAGTGCAAATATGTGTCTTCTATATCATGTCCATCGCTGGCAGACTAATAGACAGTAAAACCCATTTTGTTAAATTAATGTGGCTTATCAAGTTGAGCAGAAATTTTATATAGAATATTTTTATTCCAAAGAATAGATAGCTGATTTGACAGATTTTCGTGATAAATATACTTGTTGTAAGTGCAAAGATGTGGCTTCTTTTACAAGTTCCTCACTGGGAGACTAGAAAATTAATGTAGCTTATCAAGTTTTTACAGAAAATTTAATTAGAATTTTTCAAGGAATGTGTATCTTATTGGTGTGGCATATCATGTTCTTGAGTAAAAAAAATATTGAAATATAGTCGAATTGTAAAAAGTAGAATTTGCTCTAGATCTGAAAGTATTTGGAATATAGCTTAAATCATTTAAGTGGATATTGATACCACGGTAGGTAATGCAATGAACACATAAAATCTTTTTTTGAAAACGTGTGGCTTATCATGTTTTTGCACTAAGCCCTTCAATTGTTCTATTTTAACAAGTCTTTGCTTATATAAAAACTGCGATTTTTATTTTAAATGCAAATAAATTTCAATTTAAAAAAAAACATTTAGTAACTTTTTCAAACTTCGCCATTACAGCCGATAGTTGATGTTTTAATATATCGTTTGGGGCGATGCAAAACACCTAATTTTGGAAATTTGCGATAAAAGTATCGGTTTTTTGAACAAAATTCACATACAAAAGTTTAAAATTCTACACGTTTACTTCTTTCCCCTGTCAAAAATAAGTATGGTGTTGACTGATTAAAAGAAACTAAATTTTTTTTTAGAAAATTGTAGTTCTTTAATCAAAACTACTAATTTTCCAAAATAATTATCACATGTCTGGCGAGTAAAACAAAGCTACTGAAAATTCCCCATATATCGCAATTTTTTGCGATTTTTCATATCCCAGATTTTTTTTTAATCCTGGCTCTAAACTTGGAGCAATTATGATACAAAAATAGGTCTATCTATTAAATACAATGGCCATAAATAAATTTCCTGCAAAAGAATGCTAGGATTATTTAAACTTTTATACAATTGGCGTACTCTCCTTATTATTTTTCACATTCGAATATGGGCATTTAAACAACTTTTTGTTGTTCTTTTTTTTTAAATTACAACAACAAAGTTTAAATTGTTACACAAACTGAAGAATTGTTGTACAATAATTAAAAAATAACATTGGTAGTTTTTTCCCAAGATTTATGTGTTTTTTTCTAGTTGAAATTTGTTACATGGGAGTGTCCTCATTAATTTTCGCATAACTGTAGATAGAAATTTATAATTCTATATCGTTTGTCTAACACTGTAATTTTGGGGGGAAAATCGATGGCAAAAAAATTGAGTAGTTATGAGAACAGGGCAATATTAGTAGGGTTTATGTCCCCTGGACGGGATTCCCGGCAAACCCGATCTTTATTCAATCCCGCTATCCCGGCAATTTTTACGTGATTTATTTTTAATTTATATTTGAAATTGAAACATATCCAACTATTTTTTTTTTAAATTAATCTGAATAAAAAATATTAACAATTGGAAAAAATCGATTCAAAACTATTAAAATTTTAATTACAAAAAATATGTATTTGAAATTCAAAAATTGTTAATAAAGGCTGGAAACGAAACAAATTGACCATTTTGAAAGCTTAATACGATTAACACAAAAAACAAGAGAAACAAATATGATACCACAGATTAAGGACAATACTCTAAAGTTTTTGCCCACATGGCGATTTTTACGGTTCGTTGCGAAATGTGGTGAATTTTAGCTTTTTCACTGTAAAACTCAATGTTACGTTTTGTTTACTAATTTTTTAGATCAGTTTAATTTTATAAATAACACAGTTTTGGTAATTTTTAATAAATTTTGACTACCATATTTGTTATAAAAATTTTACATTTTTGTTGTTTCATAACGGTATGGATAAAAAATGTGGTTTTGGTGATTTTTTTACATTTCCAGTGACGAGCGAGCTGTTGCGAAATTTGTAAGTTAGTGAAACACACTTCCTTTTCCGGCTTTGGACGGCGTGTCTCGGTATGCTGCTGGACTGTTGAGTCTAGCCATGTGCAAACCGTTCGGATTCCTTTGGAGACATCGTTTACTCCTCCATTGCAAAGGCAATGGTTGTTTTGTGCGCGTGTTGGTCTGATGGAATTCGTTCTTTTTATGGCGAATTGGTGCCTCATCTCGCTGAGCCTCCATTGCGAGGGCAATGGTTGTGTATGTGTTGCTGATGTTCCTGTTCGTCTGATTTTGATCATCTTATAAATATCATGCGTTTCGGGTTAAACGCTTACTATAACTTGGCAATTTGTGTATTGATTATACCGCCATTAACATTTAATAACTCAAAAAAAAAAGTTAGTGAAAGCCCTTTTTAAAGATATATACAGATTTTATAAACTTTTTTAAATGGAAATTTTCCGTCGAAAATATTGTTGTGGCCCATTAAGCGCTTTAAATCGACCACATCTCCAATTTCGTGGGCATACACAGACTTCGTCCGACATTAATAAAAATGTTTGTATGTTAATATGTTCTAGTGCTGGTAAATTCGGTTACTTTTCAATACTCGTTACAACTTGTTATTTTTAATTGGATACTCAATACTTTTAAAGGTTTTTAAATTTACACTTTTTAAAAAAATTTCACTTTTATTGAAAATTCAAATTTTTAAAATGTGTTTTCAACTTTTTTAAAAAAATTTTTTTATTGTTTTTAAATTTTTTTCTTAAAACTTTTCGTCTTTGATTTTTTCTCTTAGCAGAATTGTATTTTAATAATAATTATTTTGGCGGAGTCGCATTTTTGTATTGCTTTTATGTCCAAAATACAACTCTGAAAATATAGAGTAGTTACTTTTAAGTATCGAGTATTCAAAAAAGACACAATACTCGTTCTTTTACCAGCACTAATATTTTCTATACAACAGTTACAAAGTAAGCAATGTAAAAAGCAAGTTCACGTTGAAGTTCAAATTATACGTCGGTTTTATGGTCTATTTAAAGGACCCTTAAAAATTATGACTAATTGAAAAACACAATTTTCAATCGTATTTCGTATTTTTTTAATATATATGTTATTAATTTTGCTAAATATGTATCCTTTTGCACGTCTGAAAACTCTTCTTAAAATTTTTGACTAAAACTTGATTGAAAACTTTAAATTTTGACATGAAAACGTTCACTCACAACCAGCCAATTAACGTCGCAAAAAACTACTTCAGCATTTAATTTTTTGATAAAACTGTCATGTACCCTAAAAATAATTTATATCACCTTTTATATTTTATCGACTTAGATTATTCTTCCTTTCATAAATGTGTCAAAAAAAAAAAAAATGTCCTAATCAAATTTTCTCCATTTTAAAGTTTTTTGCTGTCAAAACAAGAATATAATTTTAAGACTTAAAAGGTTTATACTAGACTTGGGCAATCTAGTTCGTTTGAGTGAGCGCTCTAGGTCAATTGATCTGAATGAACTAGGTCGCTCTTCTAGTTCAATCGATCTTTGACAATTCCGTTCAATCGTTCTTTAGATCGTTTATTTGATCATTTTTAAAACGAATTCTTCTTTTTAAGATTAAAAAACAATGAGCTGGCAACTTAAAAAAAAACAAAATTTAACTCAAAAGCAACATAAAAAAAAAGAAATATTACTCAAATCACAAAAAAGAACGAAAAGAGCGAAAGACCGAAGAGCTGAAGATTGCGAACTAGCTCCCTAGTTCGTTCACGAACTACACAACTCTAGTTTATACTGGAATCAACATTACACTTCAGAAAATTTAAGAAATTTCATCCCTAGCGATTATAGCTTTTGCACAATCCATATTTGAAAATGGTTAATTGTTTTCGTTGCCTCACTTTATTTTCATAATTTAGCACGAAATTTTCAATTTCCATTTGTAATTCAGAAAATATCAATTGAAATTCAGAATGTCCACTTGAAATTCACAAAATATCATTTGAAATTTAGAAAATATTAATTGAAATTTAAATGAAATGCTTTCTGAATTTCAATTGATATATTCTGAATTTCAAGTGATATTTTCTGAATTTTAATTGATATTTGCTGAATATAAAATTATGTTTTCTGAATTACAATTCATGTATTTCTGAATTTCAATTAATCTTTTCTCTCATTTCTCTCATTAAATACGTTTGATTTCAAGTCCACGATAATTCGCTAGACATTGGATTATTGTTTTCCCAAGCTGTAATTTGACCAAACTTTTGGATTTACCAAGACTCCGTTTATTAAGAAAAGAACATGAAACGGCTCTTGAGAAAGGAGATCTGCTTAGCTTTTAACGTCACCATTTAAATTTTTAGTAATTCTTTAAAATGGTTGCAAAATGTTATTCGAACCGGTTTTGAATAGAAACGAAAACGAAACGAAAACCTGTTTCTAAAACATGCGGTTTTTATGTATTCGAAACCAGGGTTTTCAAATAGGTCGAATATTTGACAACTCTATTTCGTATTAACAAATTTAACTAGTTTTTAAAGAGAACATTGTTAAATTATCAATAAAATATTCATTCCAGTCAGCAAAATTTGGATTATTTTGTGAGTGTTGTTATTCTATGAGTCGAAAATAACTCAAATAAAATTTGACTTTTTTTCAAAAATTCCTTATTTTTTGTTCGAAAATTTGAGTAAAGGTACGTTCACATTAATCAAATATTTGAACAAAATATTTGTTTACATATTTGCTTCCAATTGTGTCAAATAAAAAATTATTTTATATTATGTTCAAACTATGATCAAATATTTGATGGTTTTTGGTTGTTCAAACAGCTCTCAAATAGTGTCAAATAAAATAAACGAAAAAATATTTGTCGAGCGTTCAGATTGAAACAAATATTTGTATTAAATATTTATTTAATCAAAGTGTAAAAAAAAACATAGATTTGTTTAATCGAAAAACTAACTGTTTTTTAAAAAATTGATTACTCGGGATCTCTCTCGGACCTAGCCTATTTATGTTATAAGGGTATATTAATACTCCTCTGCAGCAAAAATTTTGTCCGTTTTGGTCTATCTCGCTTAGTTTTGGAGATACTGGACACCTTAAAATATCCCTATTTTGTAAAATGGCTTGTATCTCGAAAACTAAGCATGATATCGCAAAACGGACAAAATTTTTGCAAATTTTAACAAACTGTGCTATACCCACAACACAAATGTGTACAGTGTTCCGATTCCAATCATTCCCCGTTTCATTCTATATCATTCCATTTTGGACCAATGTTCCATTCTGTTATCGGATTGATTAAATTTTTATTTTCACGTACGACAACACAATTGTGTACAGTGCTCCGATTCCAATATCGTTCCCCGTTTCATTCCAAATTTTTTCATTTAACAATATTTTATTAAACAAAATTTCTCAAAATATTGTATCATCAAATTTCGCTTTTTAATATCTATTTACATTTCAGTTTTTTTATAAAGCCTTTTATTAATAAATTTATTAAAAAAATTTATAATTGACGATTTTACCACCTGTTATTTGCCATTGTTAGTTCTTACACTTTTTTTCTAAGATCAAATAAATATTTGATCAAATCAGAAGAAAATATTTGATAGCTAGTGTTCACACTATAGTTAAGTTTGTCAACTATTTATTTAAATGCAAATAATTTTGTTTGACCAAAATCAGATGATTTGTTGTTTGACACACAAAAAATACGACTAATCTGAACGTACCTTAAGAATTATAGAAGGGACGAAATTTAAGGCAAATTATTAAACAAAAAATGGGTTAAACAAGATATTTTTGGATTTCATACTTTTATAGAAAAATTTTAACTTTTAGTAATTTCTTTTGATACCATTTTTGAGCTTGTTTGTTCTTTTTAATTTAAAGTGTTGTTTGAAAATATTTCTTTGTTTGTGGATTAAAAACTATCGGGGACTTTTAAAAATCTATAACTAACAGTTTTATTTTTTTTTAATTATTAACTATATTTTTTTTGTATAATTACTTAATGTTGCGTGATATATAATTTTGTAATGCAGTTTTAGTTAACACTTCTGAGGTTTGTTATAATTTTTACAATAAACCCAACGAAAGGGAAATAAGATTTGTGTTATATTTACTTAATATTTTTGGATAAAAATAATTGATTGACATATTAATAAATTTTGTTTAAATTTAAGGAATTTGTATAAAGGATATGGACTCATTATTGTTTCAATAATTAAATGCATTATTTAATTGACACCAGCAAAAAAATTTAAATTAAAAAAACAACAACTTTAAATCATAAAAAAATCACATTTATAATAACGATTATAACATATTAATACATAAATTGTGTTTGTGTGTTAACTTATACGGGTTTACAGAAATGATTTAAGATAACGCTTATAGGTAACCACACAAACACAGCCATAATTGATACAATATTTTTTCGCACTATTTATTACTTAACAAAAATTAAAAATAACAAATTAAAACATTAGAATAGAGTATTTAATTTGAAACGCATAATTAAAAATTTTATAACTTAAACTTTCGAATTTTTTTTTTCATAATTGTGTAATTAAAATTTTAATGATTTAAGTAGAACATAATTTAAAATTGTCTAATTATTTTTCAAAATTTTTAATTTGTAGCTACAGTTTAATTAATTTGGAATACAAATTTAATGAATTTTCTAGATCTTTATTCAAATGAACACATACAATATTAATTTACATTTAAATAGCGTCAAAGTCAGAGGACTCTTTTCTACAGGAAAACTTACAGATTTGACTCATTTCATATAAAATAATAAAAAAAAAAATCGAATTTTTGACCTCGATACCCTTAAATTTTAACCAAACTTGGTGTGGAAGTTAAGTGTCATATAAATATGACATAGTCCAAATTTTAAGTTGGTAACTCTTACAGTTGTGGAAATATCGCGTTTTAAAATTTGAAAAAAAAAAAAATTAACATAATCGTTTATATCATTTCAACGGTCAAAGCTACGTGATTCATTTATACCTCATTTAAAAGCTATTTTTATTTGAATAAAATTAGAAGAAAAACAATTATTTGAAAGTAACATGCTTTTTTTTCTTCCAAAATTCGAGGTTCAAAATGCTCTATTTCAAAATAATTGTTTTTTTAAATTCTTAAAAAAATATGTTAATTAAAAATTATTCCCCTATGCCGTTGTCAAACCCGTATATGGAACTCTTACGGAATTGCAAATATCTTTTTAACGGCTTAAGCTACGAGAGTCATTTCAAAGCTTCTTAAATCGTGGCTTCACTGGTACAGAAAACTTATTCACTTGTTGCCGGCAAAATTAAATTTTTTTCAAAATCCGCTGTTCAAAACGCTGTATTTCAAAAAACTGATTTTTTAAATTAAAAAAGAAAAAAACAATACGTTAATTACAAATTATTCCCACATGCCGTTGCCAAATCCCTATATGCAACTCTTACGGAATCCAAAGTTATGAAAAAAGAAATGTTGAAAAAAAAAAATACTAAATGTAGTAGAAAAAAGATTTACATAAAATAAATATTTTATTGAAAAAAGTTAAACAAAAGTATTTGCACACAATGGCTCATATCTTGTGAACGGCTTAAGCAACGAGATGTTTAACTGGCAGAGAAAAGTTATTCACTTCCTTGGTTCAAACCGCTGTTTTTCAAAAACCTGGGTTTCCAAAATTTTTTTAAAAAAAATATATGCTAATTACAAATTATTTTTCTATACCGTTGCAATATCCCTAACCTGCGGGTTCCTGAGTTATCGGGTTTTTAATTATATTTTTTTTTTAGATTTTTGATCATAACTTAGGACTCCGTAGCAGTTCCATATAGGAATTTGGCAACGGCATAGGGGAATAATTTATAATAATATAAATTTAAAAATCTAGTTTTTTGAAATACAGCGTTTTGAACAGCGGATTTGAAAAATTACATTTTACCTTAAAAAAAACATTTCTTCTACTTTTATTTAAACCACAATAACAGTAGCTTTAAATTTAAATAAGGTAATAGCTTTCACCGTTAAAAAGATATGGACGCCATCTTTTGTGAAATTTTCGAATATTTTTTTATATTTTGAAATGAGATATTTCAAGATCCGCTGGGACTAGCTATGATTAACTTGGGCGATGTTATATGACTTACGACTTCTATACCAAGTTAGCTTGAAATCGGAAAGGGTGGAGGATATCGAGTAGTTCATTTTATGTTTTCAGTCATTTAAAAGATATTTTGCTATCGAAAAACATCTCAGATTATAATGTTATTACATAACAAATTCTTATTAATTCCTAAACTTCTTTATTTTAAGAATATTTTAAATAAACCAAATTTCCCTTAAATTACACAGGAGGACAACAAAATCATAACTTTAAAAAATTAATAAATCTATGACCATCAATTCTATATATTTCAGGCATGATAAGATTAATGGCCTACTTTATTTTTTGATGTATAGTACAGTTTTTCCACAAAATGACTTTAAAGTTTGGCTTACGCATGTAAATACAGTTTTTTACATATAACATTTTTAAAATGCCATCAAACTGACGCCTTTCTGTTGAAAAGTAAATACAATCCCTGTCTTCTTATTTGAGGTACATATTTGATTCACAAAACTGTATATTAATCCTGCTATTCAGCGGTTTTTCGTTAAAAATTTCACATTTGTTTAATAATTTTTTTGGCTACTAATATTTAGTAAATGTTTTTGCTGATTTTAACAGATTATTTTGTTATTTTCAAATAACTAAAATTTAGCTCAAATATAACTAAATATTTGTAAATTCAACAGATTTATTTTTGCTATTCCTTTATTACTAATATTTAGTAAAAACAAGACTGCAAATTTTAGAAATTATTTTCCTGCAAGCTCATTTTAACTAATTTTTAGTAGCTGTTTTGCTATTTTACAGGTTTATTTCTATGAGTGTATAAAAACAGCATTAAGATGCGTCAAACATTATAGTAATTTTGCGTTAAAACTGTGCCATACATCAAAAAATAAAGTACGCCATTAAAATCAGCTTGTTCGAAATATATAGAGTTGATGGTCAGAACCTTATTAGTTTTCTAGATGTCATGCCGTGTTATTAGGGCTTTATAAGGAAAATTTAAACTTTTTTTTTTTTTAGAAGATTTTCCAATAGAAACCACTTTAGATTCTCAGACACTTGAAAAACTTAATACAATTACATTTTTTTCTATTGCCAAAGTTAAAGAAACTTAAATAAAAACATAAAATATTGCTGGTGATATATTTATACAAAAGTTGATTTGGCTTTGGTAAACCTCAACTTTGGTTTATAAATAAATCTTAATAAAAAAAAAAAAAATAGTAAAATAAAATAAAACAAATACACATTACAATCTACATACATATTAAAAAAAAAAAAAAAAAAAAAACAAACCGGTGTGATTCAGTATCTACTCTAGTATGCTAACAACGGCACACTATATGCCGCTTCAAACTCTTTGTGTATTATGCTGCCAATAAATTTCGTATATTTTTGGGCGTATTTTCTTCATTTAGATGTTTTGTTGTATACCGGAGCGCATTCAATAGTGGTTCCGCTTTAATAGCTGGTTGGGCTTGCAACAGTCGTACACATCCTTTGACATCAACATGAGCACCACGTGCAAACGCCCCCACTGGGTGGACATGATCGTAAAGTATAACAAGACCGACCATAACTCTCAAAACTAGCAGGTGGGTTTCTTCACGTTCTATTTGTTGTAGGAGTTTACTGAAATAAAAGAAAAACACAATTGTATTGAAATATTTGTGAAAATTTTGTCTTATGAAAATCAATGGTTCTTTACAGAAACTTTTGAACTAATAGGAAAAGTTTTCGTAGTGAAATTTGGCAAAATAAAATGTTAATTTTGGACTTTGTAGTCAATATCGATACAATAGCTTCTACGTTCAGTTTCAAAAATGCTTAACAATTAGGAAATGCATTCTGTAATTTCCCGGGAAACAAAGAATTGTTCTGCTCCCGCAATCCCGTGAATTTTCTTTTGGAATTCTGGGATTTTTAAGAATACAAAATCAAACAAAAAATTTAAATATTCCGGTTAAAAATATTCACGTGTGTTCATACATGTTTGCGTATGGATGATTATATATGGTTCCACATATGAACATTAACGAAAATTGAGGTAATATGCAGATTAAAGTGTCCCTTAAAGTTAAATGTTAGAAATGTTGAGACGCTACCCTCTATTTTTTTTGTATTTGTCTTGAAAATAGCTCATGTGAAATTTTACGCCCCTACGACCACGCCTTCCCTACCCAAAAGGGCCTTAAATATCAAAACATGCGTTTATATAAGAAAAAGGGATATTTTTTTTAGTTTTTGCTGTTATTTTGCAATATTGCAATAGTTTTTACTCTTAATGATAAATTAATCGAGATTAAGATAAAATTATTCAAAAAGGTATAAAAATCCAAAATCGGTTAAAAATTACCCCAGTAATAAATAATGCTCAGACCACTAATGTGCCAAATACCACTTCAGCAAGAAATTCGAGCTCAAATTTTAAACGTTTTTAAAATTGATTACTGAAACATAATTTTTTTATTGGGTACACTCATAATTGTGAGACATAAAAGAAGTTTTTTGTTTTGGATGGCGTTAATCTGTCCTACGGTGATGTCAAAAACGAACAAAATTTTTGGGGTGTTTTTCAAATCTCCAATTTCAATTTGTAAAAAAAAATTCTTCAACAAAATCGAAAAAATTTAGATTTTTATTGCTTAAACTTGTTTAAAACATCTAAGAGATTAAAAATAAAAAAATTTAAAATATCCCCCAGTACACTTGGGTAGGGCAACGATTTAAATTTTACGGATTTCGGGGAAATTGTGTTTTTAGTAATAAAAAGGCTTATTTGTTGCCATAAAATATTTTAAATCAAAAATTAGCTACTTTTGTTTTATTTTATAAGCATTACTCAAAGTTAAAAATAAAAATATTTCGAACATTATTAACCCATGTGGACCTGCGACCCCAAGTGACCCCAGACTTATTTATTTCAATTTTCAAAAAACGTTAAAGATTTTCTTACTACTTTTGAATTTTAAGAAACGTGATGTAAATGATAATAACAGATTAAGTGCCAAACATTTTGGACATATTGAACAACATTAACCTGTACCGTGCCGCATTCAGATCCAAGGAGATACTGTGCGTTTTTATATATATTTGAACAAAAAGTTTTTGAATTCTTTTTTTACAAACCTGGCTAAAACCATTCGATAAATCCATAAAAATATATTCTGTACTAAATTAACCCTAAGATGACTTGAATATAAGACATGTGTAATTTTAAAAACTACATGACTTTGTTTCAATAAAAAGCAACAATATGTTTTGTCGATTAAAAATAAACATTGATTTTTTCTCCGAAGACCCGTATACTTGGGGAGACAGTGCATCCTTTTTAGAAGCTAAATCAAAAGTGATTCACCTGAAAGCAGTAAATGACAGCGCTAAAAGAGCTGTTAACCTCACGCAACAATTCCATGGACTTCTAACAGTGCAAGAAGAACAAAAGAAATATATATTGCAATGTGTTCAAGAGCACAGAAAAACATATCCAAATTGGTGCGCCCCGGTAGGCTAGTTGGTAGCGTGCTGGCTTATCAGTGCGGGGGTCGTGGGTTCGATTCCCACCAGAGGCACTGGTCTGTTTTCGCTACAACGCGCCGAAGGCCATAGTAGCTAGTGCTCGGTTAGGGTAATAGTATATAATTTGTAATTATATGATTATTAATTAATAAAAAAAAAAAAATATCCAAATTGTGCAAAAACTACTTTAAAGAAAAAATAAACTGCTACCTAATATGCTAAAGCATAATAATATTTTATATTTATTTCTTTTTTTTTACGATAAAAATAAACGAAACAAAAATTTTCAAACCGAAAAACAGTACGATCATGGAAAAACGCATATTTCGCTCTTTAAGGCCCCGTCGCTTAGGGAAAGCGTGGTCGTAGAAGTGCAAAATTACACATGTGTTATATTCATGTCATCTTAGTGTTAATTTAGTACAGAATATATTTTTATGGTTTTAGCCAGGTATGTAAAAAAAGAATTCAAATACTTTTTGTTCAAATATATATAAAAACGCACAGTATCTCCTTGGATCTGAATGCGGCACGGTACGGGTTAATGTTGTTCAATATGTCCACAATTTTTGCCACATAATCTAAAAGTGTTCTGTTATTATCTTTTACATCACGTTTCTTAAAATTCAAAAGTAGTACGAAAATCTTTAACGTTTTTTGAAAATTGAAATAAATAAGTCTAGGGTCACTTGGGGTCGCAGGTCCACATGGGTTAATAATGTTCGAAATATTTTTATTTTTAACTTTGAGTAATGCTTATAAAATAAAACTATAAAAGTTACAAAAGTAGCTAATTTTTAATTTAAAATATTTTATGGCAACAAATAAGCCTTTTTATTACTAAAAAACACAATTTCCCCGAAATCCGTAAAATTTAAATCGTTGCCCTACCCAAGTGTACGGGGGGATATTTTTAAATTTTTTTATTTTTAAGTTTAAGCAATAAAAATCTAAATTTTTTCGATTTTGTTGAAGAAATTTTTTTAAAATTTGAAATTGCAGATTTGAAAAACACCCCAAAAATTTTGTTCGTTTTTGACATCACCGTAGGACAGATTAACGCCATCCAAAACAAAAAACTTCTTTTATGTCTCACAATTATGAGTGTACCAAATAAAAAAATTATGTTTCAGTAATCAATTTTAAAAACGTTTAAAATTTGAACTCGAATTTCTTGCTGAAGTGGTATTTGGCACATTAGTGGTCTGGGCATTATTTATTACTGGGGTAATTCTTAACCGATTTTGGATTTCAATACCTTTTTGAATACATAATTTTATCTTAATCTCGATTAATTTATCATCTAGAGTAAAAACTATTGCAAGAACTAAAAAAAATATCCCTTTTTACCATATAAACGCATGTTTCGATCTTTAAGGCCATAGCGGGTAGGGAATTCGTGGTCGTAGGGGCTTAAAATTTCACATGAGTTATTTTCAAGACAAATACAAAAAAATTAGAGGGTAACGTCTCAACATTTCTAACATTTAAACATGTAGAACACCTTAAGGGACACTCTAATGCAGATATATGATCATATTTGTGCAAATTTTATTACACATTTGATTACATATACGTCCATGCATTTCGGTATTTTATATATGAGTCATTCCATGTCATACCGAACACATTTTTTACAACACCTCTTCCGATTTACTTAAAATTTGCCAGACGTATTAAACATTAAAAAATATTTTAATCGTGTTTCCAGAAATGTAATTTTTCGTGATACCACAATGGAAAAAAAACGGAAAAAATAGAATCCATTCGATTTCCATTCTAAAATTTACAGGGAGTATTAAGGTTATATTGAGCTTTAAGAAAATATTTTTTTCAGATTTTTCGAAGATGGTGGAAAACAGAAATTAAGTAAAAAAAAAACAAATTTTAAAAATAAAAAAAAAATTTTAAAAATAAGGTTCATATACCTTTAAAAAAAGGTATTAATGTTTATGACGATTTTTAAATGCACATAACTTTTTGAAAAAAATATGTTTAATTTTTTTCTGGGAACACGTGTAAAATATTTTTTAATGAAGAATACGTACTAAAATTTTGAAAGACATCGGAGAAATCGATTTTTAACAAAAATCTTACGGTCTGACATGGAATAACTCATATGTATGTTTCTCATTAAAACAACACTTTTATTATTCTTATATAAAAAATCATGTTTTTTTATTTATTTTCTGCTTCTTTATACAATTCCCTTATTGTATGATATGTCTGTTCTTGTACTTTTCGGCGGTAAACTGAAATATCCCAAACGTCTACAATTAACACATGATTTTTATGATGGGAACGACTTTGTAATATTTTGTGTTACCGCCGAAAGGTTAAGAACACTTTTAGAACACAATTTAATGCGCAAAACAAATAGGAACCATTAAAAATTAACAATGGCGCGAACTCCAAACTTATATATTTTAAATTAATTTGCTTTAATAAAGGCATCTTGTTCCTAAAGACATTCCGTAAAGGTAACCCGTCAATTGGCCAATTATTCGATGCAAGCAGCTTAACTGCATGGGCTGAGATTCTGAAAAAATGGTGGCAATAATATATCGTCACCTAAAATCCAAAAGGCCTTAACTAACAAACAATTCAAAATTGATTTTTTTAATTGATTACGATGTAGTTAAACCACAAAATTTTACACGTTTACGTAGAAAAACACCAATTTTATAAACGAAAATCAAAGGCCGTAACTGCAATTTAAATATATTCAGTGCAGTTTTATTTAATGAGTTATACTGTTTTTTGTTTAACCAATTATATTTTACTTCATTTTCTCTTATACATTTTTGTCAAAAAAATTTAAATAGTTAAAATGCGTTTTGTTTTAAATATACTCATAATCAGTGGCGGATCCAGCCATCGTGAGCACTTTAACTAAGTTTGGCAACTAAATCGAATAACGGGGTTAGTAAAGATTCATTATTTATTTCGGTTTTGGTACATACAGAAAAAATTTTAGCTATTTGCTAACTGAAATTCGGTTACTACGACTCAAATTCGGTTATTAAGAGTTTCAATGGGTTGGTACAACTGAACATTAGTTTTCACAACAAAGTTCGGTCAATTCAACTAAATTTTAGTTGCAACACCCAAAATATTCTAGAAGCCAATGTAAATATCGTTGTTCTAACTGAATTTATAAGTTGCTACCCTTAAAATACACTTTTTCAATTCGGTTGGCACTTTCGGTATCTTCACTACCGGATCATTGAATAAATTTCCAAAAAAAAAAAAATTAAACCGCTTTTAGTCATAATAAAGGTGGAATTTATTAAACTTTCATAAAAAATTTGTTTTATAATACGAAAATAAAATTTATGAGGCCCAATTAATGAAGTTCCGTTAAAATTTAACGAATACTTACATATATTTAAATTTTATATGGGAGACAAAAAAAAGTTTTAACCAATTACTGTTACTTGTGACGTTACTGAGAACAATATAATTTCAAAATCCAGAAACATGTTCATGAGAGCGTTTTAAAGAAAACATTTTTTTTTTGGATATTTGCTACTCTTAAAGCGGAATATGAATGCTTATGGCCTAAAACATTTTTAAGTGAATTTAATCCAAAAAATTATATTTTTTCATAAAACCGGTTAAATAACTACTCAAGAGCTTGAGTCTACTCAACAAAGGGACATTTTGATGACCTTAATGTAAAAATTCTGAATTTTTCAAATTCACACTTCTATCTTAAATAAAATTTGTTAGATATGTCTTTAAAATATCTTTTATTTGATAATCAACTTCAAGTGTCATAAAATTTTTTTCTCGAACTCTTGATTAGTGATTTATCTACACCTTTTGCAACTCAATTGAAATTCAGAAATTCTATTTGAAATTCAGAAAACACCAATTGAATTTCGGAATTACTATTTTAAATTTTGAAAACATCAACTGAAATTTAGACTTTTCCATCTGAAATTCAGAAAATATTATTTCAAATTCAGAAAACATCAATTGCAATTCAGAAAATATCAATTGAAATTTAGAAAATATTATTAGAAATTCAGAAAATATCACTTGAAATTCAGAAAAATTTAATTGAAATTGATATGAAATGTTTTCTAAATTGCAATTGATGTATTCTGAGTTTAGAGTGATATTTTCGAAGTTTCAATTGATATTTTCTGAATTTCAATTCATATTTTTTGAATTTCAAATGATGTTTTATGAATTTTTACTTAATATTTTCTGAATTTAAAATTACATTTTCTACGGATATTCTAATTTTCAATTGATATTTTCTGTATTTCAAATGAAAAAGCTGAATTTCAAATGGAAGAGCTGAATTTCAAATGGAAAAACTGAATTTAAATTGATATTTTCTGAATTACAATTGCAAAGCACAAGAGCAAAAAATAAAAAAAAATGTTCAAAAAAAAAAATCGTTTCATAAAAAATCTTTTTAATCATAAGTAGGGAAAGTTTTCTTTTTTGGAATAATTCCACTTTTCCCATTGTATTGTTAGAGTTAAATTTTTTGTATCCTTGCCATAATAAGTCATTTTTGCAAATTTGTATACTTTTTTAAATGTTTGTAGAAATTAAATTTCGGAAGACTTTCTTTTAAAGCTACTTTCTTTTAAAACTATAAAGTTCATACTAATTATCGTAACTACGATAATACTTTAACTTTAAATTCCTTCATTACTGTTTTTTATTAATTACATATTACATCAAAAACCTTAATTCAACTGTTATTTTAAGAAATTTTTAAAATTGGTTTGCCATTTTTGGTTCCAAATTGCAAAAATTTTGCAAAAATGTATAAGGCAACCGAAGAAAATTAAAATGGTTTACGCATTTAATTTAATCATGATTTAAAATAACAAGCCCTGTTATTTTAATGTTATTTTGTGTCGTATTATTTTTTTTATTTCTTTCAATCGGAATGGGGGGGGGGGGGGGGGATACATCACCCTCATCAATTTAATGATATTCATATATTAGTTATATCGGTAACGCTATTTTACGGATAATGGTATTTCAATTATTTTGGCAACGGTATTTTAGGGATAACGATAGCCACTTGAAATGTTTTTGATAACGGTATTTTAGCGGTATTGCCTGCCATCCCTGGAAAAAAATGCAAAGTCCCAAATTACCCAACGTCCCAAACTACCCCACCTTCCCCTTCAATATCATAGTTGCGTCTGGTGTAGAAAGTATAACGTCAAATTTTTTTTCAACCAAACGCTATGAGGCAAATAATATTAAAAAATCAACACAAATTTTTATTTCACCTCAAAATTACAAAGACAGCTTCTGCTGAAAGTGGCAAATTCTTAATACACTCAAAAAAATCTGTAAAGTCTGCAACATTTTTGCTGGGAGGATCATTGCACAATTTTTTTTTGTTGATGTTTAAATTTTTTGCAAGGATCCTCCTAGCAAAAATGTTGCTGACTTTACAGACTTTTTTTGAGTGTAGAGCGGTTAATAATATATTTTTTTTTATATATGATAATTACTAGGACAAGGAATTTCATGCAAATGCATATTTTGTAATAAATGCATATTTTTACATATTTAGCTATAAATGCATATTTTATGGCAATTTTTGAATATTTTGTTGCATATTTTCAATTCAGTTGCATATTTTAGAAAAATTAAAATCAAGTTTTAATTAAATATAAAAAAAAGAAAACATTTGTAGTTGTCACTTGTTAGACATTTATATTGCATCTAATTTTTTAACCAATAATCTCAAGTAATAAATGTTTTTTTGAAAATAAAAAAATTGTACATGCATATTTTTTTTGATTGTTAGTGCATATTTTTAAATTTTAAGTGCATATTATTTGGGTTTCTGTGCACATTTAAAGCACATATTTTTGATTCTTTACTGCATATTTTAAGCACACATTTTCCATTTTTAGTTGCATGAAATTCCTTGCCCGAAATATAACTTTTTTTACTTTGGCATTTGAAGCATGAGAAAAAATTGGCTAAAATTTAAAGTTCTTTTCAAAATATTTCACAATATTTTCAATAAATTTGCAATTTTAATAACATTGGCATGTCTAATTTAGGCGCGAAAAAAAAAAAATAAATTGTTTAGCATACATAAAATGTATAAGGATAAAACTAAAAAAGTACACTTTTCAACTTCCTTGCAATACCAGCAAGGTATCGTGGTGCATATTAGTTTTTATTCTAAAAAAAAATTTCATGATTTTGCGATGAAATTTCGATACATTAAGCAAAATATACGAAAAAATGGGGTGAATGATGTAAAGGTAAAAACCGCGATATTTAAAAAACTGTGTTTCAAAGTCTGGTATTTTTGGCCGTTTAGTAGTCTTGCTATTGAATGACATCATCCAAATTGAAAAAATTCTATATACAATTCTCAAATACGGCGTTTGACCCCAGCTCTAAAATGTATTATTAAATACTTACGGATTTTCTAACATCCTCAGACACACTTTAGCCATTGTACCCAGTGTTTCAGTTGTATTCTCTACATCATCAGCATTATCATGAACAAATTTCGAGGTAGCTTCACTTAATACTTTTAACATCGGTGTAGCATGTGCATAAAATAACGACATACGATTTGCCAGTTCGGTAGGCACCAACATATTATTTGTAGCATCAATACGTTGTCGACTGACAATACGTCTGTAATAACTGAAATCATTTTGTATCGCAGGTGTTTTCATCTGAAACCGAAAAAAAAAATACAAAAATACAAAAAAGAAATTAGAGAATGATGTTACACATAATACCCAAAATAAATAAATAAATAAATGATGATAATTATACATAAGTAGAAGAATTAGCAAATTTAAAAGTAAACAATTTAATTAAAAATTTTCAAAAGAATACACCCAAAAAAGTTTTGAAGCCATTTTATGTCGATTGCAATTCGATATATAAAGTAAATATAATATAATTTCTCGTTTTGTTTAACTATATATTTTAAATATAATCCGTATGAAAATAAAAATTATTCAAGTTCGAGGATATACTCTATATTTCTTTACTAGGATATTGTCCTAACAGAAATATAGAGTATGGCCTCGAACTTAAATAATTTTCATTTTCATTGCACAATTAAAAGTCAAAAAATCATAATTTTTATTTTTAATAAAAATTATATCAAACTTTGCGGCTGGGACTGTCAAAGTACGGTCTTGTTTACTCCCCCTTTACATCTTGTTTTTAAACAAAACAAGTGTGAAAATAAAAAGGAGAAAAAAAAAAACAAAAAGCGTGTATTGTATATCTTCCAAAGGTAGAGCTTGCAAACAACAAACAAGTTTTCAATTTATTTCTGATCAATGGTGATAATCTTTAACTTCGAGCTCATGTATTAGTTCTTATTTAGTGGGATAACTATGAATGTTTGATGTTTTGCATGGGATTGTCACTTCTTTCAAAACGTGTTCTGATAATGGGAACCTAGAAAATTTCCGAAATAGATCTATCAACACACTCCTGAAAGTGGTCAGTTAATAAATTTGAAAACAAAAACTCTATAGATTATTTGTAGGACAATATCCTAATAAAGAAATATAGAGTATGGCCTCGAACTTGAATAATTTTCATTTTCATTGCACAATTAAAGGTCGAAAAATCATAATTTTTATTTTTTATAAATCATAAAACTTGATGAAAAATGCATTTAAAAAAAATTTGCGAATTTCGCGAAAAAGGTACGTGCTGGAAAACTTCGAAGAGTAGATTTGAAATCTAGAGATTAACGTTTAACACAGACAATGCTTTTATGGGGAAGATATTCGTGTCATTCAAAATAACTTACAATGCAAGAATTCCGCTTAAATGTCAGCGATTTTTAAATTTTGACAAAAAAAAAATTCAAATGCAATAAACGAAAGAATCCCAAGTGTCAATTTGATTGCAGAGAAACGTCATAATTATGTCAATTGACTGTAGTGGAGAAAACTCTCCCATTTTATTGTCATCGTTTTTTCTAAAAGAAAAAAATTTAACACAAAATGAATTTTTGTCTACAAATAATACTTTTCCCCGTTTTTATTTGCTAAAATTTATGTAGTTTTTGTTTGCTAAACTCAAATAAAAACTAAATGTGACATTTGCAGTCAGGCATCATTTCGATTGCATGTCAACGATATCATGTTGACAATTGCTTGCTATCATTTTATTGTATCTGAAGACGCGGGGCTATACTTATACTACACTGCTACACTACACAGCTGTGTGTTAAACGAATAACGGTTTTATAAAGATTTTTCTATATAAAGATTTTTCTAACAAACCTTTGATTTAATTCTAAAAATTGCGCAAAATCGCTAAACTCTAACCATCTTCGCGTTTAAGTCAAATTTTCGAGTAAAGCGACAAAAAGTATAAGATATTTAAAAAATTCAAATTTTATAAATAAAAGTATTTACAAGGTGGTCTAAGTGCTGTATATTATGTATCGCGTACTAATTAGAAATGGTAAAATTTAATTTTCTCTTTGACACAGATTTTCTGTTTGGATTTCTTTTTATTAGCACATTTGAACATAGTACATTAAACATTGGTACATATGTTGTATCGTGCTATCATCTGTTGTAGTATATTTTAAGTTTACCATCTCTATTTTCGATACGACTATACCACATATACTACATTTGGAACACACCCTGTAAACAACCTTAATATATCCAAAACAAAAATTTTTGTTTTCATTTGCATATAGATGCTCGTATAAAAAATATTTAATATATCTTTAAAATTAATCTTACTACACTCAAAAAAATAAATTAATAGACAAATTAGTAAAACGCCTTGTAAATCAGCAATTTTTTTTTTGCTTAAATTGTGTTTTCAACTAAAATTTTAGTTATACTTATTTAGCACTTACCAGTTTTGAACTAACGTTTTTCTAATATTTTACTAATGTTTTACTAATTTATTTTGCTAAAAAAAAATTTTGCTAATAAGCCCATTAATAAACGTAGAATGAAGTAGATGTCGCTGCATGTCAAGATATAGTAGAGACGAGGAAAAATCAACAATGGAAGATTTTTGTATATGTTTTTTAATACAAAAGGACACCAGCAATGTGTATTCATATAAAATGTTGATATAATAAACTTAAATATTGTGTTGATTCCGGCTTGTTAAAGAAATTGATTATTAATTAAATTAAAGACTAAATAAAATATTTAAATTTAATAAAAATAAAAAGTGTATTTGCAAACTAAATTTTTATAGTGGTAATTTATGACATGTGAAAAAATGCAAACAAATATACCTTTAGGTAGTCAGACTAAAACGTAAGAAGGGCACACATCTTAGGCAATTTATTATATTTCCTTTCTCTATTTGCTAAAAAAGGGTTATTTATGTGTATGTCATATTTTGTTATTTTTTTTTGTTTTGTTTCTAGAATTATTTACGGCATTTGGCTTCAGTCCAAATTGTCATCATTCCGACAACCATGTATGTAAGTAGTTGAAATATATTTTTGTTTGTGTTATATATAATTATTTCTATATATTTTCAGATATTTAATTAATTCATGTCGTCAATGTAAGGACATTTTTATATTTTTAATGTACTGCCATTTTTTTAAAGAAACACAAAATTAATTTTAATAAATAAATTAACTAAAGTATTATTTTTCTTATTTTTTTTCAGCCTACTAATATTCAGCAAAAATTTAATTAATTTTTACCAAAGATTTTTAATTTTTAATGAACTATATGTTAGAAACTTTTTCTGAATATACTAAAATTTTGTTGACATTAGCAATTTTTTTTCAAGCGTCCTCTTGACTAAAAATTTGCTGAATTTTATTTTTTTTGTTGTTTTTCTTTTCGAAAGAAATATATTTTAAAAACTATCGGTGTTCAGCCGCCGCCGACACCTTTTCGATCCAAGCAGCGGCTGACCATATTTTGGAGACTACGAATGACTATGACAATGATTTTAGGAGATATAACCAAAAAGCTGAAATTTTGGTTTCTGAGGTACAATATTTTAAAACTACCAAAACAGTTACAATCGACTAAGAGATGTCTGACCAAAATTTTCTAGCACTTATGGTGTTTATATTTCAAATAGTTTTTAAGTTTATAGCGTCCCAGAGTTGAACATTTTGAAATTTTCTCAAAACTGGACAGTTTGAAGGTCAGTAACATTTTCTTTTCTTTTCTTTTCTTTCTTTTCTTTTCTTTTCTTTTCTTTCTTTCTTTTCTTTTCTTTTCTTTTCTTTTCTTTTCTTTTCTTTTTCTTTTTCTTTTCTTTTCTTTTCTTTTCTTTTCTTTCTTTTCTTTTCTTTTCTTTTCTTTTCTTTTCTTTTCTTTTCTTTTCTTTTCTTTTCTTTTCTTTTCTTTCTTTTCTTTTCTTTCTTTTCTTTTCTTTTCTTTTCTTCTTTTCCCTTTCTTTTCTTTAAACATTGGATCTTTATATACATGTTCTATATAATGCAGACAATTTCATAAAACCTTAGTTGGGACTGATATCTCTAATGGTGTTCGAGATATAAAAAATCAAATTTTAAAATTTTTTTTTCATATTTAATTATAAAAAAAATACAATCATTATCATTCGAACTCCTAACAGGTTCCAACAGCTGATGTTGATTTAGGGTAAAAATCCATTTAGAGTGATTAATCTTGCTGATTATTGATATATTCACAACACAAAAAAAGCAGATATCGTGATGATTAAACTTTTCACGCCAGATCATTGGAGAACGGAATTTGAAAGGGGTTATTTTCTTAGTGGCCACTAAACGTTATTCCTCAACACAGATTTTGAAATTCAAAATTTGCATACAACATTAGGCATCTATTACTTGTTTTTTATCTCCAATATAAATCAAAATACTTCAAAAATGCTCGTTTTACGAAATCTAAGACACTCAAACGAAGTTTTTTTAAAATATATTCTCCACAGATATTACAAAAACTATTTGGATCGTTAATACAGACCCTTTTGGATGAACACATGATAGAAACGGCCTATAAGGATTATATCGAAAAAAACCTGACACACATTTTCACTTACAACTGCTTCTGTGTTTGACACTGAACTTTTTTTCTTATCACGTTACCTTAAGAAGGTTGTCAGATTATGTGTGCAAAATGTTGAAACGATCCACTCATTATTTCGCTTTCAGATTTAATCTAAACAAAAAGTGAGTAAAAGCGTTTTTTTTTGACATATTTAGTGTCCTAATTGATAGGAGCAAACCATTTCCAAAAAAAAGATTAAAAGCATTGGAAACTTGTTTTGTAGCCTTCATCAATAATTTAAAAATAATCTTAATCAGCCTAATTCTCAATAACAATTCCGTGAGAATTTTTTCCCTATTCCTTGTTCCCCTATTCTTAATAAAATCTGCACGGGAATTTTTTCACTTTTCCCTTTTCCCTTATTCTAAACGAATTTCGAAATAGGAAACTCTTCCCCCGGAAAAGGGGAGGTATTATGAATGTCAATAATAGGGAGAAATGTGATAGCATTTGTATGAATTTTTCAATTATTCAATTCTCTCTCCCTTATTATTCTTTACCCCGCCTGTTTAGAATAGGAGGATTTTTTTCTTGAGAAAATAAAATCCGCAGAGGAAAAAATCCGAGGGAATATTCATAATCGGGCTGAATATCATTTGATTGTTCTGAGTTCTGGACAATTAAGCAATTTTTTTTTGTAAGAAATTCAAGATTTTTTGTAAAAATTTTACTTTTTTTGTCCTCATTTTTTGTTCAAAGTCCATTTGTAAACAAACTAATAATCCAAATTCGCTTTTTGAACATATAATCTGACATCTTTTTAAAAGATAACTTGATCTAAAAAATATTTTTTTTTTGGGTATTAAATCTTTTTTGATATTAACAGATTTGGCACCAGATATGATCCAATATGACCAGATATGCCCATATCTCTGCATGAAATGATCCAATTTCACAGATCCATTCAGATATGAACAGATCTGACACTAGATCTGATCAGATCTGCGCATAAAGTGTATCACGAATGCCATATATTATCAGATCTGGCACCTGATCTAATTATATTCAATCATATCAAATTAGATATGATCAAATCAAAACTTGTTTTGCATAATTTTTGTTCTAGTGATTTACGCTTTGGCTAGAATGTTTTTTCAGCTAATTTTAATTACAAAATTTCTTGAGCGTGAAATTAAGCAATTACTACTAAATTCAAGAATTTGAGTAATATATGTATGAGGATATAAAAATTACTTAGACACGTTAGAGATTATCAAACGTTAAATTTACGTGCTTTGACAATTAGAGTTTTACATTAAACATCAATTATGCGTAATATACATATTCAATCAGAGATGTTTAAATAAATTAACATAAATTGTAATTATTTTTCCATATGAAATCATTTCAAATAATTTTCAAATATATTACGAGTTCAGGGAAAAACGTGAGGTTTTTATTTGAGAGAATTCTCAAGCATAACCCAGCAAGGTTCTAAGTTTTTATATAAAAGTTAGTGAGATTATGAATTATTTAATTAGTTTTTAAATAAATGTTGTGACAACAACATGTGTAAAGTAAGTTTTAATCATTTTGTTAATAGTTATCAAATTTTATTGAAACTAATTTTAAATAACATTTCTAGAAAAACTTTTGTTTAATTTTGTTTATAATACAACAATTTTGTAATGGGGAATCCGTTAATTACAATTCATATACAAGCAAAAGTTTACCACAATCTGAATTGCCACAAATAGAACCCCACCTGTTACAAGCAACTTCACCTGAGGCATACAACAACAATAATGCAGCTAACACCTACTCATCATCATATGAACAACAACATGTTGTTACACCAGAAATAGAACAAAATGGACAACCAAATTCTAATTATCAACAATTCTATCATTATTACGATAGTCCGTTCCAACATCATTACCAGCCTCAAACTAATCAACCTACTCGACCTACTCAATTATGGTCCGGTCCACCTATAGTAGTAGATGAAGATGATATGTTTTTGACATCAAATACCCAGCCATCATCAACGTTATATAAAACACCTTTGTATAGAAATTCAAAAACATTGCCAGTATATAACCAGCAACAACAGCAAACGTCTACGCGACTTAATTATGATAACAATAATATAGTTTATCCTAGAGATTTCAGGCATCAAAATGTTTGACTTACCAGAAGCGAAATATGAGCAACAACATTTTCCAACTTACAATCAACAACAACAATATGGACCGCCTCAACAATTTTATGCTTCAAATGCTGATTTACGTTATGATTCTATTCCAAATGATTATTCATCATTTTTAAAAAAGATAGTGTAATAGATTATAGTGATTATTTTAAACGATATTTACAAAATAATCCACGCAGAATTGAGCCTAAATACTAAAATATATTTTAAGAACAGAAATAAATGGAACAAATCTTAAGCAGCAATGATTTAAATTTTGTAATTATCATATTATAGGTTTAAACTAGTGTTTAAAATTCGGTTAATCGATTAACCGATTCCTCGATTAATCGCCTCTATTTCTGTTTAAAATAGGTCGATTAACCGTATAAAATTTTTACATGGGTTTTTTTTTGTCAATTTTCTTGTCTTTGGCTAAAAATGGCAAGAAAAGCTTAGGAAAACTGAAACGCTATATAAAATATTACCAACTTCTTTTAAAATCTAAACTCAGAAAAACACACTTTTTGATATGTTTGCAGGCAACTAGCAAGGCAGAAAAATACAATCGGCCACAGTAGTGGTAAAGCGTTGGCGAAGGTCGGTTATGAGTTGGCAGAACGTGAGATTAACAATCTTGAGAGTATTGTCCTGTTACCCGAATGATAACAGTGGTTGCCACCGTTGGCATAACGTTGGAATGTCAAAAAATGTGATGCTTTCCAAATACTTTTAATTCAATTAATTTTGTAAAATGTTTATAAAATACGTACTCTGAAAACCAGCAACCCAGTTCGGTCTTAGCTTTTTAAATAAATAATTGCTGATTGATCGAGGTAAAATATAATATAATATTAAAAAAAGATAATAGTTGTAATATTGGTACACACAGAAAAAAGTTTAGCTATTTGCCAACTGAAATTCGGTTACTACGACTCAACTTAGGTTATTACGAACTTCAGACGGTTGACGCAACTTAACATTAGTTTTGACACCAAAATACCGTTAATTCAACTGAATTTTAGTTGCAACACCCAAAATATTCAAAAATCCAATGCAAATATCGTTTGTACTACCTGAATTTATAAGTTGTTACAGTTATTATACACTTTTCAATTCGGTTGGCACTTTATTTCTCTGAGTGTAAAAACATAAATAAATTTGAGAGCGATAAATAATTTTGAGAGCGATACTGGCAAAACACTTGCTTTGAAAACAAAAAAAGAGTTTTTCTAGTACAATATTGGTTGTAACTTTAATGATTTCCAACAGGGTGGGTTTTACAAAAATAAAAGTGGTTTGCCAATACTATTTTGTTTGTATGGTTGACAATTTTTACCTGGGTATACAATGATTAAAATTTTCAAACCTAAACAAAGATATATTTGCAATTATAAAAGTTTTAGATATTATGCTTGGAATATACAAACATACTTATAATATATTAGAGGCATACGAGGGCGGATCAATAAGTCCGTGACTTTTCGAACTTCCCTCGTAGTTATATGAAATGCAACACTGCTCCAATCAAGTACCACCAGTTAATAGACTATTGTCAAATTTTGAGCAAGTTCCGTTATTTACTTTGCGTTTAACAGCTATTCAAAACATACAACCTCGTGGATTTTTTTTAAAAATAGAAAAAAGTGAATTTCGAGTGCTTATTAAACATTATTTTTTGCGAAAAAAAACCGTCAATCAAATCAAGGAAAAGCATGATAAATACTATGGGGACTCTGCACCATCGATTTCAATGGTAAAAAAGTGGTTTACTGACTTTCGTTGTGGTCGCACAAGTACAAATGACGCTGAACGTTCTGGACGGTCAATTTAGGTCAATACACCCGAAAATGTCGAAAAAATCCACAATATGGTGTTGGCCGATAGAAGAGTAAAAGTGAGTGAGATTGTTGATGCTATAGGCATTTCATATGGCAGTGTGGTTTCGATTTTAAGTAATCAGTCGGGTTTAAGAAAGCTGTCTGCAAGATGGGTGCTGAGTTTGCTCTCAATTGACCATAAACGTAATCGTGTGACAACTCCAAAGGATTGTTTGAAGTTGTTTAACCGCAATTCGAATGAGTTTTTGCAGCGTTTTGTAACTGTGGATGAAACATGGATCCATTACAACACTCCGGAGACCAAGCAGCAGTCTAAACAATGGGTTTATCCGGGTGAACCGGCTCCGAACAGGCCAAGGTAAGTTTGTCGGCAAATAAGGTGATGGCAACAGTTTTTTGGAATGCACGCGGGATAATCCACATCGATTACCTTCAAAATGGAGAACAATAAACGGCGAATATTATGCCAACTTATTGGACCGATTTAACGAGGATTTAAAAAAAAACGACCTCATATGGCTAAGAAAAAAAGTTCTTTTATATCAAGATAATACACACGTGTGCAGTCTCAATGGCAAAATTCCATGAATTGGGCTCATCCGCTATATTCTCCGGATTTAGGCCCCAGTTACTATTTCCTTTTTCCCAACCTAAATAAATTACTCGGTGGAAAGAGATGAAATTATTGATCAAACAAATGCCTATTTTATGGACCTCGAAAATCCTATTTTTGGGAAGGGATACAAAAAGTGGAGAAAACGTTGGACTAAGTGTATTGATCAAAAAGGAGATTATGTTGAAAAATTTTTTTTTTGCCGGTAGACGTTTTTCACTAGATCCAAAAATATATACCCAAGCTGTAAAATACAATCGGCACAGTGTTGGCATGGTCGGTTATGCGTTGGCAGAACGTGGGATTAACAATCTTGACAGTATTGTCCTGTTACCTGATTGAAAACTTGCCACCGTTGGTATAATATCGGAAATAATACTGATACATAAGTTGCAAAAACCACTGTATTTAAAAGTTATTTTTTCGGTATTTTAAAAATATTTTTTTAATAAAAACAATATTATTGTCTTTTAATTACAATACGGTATTCCAGTTTCGACGTTTTTATGCATTGGAGAAACAATAAAATTTGCAAACTATGAACTTATCATATTACTTATTACTAACAAATATAAACTAACGACGCATTTTAAAAAACTCGACATAATCTTCTTTTTTTGAGTAACTAACAAAAATTAACTGTTTACTGCAAAACTACTGTTTTGGTAGTTGTTTATTAAAATACTAAAATAACTACTCAAAACAACTGTTACTGAAGTACAGAATTTTTGGTTAGTTTTTGAAATGACTGTATAAATTAGTCGTTTTTTATTTTCCCATAGAAAAATTACTACAATAGCAGTTAAAACAACTTTACTATCCAAATGACCTACATGTAGTTACTTTTAGAATATTCTGAGTGTATAAAATCAACCACTCGATTTCCTCCAGCCCTTTCTGATTTCAACCAAACTTGATATGGAAGGTGTACATCATATAACTATAACCTCATCCAAATGTAGGACAGCTAATCCCATTAGATCTTGAAATATCGCGTTTCAAAATATGAAAAATATTCGAAAATTTAAAAAAAAAGTAGTCGTACATAATATTCCATATGTTTTTAACGGCTTAAGCTACGAGAGTCATTGATACCTCATTTTAAAGCTACTTAAACTGTGATTTTACTAGTGCACACAAATTACACACTGCTAAACGTCAAAACGCATTGTTTTCATAAGCCGCGGTTCAAAAATCTGTATTTCAAAAACATGTTTTTTTTTTAATTTTTTAAAGAATATAAGTTATACTCAGAGAACTTCTGCTTTAAAAATATGTAGTTGTTTGGGTTGTAATACTGTTTATTTATTTTTAATGTAAATTTCAGTTTTTTGTAGAATAAATTAAATTTTTTACTAACCTTGTAGTTCATTTAAAAAAACAAACCACATCAAACGACTGTTTTATGATTTTACATTAATTTTTTACAGTTGTTTTTTGTTATTTAAAAAAATAAATGTTTGTTTATTTTTTTCTAACATGTGGTTCATTTTTACTGAAATGTAAGTCGTCCTTTCTTTAAGTGAAATTTCATTTGTTTTTAACTACATTTGCAGTGGTCTTTACCTACATAGTATTCTAAGTATAATTATAAATTACTGCCCTATGCCGTGTCCAAATCCCTCTGTGGAGTTTTCGAGTTTTTGCTTGATCGAATAAATAAGTCACAAAGAAGACAAAACCAGTACTTCTTTCTTATGAAGCACAAATGGGTCATAACTAGAATTTTGAAATTCTCGACATTTTTCAAATCCCGGGAATCGGGACATTTTTTCGAATTTTCCAGGGAATTAACTGGAATTTCAGGATTTTCGAATATCTTTTGTTTTTATACTGATTTATAATAGTTTTAAAACTAGTTTTAAAAACATTTCGAAATATTTTTTACAAACATTCCAAATTATTAAAATAAAAATCGATTAAATAATTGAACATTTTTTGGACTACATTATAGACAAATTTATTCTCGCTTCGAAATATTTTTTACAAACATGTCCTCTTAGTAATTATGCACTAAATGTTAAAGTACCTCTCACTGATTGTTTTTATAATTGATTCTATTTGTAAAGCCTATTCATACGAAAAGATCTGTGACTCTACTTTTCCTGTATTCCCCAAGTGACTGTAGTTATGACTGTGTTCCCCATGTGTTTGTTGTTGTAGGAGTCACAGATAATTTTATTTGTTCAAAATTAACATGACTAATAAAATTTGAATTTTATTGTTGTTTTGTACAAAAATTTGTGATTTTCTGTCTTTAAAATAGTCAGTCACAATCTAAAATCGTATTTCTAAAAATTAAAATTTTTGTATGAAAGTTGCTTTTTAAAAGAGTTTTTAACTCAAAAACTCGTAAATAAATCTGTTGCTCAAATATTACTTTTTTTAAAATTTTTAATTGTTCTAAAAATATACAAATATTCATCACATTTTTGTATTTGTTATCAGTCTTTTTAGAAGTATCGTGCAGTAAGCTCTTTTAAGATGAACTCGGTTAAGATAAAACCTCAGTTATTATTACGAACTAATTTGAAAGTCCTAACGTTTTTGGTAACAACTTCAAAGAAATATCTATTAATACGAACTTGCTAAGATGAACCCTCGGATAAAATTAACAGTTTTTGACAAATGTTTATAAAGGGTGTTTTTTATAGAGGTATAGAACTTTGAAATGGAATAAAACAAAGATGAATTTTTTAAATTGACATGAAATTTACTTTATTCGAAAGATAATATTCTAGCATTATAATTTAAATATGAATTCTGGCATATGACCGCCACGGCTATCTCGGACGTAGTCTAACCTGGAGGTCCAATTTTCGATGACTTTTTCCAACATTTGTGGCCGTATATTGGCAATAATGCGGCGAATGTTGTCGTCCAAGTGGTCAATCGTTTCGGGCTTATCGGCGTAGATTAGCGACTTCACATATCCCCGCAGAGAATAGTCCAGCGGCGTTTAAATCGCACGATCTTGGAGGCCAATTCACGGTTCCGAAACGAGAAACTATGCGGTTACCAAACGTTTCCTTCAATAAATCAATTGTGGCACGAGCTGTTGTGACATGTTGCGCAGCACAGCTCCTGCACATCATGGTTGTTGATGAACGAAAAAGTCAGTAAATCATGGCTCTACAGCGGTCACCATTGACTTTCTCTGGTCTATTGGTCTTCCTCTACGCTACGCTCTACAGCAGCAATGACTTCTTCTGTACGCACTATATGACGACTCTGTGAATGCATATTATCATTTAGAGTAAAAGTGTCGCGAAAACGTTCTATAGTTAATCGCATTAATTGCTCTGATGGACGATTATGTTGACTGTAAAATGGACGTAGTGCGCGATACATATTTCGAACAGAACCATCATTTTTAAAATAAATTTGCACAACTTGGAAGCGTTGTTCAGGCGTCAGTCTATTCATGTTGAAATGCCAAACCAAACTAAACATAAATCACTTGACAGCTAAAAAAAATGGCCGACAGTTAAAAAAGTGTTGTCAACTTAAAGTTATATAACTGTATAAAAAACACACTTTATAATCTCACATTTTTAATACAAAATTCTTAAAAAATTTGCTAATATTTTTAAAATTTCTTTGAATTTAAACATCACGTACACACCGAAATTCTTTTCCAAATGCACCAAAAACTCTCTATTTATGAAATCAAATGAAAGAATTTCACAATACATGTTTAAAAAAGTTTATAAAATCTTTTAATATTTTTAATGCAATCAAAAAATTTTAATGCAAGTTTTACTCCAGTAAATATAAACCTCGCTTATAATGAATTAATTCTTTTGGTCTTTCGAAATCATCTTAATTGGGGTTTATTGCATTTAGTTTTTGTAATGTTTTTTTTAATTAAAAAAACTATTATTTTGTTACTTTTGTGTTTTTTTTTTAAATGTATGAAAAACAATTTTTTTGGAGGTCCGTGAACCAGTAGAAATGCGTCAAGGGGTCCGTAAAGCACAAAAGTTGATGGGAACAGCTGTTTTAATGTAACAGCACGACAAAAACAAAAGGTCCAATTTAGCGAACAGTCCACATTAGCAAACATTCCCTTACAAAAACTGTAAATTAAAATAAAAAAATCTTTTACTTATTTTTCTACTAACTTTACTAACTCTTTCTTCCAAATCTCGTCGAATAAAATATACGGAATAAATGAAAACATGTTATTTGGATTTTTCCAATTTGACAAAACAATTGTACAATAAATGAATTGGAATGGAAAAATGACAACAACAAAATTTTTGCTCACGCCATTCATGTCATAATGGTATAAATTTCAATTTATTCACCCTCACTCACAGATGCAATTGACAAAATCATATTCTAGTTATAGGTTTGTTTTATTTTCAATTGATTCTATAATATAAATATTTTTAAAATATGTACCTACAGCAAAATATACAATCACATTCATCGTTTTATCGCAAAAATAAAACCGCATGAATTAAATTATATACATATTTATAATTATAGGATGATGTGATTGATATACATTGTTTAATGAGAAAATAAATATTTTATCTGTGGTCATAAGTTGTCATCTCTTAAATAAAATTTTTTGAAAATTCCATGGAATGCTGGATATAGGCAATTCCACCGAAAGGTCTACCAAGACCAAAAAACCAAAAGTTCTTGAATCCAATTTGTTTAAACATATTTTCATAGGAAAACAATCAAATTTAAATAACGTGAACAAATTTACATTTGTTCATAACACATTTCGAGATATTCGAATATAAAGTCGAGCAAGCCAATTTGTTCTCATTGGGACATTTCTATTGCACCTTTTGTTTTGATAAAAGTTCTTAAATAGAAGCATTTAATATTGACTTTTGCTTTTAATAAATCTTTCTGAAGATACAAAGAGCTAAAAAAAATGCATAACAAACTATGCAATTTAAAATAACGGTAAGTTTTTGCTATGCTTTATCACATATTTCGATGTCCCGTGCGACATTGAAAAACAACATTTGTTATTAGTGCGTCAAGTGGACATGACAAAAGTTCATCAAATATTGAGAACAAACACAGATTTTTATTACAATTAAAATAAAAAAAAAACTTTTTGAAAAAATATAAAATCTGTGATCTTGGTTCTTAAATAAAGTTGGTCACGTGCGACATGGTAAGTGTGGATTTTAAAATTTGAAAAAATATTTTTTCTTACATAAATGACTTATTTATTTAAATACGTACTTTTAGATTATTTAAATATAGATGAGTATAAACGGCGAAAAAAATAAAGAGTGATGCAAACGGTGAAGAGAAATTTGAAAAGTTCAAAACAAATTCATTTTATCAAGCCCAGTCGATTTTATAAACAAATTAGGATGTTCCTCAATAGAATGGAATTTTTTCGCAAGCTCACATGAAAAGGGAGCCGTCGATGGAGTCGGAACAGTTATCAAAAGAAAGTCTGGCAGATAACGAAATCCAAAAACGTAGTTTTTTATCAGATGCATTTTCATTTTATCAATGTGCAGAAAATAACATAAATGGAGATACAGTATATTTTATGTCATCTGAACAGATTGAAGAGCATTCCTTGCTATATAATTTAGACGAAAAATGGAAACAAGTTAAAAGCATTTCAGGTATATCCCAGTTGCACTTCTTTTGTTGCGATGGTCAAGAAGTAAAAGCAGCCAGGACTGTCTATTCTGAAAAAAACTGCGTTTGATATTTCTGACACTATTTTCATTTAAATTTATTTTTGTTTATTACACTGAATTCTTTTGTTGATTTAAAAATATGTTTTCTAAGCTTATTTATTTATAATTTGTTAAAAAAAAACAACTGAAACAACATAAATATGATGATGGATAAAAGGTCCCGTGCGACAGTGATTAAAGTTAAATTAAAAAAAAAAGTAGAAATAGTTTTGAGGTAAAATTTACAACTTTTAAGAGACATTATTAGCCAACATTCTAAATTAGTCGCATTGTGATATTGCCTCACATTTCGCTGAAAACAGAGTTTTAATTGATAGCCGCGAAAACCACTTCTGTTTTTTGTCCCGTGCGAATGGTTGGTTTTTTTGCGATTATCCTGAAAGCTTAAAAATTTACAAAATCAACCTAAGCAACATTTATAGAGCTAGTTAAGATCTATAAGTTTACCCTATTGTCAAGAAAAAATTAATTTTTATTTTGACTTTTTTCAACTTAAATGTGTTCAACGGTCACGTTCGACATGATGGAATTGCCCATATGCAATTTGAAGTGCTTATCTTAAATTCTAAAACATGACAATTATAAAGTGTCAACCTTTAGACACCGATATACAATATTTAAACAAAAAGTGAATGAATGCCCAGCAAGTTAAATACGAACGGCAAAGCGTTGGCACAGTGCTTTCAACGGTGGTATTTAACGGTTGGATTTCTGAAGATTTAAGTGCTTTGCCAACCCTAAATTAATAATACCGGACAGGGCTTGGCCGTTCTTTTTTTACAGAGTTGGCAAAACACTAGGTAAACGAAATCGCCAACGTTGGCAAAACCAAATAACATGTGGTCTAAAAATGTATTTTTTCAAAATAAAATTAAAAAAAGTTTATTTAAAATTCTGTTGGTCCTGCTAGTATACGAACCGCTGGTGAGGCACATTAATAACTGGTACAAGTGCTGGCAACAAGTGCTTCCTTTCCTAAACCAAATTGATTACATCATTAGACAAAAGGACCATCTGTTCAAAAAATTTCGGACAAGCGCTGGGGAAACTAAATTTCCAACGTTGGCAAAGTTTATTTTATTTTCCAAAATAAAAATAAAAAAAAAGTTAATTTATAATTTGTTTGCTCCCGCCGGGATTTGAACCATATCCGAAAGATTGGCACCCGAAAGCTCTAATCACTGAGCTAACGAGACATATAATACTTTTTTTTTTTTGTTTTTAAAAGAAGCAACACTCAGGAAATTCTTCCTATTAATTAATGTGTTGCTTTCTTTGGAAAGGGGATAGTGGAGAGATGAAAGGTGGTGAAAGATGAAGGGCTTCAAACATGGCAATTAAATATGTCAGCACTGGCATAAGGTTTGCTGGAAACGACTTGCTAACGTTGGGAAACAAAAAAAGCTAATCCTAAATAAGCTTTTCCAGAAACAAAAAATCGATTTATATTAAAAAAATATTAAAAAGTATAAAAAAATTACAAAAATCTTTATGGCGTCGCAGTGCCGGCCTCTGGGCCAGATTTTGATCTTTATAAGACCAACTGTATTGCAGCTTTTTAAATGTGTTTCACTGTACATATTTCTCAAAATAATTTAATTTAGCTATTTTTGATGTACTAACGTTATACCATCGGTGGCTAGTTCGCTCAAACCAACGGTTGACCACTGTTATCAATCGGGGTAACAGGACAGTACTGTCAAGATTGTTATTCCCACGTTCTGCCAACGCATAACCGACCGTCGCCGACGCTTTGCCAACACTGTGCAGATTGTATTTTTATGCTTGGGTTAACGATATATGATTTGACTTTCAAGCAAGCAATATGAAGGAATTCAGAGATAAAGTGATGTCGTTGAAATATAGCATGATTTTTGAAGTTTAAACAATACAAAACTATAAATAATGTTGCTATAGCACGTTAGCACATAAACTGAAAGGAATTTTAAAAACATTTCATTTGATGTATAAACCATTAATATTGCTTGGTTACATCAAAAGTTATTTATCTTTCTGTTACAAGCTTTTTGGAACTATTAATGAACGGAAATCAAAAAGTAATTTTTTAAGGGACATCCTAATATACACTAAGAGAATTATCTTCACTTCAGCAATGAATTTCTTCATAGCTTTAATGGAAGTTGTTACTGGAAACTTAACCATTGAAACTTTTCATAGAACCTATGAAACAGGTTTCATTCAAGTCAATGTTTATGAAATGTTTGTAGAATTAATGAAAATCTTCATAAAACTAATGAATCATTAAAACCATGAAACGTTTTATACAATTTATGATACAGTTTCATAAATTTTTTAAATATTAAGAAGTTCCTTGAATTAATAAAACTCTTCATAAATGTCTTGAAAAATGCATTGGAACTACGCCAATGAACAGCCTCATATGATTTTTAAAACAATTTCATAGAAGACCAAAATTAATGCAAGGCTACATTGAGATAATAACGCCCTGTTTAAAATATGTTGAACACTTGAGAATTAAATCTAAAACTAAAGTTTGAAATGTATAGAAATTGAAGAAATCATGAAATTTTATGAAAAAATAAAAAAAAGTTTTTGAAATAATTTAATACCGCTAAAGAAAATTTTCATTAAATTTATGAAGATATAAATCGAAAAAGTTTATGAAAAAGTTCTTAATATTAATAAAATTTCTTGGATATAATGAAATTCTTCATTGAATCTACGAACAAAATTAATATCTTGAAGGATAATTCTTTCAGTGTAGATATAAGTAGACGACTTCATAACAAAACTTTCAACATTATTGACATTTAGTTAATACTTTAAAGCATATTGCAAATTTAAGTATTGTCAAAGACTATGATGGTTCGTGTTAAGAACCTATAACTTGTTTCCTGATTTTTTGTATTTCTACATCTTGTGATTTAATGTATGTAGGCACTTTGGTACATACTTAAGTTGACATTAATATTCACGTTTGTACAATATTCAATTTTGAAATAAATCGATAAAGATTATACAGTTAACAAAATTTAAATAGACGCATTAAAATATGTGCGCAATAGACGCATTAAAATAAAGTGACTCAACTCAAAATTTTAATTTTTCGGTTTTATATGCTTTAACTATTAACAATACACTTGTTTATCTATAAAAAAAATATCAGTGTATTTTGTTGTTGGTAACTGTTGCTAAAAAACAGTTATGGTTTTCTTTACGTTTCAATTGGTATAAAGTTGCAAATATTTTTTGCCGATTTCTGAAAAATGAAAAATTTTGAGTTGAGTCACTTTTGAACTAGGTGTGCGATATATATATTTTTTTTTTTGTTTTGATAAAATCAGTTTTTAGCGACCCCGTACACACATATAGAATTTTCTTGGATAAGTTGTAATGAAATTTTTCACCAAACTAATGAAGTTTTCTTCCCAAAGTGAATAAAAATCTCTTAAAAATCATAAAACGCTTCAAATTTAAAAGGAAACTATTTTTGATAAAAAATTTCACTAGCCGTAGGAACTTTTTAATAAATAAAATTAAAATTTTCAATGGACGAATTCCAGTGACACTTCATAGATATACGCAACGGTTCTACATTCCGAAAATGAAGTGAAAGTGAAACTTACGCTCAATTTGTGTTCTCAATTCCACATAAGTGATTTGAAAAGAAAAATTTCATTTTCATTTTGTTTCTAGTGGAATTGAAGTGATTTGATGTGTTATATAAAACAATTTCACTACAAAAAAGTAATTGTAAAACGGTATTAGTTAACATCGTGAAAAACCAAACTTTTTAGAAAATTAAATTATTTTGAATATTAAAAGAAAAACAAAAACAAACAATGTAAGTAAATGTGATATGTTCTTAATATACGTTTATTTGACTGAAAAAGTATTGTATTTTTTAGGGGAAAAACACATGAATCCGGAACAACAGGGCGCATTTTTGACATTCATGGAAAAAAATTCTGGTTTGGCCAAAGGTTTTAGAGGGACGACAAAACAGTTGAATACCAGTTGTGGAAGGACTTAGCAAGTACATTAAACAGCTTAGAACTCCATAAAAGGATGCAACTGGTTGGAAAAAGGCTTGGGCTGATTGGAAGGCTACCATTCGTAAAAACTTGGCCGAAAATACAGGTGGAGGACCCAACAATATCCAACACATATCATCCAAAGAAGATTCGGTTGCCCAACTTTTTGTCCTTTATACATCAGGTGTTCCAGCTGCTAAATCATTCGGGACGACTAGCAAAGGGTAAACAACCACAAATTCATCTACTGAATTGTCAAACTTAGATGGCACCAGATCCGACAATGTAGTAAACGTGATTTTACAAAAATTAAATAAAAATGACGAAGGCAGTGTTACCATCTTGCCAGTTTTAACTGTTTTTTTTCCAGTTTTTTATGATGCGTAACAGTTTTCCAGTTTTTCATGAAAAAAAAACAGTTTTTTTTTTAATTTCAGCCTTTTTTTTCCAGTTTTTCCAGTTTTTAACAGTTTACCTGCTCGATTTACTTTCTTTTACTTGAATTTATATATTTAATACAAAAGTTGCACAAAATGTTTCAATAAAAAATAATACTACGCATTGAATGCAACTGTGTAGTAAGTTTTAATTCCCTTTTTAGCATTTGTTTGTGTTAAAATTCTGTGGAATCAAACGAAATGAAAATCAAATTTAATCAAAAAATGTATAACTGATATTTTTATGTAATTAAGTAAGATCTCAAAATGTGATGAATTATTTTGTTTTTTTTTTTATGGTTTTGTAGCTATTTTTGCTATATGTTAAATAATAAATATAAATATAAATATAAATATGTTTTTTTATATTATATTTTTTTTTTACTTTAAACAAGTACACAGAAAAAAAACATGTTATCCTATTGTTAATTAAATTGTAGTTTTATAACAGAGCACAACTTGTGATCTGGAATAACATAAATTTGAAAATATTTTTTTGTTAGTATAATTAAAAGTTAGTCTACAACAAAAATATTTTTTTTCTGTGTATATAAATATGTTGTGTTTAATGTTTTTTATGTTGTTTTATGTTTAAATAAAATGCAATTAATTTCAAAATGCACATATTAACTGTTTTTTCTACTGTTTTTTATTTAAAAAAAAAAAAGTTTTTTCTTACAGTTTTTTGAAAAAAATACATGGCAACACTGGACGAAGGTTCCTTTTTTTGATTTCTCTTCTTGATTTCTCAATTTCTTCGCGACTTCTTTCAAATCTAATATATTTTGGGCATATGACAGTTTTCAAAACATTACACATATTTGTTAAAATTGTTGACGCTTCTTCCCACTGCTAGATTGAAATCTTTTGCGATCATTTGTTGGTAAATTCCTTGTCCTTGTCAATTGCAAAATAATTGGAATGCTCGTCTTTTTAGCCATTGGTGATACTTCTTCTAAAACCATCATAAATGCATACTTATTTAATCTAAAATGGGCAATAAAACTATTGTTTGTATTAATTTTAAACACTTGGGAATCAGTTTTAATTATTGTCTTACGATTTTTCTGGTAGTTCCAAAAGATTTAAACAGTCACGAAGCCTTTTTATATTTAGATTTTCCGTTCTTTGTTTTTCTTTTTCAATTAAATACCAGGAAATCACAATTGCGAAACTCATTTTATATTATTTTAAAAATAAGTATTTTTTTGTTTAATTTTTATTTTTGTTAAAAATGCACTCTTCTTTATTGCAATTTCATTCACTTTAAAGTGATAATTTGGTTTTTTCCCACATTTTTTTATGTTGTTGCTAAAACCAAAATGAAAATGAAATCGTCGTGAAAAAAACGATTTTTCAGAACACAGAGAAATTGAAAATGTGGAATTAAAAACGACTCCACTTTCACTTCGTAGTGGAATATAGAACCCAGGCCATAATGTTAAAACTCATTGATATCATGCAGATAATTGTCTGAGTGCAGCCCTTTAAATAAATCTGGAAAAGTTCTCAAAAATCTTTTGGGTCATAAGTATTCATATTCCGCGTTAAGAGTTGCGAAAATAAAAAAGACTAAAGACTATAAAATATTGTAAACATTTTTTTAGTCTGGGTCTGGGTACAAGTATGGTATAAAATTTGGGTTTTAACACTTCAAATTCCACATTAAGGGCTAATTAAAAAAAAAAAATTGTATTCTTATCCCTCAAAATTGACTACACCCATAGACATAAACCTGTAAAAATAACAGAAAAAGCTACTAAAAATTAGTTAAATATGACGTTGCATGAAAAAATTACGTTGCATGAAAAAATGACGTTGCATGAATATTAATAAAATAAGAACAGCAAAAATAAAACCGATAACCCTACAAAATTTTAGTTATATTCGAATTGGATTTCAGTTAATTAAAAATAGCAATTTACCAGGGTTGGCGACCGTTTCATTCGGTTATCAACATTGGATAACGGTAGTTTGGGAATATTTCGTTATGTTATTTTAAGGTTAACGTTATTTTAAGTTAACCTAACCCTAGGTTATTTTAGGGTTAACGTTATTTTACGAAATTTTTAAGTATTCATATTTTACAGATAACATCAATATCTAGCACACCGAAATTAAAAAGATCAAAATGCTTTCCAAAATTGCAACAACAATAAAAAATCATTTTTAGAAAAAATGAGTTATTCTTGAATTTAACACCTCGACAAGTTTTCTTGGTTTAAATGCCGATATGTGATTTATTTACTCTTTGATGCCCTGATTGCAAATCCGGCACCCAAATTTTTCCATCACGTCACAATTTTGAGAAAACCGCGTTTAAAGATGTCAAAAATGCCTATTTTGGATCTTTCTGAAGCCTTTTATCATACGATGATTGACTCTTTCTAATGATTCAGAATAAAGATAACTAATTAGAATCCACTTAAGTCTTGCAGATACCGCAATGAAATTTTCTAAAATTGATTGTTAAAATAGCGTAAAGATACATTTATCAAATGCCTTCTAAATACATGTTTTATATGAAATTGAGAAAAAGGAATTATAATTTACAATTTTAAAGATAGTTTATATTTCAAATGCAATTTAAACAAATTTTGCGTAATTCAGAAAATACAATCGGCACTGAATTGGCAAAACGTCAGCGAAGGTCGGTTATGCGTTGGCAGAATGTGCGATTGACAATCTTGACAGTCCTGTTACCCGATTGATAAAAGTGGCCAATCGTTGGTTTGAGCGCACTTCCCACCGTTAGCATAACGCTGATAGTAATTCAAAAAATGTTGTGCTTTCAAAACATCTTAAATTAAATTAATTTTGAGGAATATGTATAATAATAAATCACATTAAAAAATCAGTACTACAGTTTGGTCGTAGTCTTACATATCATATTTAATTGTGTGAAATATAATAAAATATTAAAAAAATGCTTTTAATTGGTTGTAATATTGGTAAAAATAATATTGGCAAAAAATTTTGCGAGTGCTATTGACAAATCATATTCTTTGGAAACAAAATAGTGTTTTCCTTGTACAATATTAGTTGTATATTTGGTAATTTTCAACATGGTGGGGTTTACAAAAAATAGCAGTAGTTTGCCAGTACGATTGTTTTTGTAAGGTTGGCAATTTCTACTTGGGTATATAGAATAAAGTTCAATGTATCTACCATCGTAAAAAAATGCTTAAGCAGTTCGGATATGTTGTGTACACAATTTCAAAAATGGTTAAAATGTTATTTCCGCGTTTTTAATCGCGGCTTTCACAAAATTGTGACGTGATGGAAAAATTTGGAAAACAGATTTGAAATCAGCGAGACAAAATCTGTTTAAAATATATATCGCTGTTCAAACCAAATCGGCTTTTTCTGTGTGTTACAGATCGTAAAAGTAAATAATCGCAACTTCCACAAACTTTTTTTAAATTTTTTGAAGTAGCCAGTTTAGTAGCTGTAGGTCATCAAAGTTCATTAGTTTTCAAACTTTTTCAAGGTTTTGAAAAATTTTGAATTTTAAATATCTAAAAACGGGAAATGTCTACATTGAAGCCTTCCTGTTCACAGTATAAAGAAAGTCGGATGACATGAGTTTAAAAATGCTAATTTTTCAATTTTCTTTCGTGGGATGAACGATATCTTGTATATATTTATAATTAACAAAATTGACCCATATACACTTTTTTATGATAATTTTAAAGTAATAATGTTTTTGGAAAAAAAAAAATAATAAATATTTCGTTAGGTTATTTTAAGGTAATCGATATTTTTGAATTATTTTGTTAGTGTATTTTAAGTTATTTCCTTAGTGTTATTTTAAGGTTAAAATAGTTCCTTGAAACGGTATTGAATCGTTATTTTAGTATTAGTGCTTGCCAACAAAAATTAGCAAACACTTTTACTAAATATTTGTAGACTGTAAACGCAAAATAAAACTGGAATATCAACAAAATGTTTGCTATATTTACATTAAATTTAGTAGAATGCAAATAACAGTATATTTTGCTAAAATAAACAGAATTTTTTGCTAAAAAAAACTGTAGATTGCTGAATGCAGAAGGGCTGACTTTTATTTGCATTAAAAAAAATCTAAAAATACTTGAAAATTTTCATATTATTTATGATTTTTTTTTGCTTATTTTAGCAGATTAATTTGTTACTTTCAATTTACTAAAATTAGCTCAAATATAACTAAATATTTGTAGATTCAACAATTTATTTTTGCTATTATTATGTTACTAATATTTAGAAATAAAATCTGCAACGTCATTTTTAACTAATTTTTTAGTAGTTTTAGCAAAAAATTTTACTAATTTTTTCCATCAGTGTATACCACTTCAAAAATGGCAAGTACTTTTTGCATATTTATAACAGTAAATTTACATGAGTTTTTTAGAGTGTACTACAATATTAAATAAATAATAAATCATATTTAAATGCCTCTATTTAAATTTCGCCAACAGTATTAAAAAGTGTATATTTAAAACTTTATCATAGTCTACAGACAGAGCTTCAAAAGAATTAATTGCTGAAATCAAGTATAAATTCTGAGTTTGAACGCAGTCGCTGAAAGTAACTATGAAAAAAACTTATGACTCTACGAAATATGTAATATGAAATATTTCGTTATTTTACCCTACAAAAATCGAAATAGTACTGACAAACCACTGCTATTTTTGTAAAAACCCAACTTGTTAAAAATTACCAAAGTTACAACTAATATTGTACTAGAAAAACACTACTTTGTTTGCAAAGCATGTGTTTTGCCAGTGCCACAAGTAAATTTCTTTGCCAATATTATTTTTAAAAATATTACAATTAGAAGTATTTTTATTTTATTATATTTCACACATTTAAATATCATTTATTAGACTAAGACCGAACTGTATTGTTGCTTTTTAAATGGCTTTATTGTCATTTATCTTGAAATTAATTTAATTTAAGCCATTTGAAAAGCACCAAATTTTTTGAATTACCAACGTTATGACAACGGTGGCAAGTTCGTTAAAATCAACGGTTGGACACTGTTATCGATCGGGAAACATGGAAATGCTGTCAAGATTGTTAATCCCATGTTCTGCCAACGCATAACCGACCGTCGCCGACGATTTGACAATACTGTGCCGATTGTATTTTTCTTCATGGGTGCTTTTATTTTGATGGAATTAAAAAACAAGACCTGTGATCATATTTATGGCTCAAATTTATTGCACAACTCTTTATATTTAAACCACTGCTTCACGTTATATGTAGGTTTTCACATTTTTTCACAGTTTTAGCGAATATGAACGCTTAATGAACAATTGACCTGAATAAGTGTTCGTTTTTTAAAAAGAGGCAAATAATGGGAAATATTTTGACAAAAAAATGTATGCAGCAAAGCTTTCCAAGTTGGCCCCAGAGTCATACTTCTGGTATAATATGTGGGCACATCATTAAGCGTTAATATTCGCTAAGCGTTAATATTCGCTAAAAATGGTAGCAGTGGTTTAAATATAAAGTTTTGTGCAATCAATATGGGCCATAAATATAAACACAGGTTTGGTTTAGGACGTATGGGAAAATTTTTTGAAAGAGCACTTTTTATTTAAATTGAAAAGATCTGAGTAAGACCTGCTAACTTATCTTAAGTTAATTAAAGTTTAAGGCTTAACCATAGTTATGAATGTCAAATTTATATGGAAATTTGTAGTTAAAGTCAAACTATGGTTATTTTTAGAAAAGTTACTAGACCTAAGAAATTTACGAACTTGTAAAATTTTAAATATTCAGAAAAATATTTAATTTTCTTTTTTAATGTGAAAATTAAGCTATTTTATTCCAACATCGAATCTGATTAAGACCTGCTAACTTATCTCAAGTTAACCAAAGTTTAAGGCTTAACCATACTTATCAATGCCAATTTTATATGGAAAAATCTGTGGTTAAAGTTAAACTCTGGTTATTTTTACAAACTTACTCGCACTAAGAAATTTCCGAACTTGTAAAAACTTTAATATTCAGAAAAACACTTCATTTTCTTTTTTAATGTGAAAATTTAGTTAATTTCTTCAAACAAACAAAAAAATTTAAAAATTGAGTTACCAATTTTGAAAAATTGTAAAAAATTACAAATATTTTTAAAAAATTCTCGAAAATCGTGAAAATTCGATAGATCAAATTGTGTATTAGGGTTTGATAGATATTTGCTTTAATAACAAACAAAAATTATAATATAAAAAAATCTTGACCCGTTAAGTACATACTAAGCGTCAAAGTTTAAATTTAAATTGCAAATACAACCGCTGGAGGGCGCAGTAAGTGTACAAAAGCCTGAACCTATAGGGTGTATTCGCTGGCAGCACAAAGTACCAATTTCTGGTCGCGGTGCATAGTGCCACTATAATCTAATCTAATAAGTGTACAAAAACTTCAGAATAAGCATATTGAGATACAAATTTCTACCAAATTTCGTCAAAAAATGCCTACAGGATCGATGAGCAGTATAAAATGGGTTAAAAAAAAGTTCCATCAAAAAGTCAAAAATTTATTTTTTAAAAAATTATTTGGCAAATCTGCATAAAAATTTCTCACCGTTTAAAGGTACTGGGTCGAAAAAGGAATGACGTGTTAATAATGAGTTAAAACTTAAGCATTGCATTTATTCCAAACAATTTTTAAAATTTACTGGTTCTGCATTAGAAAAATGTCTTTGATTTTCTAAAGATGACATTTTCATCGTAGATCTTTATAAAAGAATGATTTATTTAGAATTAAAAATTTTTTCTGAGAAACTATATTTATGTTGGAAATAAGCTAAAATTTTGTCAGAACCTGTTATTTATGAAAATAATGCCGAATCTGGGGACACACTTGGTATAATTTTTAAATAATTCTGGTTTGACCGATGGAGCTCATTTTTACATCTCATAAGTTATAAATGACATATGACACTGAATCAAATTGTATTGAATCCTTTACATTTCAGAAACGATTGTTCACTTCGTTATTGTGTGTCGTTAAAAAGCTACATAATTGATCTCTTAATAATATTTCTATAGGCAAAATGTCTTGGAAGCTTAGATATTTTTATGGTGGCCAAGACATCTGAATATGTTTTCAAAGATAATTTGTCTTAGATTTTTGAATTTTTGTTGGTGGCTTTTGAAACAAACCACTGCGTTGGTTCTGGTGATTGAAACCGTTAATAAAAATTGTTGCTGGGATAATAAATAAAATGTAAAACAGTTAGTATTAAACAACATAACATTTGATGTGTAAAATGAATGATGATTGGGGAATTAGATAAAATAAAGAAGTCAGTCGTGTACGATATAAGTCATATTTCGTGTATGAGTGATGGTTTAAATAAATTTGTATGAAAAAAAAAATGCAACCACGCGATACTGCCCACTAATCTTAAAACAAAACATCAACAATATGAAAATTTAAAATATTATAAAACACGCAAGAAATATCATAAAAGTCAAAACCTACACATAGCAATCAATGAATTAATTGAAGTAGCAGTGAACTTTATTTTTGAAAGCCTCAAAATGCATCCAGGAAAACATGGTAATGACATATCATTACCATATAGATTACCAAGTAATGATATTGCTTTACTTTAAAATACAAATAAAGTCTTACTGATAATGTGTTATAGAAGTAATTATATGTAATTGCAAAATAATGAGTTACTGGTAATTGATTACATAAGTATCGACTTCATACTTTGAATTCTAATATTGTAAATATTAATTTGTTTTAAAAATGTTTACAATTACATTTTCCAAGCTAAAGTTATTTTAAATTTTTTTTTTCAAGATTTCTTAAAAAAAATAACTTAAATATAACCACTTATGTTGTAAATCCTTGGTAACCACTTATTTTATCATTGTGAGTGACCACTTATTCATAATGCAAAAGTAATTACTTATTCTTTCACTATAAGTAACCAATCAGGAAACTCATTATTCTCACTTTTTTTGTAAGCTAGAGGGTAATGACCACCAATAAATTTTTGAATCCCTTGTTGCGCTACTTACACGCTTAATTACTAGATAATATTTGTTATTAATGGGTAGTAAACACATGAAAATGTAAAGATTCTAATAAAATAGTGCAACAAACAATTAGCCTCAATGGTTTTAACGCGAAAAGAAAGTACATATACAATCATTTATATAAAAAACCCAAAGTGTTTTGCAAATTTAGCTAGAATTTTCATTTTATGGAAAATTTAGAGGTACCTTGACACTTTCACTCATAATTTTTGAACAGCTCGACCGATTATGCTCATTTTGAATACCAAACTTTTCGCAAAAATGTTCATAAATTTAGGTAAAAATTAGTAGTCCTGATTGAGTTTTCGCGACGTGATCGCCATTTCAACAGACATACGAACATCACTAGATCGGTTAAAAATATTTCGGTGAGTTACAAACGGAATGACAAACAGATATATGCGTAAATCTACGGAACCGTACGGTTCCATGTCACTCATGATTTAAACCATTTTATGAACATTATAGAATATCTTTGATGATATTAGCATAGGCAACGAATTTGACCTGGCGAACATCTTAAATTGCAATACGTAAACTGTTAATTTTTAATTTTGCTCTACTCAATTAAAAACTACCCTAATTTTTCAACTACCCTAATTTACCCTAATTTTTCATGTAACTTTAAAAGTTTTTCAACTCTTTTGGGTATATCTTTTTAAGCATAAAAAGTAGTCTTTGGTGTCTGATAACACGGCTTGACATCAAAAAAAAATAATAAGGTTCTGTCCATCAATTCTATATATTTCGGGCATGCTGATTGCAATGGCGTACTCTATTGTATCTATCTTCGTGCTGTTATATACAAAAATTTGCAAATTCAATAAATCTAATTTCTTTCTGTTGAAATTAGAGGCCAGTATTCATATTTATGGTACACATTTGCTTCCCAAAACTTAAACTCAAAGCGTTTTTATAATTTTTTTTTTGCTAATTCTATCGCTAAATAATTAATCGAGCTAATCAAAAGTTCACACAGTGGAAAGAGTCATTTAAAAATAGTTATATTAGTAAGAAAAAAGTTCATTTATTAAAGCGTTTTTATGCAGTCACTATATGCCTAAAATTTTACCATAGCTTTCCATGATGACCCCAAGGTCCAACTTTTAGTATGATAACTAAATACATTTTAAAAATATGTTTCCAAAATGTCAGCTAAAAATGTTTATATTTGCAAAAGTTTTCCTAACAAAAACCTAGTTTTTGGTACATATTTGTCACAAAAGTACACTCAAAAAAAAAAGTTTGTAAAGTCAGCAAAAAATTTTGCTGAGTCAGCAAAATTTTAGTCAGGAGGATGCTAGCAAAAAAATTGCTAATGTCAGCAAAATCTTTTGCTGAAAATCAGCGAGCTGATTTTTAGCAACAAAATAAGTAGATTCAGCAAAAGTTTTGCTAACACTTAGTAGATTACAAATAAAAAAGCGTTGGTAAAAATTAATAAATTTTTTGCTGAATTTTAGTAGACTGAAAAAAACGCAAAAAAAATTGTAAAAAAAATTTTAATTTAGTTAATATATTTGCTGAAAATCATAAAACATATTTTGTGATTCTTTTAAAAATAATTTACAATAATTACGAAATATAAAAATTTTCATTTTCCCACATTGACGACATGAATTAATTTAATATCTGAAAATATATAGAAATAAATATATATAACATAAAAATTTTTCTTTTAACTACTTACATCAATGGTTGTCTAAATGATGCTATCGTTTAAATGATGCTATCGCAACTGCCGAAGATAATTCTAGAAACGAAACGAAAAAATAAACAAAAACAAACGAAACGAAAAAAAACAACCCTTTTTTTTGCAATAAGAAAAAGGAACCATACAAATCTACCTAAGATGTGTGTCTTTCTCTTTTGCTTTACTCTGTCAATATGTATGTATATGTTTTTTTCATTGTTGATTTTTTTACTTGTCTTGTTAGAGTTGTACTTTTTAGTATCATTTTCCTCTTCTCTACTACATCTTGACATGCCGCGACTTCTGCTTATCAGCACAATTTTTTTTAGCAAAATTCATTAGTAAAACATTAGTATATTAGTAAAGCATTAGTATAAAACAGTTAAGTGCTGAATAAGTATAACAAAAATTTTAGCTGAAAACACGATTTTAGCAAAAATATTTGCTAAAAATAGTATACCTGATTTACAAGACGTTTTACTAACTTTTCTACTAACTTATTTTTTTGAGTGTAGGGCAAATGTCTTAATTGTGTGCTACATTATTGTTAACTTTTTATCTATCGATCAATTTAATATTTACATAAATGGTGTTTTTTATACAGGTATACAACTTTAAGTTGGCAACACTTTTTTAACTGGCGGCCATTTTGTCAGCTGCCAACTGATTTATGTTTAGTTTGGTTTGGCATTTCAACATGAATAGATTGACGCCTGAACAACGCTTCCAAATTGTGCAAATTTATTTTGAAAATCATGGTTCTGTTCGAAATATGTAGCGCGTACTATGTCTATTTTACGGTCAACATAATCGTCCATCAGAGCAATTAATTCGATTACCTATGGAACGTTTTTCGCACCACGTTTACTCTAAATGATAATATGCATCCACAGAGACGTCGTACAGTGCGTACAGAAGAAGTTATTGCTGATGTAGAGCGTAGCGTAGAGGAAGAGGTAACCGCTATAGAGCCATGATTACTGACTTTTTCGTTCATCAATTGAACAAACATGATGTGCAGGAGCTGTGGTTTCAACAAGACGGCACAACATGTCACACAGCTCGTGCCACTATTTTCTGTGTGGATATGTGAAGTCGATAGTCTACGCAGATAAGCCCAAAACGATTGACCACTTGGAGGACAACATTCGCAGCGTTATTGTCAATATATGGCCACAAATGTTGGAAAAAGTCATCGAAAATTGGACCTTTAAATTATACGTCCGACCCAGCCGTGGCGGTCATGTCAGAAGTCATATTTAAATTATAATGCCAGAAGATTATCATTCGAATAAAGTAAATTTCATGTCAATTTAAAAAGATCATCTTTGTTTTATTCCATTTCAAAATTATATACCTCTATAAAAAACACCCTTTATAATAATAGTTATCTATCATTAAAATAAGATTTGACCTCATAATTCTTTAAACCGATTTAATTTTAAGTTAAATTTTTCTTAACTTCGACCTCAATTTCCGCAAAAACCAGATGTGATGGAAAAACTTTGAACCAAGGTTACTCTAAAACGTGTGGTCACATTCCCGAAAGATTGAACCATTTTATTAGCAAACATTTGTGCGTGTTTTTTGTTTATAACTTTCTTAGCACTCAAAAATTTGATTCCCTCGAACACATTTAACCGAGCCCTTAGGGCCATATATGTATAAAAAAAAAAAAAAAAAAATATACCTTAAAGATAAAAATAATTCAATATATAACTAAAATTTTAAGAAAAAATACAGATAATGCTTAAATTATTATTTCAATAAACAAATAATTAGTGGATTCAGTTTAATCGTTACAAAAAAATAAAGAACAAAAAATAAATAAATAAAATAAATAAATAAAAAGGGAAAAAGATTAAATTAAGTTATGAGTTTTGGCATGTTCTTCAAGCTTTCGCCTAAAGACCTGAGGAGAATATGAAAAACACTTTAAGTCTCAGGGTAAAGCATTCCACAATCGTATTAATCTTACATTAAATGAGCGATCAAAAAAGCCAGTGTGAATGCGGGGGAATATTATTTGAGGATTTCTTATAGAATGCGAGAAATGGATATTTTGTACAATATAGTATTTTTTTAATGTAGTTTAAATGAGCTTTTCTAAACAAAAAAAGATTGTGCCACTAATTTGAAATTTTTCATTTTTAAAATCGTACTGTTTCGTAGATTTTCCCATATACCGTCATTAGTAGGGCGCGAAAGTCAATACATTTATTATCGAGTTTTATGTACATAAAATATGCACTTTAAATATAAAATCATGCATTCATTATTGATTTTTTCAACGTGTTCAACTTTATTAACACAATTTAAGTAAACTTGGTCTTAGAAAGTCTTTAACAATTTTAAAATTAGCGTTAATAAGGATAATAACTATACTATACTTCTGTCTTAAAAAAAAATATGTATCAAAACGATATTTATAAATTTAAAGGAACAACATAATAAAATATATAAATTTTGTAAAAAGTAGATTTTAGACACAGAAAAAGAGCATCATGTTATGATAGTTTAAGAGCATCATGTTATGATTGAAACACGTAATAATCAGAATATGATTCCCATAATCATATTATGATTCCAGATGATGATAAAATCGTTCCCACATGCAGAAAAAACTAGGGGAATATTATCAAAGTGCTTAATAATTATTTATTAATTATAATTATACAACTACATACGTTTCAATTTAATTTTATAAAGTTCTAGTAAAATATTTACAAATTTTTGTAAAATATATTACAAGAAAATATTTTACAAGAAATTTATAAAACTAACATGAAACTTATTTAGTTGTATAATTGCCAAGAACAATATTACATTCATAATATGATCAGCCAGAATCGTGTTTATGATTGTTAGTATCATAATATGATATTGTAATTTTTTGTCGGTAATCATGTTCAATTATATTTTTTGTCTGTGTGTAGAAATATATCAAAATATGTTTTTACAAATATGCATTTTAATGCAAAATATGCAAAAATACCCGATTAAAATGTATTAGATTATATCTAATTGTATCATATTGAATTTATTTAGATGCACTTAGAAGTGATTTGATACAGTTTTATCAAAATTTTGTCCTCATCCAAATATATAAAATTATACGCTATACAATAAGTTTAAATGTAATTTAATATAACGTTAAACATAAAATGTATTATAGTTATAAAGCTTCAAATTGTTTCAATTAAATTTTAAGATGATAGTGTGAATATTCAAATTGAAATTAAGATGTTTGGGTTCTTTGACATTTAAAATAGATAATCACAATTTAATTTGTACTTTTTACAAGTTTTAATGCTTAATTCCAATTATCTTTGTAATTTTATAAATTTCAGAACAAAAAATTACAACTGAAAATATAATTTTAATATTCAACTACAACTCACCTACATTTAAAATCGAAAACATTTTTAACAGCAAACTTTAATTTAATTTGTAATATTTAACATGTCCAAAGCGAAATTCAAATTTCAATTAAAAATTGACTTATATCCCATTGTTATTGATAATATTAAAGGGCGTTATTTAAGATTCCATCTTTTTTTTCAAAATTTGTTGATGATTCCATATATTATTATACGTTACATTGTATTAAGTCACATAAAATTATATATGAAACCATGCTTAAATATATACCATATGTAGTTTCGTATGCCATATCTATAGTAACATTAATTAATATATATTAAGATATTAATATATATATGACCATATCAAAAAAATTTTAAAAACAAAATCCAATATAAAACTATATATGCTCATATCCACAATAACATGTATCCGTATTAAGCTATATAAAAGTATATGTTTTTATGTAACATTATATTCAATAAGATATGATTGTATATGAACTTTTTACTAGGGAATGCAGTTATAGCAAAATATGTAACAAAAAAGTCATTTATAGCAAAATATGTAAAAAAATATGCATTTATAGCAAAATATGCAAAAAAAAAAATCAACAAATTGATGCCATTTTGTTGAAAATTTGTTGATTCGTAAAGATATTTGGTTAACATTGTCGTCCAGCTTACGACAACATACAAGTAAAGGGTCCGCCAAATAACTTTTTTTTTGAACTCCTGAACCAATTGGACTTTATATGTCGTCATACCAAGGTCTTTATGCAAAATTCGTCTCAATAATGTCTCCGAAATGTTCAATTGTTGAGAACGACGGGTGAATTGATGTTGATGGCGCTTCACGCACACTTTCTGCCCCAGCAGCAATATTCTCGGGTGTACGCACTGTTTTTGGCTTTTCACGCTTTGGTTTATCGATGAGGATGCCAGTTTCTTTCACTTTTTTCACAAGATAACGAACATACGGACCATATTCGTTCAGCGGAAGGATAAAACTAATTATCTGTCAAATCAGACATGAGCTAAGTGTTACCCCAGCAGCAATATTCTCGGGTGTACGCACTGTTTTTGGCTTTTCACGCTTTGGTTTATCGATGAGGATGCCAGTTTCTTTCACTTTTTTCACAAGATAACGAACATACGGACCATATTCGTTCAGCGGAAGGATAAAACTAATTATCTGTCAAATCAGACATGAGCTAAGTGTTACCATTCACGAAATAAGCACTAGTTGAAAAAAAACGTTAGATGGCGGACCCTTTATTTACATGAACTTCCGAGCCCTAGTCATCACAGTGTGTGAAGGGTATATAAAAAATAAGAAATTCATCTTGCGTTTTCGTGGTAAACATCTCTTTATCCTAATGACAATTTTTAAACATATTTAATATTTCAACTTACCTTGTGTTCATCGAATTTTAAAACAAATTCTAATATTTCCGCCAGTTGTTTAACTAAAGCCTGTTGTGTTTCTAAATGTTGTGTAGGATTTAATTTACCACCGACCAACTGACCCAGCAGTTTCGGTACAATTTTTTCTAATTCTAGTGAATGTTCATAACAACGTTTTAATTTTATAACTAAAGGCAGGACTGCAGACCAGGCTTTTTCTTGTAGTGAAGGATCAGCAATAGCTTCGCGTATTTCTTTACCAGCACCCTATAAAAGAAAAGAAACAAAATATATTGTACATAAATAATTTCAACATGCACGAACTATTAAAAAGTAATTGTTACAATTTGCAAAAGGTAACTGTATTTACCAGTTTAATTATAAAAAACAAATTGTAGCTTTTTATTAAAAAATTTATTTTGCTTTTAACTCATGCAAAGAATCAAACGCTGTTTTCCAAAAAAAATCTATACGTACAGTGGGGAGCACTTGTGAGTGCATGAGAGCACATTTTAGACTTAAATGTTCTGGTCGAAAAATATAAGGCACTGGAATTAAACTTTTCATTACTAAAGATATAAATCTGGTATCAAAATTGCTTTCAGACATCAGATTTCGAGCGATATAAACGGAAATTACGTCGTTTTTGATTGAAACAAAACTTTCAAATTCCCTTTTTTTAATTTTTTAGATATTTTAGATATTTTTTTTTGGAATTATAGTCCGTTGAACTTGTCTACAAATTCGACGCTGCGGGACTTTAAAATTGCTGTCACAACCGCAATTTTAATGGACGGTATTTTCGCAATTAAATAAGTTATCTAAAACAAGTACATGCATTAAATTTGGTTTCACCAAATTTTTTCTTTATACCCTCCACAATGAACCCTTACAAAAGAAACAACAAAAAACAAATATTTAAAAAATAAAAATATGTTAGAGGTGCAAATAAAATTTTGAGGTGAAAAACTTTTTTGGATGTAAATTGTGTGGGCAAAACCATTTTTGAGGTGAAAAACAATTTTTGTGGTGAAAAATAAAATGGTTGTGGTGAAAAACATTTGAGGTGAAATAAAAATTAGAGGTGAATTTCAAATATTATTTACATATTAGCGTCTGGTGTGAAAATATGACGTTATATTTTATACACAAGACGCTACTATGAAATTCTAAGGGAATGTATCATAATGTGGCCATACATCTGGTATTTGGTCCATATAAATAAAGTTATTCCAAATCCAAATACATCAGCTTGTAGGCCAACTCCTTGGGTATTGTTCGGCTATGGATAATGTGCTTGTGGAAATTAATTTAAAAAAGTTATATAACAATTTTCGAAACAACTCAAAAGGTCCACCCTAAAGTGGACCTAAATTAAAAAACTCTCTAAAAGCATATAAAATAGTTAGAAAATTAGGTAAAATCGACGAAAATTTGTATTTAAAGCAAAATTTATTTAAATTTTGTTATTAAAACGTTTTATGTATCGTTTAAAGCTTCTTAAAGGGATACCATGTGTAACAGTGATGCATTTGCCGTTTTTTTGTTTAGGGCCAAATTGACAATTTAAAAGGGCCAAACTATCTTTGACAGGGCAAAAAAAAAAAAATGTTGGAATAAATTTCATCATTGGCTTTTTATTTTAATAAAAATACTAGTAATATAGCACTTTAGAGTGCATCATCTGAAGGCCATATAAAAAATGCAAGATAAAAAAATTTGAAAAAAAAGAGCAAAATGTTTTATGCAAACTCCTCAATCATTTCCGCTGCTACGATAACATCATGTGATATATTTTTTAAAATCCTCCAAAAACACAATTGTTTGTGAATTAAAAATTAGTTAAGACACTTCTTGTGAAAAATTTGGTCATATATAAAAAAATATTAAAAAATTCTGCATTAAAAAAATTTTAAACCCGGTATATCGGTTTGAGGTAAAAATATTTGTATGCTATTTTTAATACGATTTTTATAAAAAAAAAATCCCCGTTCTCATTTTGAATACATCTTTGGAAAGGTTTTGATATGCATTTTGATTCAATTATAATGTTTTCTAGATTCTCCAAAAAACTCGAAAATTCTAGTGTCTAGAGTTTTTTACCGTAACGAGTAAACTAGACACTTTGACGAATAATACCTTGTATGAAAATTGCAAAACCGTTGAATATTTCCTGAACTATTTCAAAGATGTAATAAAATGAAAAACGTTTAATTTTTTATAAAATCGCATAAAAGTCATTCACAACATTCCATAAAAATATTATTATCTCGAACTGAGAAGCTAAACTGAGCGGTTTAACGTAGTTAGTTGAATTTTGAACTGAAAGGGCCAAAGTAGATAAGAAAGTACCGAAGGGCCATTAAGAATTCAAATTGCCACAAATGCCACTATTGTGCCACATTTTGCATCACTTTTGTGTAATGCTAACTTTTTTTAATTGCGGTAAACCGACGAACCAAAAATATACAAGAATAGTAAAAATGATGCGTGAACAATTTAAGAAAACCTAAAACTTGTTAAAAAATCAAAAAAAAAGAAATCATATCAATCGTCCACTTTAGGAAACATTGTGAAAATTTAAATTTTCCCATTTTGGTTTTATTTATTATGTTTTTTATGGAATCAATTATTTTTATTAAAATTGTGAATAAAATTCTTACCTTTTACAAAAATCCGACTTGAAAAATTTTTTGAATCTTTATATTTCGCTTTTTTGAAATGACTCAAAAAAACCAAGGAAAACGTGTGCATTGAAGTCGATGGCGGAAATTAAACTTCATGACAATTGACAGTTTTGACATATTCATGCAACAGCGCGAAAAAAGCGAAAGATCCACTTTAGGGGACAGGCCACAATTGGCCACATTCCCTTACTTATAATACAATGTATTATACACCAATTTGTATGGACAATTTAGAGGTACCTTCACACTTTCACTCATTACTTTTGAACCCATATACACGGATGATAACGTTGGCGCCACATCCAACATACAACATTAGGATTTGCGCGCATTAAAATTGAACCTATTCACACGACCTCACTCAGGGATTGTAGTCAGGTCCCGACTAGAAAAGTACGACTTAGTTCTAGTGCCAAATATTATGGGCATGAATCTTTACACAGAAAAAACTGTATGCACCAAAAATGGAATTTGTAAAATCAAACACACTCATTTTTAAATTCAGATTTATTTCCAAAAAAAAATTTTTTTAAATGCTTGAAAATTGTAGTTTTTTATATAAAAAAAAATTTAATTACAAAAAAAATCAACAAAAGGTTGTTTGAATTTAGAAATCATCATTGTTGGTGCCAATTTAAAAAACTTTTTTCGTATTTACAGAAATGGTCTGTGAGGCATGTTTAATATTACAAACAGAATCTTGTAGTTTATTTATGTGTAGGTGCAAAAAGTACTTACAAGTGCTCCCCACTGTATATATGTACCCCCATAAATTAAGTATGCATACACTGAGAGAATTCTCTGCATGATATCAATGCATTTTTCCATTATATATATGTAATGTCACTGGAACTCGTCCCTTGAAACTTTTCATTATATTAATGCAGTTTTTCATTAAATTCAATGAATATATATATATATATATATATTCCCGTCGTTCCTATAAGGAGCATAGGGCCTCAAAATTCAATGAATAATTTCATTTTATTTATTAAAAATTTCATACGACTAATGAAAAAGTTTCTTTAAAAATAGTTTCATTATAACTATAAAGCTTTTTCATAAAGTTTAGGAAAATTTTCATTCACATTGTGAAGAAAACTTTATCAAAGAAATTCTCTCTGTGTAAGCTTATATGGGACAGCTTGGTATAACTCTTCAATTCTACATTTACTTGTAATATTTACGTGTGCAAAAATTGCATGTGCAATATGCCTACATGTATTAGAACAGTTGGTAAAATATATTTAAAAAAATGTAAGAGCAAAAACTGTTAACTACAACTTTCAGAATAACCAACAACAAATCAACACATACTGAGAGGCCATTGACCATTCGCCAATGTAAAAGTGGTGCCTACTTTTAAGAAGAAAAAAACGCGATGAAAAGTGCTTACAATTACAAAACATAATTGTAACTAGTGTCGCGACGAAGGCACTTTTTCGGGCAAAAGCCGAACAACGGCTTAATTCACAATAATCGACCTAAGCCAAAGCGGAACCTGAATATACCCAAACGGTTTTGGGTTACTGCAGTAATATACGGGTAAATTTAAAAAAATTACTTTACTGCAGTTACTCAAACAGACCAGAAACTCTCCCGCACTAAAAATTGTCTGCAAATTGTTGTTGTTTGTGATCAGTGCTGCCAACCCAAATTTTTAAAGAATCCTCAATGTTTGTGGAACAAATCGTCAATATTGTCATTTTGAGAATGAGAAATCGTCAAAAAAAATCGTCATTACCAAAAATCTTTATATTTCAATAAAAAAAGAGGAAAAGTTACACTTTATTTGTAATTATTTTACAGTTTTGAGGTTCTTTATTATTAATTTCTTGACAATACTCGTTACTCGGAATATTATTTTAAAATCACCGACCTATTTTAAAATTTGCAAAATTTGTTGACGAAATGTTAATTTTGAAATTTTTTCCAATATTTGGTTTCACAAAATTTGGACATACAAGAAAATGACATTAAAGAAAAATATTAAATTACAATATTTCATTGTGTAACATCTTAAGGAATTAAAAAAATTATTCAAACATCTGTTTCTTTTCAAAAAAAATTTCAAATTCTAAGAAGTTCTCAAAAAGGAAAAACTTTAAATTGCACAAAATGTTATCTTTTGAAAAATATGCAGACTGACTATTGTTTCATTTTTCGTAATGAATATTTTTGTTCCTAAAAGATTTTAAAATATAATATTGAAGCTCTTGGATTTTAAGCACTTTCTTTCAAATAGACTTGAGCAATCAAGTTCGTTTGAGTTAGCGCTCCGTCTAGTTCAATTTATGTAAATGTACTAGGTCGCTCTTCTAGTTCAAACATTCTTTGACAATTTCGTTCTTCACGCAGAAAAAAACAGGGAAATGTTGTCGAAGTGCTTAGTAACTATACAACTGCATAAGTTTCTAGTTTTGCTAATTTCTTGTAAAAAATATGATTTTTTTTTATAAATTTTTTACTAGGCTTGCATATATATTACAAAAATTTGTAAATATTTTACTAGAACTTTGTAAAACTAACATGAAACTTATGTAGTTGCATAAGTACTAAGCACTTCGGTAATATACTACCAGTTTTTTCTGCGTGTTCGTTAGATCGTTTGTTTGATAATTTTTTAGCGAATTATTTATATTAAACACTTCTTCTGACAACATTGAAAATAAAAATTAAACTCAAAAGCAACATAAAAAAATATAACTCGCACACCAAATAAGAACGAAAAGTGCAAAAGACCTATAAGAGCTGAAGATTGCGAACTACCTCACTAGTTCAAAGTAAAGACTAGTTCGATTGAACTAGGTCGTTCACGAACTACACACATATACTTTTAAACTAGTCTTCGATTTTTTTGTTTGTTTTAGTTTTCAAGTATTTTTGTTACAGTCTTTAAATTAAGAAAAATTTGCAAATTATGTAAACTTTATTCTAAAGAGATAAAAATTTTAATTTTTTCTATGGAAAAAAATATAATTTTCTGAAAATTTTCAAAATCAGTACATTCAGTACAAATTTTAAAAAATTAGTACAAATTCGTAAACGGTTTTTTCATTATTACACATGAGTAAAAAACATCAACTTACAATGACTTTCGGCTTAGCCTTTTCGAACATTTTAATATATACTCAAAAAGTAAAAAAAAAAAACGTAAAATCTAGCATAAAAAACATCTAAATTGACATCACTGCTAGTGACTTGTTTCGGTTCGTTATGGTAAATTTAAAAATAGAATTAACCATTGGGTTTTTGTTTATTATTAAAATTGCAATTATTTATAATAGTTAAATTATTTGTAAAGCATGACTGTATATAACCATAATGAAATAAATTGTTTTAACACACAGAAAAAAATGTAGCTATTTGTCAACTGAAATTCAGTTACTACGACTTAAATTTAGTTATTGCAAATGTCAGTGGGTCGGAACAAGTGAATATTAGTTATCACAACAAATCTCGATTAATTCGACTGACTTTTAATTGCAACACCCAAACTATTCAGAAATCTAATGTTAATATCGTTGTTCTAACTGAATTTATAAGTTTTTAGCATTAAAATACACTTTTCAATTCGTTCGGCACTTTATTGCTCAGCGTGTAGATTTTCTGTATTTACTTAACGCCTTCTCCTTTTTGTTTTAGAAAAAAACATGCCAATAAGGCGTAACAATCATAACTCGAAGAATATTAAGAAAAAACAAAAAAAAATCCTTCAAAAATAAGTCTGTTAATTTTTGATTGGAAAAGTTATAATATTCCAAAAAATCGCAATTTTGAGCTACATCCCATTTCTCATGTTCAATGTTGTTTCGTCTTTTTGTTTCAGAAAAAACCATACCAAAACATACCGTAACATTCATTTATAACTCGAATAATATTAACAAAAAATAAAAAAATGCTTCAGAAATAAGTCCCCAGTAAAATAGTAAGATCCAAATAACTGGTTGCAGAACAACTTATACTGTATTATAACAGGTTCTAATTTCTGTTCTGAAACTGGTTCTTTTTATATGGAGTTTGTCCTATTTGCAATACGTTCTTCACCTCCAAACAAGAACAGGTTGCTTTAGAACCGGTTCTAGAACCAGTTATAGAACTGGTTCTGGGACAGCGGCACCTTACATTTCGACTCCCAGGAACCTGTTCTAGAACCGGTTCCATGTAACCGGTGGTAAAAGAAGTTGTTCTAGAACAGGTTCAGAGGTAATCTGTTCTAAAAAATTTTGCTGGGTCTATAGTCGTATTTTAAGTAAGAGAAGAAAATATGTCCTATTAATCTAAAATATCTTTAGTTCTACAACGTTTTTTACTTCTCCAGTAAAAAAATAAAGTGTTGTTGCGACCTTTTACATTTTATAATGTGTCTAAAAATAGATTTTCCAAAAATTTTTAGATTATTACTTTATATTTTAAATAATGATAAAAATAAGTATTGAGTGTATAACTTAAAGATGCAGGTTTCAGAACACATGGCGTCTGTGTCTTTAATAACTTATAAGTCATTTTGGTGAGTAAACATCTGTGATTATTAATCACTTACAAGGAGAGTAAATTTATCAGTTCCCTAAGATGACAATGAAATGTTATAAAGAATCAAAAATTAAGAGACACATGTTTTTTAGCTTCCCAATCTCCCATTTAATGTTTAAAAATAGAGTCAAAAATTAGCCCATTTTCTGTTTTTTCGTTTTTTCTTATTTCTTCCAATTAAATGCGCATCACCAGGATAAAGTATCATGTCAGAGCATGCTCAAGTTTTCGTGTTATTCGAAAAACCAAATAAATGTTGTGGGGGTTTGTACTAGGATGTATAGTCGGTTCAGATCCAAACTCACATTTATTAAGTTTCGATATTCGTGCCAGTTTGGATTTTAGACGAAGTTTCTCGAAACACTATATTTTGCCACAGGGTGGCAACTCTATGGCCAAAACATAGGCAATATGGGTATCAAACTTCATATTTTTGAAAATACATTACTGCTATAAATAAAATAATTTCAAACATCTCAGCTTCGAGACATGCTCCCATATAAAATTTTGTGAAAATAGTGTGTTTTTGCAGATTGTTTTGTTTTTTTTATATGTAACTACCCAAGCAGAAAACTACAATCGGCACAGTTTTGGCTAAGCGTCGCCGATGGTCGCTTATGCGTTGGAAGAACGTAGGATTATCAATCTGACAGTATTGTTATCCCGATTGATAACAGTGGCCAACCGTTGGTTTGAGCGAACTTGACACCGTTGGCATAACGTTGGAAGTTCAAAAAATGTTGTGCTTTTAAAATGCCCCAAATTTAATTAGTTATAATAAAACATATTTAAAAAGCAGCAATACAGTTTAGTCGTAGTCATTTACATTATATTTAAATGTCAGAATAATAACAAGAAAAAAAAAAAAAAAAAACAAGAATGTTGGTATAATTGGTTGTCATATTGGTAAAATTGTGAAAAACATGCTTTGCAAACAAAACAGTGCTTTTCTAGTACAATATTAGTTGTACCATTGGTCATTTTTAGCACAGTTGGCTGGCTTAAAAAAAATAGCAGTGGTTTGCCAGTACTATTTTTTTTTGTACGGTTGGCAATTTCAACCTGGGTATATATTATAAAGTAGTTTTTATTACGTAAATTTTAAAAAGCTTTCAAACATAAACGTGATAAATACTATAAACATCCCTATGGGGAATGAGGAGTCAATTGACCTAAAAGTGACTGGTTAAATATGGACTTATCACAGGACTGGTATAATTTAATACTGAAGTGGGTTAAGCAGTGTCAATTGTCCTAAAATTATCAATCCAGTGACTGGTAAAGGGAGGACATACCTCTTAACCCAGGCGCGGATCCAGGGGGGGGGGAGAAGAGTATATCTCCATCCCCCCCAAAATGACAAACTATTTTAATTGGTGCTACAATTTTTTTAATTTGACCGAATTCGATAAAATTTTTAAACTGCTATTTGCCGATCACGGAGTTTTGTCTGAAGGAATTTTTATTTTTTTTAATTTCGTGATCTACAACTAAATAAGAGTTACTATGCCACAAATTGGATTCATAGGCCCCTCCTTGATCCTCATTTTTATACTGTTTTGGCTTTAAAATATAGGATTTTTCAACTTTGAGAGCTCCTAACGGGTAAGTGGAAACAGATAGAGATTTACCACACTCCACATTGTTGTTGCCCCAACCCTTCCTTACAAATTGCCATCGGACATTATTACTCAATCTTTTCCTGGACAGTTTTAGGTTCCAAAAACGTTTTGGCAAGCATATGGCTAATAACTACAGAAAATTTTTGGCACATAAAAAAAATAAAAAAATTTTTGCTCAAAAAAGTTCCCCCCCAAACCGAAATTCTGGATCCGCGCCTGACTTAACCAGAATGTTTATTAACAAGAAAAAGCCAGTTGGCCAGAATTTTACCCATTGGAAGCTGTTTAGTTTTCGTTTATTATATACGACATGGGCCTTTTGCGACAGTCTTGTGGTATGCCCATCTTTGGTTAGTGCTGTGGCATGCCAATATGTGATTTAAAGCAGGACAAATGACCCCCTCCTATGACAAGCCAATGTTAAAGTTGCCAGTTGTTTACATAGGGTAGGGTTTAGCAGAGGACCGGTCTCTGGCACGAAGGGACCAATACTGTGGCACACGCAGAAACGGTCCCATTCCCCATAGGGATATTTTGCAAGCAATTTGTATCAAAAAATTATGAAATGTTTAAATCAAATAGTTCTTTGTAAGGTAAAATGCTCGCTATTTCATACCTGCACAACCGATTTTGATCATTTATATCTTTTTTTAAACCAGGGAATTTTGAAAAACATTTATCATGTATTTATTATTTAATTTTCTTAATCAAGTTATCATTTTGAATATATTTCACAATATATTGTTGTTAAAAGTAAACATTTTTGTGTTTTTAGAAGCGCTGATGTAAGTGCTTACTATAACATTATACTGAGAAACAGCAAAAGAAACGAAAAATTTTCGTATAAAAATAAACAAAAAAAATTTTGAGCTTACTGTTTTCCATTACACGGATTCAGGTTGTAAGCAGCTTACCCTAATCCCTTACAATTATGTAGGTTGTAATGCAGAAAATTTTATATCGTGGATTATAAACGATCCAGTTTTCCCGAGTGATTTCCGATTGTGTTTGTTGTCTGAAGAGCTAGCACGGTAATGTAAAAACATAAACATGGATGCGGTAAAAACATAAACATAATTATTGTGTTAATATGTCTAAAATTTAAACAACAAAAATTTAATAACTGTAGAATTTTATGTAAAATACATTTTATAATATTCATATTATTACTTTTAATTGAAATAATGTAGACATAAAATATGATTTTACTGAAAGCCATGAAATCACAACATTTTATATATAAACTCTAAAAACCGCACTTATTTTGTCCAAAAGCAATGCTTTCAAGTGGGAATTATTCATATAAAAATCATGCAGGTAAGCAGAATTTTTTACTGGGTATTTTAGTTAAATATAATTTTTTTTTAAATTCAAAATTTGCTTATACAATTTCACTTAACATGTGGTACAAATAACTAAAGTATTAATTATAAAAAATCAAATAAGTTATTTTAATTGTGTAATTAAGTGGTACTATATATTGACTCATTCCATATAAAACCAACAAAAAAATATTAAATTTTCGACCTCTATCCCCTTCAATTTTAACCAAACTTGGTATGGAAGGTATCGGTTGTGTAAATATTGCTTTTTAAATAAGAAAAAAAATCGAAAATTTAACAAAAGTGATCGTACTTAACCGTCCATATCTTTCTAACGGTTAAAGCTTCGTGATTCATTGATAGCTCGTTTTAAAGCTCGTTTAAAGTTGTCGTGCTTTAAATAAATTAATCTAAAATAAATTAATCTAAAAGTTTTTGAAGGTAAAATGCATTTTTTTCAAAATCTGCGGTTTAAACCGCTGCATTTTAAAATAATGGTTTTTAAAACTTTTAAAATAATTATAATTTATTCCACTAAGAAATGTCTTTGACTTGCACGTTAAAAATCTCAAAACAATCTAAATTTTTTATATTGGAATAATATGGTTGCAACCGGACGGTATCCTAAAAATGAAGTTTTATATCATTTCCTTAAGGAACAAGTATCACGTAGCACAATATATTCCATATTCAAACGGTTCAAAAATTGCTCTATTCATCTTTTTTTACTAGCTTTTTTGAACTTTGGAGGTCCTTGTAGTCCTTTTTATGCAAACTTACGACATTTTGACCTTAAGAGGCTTATTATCCTTTTCAACTCTTGCATTACACACAGAGAAAAAATTTAGCTATTTGCCAACTGAAATCCGGTTACTATGACTCAAATTTGGTTATTACAACTGAACATTAGTTTTCACAAAAAAGTTCGTCTAACTCAACTAAATTTTAGTTGCAACACACAAAATATTCAGAAATCTAGTGTAAATATCGTTGTACTAACTGAATTTATAAGTTGCTACCATCAATATACACTTTGCAATTCGGTTGGCACTTTATTTCTCTGTGTGTATGTATAATTTCTTTTAAAACTAAAAATTATAAATATACGCAATTTTGACTCAACTTATTTGATAGCGTCGCAATTTCTTCCCCTTGTAGTAGGGTTTGGAAATTTGGCCAATGACGTGCTTTATCATGATTTTTAAGAGCACCCAGTAAATTCCACCAAGTGGCCAAAATGGGCAGCCATTTCGGCAAAAGGAAAAAATTACACATTCCAAAAAGAAGGTGATGCCCACACTTGCTTACATATCTCATTGCCAAATTTAGTAACTGCAATACCAAACTCATTCCAACGATAGAGTCAAAAAAGCAAGTAGTATTGTAATCAATTCTTTAAATTTAAACCAGAAAGCATGAACTCAGTAACAAAGTAATTATTTACTTAAAAGAAAATAACAATGTTATTAACTTATATGTATAACTTTTTGTACTCAAGAAGTAATATTGCATGTTGCCTAAATTTTGTTAAACTGTGGTTAGGTATAAATTAGGGAAACGCACGTGAGCAGAAAATTGTGAGTGGAAGTTGAAATTACTGACGTTATAGTGAGTGAGTGTAAAAAAAAAATTTCGTGCGTGAGTCATATTTTTGTTTTTCAATTTTGAATTGTTCTTTTTTTTTTGAAAAATTTTTATTTTCGTGGTTTATAGCTCCAAAATTATGACAAACCCATGTTATCATAACAATTCGATGTTTCACTTTTTAGGATTTTATTTCCGTATGAGTTTTGATCGGGATATTTGAGTGACCTAGGAGAATCATGTGTGAGTAAATTGAATTTACTTATGGAACTACTTCTTGTTTTTAAATGTAAGTACTTCTTATTTTTTCTAGGGAACTATTTATGTTTTTTGTGCAAGTACTTCGTAGTTTTACAATGGAACTATTTCTTTATTTAAAAATGTATGTAGTTCTTAAAAATATAAACTAAATGGTTCTTCGGTAAAAAAAATAATCAATTCTAAAGAATCAATTATTTTAGTCTCACGCCCTGTTAAAAGAATCGAGTAGGTAATCTAGTAAGGAATGCGTTCTGCCCAAAATGCTTGATTACAAACCCGCTTACCTTTTTGGAAAATTTTTGCTGGGAACTATACATCCAGGATTCAAAAGCTACGGCTGTAAACTCGGATGTTTACATTAACAAATGTTTAGTAAAACTGGAAAAATGTATCAGAGATAGACACTCGAAAGACGACATATCATTTTTCTTAATGCATAAACCATATCTTTTGTACCGAAATACGCAAGTCCTCCCAACGTGACAAAAGCACGTCCAATAAAGGACTTTTGGGGTCTTTTATGCCAAAAAGTGCATGAAAATATTTGGGAAACTAAATGCACTGAAGAATTGAAGAAAAATATTAAAAGCATTGACATGAATGTCGTCCAAAGCATGATTGGAGGTTTTAGGCGTAAAATACGCCGTTGGCTCTTTACAAAAAGTGAATTAATAAAAATACTTTTTCAAAAAAATATAATTATGTTTTTTAACTACAAGCATTTTAAAATTGTCCAACTACTAAATTGGCATAGGTTAGTATATGTATAAGCATTATGTAGCAGTTGCAATGATGCATTATATTTTTAAATTAAATAATTTTATGATGTTTTGTCCGAGCGTGTGTTAAAAAGAATAACGATACAATAAACACAATGACACCCTGTCTACACCCAAAGAAGCAGTGCACCATTATTTGTACTTTCATTGTATTCAAGAAATACAATACGTGTGTGGGCCTTTTTATACCGGATGATGGAATACAAGTATCCTGATAATGTCAACGTTATACCAGCATAAGCATGTGTGGTAATGATTTTGTTGGCTGCTGTTATTGTAAAGGATGTTTTTTTATTTTGTACAGGTACACTCAGGGAAAAAGCTTCATAAATACGATGAAAACCTTTTATTAATTTTCGTTCAATATAAAACTTCATAAATATGATAAAGCTGTCTCATAAAAGGGCAAATTGAAGACAAGCTTCTTCATATTAATGAAATGTTGCATAAATATTATGAAGAAGTTTCATAACTTTTTATGAAATACTTTATAAATGTTATTAAATATTTCATAAATAAGATGAAGCAGTTGCAAAAATTTGTATAAAAGTTTTATAAATTTTTATGAAATGTTTCATAAACGTTTCATTATATATAAAAAAAAATTCTATTTAAAATTAAGAACACATCAAATAATATTTAATTGATATTTTAGAATGCAACTTTTATATGAAATGATGAATCATCTATAAAACATTTGTTATACAATTTTGTGAAATTTGTCATCATATTTATGAAGTTTTCATAATGATGACAAACGATTTATGAAACAATCTCATAAATATGATGAAACTTTTTTTTTTCCTGAGTGTATATGTTGTGCCATTCATGAAGTTTTCTAACAGACAGGTGATTGTTTTAAATAATTTATTGTGCCATGTTCTAGAGTAAGAGCAACTAGAGAATTGTTACTTACTTGCGCAAAGTTTATGATCTGTCTCAAGGGTCGTTCTTGACATTCCATCAAAGTAAATACAAGATGTACATTTAAGTATGTTGGTGAACAAGGTCACGTTCAGGTGCGGATCTAGGGGAGTGAGGGAGGATGAACGGATGTGGTGACTGAAACGGATTTTTTAATGAATCATACAAATTTTTATATTTATTGATCTTGTGTTTTGATTTTACTAAAACAGATAAGGGAGGTTTTAAAAAGGTTCGGCACACCTTTCATATTCTCCTAGTTAATATGGAGTTTACGCAAATTTTTGTTATAGTTTGCGTTTAGTCGATGCTCAATGTTGGGGGGTTTTTAAAAAATTTGTAAGAAATATACAAAAAAAACTTGGTTTAATTTTAAAGACAAAACCATCTTTTTTAAACAGTGTTGCACAAAACAAATTTTTTACGTGGAAAGGATTGATGTCCATATTGAGATCTTATATTGAGTGCAAGTACCCAGGCAAAAAATACAATCGGCACAGTGTTGGCGGCGGTCAGTTATGCGTTGGCAGAACGTGGAATTATCAATATTGACAGTATTGTCCTGCTATCCGATTGATAACAGTGGCCAACTGTTGGTTTGAACACACTTGACACCGTTGGCATAATGTTGGTAATTCAAAAAATTATAAGCTTTTAAAATAGCTTAAATTAAAATACATATGTATAATAAAACACATTTAAAAAGCAGCAATACAGTTCGGTCTTCTTATTTAACATCATATTTAAATGTGTAAAATATAATAAAATATTTAAAAAAATGCTTCTAATTGGCTGTAACATTGGTAAAAACAATATTGGTAAAGAATTTTGCGGGTGATACTGGCGAAACACATGCTTTTCAAACAAAATAGTGCTTTCCGAGTACAATATTAGTTGTACCTTTGGTAAATTTAAACACGGTGGTTTAACAAAAATAGCTGTGGTTTGCGAGTACTATTTTTTTCGTACGGTTGGCAATTTCTACCTGGGTAAGTATTTAAATAATTTGTTAAAAAATGTCACTTTAAATGTCCTTTTGAAAGGAGATAGGATTTAATAACGGAAATCTGGCTACACAGTTTAACTACAGATTAACTATAATGTTTAACATTGAAAACATTTGTCGTAGGGTGCTATGTGAAATTTGTGGTATTGTGCTAAGTGAATATAAAATGTTTTATATTAAAATGTTTTGAAAATGAAAATTATTCAAGTTCGAGGCCATATACTCTATATTTCTTCATTAGGATATTGTCCTAACAAATAATCTATAGAGTTTTTGTTTTCAAATTTATTATTTGACCCTTTCAGGAATGTGTTGATAGATCTATTTCGGGAATTTTCTAGGTTCCCATCATCAGAACACGTTTTGAAAGCGGTAACAATCCCATGCCAAACCTCAAGCATTCATATGAACTAGTTTACTCACTACATGAGAACTAATATACATATGAGTTTGAAATTAAAGATTATAACCATTGATCAAAAAATAAATTGAAAACTTGTTTGATGTGCAAGATCCACCTCTGGTGGATATTCAATACACGTTTTTTTTTTTTTTTTTTGTTTCTCTCTCATTTTTTATATCTTGTTAAGTTAGTTAACAAAACAGGGAAAGTAAACTAGGCGGTACTTTGCCTTTTTTCACAAGTTTGTTATAATTTTTATTAAAAATAAAAATTATGTTTTTTCGACCTTTAATTGTGCAATGAAAATGAAAATTATTCAAGTTCGAGGCCATATACTCTATATTTCTTCATTAGGTCGAAAAAACATAATTTTTATTTTTAATAAAAATTATAACAAACTTGTTAAAATGTTTTATATTAAATATCAAAGATACTTTCGGAAAAAAATATGTTAATTTTTGAACCACTCTGATTCCCAGTTTGAAATTTTTATATGTTGTGCGATTTTTAGTCAAAAATTTTCCAAATGACGATTTGACGATTTTTGTCACCAAAGTGACGATTTTAATATTAAAAAAAAAAAAAACTTAACAAAATCTTTTGTTTTTATAAAAATGTTCACGTCTTTTGTGTGAAAAAGTTTTGGCGAACTAAATACAAAATGTTCGCTCAGAACGTTAAAGGAAATAATTACCCGGCAAGTAATTAATTACTCGTTAATAGGGTCCGAAAACATTATAATCTTTCAGTTTTTCATATGAAAGTACTCTGGCCAAAAGAGCACCATATCGCTCATTTACTGTTCTTGCAGTAAATGAGCGATATGTCACAACTTAAAAAACATGATTTTTGAGTTAATGACGCAGAATTATTTTATATCACGTATCATATTGTGTAAAAAAGACGTATTGATATCTTATATACTCACCTCTTGAGAGGAATTATGTCGTTATTTTTTTGTTCAATGTGGGAGTAAATTGAAAACTTAAAACTTGTTTTCTACAAAATCAAAATTTTTGAGTTATGACGTTATTGCAATAAATAAGCGATATGCATTCAAACGTATAATATCGAAAATATCTTCATAAATTTTAATAATTTTTTAGTCTTTTATGAACACGATCAATCTGTTTTTATATTCTTAAGATGACTTTTAGATTGATTTTTTAATTTTCATATTTTTTACAAAAAAAAGTTAGTGTTTCAATTTTTTGGAGTCATTTAAAAGTCATATTTATCAGCGTTCCGAAATTGCGGGCTTTGTAAGTTTGCTAGTTTTTTTTAAACCCATTTTTGTATTACTTTAATAAAAATTCATTTAAGTTTTTGCAAAATATATTATTGTTTTAATACGCAGAGAGAGTTATAGGAAACTTGTTTCTTTAGACTTAAAATAAAAAGTATTAAAATTTGTAAAACTGAAATCCCGATGTTTATGACGATTTTTCAAATTGATTTGACGATTTTTTCAAAATTGATGGATAAATTAATTATTGTTTGACAAAGTCATCTGGCAGCCCTGGTTGTAAGTGTTACTTCGAGTTAATTGCAAAATAAGTTTAAGAAAAATTAATTATAGGTTTTTAGAGATATTCGCGAAATAAGGAAATTTTTTTAATTTCTTTATCCTTTTCGCGTAAAAAAATAATTTTTGTGCAATAAGAGGATTTTATCTTTAAAATAAAATGACACAATTTTCTGCTGACGCCTTTAAAAGTTATGATAATTCAAACATTGTATATTTCTTAAACATTTGTTAAAAATTTTGAGCAGCGTATAATCGCGAACTATAACGAATTTTAAAAGAAAAAACTCGTAAAATCCATATTAACTAGGAGAATGTTTATATCAAGTTTTACTAAAATCAAGAGAGGCAAAGTTGAAAATTTCGTTTTTGTGCTCATTATTTTTAAAATGTCCCATAAATCATTTCTCAAGAGTTTCAGCCTACAAAAAAATTTATTCCGCGTAAAAATTTCTAGTTTAATGGATACTTTTTTGGGACTTGAAATAAAAATTGTTAAAAAGGTAAACACTAAAAGAAATTCTTTTCCTATTTTACATGAAATATGTAAATTTCATGATAATGGAAGTGGCTAACAAATTAAATATATTTTTATAATCTATCTAGCACATTTTATTTCACACCCATGCATTTCCTCAGTTATAGAGGTTTGAATTTGGAAAAATTCTGAATTTCTTCATTTAAGGTCTTCAAAACTACCCTCAAACTAAAATATTGAGCACCGAATAATTTTGTTTTTTAGTAGCCTCGATCTCTTAAGTAAACAGAAAAAATATTTCGCTACTTTTTTTCAATTAAATCGATTTGTTGACAATTTTAGAAGCTGTATATTGAAAATTAATTGAATCAATTTAATATTTGCTGAAATTCAAGACTTGCTTGACATTTTTTTTTATGCCATCGCTCAAAACATTTTGTTGTTTTTTGTAATATTTATGCATGTCGTTTTTTTAAATTCATATTTTATTTTAAATTAATTTTAATTAGGTTTTAATAATTTAATTAGGTTTATTACTTCATTAAGTTAAATAAAAAATAAAATAAAACAAAAATATAAAATTGATAATGTAATTTTTTAAGTTAAATTTTGTTTAATAAAAATGTAATCGGTTTTTTTTTTTAAACTAAATATAAAAAAATACTCTGGTTTTAAAAAATTTCGACAAAAAATCCAATTTTTTTTTTAGAATAACTCCCCTTCCTATGTTTCAAAAGAAAGAAGAAAAAAATAATTTCTGTGTGAACTTGTTCACATAAGTATAAATATGTAAATCTGCTAACTAAATGAGAATTACATGGCAGTTTAAATTCAATGTTATTAAATTCAAGCTATAAAAAACATTTGGTATGACAACACCACATTATCCAATTGTTTTTTTGTTTTGCTTCTTGGGAAGGTAAAAATCTATATCGCATTGATCACTTTTTAATCAAATGAATTATTATTTAATTGAAAATTAATTAAACTAAAGAGCTATCAATTTCTAATTGATTGTTGGTGGAATTTCAGCAACTAAAGTTATTGAATCGGTGGTTTTCGTGATTAAAATGAGTTTTTATTTTTTGTGTGTTACTGATACCAAAACCGAAACAAACAATAAATCTTTACTAACAGCCTTATTTGATTCGGTTGCCAATCTTGCTTAATGTGCTTACAGAAAAATTTTCGTAATTTTTCAAAAAATTTCCCGTCCAAAAGATTGGACTGGATCCGCCACTGGTCATGATGAACACATTTTTTATAGTGTTTGAAGCTGTGCCGATGAAAACCAGTATTTTTTTAAAAATCCCCCTAAATTGCCCAAACAACCTTTTAGTTTTACTCTACTATCGAACAAATCGGCCTAAAAATATTTTTTTTAAAAGCTGCAAATTTCTTAAGTGTTTATTTCAAAACATTTTAAAAATATGCTGAAATAAACTAACTTCTTTAGACTATAACTGGTTTCCTCCATGTTGTTACACAAAATCTGAAATTTTTTTTAACAGCACAGTCAAGTGACTTAAATTTCACCAATAAGCTAAAAAAAAATTAAAACGTATACAAAAAACTGTTTTACCTACAAATTTACCAAAACGACTTAAAAACACCGTAAATTTAGGGGGAAACCGCCTAACTTGGCAGCACTGATGTAAGTAAATACATACAAACTAGGGTTGTCATTTATTCGGGTTTTAGTTTTGTTCGAATAAACGATCAAACAATTTTTGATCGAACGATCAACTATTACCATTTAAAAATTACTCGATAAATCGAAAGAACAATGAATAAAACTTATTTTAAAAATACATACATAGTTAGAGTATTTTAATTTTGGCACCAAATTCAATACAATTTTAAAAATCGTTAAAAAGTTAAATACACTATATATCGGCGATAGTTTCAGTATATCGAGCCGTTGAGATCTTATTTTATTTACTGTAGAAATTATATAAGTGGTATTCATAGTTCCATATTAATAATGCCAACGTGATATCGTTGTAAAATAGATGTATTTCTACTTCTAAATCAATTTCTACTTCTAAAATCATGCTTTATTTCAACGATAGCACTTTATCTGTGAATCCCTTCATATTGTTTGCTTGAAAGTCATCTCACATATCTTTACCCATTATTAAAGAGTCAATACATTGGAAAGAGATTAATAAAAGTTTTAAAATTTCAGTTATTTCTTTATTTTATTTTGTCCGTTACAATTTCTTATACAAATTTTCCCAAAATTGGTAAATGAACGAAAAAGTCTTACTAAAAGAAATATTTTTTAATTATTTGTTTTATTCGATTAATTGTTAAAATTTATATGAATTATTCGTTATTCAAAAATCATGTTTTTTAAATTGTTCGTTCGAATTCTTTATTTGTTCGTTCAATAAATCGAATAATTTTTATTCGAGTGACAACAAACACTATCAACGGAACAAAAATTCTATTTTCAAACACTAAGGCCTAGTTTTTCGGATGTCAGTTAAACTTCGTTTAGCTTAAGCGACAACGAATTTTGTCGACAAACATTTTCCGGAACAATTTTTTCTAGTTCGGAATTTCGAAAATAAAGCAAAATAAACAAAATTCCAATAGCAGTATTCCTGTTACAAACTGCGTTAAACTAAGATTAAAGATAATCTACATCCTAAAAACTCGACATAAGGATTATTTACTTACAAGGTTGAACATGTTTGGATATTCGTAAACATAAATTCTGTTAATGAGAAGTAAATTTTTAATACGATCATGAAAAAACACTATTGTAAATTTTGACTCGTAGTTATAATAACAAATATTAAATTTTACTTCAAGTGTAAAATTATGATAATTTCATGAATAAATGTCAACAAAAAGACAAATTATAATCACATGAATAACGATGAGGTGACAAAATAATTACACCCAGTTATTTGAAACTTCCACCTAAAATTAATACTAATTTGTTAAAGTATTTTAAATAAACATGCAAAGAAAACTACAAATGGCAAGTTAACTTATCAAAAACACACCTAAAATGTTTTTTGAAGAATAATTTAAACATAATTGAAATCAAAATTACAATTTAAAAAATATGATGTCAAAATTACAGAAAAGTCTGTAATTTTATATATAACTATTTTTAGAACAGCTTACGAGGGCGGACCAATAAGTCCGTGACTTTTCGAACTTCCCTCGTAGTTATATGAAATGCAACACTGCTCCCATCAAGTACCACCTGTTAATAGACTACTGTCAAATTTTGAGCAAGTTCCGTCATTTACTTTGCGTTTAACAGCTGTTGAAAACATACAACCTCGTGGATTTTTTAAAAATAGAAAAAAGTGAATTTTGAGTGCTGATTAAACATTATTTTTTGCGAAAAAAAAAACCGTCAATCAAACCAAGGAAAAGATTGATAAATACTATGAGGACTCTGCACAATCGATTTCAATGGTAAAAAAGTTTTTTACTGACTTTCGTTGTGGTCGCCCAAGTACAAATTACGCTGAACGTTCTGCACCAATTGAGGTCAATACATCCGAAAATGTTGAAAAAATCCACGATATGGTGTTACCCGATCGAAGAGTAAAAGGGTGTGAGATTGTTGATGCCATATGCATTTCACATGGCAGTGTGGTTTCGATTTTAAATAATCAGTTGGGTTTAAGAAAGCTGTCTGCAAGATGAGTGCAGCGTTTGCCCTCAATTGACCACAGTTTTTTGGAAAGCACGCGAAATAATCCACATCGATTACCTTCATAGGGAAAAACAACAAACGGCGAATATTATGCCAACTTATTGGGCCGATTTAACGAGGATTAAAAAAATACGACCCCATATGGCCTTTCCTTTTTTTTGGAAGGGATACAAAAATTGGAGAAACTTTGGACTAAGTGTATTGAGCTAAAAGGAGATTATGTTGAAAAATATTTTTTTTTTTGCACAAAAACTGTGTTTCATTTAAAAAGTCACGGACTTATTGATCCGCCCTCGTATATTAGCCGAACAAGTACACAACAAAATCGGAAAAATTCGATGCATCGGGGTGGAGAAATTTTTGCAAAACACTTTTTTTTGGAAACTAAAATTTTTTGATAAACATTTGATTGATAATACATAATTTTAAAAATAACGCTACTTTTTTGCGACATACAAATACACTGAAAGAATTATTCAATGAAGAATGTCATTATATCCAAGAAATTTTGTTAATATTAAGACATTTTTCATAAAATTTCTTAGTTTCATAAAAAAAATTCATTCGATTTCATAAGTATCTCTTCATAAATTTAAAGAAAACTTTTTTAGAGCTATGAAATTATTTTTGTTTTTAATTATTTGATAGAATTTTTATTAAAAATAAAAATTATCTTTTTTCGACCTTTAATTGTACAATGAAAATGAAAATTATTCCAGTTCGAGGCCATACTTTATATTTCTTTATTAGGATATTGTCCTAACAAATAATATATAGAGTTTTTGTTTTCAAATTGATTAATTGACCATTTTCAGGAATGTGTTGCTAGATCTATTTCGTTAATTTTCTAGGTTCCCAAGATGGTGATATTCTTTAACTTCGAGCTCATATATTAGTTCTCATTTAGTGGGATAACTATGAATGTTTGATGTTTGCATGAAATTGTCACTTCTTTCAAAACGTGTTCTGATAATGGGAAGCTAGAAAATTCTCGAAATAGATCTATCAACACATTCCTGAAAGTTATCAATTAATAAATTTGAAAAAGAAACTCTATAGATTATTTGTTAGGACAATATCCAAATAAAGAAATATAGATTATGGCCTTGAACTTGAATAATTTTCATTATCATTTTTATTTTTTTTATTTATTAAAAAATTTCATAATATCATTAATTTTTATACATTTCAAACTTTAGTTTTAAGATTTAATTCTCGAGTGTTCAACATATTTTTTTAAATTATTTCAATGCAGCCTTTAATTAATTTTGGACTTCAATGAAATTATTTTAAAAATCTTATGAAGAGTTTTATTAATTTAAGGAAACTTATTAATATTAAAAAATTTAATGAAACAGTTTCATAAATTCTAAAAACGCTTCATTGTCGGAATGATTCATTAATTTTTTGAAGATTTTCATTAATTTTACAAACATTTCATAAACTTAGACTTTGATAAAACCTGTTTCATAGATTCTATGAAAAGTTTCAAGTGACAATTTTTATTAAAGTGATGAAGGAATTCATTACTAAAGTGAAGATAAATCTCTGAGTGTAGTATCGTTTATTCGCTTTAATTTAATTAAGTACACGTTTTGAAAGGTTCGATAATATTCTTTATTCATTTATTTATTCATTAATACAATGAATTATTTTCATAAAAAAGTTCCCAAAAAATTTTTCATTTAATGGATGGTTTCATTGACCCAACAAACATTTCATAAAGTACATGACATTTTATTTTATTAATTCTAGCATAAACCTTATCAAAGTTCCATGTCTTTAATAAATTATTATTACTTTTTATTACAAAACAAAAATTTACTTCATTGTAATACACTTTTTAAGGAAATAAATAAAAAAAAAATACACTAAACTATTTTTTTTTTGCTTTTACAAGTTAACATTTTTATTGGAAATTTTGCATTGATTTAATTATTTTTATTTATGAAATTATGAAATAATTAATCAAATTATAAAAAAATGTTAACGAAAAAATTAACAATTTTAATGAATTTTCATTTAGTCAATGAAATTATTCATCAAATCGATTCATTAATACTATGATGGAAAATGCTATCAGTTTGGTACACTGAGTTCCAGTTAATTGAAGTGCGTTTCTAAAATAATAACGATTTTAAATGATGCATATTCAAAAATGTGTTTTTATTTATTTAAATGGAATATAAATTAACATCGTGTGCGAAAAATAAAAACATGTGAAGTTTTCACTTTAATTGCAAGGATATCCCACATCCTTCACAAAATTTTGAAGGAAAAAACTAGATTTTTGGTAAAAGTTAAATTCGCGAATATTTGGAAAAGTGGAGCTAATATTGAAATTCGGTGTTCACATTCGTCCTAAAATCTATCACAATTGATAAGTCGCATATCCGATGCATTTTAATAGCGTTTTCTTTTCTGACAAAAATGTCACATGTTTTTGCACTTTGCTTTAAAGTGCTGGCTTCTGACACAGAAGATCCCGAGTTCGAACCCATATTGGTATCACATTTTTTTATATATTTTTTTTTTTTTTAAATTAATTTTACGATTTTTTTCAATTTGTTTTTGCTATTTTCTTTTTTCTTTTTGTAAGTACATATTTAATAAGTTTTTTAATCTGAAATTAGCTTACAAACAAAATTATAAAAAAAAATTTAATTGAAAAAAATGTATGGAGCTAAATCCAATTTTTTTAAATAATAAAAAAAAACAAAAATTAATTATTTTTTTAAAGTTTGCTGGGATTCGAATCCGAACCTTAACAACACTAGATTAGATTAGACTATAGTGGCACTATGCACCGCGACCAGAAGTTGGTATTTTGTGCTGCCAGCGAATACACCCTATAGGTTCAGGCTCCCTACGAAGCCAACTATCCTACCAGGTGAACAGTTCCAAACGTCCGATGGCGTCACTATTCGACCACCAAAATAACGCACCCTCCTGTCGGAGAGCCTCGGACATTTGCAGAGAACATACTCAGAGGTCTCGGGTTCCAATTCACAAAACCTGCACGTATCCGTAGAGGATCGTCCCATCTTGTACAATTGATACCTAAGGCCACAGTGTCCTGTGAGGTAACCCGTTACGGTCCTTAGTTCGCCCCTCGTCATAGACAAGAGTTTAAGCGATCTCTCCCCAGAGGGAGATATAAACAGCCTCGGCTGTCGCTGCCCAGGCAATCTGGCCCAATAGGCCCCAAACTATGACTCCCTCCATCTTCTGAGCCTCTCTCTGACATACCCATTGGGTACGCCACACAACACTAAAAAACAGATTTGTTTAAATAAAAATTTATTAGTATTTTGTTAATTAAAATTTATTTTTATTATCTTTTAATAATATTTTTTAGTAATAATACTAATAAAGTACATAATACTTTTAGTACTAGTAATAAGTACTAATTACAAAGTAATGTATAACATAATACGTATTCATTACCATGTTTTGCTGGGTAGTGCAGTTCCAGCCTTTTTTTAAACTAATTGATGTGCTATGCACGCAATAGACAAGTATGATCGAATGATGGCAGGAAGACATTGTAGCTTACTGTATTATATGACAAAAGAAATTGTTTATATTAAATAATTAAAAAGGTGTAAATACGTTAAAAGAAATAACTGTAGGCTGAAAAATTTGTAAATTTATATAAAAAATTAGAAAAAAAGACTTGTAGCAGTCAATTTATACATAAACTCGGGTAATTTTTTGAAGTAATTTCAGTTATATCTTTTTTAGACCCATTTTAAATATTTGTAATACAATGGATTTCAGTTATAACTAGGGTTTTTGTTTTCCCGGACTTTTTCATTTCCCGGGACAGTGGAATTTTTTTCGAATTTCCGGGATCCCGGGATTTCCCGCTCAATACAAGTTAATTATATTTGGAATAATGTGTGCTTGAAAAATTAGACTTTTGTTATAAAAATAAATTTATTATATCGAATCACGCCATATGACTACACAAGAACTGTCAAATACTTTTTAAAAAAGCTATAATTAGTAGTCTAGGAAGCAGGCACGTAGCTAGGAATTTGTATCGGTGGGGGGGGGGGGTGTTTTTCGATTTTTTATTTTGATTATATATTTTTTTTTTGCACACTAGAGTAACAGCTTTTTTTTTTTTTTGTTTGCTAAATTTTTACCTACACGTGATGTGTAATAATAGAAATCGCATAAAGTGCATTTCCTTAAAATGCATTTTTTTCATTTTTTACTTATTGTGTTCATTATTTTGCGAATTTTGATGTATATATCGCGAAACAACGCTTTAATCTGTTTGATCACAATCCGCGAAACACGTCAAATTTTAAAACTTTTGTGTACTTTAAGTTGGATATGCATCGTTATTGTCTAATTACGTTAAATTTTTAGCTAAATATTAATTTTTAGTTTAATTAAATAAAAAAAGTATTATGCGGAAAACTTTTTGAAAACCGCGAAAAATAAAATTACTTTATATTTTTATGTGCTAGTATACGTCTAGGGTAGCTAAAAATTGATAAATGTAAAAAAAAGTAAAAAAGTTTCAACTTCTAATTACCCGATTAAAATTAATATGATGCTTTATATAATCATACGAAATTTAATATGATTCTTAATACAGTTTTATCCGAGAAATGAGCATAATAATTAAATAGCATCCGAATAATGACGCGATACAATTTAATACGATTTTATATAGCGGTATAAATTTATATCTATCCAGTTTTTGATTTTAAAACGTCATGAAAATTCGAAATATCTATTAATCCTTTTAGACTTTAGCCGCTTACAAAAGGTTTACAACTTTATAATTTGTAACAAATTCCATAGCATTTGGAAATTTTATTTATAATAAAATTGTGTTTTTTTAAATATGATATAATATCAAAATATATATTATTTTGCAATGTCTAGGTATATAAATATAACGTAATTATTAATTGGATTAGTTTTAGCGTATTCTAAATGCAACTATATATGACATCATATTAAATTTTTTATACGAAATTAATTTTATATATGAATTTATATAATTATGTCCGGTTAAATGCACTGGCAGACAAAACCTTATAAGTGCATATAAAATAATGTATTATTTTATGCAAACGTTTTAACTCGGGAAATTAAAGATTTATAACCGTCCAAAAAACAAATTAAAAGCAAATATCCTATATAATTTGCCTGACACTTACAAGGAAGCTTTTCCGATGGGTTCCCTTTGAAATTAATGAAATTCGGATAGGTGATAAAGCAGCAAAAATATATGGAAAACGTATCTATTTTTTAAATTGGTGGAGAAATTTAACACATCTTTGTATGAAAATATGTTTAAAGTTTAGAAAATTTAGACTTATTTAAAAACAGCGTTAAAATGCTCGAGAAAACATACATTTTGAAAACCATTTTGACACTATGTCGTGGACCCCGGCTGCCACTTATTTGAATTATTTTAACAAATTATTCACTATTTTTCCCCTTTTTCATATATCCGACTTTTTATAAGATCGGGGGCTATACTTCATGTCTTGTATTAAAAAAATCGTAAATTTTACAAGCAAGCGTGATTTTAGTCTGAAAGTAATAATAATAAAGAAAAAATATAAAATTGGAAAATTTAAAACTTTAAAAATATACCTGACATCGCCTAGGTCTTATTTAAACTAAATTATGTATTTCCAATTCACTTTGATTTATATTTTGGACAATTTCAAACGCTTTTCAAATTGTCTTTAATCAATTTTTTAAATAAAAACCCTTTAAAATGTCTAAAAAAAAAACTACATCGTTATAACAAAAAGACAGGTTTAGCTGCTTGATTTTAAATTGTCGCATTTCAAGGAGCGCCGATAGAAATTTGTTTACATTTAGTCTAAAAAAAATTGAGAAAATTTGAGTCACATTGGACCACATTATGCATATCGATCAAAGTTTGAGGCTTAAATTTGTTTAAAAAAATAAAAAAAAAAAATTAAAAAAATAAAGTAAAAAAATAAAGTAAAAAAAATATTGAAAACTATGTTACCAGATGCGTGCTTAGCAGACCAAATTTAAATAAAAAGATTGCACTGTAAGTAAAGTAATGACTTTTACGGCACAAGTAAACTTAATTTTGAGTCTTAGTGGTATCTCCATTTTAAAAGATTGTGTCAAAATACACAGAAAAAATCATTGTCAAAAAAATTTCAATTATACTTTTGTTCGATTTCAAACTTACTTTCAATTACCTGTTTAATTGAAAATGAATTTGGTATAAAAAAAATTTCAGTTTTTATAACGTATAATAACAACATTGAAACAAATGCAAAAATTTTAACAAGTCGCCAAAATTAAAAAAAATCAGTAGAAAATTCGCGTTTCTTTAATTTTGGTGATTTTTTTTAAATTTTTTTTCGAATTTTGGCGTTTATTTTGGGAGTTTTTTTAAAATTCTGCAATTTGAGGATTGTTTTTTAAATTTTGGCAATTTTTTTCAAATTTTGCGATTTTTTCAAATGGTCTCGATTTTTTTAAATTTTGGCGATTTTTTTTTACAATTTTGATGATTTTTTTAAATTTTGTAATTTTTCCAATAGTAAACAATATTCAATTAAATTCTTAATAGATGTGAATAAAACTATAATTGAAAATAATATTAATTAAATAGATATAAATTATTTTAGTTGTTACTACAATTGCATCAACACTACCGAATTCAGTTAAACTTTTGCTGAATCAACAAATATTTTAATTAAAACTCAATTTTAGTTTTTTCTGTGTAGACATATTTAATTTTTAGTTTGCATTGTCTCAAACAATTTTTTGATTATATTTTAAGTCAAAGACTTCGAAATCTCTTATGAAATGATTTTGTTTATTGCTTTTTGTCGAAAATCAAATCTAACAATGATAGCCGACCATTTGCAGGCGATGTTTTCTAACGAAATTTTAAGATTCGAACCATATAAAACTATTTCCTATTTGATCCAAGTCAAAAATAAATATTTTCATATTAAATTTATAAATAACATTGTTACTTTCTAACGAATTGTATTAAGTTTTTAAATTTGTCAAATCATTTCGGGGGGGGGGGGGGGGGGCTTTAGCCCCCAAGCCCCTCCCCCCCCCCCTAGCTACGTGCCTGCTAGGAAGGCTATTTTGGGAATTCTTTTAAGTAACGATAATATCAAGTATTTCATCCAGTATTTAAATCGCAGTTTTGTCTATCAGGTTTCAGGTTAAATTAAACATTTAACCAAATTCAGGACTTTTTTCTATATGTATTCGTTTCCATATTTAAAGTTTAAATTTAAAAAAAAAAATATGTACAAGTTTCAATAGATATAAAGTTAACAATTTTTAAAAATGTTAAGTTTTCTTCGATCTTCTTTTATTTTATTCTTTTTAGTTTAAACGAGCTTAAGATGATTTATTTATTAATTATTTATTTTCAATATTTCGTCTCCACATTGGGTGACTTCTTCAGGGAACAAATATTACAATTAAAATTAAAATTAAAATTGTAATATTTGTTCCCTGAATAATATTGTAATATTTGTTCCCTGAAGAAGTCACCCAATGTGGAGACGAAATATTGGAAATAAATAATTAATAAATAAATGATCTTAAGCTCGTTTAAACTAAAAAGAATTAACAATTTTTAATTTGTATTTAATATACATAAAAGATTAATGGAAATTGAAAATTTCCATTTTCATTTTCAATTGCATTGAAAATGTGAAATCTTAAAATTTATATTTCTAAGTCCATCTGCTCCATACAGATGTCCAAAAATATTAGTTTAGAAATTTTAAATAAAAAAAAAAAATTAAAAATTTAAGTAGCATTTGTGTTTCTTTTATAAAACGATTATTTAATGGTTTTATTATTTTAATTAGCATTTATTTAATTCAAATTGTTAAATTTCAAATATAAATTAATTTAATCGAAGTAAAAATAAATTTAAGATATAAATTTTTTTCTAACAAAAATTGTAATTATTTTTAAATAGTTTTTTCTAGTTTTAAATATTTTTTATTTACAATAATTAAAAAAAAATCAAATAATGATGTCTCAATTCCAAAATGTTTAATATTTGCTACAAATCTGAAATCTGATTAATGAAAAAAGAATCCCGGGAATTCCCACACAAAATTTCCGGAATTGCGGGATTGAAAAAAGAGCGGGATTCCCGGGAATTCACTACACTAAAAAAAATAAGTTAGTAGAAAAGTTACACAGCAAAAACATGGCATTGACAGGTCAATACCGTAAAGATTACGAATTAATGATAGGCCATTAGCCATTCCATTACTTTAAAATACAAATTAAGGACTTACTGATAATGGGTTATAGCAGTGCTGATATTTAATTGCAAAATAACGAGTTACTGGAAATTGGTATAAGTATCGATTTCATATTTTTTTATTTTAATATTATATTAATTTGTTTTAAAAATTTTTACAAGTAAATTTTCCAAGCTCCAGTTATTTTAAATTGTTATTCAAGATTTCTTAAAAAAAATAACTTAAAAGATAGCCACTTTTTTTCTAACTCCTGGATAACCACTTATTTTATCATTGTGAGTAACCATTTATTCCTAATATAAAAGTAATAACTTATTCTTTCACTATGAGTAGCCAATCAGGTAACGCATTATTCTCACTTTTTTGTAAGCGAAAGGGCATTGACCACCCATGAATTTTAGGTAATCACGAACAAAAGTAATCAAGCGAGTAAATATCTTGGTAACTAGTGTATCCCTTTGTGCGCTATTTACACGCTTAATTACTTGGTAATGTCTGTTTTTGCTGGGTAGTAAAACGTCTTGTAAATCAGGTAATTTTCAGCAAATTTTTTTGATAAAATTATGCTTTTAGCTAAAATCGTATTTATACTTATTCAGCATTTAACTGTATTTTTTTAGCTAAAAAAATGTTCTGATAAACCCATTAATAGTGTGGACGGCAACCAGATAAAAATACAAACGCAGAATGAATGTTTCGCCATGTCAAAATGTAGTAGAGACGAGGAAATTGAGACTAAAAAGTACAACTCTTGTAAGATACATATATATAAAAAATCAACCATGGAACATTTTTGTATCTGTTTTTCAAACATAAAAAATTGTGGATTAAAACAACATAAATTTTGTGTTGTCACTGGCTAGTGAAAAAAATTCTCTATCAATTAATTAAATGACACAATAAAATATTTAAATTTAACTTCCAAACAAATATACGTTCAGGTAGACAGCATAAAGCGGAAGACAAGGACATTCTTGTTAGAAGTTTTTTATGTTTCCTTTTTCTTATTGCAAAAAAAGAGTTATGTATGTCATATTTTGTTAAAAACGCAGAATGAAGTAGATGTTGAGCCATGTCAAATGAAGTAGAGACGAGGAAATTGATACTAAAAAGTACAACTCTTGTAAGATAGATATATAAAAAAATCAACCATGGAACATTTTTGTATCTGTTTTTCATACATAAAAAAAATTGTGGATTAAAACAACTTTAATTTTGTGTTGTCACCGGCTTGAGAAAAAAAATTGTCTATTAATTAATTAAATGACACAATAAAATATTTAAATTTAATAAAGATGAAATGTGTATTTGTAAAATAAATGTTTATAGAGATTAATAATGTAGTGTGGTCAACTTTCAAACAAATTTACATTCAGGTAGACAGCATGTAGACTAGTGTGTTACTTTTCACATTTCCTGGATGAGCAAAAAGAATCAAAACATTTTTGATTTTTTCCAATATATTGTTCGACCTTCAAATATTATTTTCGCAAACAAAGACAAGTTTTCATAAAAAAACAGATTAATTTTTAACCTTACTTTTTAACACTTAAACGTGAGATTGGGTAGTTAAAAAAATATCTCCCCTTTTTTTGCTCCTTTACAACAATCTACAATCTACGAGTTAGGGTCGGGATACCTAAGTGATTTTGAAAAAATATAAGTGATTTTGAATAAGCGGCCCAAAAAAAGCTTTCTTTCAACTGTGCCAGCAACTCAATGAAGAGTCTCAATCAGATAATCTATGAATGTAAGGTAAATGTGTCCAAATCAACCAAATGTAGGCTCTTAAAGGATTTCCAGAGAATTACTCGCCAAAGCTGCCACAAAACTGACTTGAATTCGCTAAAATGAATTTACAAACCCACTGGCGAAAGGCAAGTCAATACTCGCTGTTGTTGGTAGGACTGTTTAAACATATATTTCATTTAAAGGTGATTTTTTCTGATGAGAAAAAGTTCAACCTTGATGGTTCAGATGGTCTTAACAAATATTGGAGACCCTACGTAAGAAACCACGATATTTCTAAAATGAAATTTCCGATGCGGATTCTTCATGGTTTGGGGCTTCGACGGTATGGCTGATTTGGAATTTTCAAGCACCAGAAAGAATTCATCTGAGTATATTACAGTATTAAAAGAGAAATTTGTGCCATTTATTGAAACTAGCATCGAAGAAAATTCATTTTCAAACAAGACAATGCCTCAGTGCATGTAAGTCGTCAGACAATGGTGAGGCTATCATCAAAAAATGTAAGAGTATTGGAATGATCCGCATGTTCTCCGGATCAAAACCCCCTTGAGAATATTTGGGGAAGCGGTTATTGCGTGTAGATCTATAACGTAAGAACTTTGAATAAATCTGGTAGACAGAATGTCTGATCGAATTTTTGAGTTCATTCAACAAAAAAAAATTACTGCTTTAAAATAATATTCTTAAATTTTTGTAAATATTTATATATTTACATTGTATTTATACACTCAGGGAACTTCTGCTTTAAAAATATGTAGTTGTTTGAGTTGCAATACAGTTTCTTTATTTTTTATGTAAATGTCAGTCATTTGTAGAACAAATTAAATTTTTTACTAACCTTGTAGTTCATTTAAAAAAACAAACCACATGAAATGACTGTTTTATGAATTTACATTATTTTTTTATAATTAAAAAAAAATGTTTGTTTATTTCTACTTACTAATATGTGGTTAATTTTTACTACAATTGTGGTTCATTTTTTGAACATGAAAAAACAAATGACAATGTTAGTTGAATTTACTGAAATGCAAGTCGTCATTTCTTTAAGTGAAATTTCATTTGTTTTTAACTACATTTGGTCTTTACTAACATAGTATTTTAAGTGTAATTATGAAAGACTGTATAACTTACGGGTTAAGGGGTATTAGAAAGGCTACGCTCCTTATGTACAAATTCCCTTCAACTTAGAATTTGTACATACCAAATAAAAGATGGCGGGTTTTTTAGGTTTTATACATTATATATTTTCTAACTAGTATTTGGGTTTGTATTTATTATTATTTTATTTTTAAGGTTAGGGTAGTTTTGAACAATTTAAAATTTCAATATTTCAGTTTTTAATATTTCTAGATTTAAGTTTGAATTTTTGGGTTTATTTTTAAATTTAATTTTATGTGCACTTTTTGATAATTCACTTTTTAACTTTAATATATCGGGTATAACTTTAATATAGCTGGTTGAAGGTAAATAAAAACGGGATGTTGTTTTGTTGACGATTTGAATATTGTGATGATTTTATGACAATGCAGTTGATGTTAAGTTGGCTGCAGTTTTCATGTTAACAGCTGATGTCAACTAGGGTTAGTATGGCAATGCTGTCGGCCAGGGATGGGTATTTCACAAAATTGTTCACGGCGTGAACATTCTCCCCGCCTTGATGTGTCAACATCTAAAAATAGGAGAGAGAAGAAAAGGAAAACAGAAGAAAAAGAGTATTAAGATCTGGGTGAATTTATAAATAAGTAATATTTGATTAAAAGGGTTATTTTTCAAATATACTTATGTAGGGTATAAGGATAGGGGTAGTAGAAATGTTTGTAATCAGGACTCCACTTGTTCCATTGTTCCTCCTTCAACGCTTCATCGGGTTTTCATCTTACAAGTAGGCAATCTTTGAGAATCCGACTTCAGCTGCAATTCTTGATTACTTTTTCTATCTATAAATATATGCTTTTAATGGAGATATGATTTATGGGTGATTAGAATTTGGGTGAGTGCAATTTTAGATATTGCTTTGTGTTTGTACACACGGGTGGGTTTAAGAATTTCGATAGAATTCTCGATTTATGGGTAATTGCAATTTTAGATATTGCTTTGTGTTTGTACACACGGGTGGGTTTAAGAATTTCGATAGAATTCTCGATTTATGGGTAATTGCATTTTGGATAAATGCATTGTGTTTTTACATGGGTGGGTTTTAGTATTTTAAACTAATACTAGATTTGAGGGTGAGTGTAAGTATTTTATAAGAATACTCGTATCTAGTTAGCAACTAGATTTATGGGTGAGTGATCACAACATTTTGTTGTGAGTTTAGTCAAAATAAACTTTGACTATAATATCGTATGGGTTAGTGTTGTATATATGGGTGTTTATGACTTAGTGCGCAGTTATATTTAAAATATTAGAATACTCTGGGCACAAGTACCAATAATAATTTGACCTTGGGTAATGTGGGTTAACGGCTGGCTAATGAAATATTCAGAAGCCATCTTCGCTCTTCGACTGGGGTTTTTCCTTTTCTTTCGACAAGACTTTACATTTGCATCCTTCGGGTTTATCAAGCGCACACCATATAAGGTGCTGAATATTCCATAACTGTCAGAATTAAAGTCATGCTGATAGATATGACGTTTTTGCCGCTGATTTCTGAGCAATTGACTTGGGTTGCCAGAGCTAATAGCGGCAGAGCATCCCCGCCCCGGAAAAATTCGGGAGCATACTGTCCAAAAGATCAGTACTAAAAGGGTATGTAGGTCAAATTTGGGTAGTTTGAAGAAAATTAGTTCTTCTTTCGCCGTTTTGCGAATTCCAAGAGTCTTATCTTTATCAGACTTTGGATGGGTAATGAAATAATTAACCTCTGAATTATTTTCGGGTAAGTTGGCACTTTTACCGTCGCTGAGGGTGTGCGAGCTAGTTGAATCGTCTTCAACGTACATATCATTTCTCAAACTTTGAGAATTTTTTGGATGAATAGTTTGTACGGAAGGTGGGTAAGGGTTTTCAAGTTCACCAGTGGTGAAATGTGAAATAAATTCCCGAATTTCATGAGTGGGTACCATATTTGAAGTTGATTCAACTGCGTTCAAATTCTCCAATTCATTGATGGGTGTTGTATGTAAATCTGATTTACTATCAAATTCTTCAGAATTAATTACAAATTCTAACAACAACTCATCAATATCAGCTGTTGGTGATGGGGTGGGTTTCATAGAGGCGAACCATGAATCAAAGAATTCATCATTTGCCACATCTGATTGTGTATGGGTGGGGTTTTGAGTGGGCTTTTGAGTGGGTGGTGCTAATAGAGCTTCCTCAAACTGGACCATTTTACGCCGATATAATTTCTTGGCCTTCAAGTATTCATGGCTGAGTTTCTCGAGATCTATTGCTTCAGCTTCTTTTGGGTCTTCTAGGAGTGTAGATTCAATAATTTTCATAAAAAGGGTGGATATCTTTGACCAACTACGATCGAGTTCACAAATATGAACTCTTATGGCCACGCCTGACCGCGGAACTCCTCCAACCCGGCTAAAGTCATCATCAAATACCGCGAAGTCCGACTGGATATATCCGAGGAGTGCGTTGGCCCACACTTTTAATTGGGGCATTTTATTAAAAAAAAACCTTTGGGTATTTTATAAACAATTATAGAATTTTTGGGTAAACCTAACTGTTGGCTACGAAAATAGGGTAAAACTGGGTTAAAATCCAAGTTTAACGTAATGGTACGGTGGAAGAATATGGGTTAATTGCTTGTCCGCTTGCCAAAAAAGGTTAAACGTTACCAATTGCAGGGTTTCGGCCAAAAACGGGTTAAAAATCTAAATTCTAAAATTTAACGGTAATATATGGGTTAAAATTTTTGTTTTCTGTGGTAAGCGGGTTAAAAGTGGTATAAAATGGGTTAATAACACCTTTTTTACAATACAGCTAGTTAAATTTGGGGTTGCTGTACAAAAAGGTTTAAATAAGTTTTTACCGGTAGCAAAAGGGTTAATAAAGTTTTTGTGGTACACAACGGGTTAATATTTGGGAAAAATGGGTTAAAAAAAAATTTTACAATTAAATTTTTAAAATTAATTTTTTATTTTTTTTTTTTATATCGGTCTTCAAATTTCCAACTGGGGGTTTAAACACTGTACTATAGGGAGCTACACTAAAGTAAAAGTTACTATTAGTTTGTCAGACAAAAATAATAAAAAACTAGACAAATTCTATGAAAAGGGTGGGTGGGGTTTATGTACTAGTTTTTATGTAATTATTTGCTGATTTGTGTTAAAATGTGTGGAAATTTGTAAAAATTATTGGTTTAAAATTTTTAAATAAGTTGTAAATACTTCAACTTACAGACCATGTAATTGTAGGGTACTAATATATTTACGTGTATGGATGTATGTAGATATGTTTGGTTCGTCTTCCAGTTACACGTTGAAACACACAAATGTTGTTGTTATTGTTTTTAAAGTTGCTGTGACGTATTGCTTTCCTTTCAAACACTTGATATTTTGTATTTTTGTTTTGTTAAATTTGTTAATTTTTTAACTTTGTACCTATATATGTCAATTTGGTTGTATTTTTATTTGTTATACAGTGTTTTGTTTTATTGGGTATTTTTTATTAAAATAATAAATTCTTGTTTTTACAAATTTTATAAAAAAATATATTTTATTTTTTAATTTTACAAAAATTTATGGGTTATTTTTTTTTCTAAATATATTTTTAAAATTTAATTTTAAGAGAAAAAAAAAATTTTTGCAAATATAAAAAATTTTTTTTATTTATTTTCTTTATATTTATTTAACACTGGGTTTTTGTGTTTTTATTTATAAGTTTTTAAACTGTGTAACTTGTGTGTTTTTATGTATTTATATTTTTTAAAAAAAAATTTTTTATTTTCTTTTTCCTTTTTGTGTTTAAACAATATGTGGTGTCACTGTAGCTTTTTTGTATTGAATGTTCGTAACGTTGTGTGTTTGTTTTGTTATTTTTAAACCAAATTTATTGTTCTTTTTTTGAAAAATTTTTTTTTTGTTTTATGTTTTTATTATGTTTTTATTTTACACTTTTTAGTACAATTTTAATTTGCTTATACCGATGTAAAAATATTTTAGGGGTGGGTTTTTAATTTGGTTTTTAAAATATATTGTTTTTACACATTTTTATTGCGGGTAAATTAGAAAAAAGTTTTTAATTTGTTTTGTTGTTGTTCTTACTTTCACTTAGTTAGTGGGGTTTTTTTTCTAACATTTTCTTTTAAAAATGTAAATAAATTTTGGTTGACACAAATATTTTAGTGTGTAAGAAATATTTTTTCTGTCACTGTATTTTTTTTTTTTTTTTTTTTTTCAGTTTGTATATATGTAACGTTTTGTGTGTTTATTACTTTTTGTTTTTAATAAAATTTTTTTAGCAATTTTAGTTTTATTTCTTTTGTTTTGCTAATTTTTAGGGTTTTATTAATTTTATTTTAATGTTTGTATTGTTTCTAATTTATTTTTTATTTGTAGCAAAATTATTTTTTGGGGGTGGGTTTTTTTTTAAATTTTAATTTGTTTTTGTGTTAACACTATCACATTTCACTTGTGCACTGTGTGTCTTTTGTTTTCAAACTTTAATGTTTAAGTAATATGTACTTTTTTGTTTGTTAATTTGAAATTTTTAAATATTTTGTGGACTGTATTTTTTTTTGTAGATCACTGGCCTTTTCTCCTAAAAGGACCATGTATAACTTACGGGTTAAGGGGTATTAGAAAGGCTACGCTCCTTATGTACAAATTCCCTTCAACTTAGAATTTGTACATACCAAATAAAAGATGGCGGGTTTTTTAGGTTTTATACATTATATATTTTCTAACTAGTATTTGGGTTTGTATTTATTATTATTTTATTTTTAAGGTTAGGGTAGTTTTGAACAATTTAAAATTTCAATATTTCAGTTTTTAATATTTCTAGATTTAAGTTTGAATTTTTGGGTTTATTTTTAAATTTAATTTTATGTGCACTTTTTGATAATTCACTTTTTAACTTTAATATATCGGGTATAACTTTAATATAGCTGGTTGAAGGTAAATAAAAACGGGATGTTGTTTTGTTGACGATTTGAATATTGTGATGATTTTATGACAATGCAGTTGATGTTAAGTTGGCTGCAGTTTTCATGTTAACAGCTGATGTCAACTAGGGTTAGTATGGCAATGCTGTCGGCCAGGGATGGGTATTTCACAAAATTGTTCACGGCGTGAACAAAGACTAATTGACTTTGTTATACCTTTTTAAATAGTAAAATAAAAATAAATGAATAGTTTTTTTTTGTTAAATACTATTAATTATCCATTGGTTTTACTTTTATGCCGGTTACTACTTTTTTTTAACTAACGAAATTTAATGAATTCAATGTGTAATTATAGTTTTGCAACGCAGTATAAAGAGACATTTTATTAGGGATAGTTTTCAAAGTTGACTGAAAATATAATTTCTTAGTGTAAATATAAAATATGCAAGAAAGATTAGTGCAGAAATATTAAAAGAACGTTATTCCAAGTGCCTGCTACTTAAAACAATAGCTCACTACTGTTACCAGTGATTTTTCAATCACAGTGATGAAATCACTGGTACAAATAAAACGCTCGTCTCTAGTAAGCATTAGTATTTAGAAACCTGTAACAACATATTATTTATAGTGTCCGACTGAGTATTCGGCTTCGGAGTTCGGCCAAAAAGTGAAGTTCGGCCAAAAAGTGAAGTTCGGCCAAGTTCGGTGTTCGGCCAAATTTTGGCCGAATTTGGCCGAACTACCGTCCTTTTTATGATTATTTATAAAAAGCTCAAACAATTATACTTTTATGTTTTGCAATTTATTTCGAGTGGTAAGTAATCCTAAAAAGAGAATAACAGGTTTATCAATTTGGGATAGACATGATGCAGTACCAGACTTAGAAGTAGCAGAACCAAATGAAAATTTTATTGAAAAAGAAATTAAAATGTTTATTACGGAGCCTTTAAGTCCAGAAATATAAATATATTTGAGTATTTTAATTCAAGTCCATTTACAAATATAAAAGCTGTAGCAATAAAATATTTATCAGCCCCACCAACTAATGTAGCTAGTGAACAGCTTTTCAGCGCTGCCGGACAGCTGTATTCTGATAGACGGAGCAATTGACATGGTGTGAATGCGGAAAAATTGCTTTTTTGTCATTACAATATCAAAGTTTTTAAATTTAAATATTAAATATTAAAGTTTAAGTTTTTTATTCTATATCAACTTAAAAATCGATCAACTAGTTTTCTTTGACTATAAAATATAGTACAAATATTTTATTCTTTTTTTGTACTTAAAATAGTACACCTATTTTCCAAATATGATTTTTTAAAAAAATATACCTATAAATTTTTATTTTTGTTTATGTTTAATAACTTTTTGGTTTAAATTTATTGATCTAAAAAACAATTTATATTTTTTTTTTATTAAAACAAAAAGTTCGGCTTCGGCTTCGGCCGAACATTGATATTATGGCCTAAGTTCGTCTTCGGCCGAAAAAAATGAGTTCGATCGGACCCTAATTATTTATATTGCTCAACAAATATGTTTGCAATATAAAAATTTGTCCACATTGTCGCCAAATACCAAAACGATCATAAATCGTTTTTTGGCCGAAGTCTTCGGTCGTACACTAGTAATCATCAAAAACAAAAATATAATGTGTTATTTTTAGAGTTATTCTAATCAGGCTTTCAAGGTCATGAATTTTCTAAACGTAAATAAAAGACTTTTTTATTTCATTTTTCGTATTCCTACGTTTCGTCGGTATTTTCCGACATCCTCAGGGATTCGTTTTTTATTAAATCTGGCAACCATGTAAATATAAAGAAAATAACCACTAAGAAATATCAACAACAATAAACTTAACATTATAATAATTTCACTTACAATTAGTCTTCTCGTCAAATTTACATCATTTTTTAAAAAATACACATCAAATGTTTTATACGACATTTAATGAACGACACAAAACAGATTTAATTAATTAAAAATAAATGCAAAAATAAATCTCGAAAAATTAAAATATCACAGTTGAATTATTCTTATAGCTAAGATCACAGTTGGAGTAGAACTAAGTTAAAGCTATGGTGTAATTAGCGTTGATGTTATTTTTATCTTCTTTTATATTTATTGAAATTTCCGTTTTCTCCTGTATTCTTAGGCTTTCAATAGTGTAGCGTTTATTTTGGTTTCTTTCCTTATTTAATATTTTTACGTTTTTTAAGTCGGGATTGTGTTGCATTTCTATGCAGTGTATTGCCAATCCAGTTGTTTGTTTTGATTTTCTAATGTCAGATTCATGTTCGTCTAATCTAGTACCCAAACTTCTTTTTGTTGTGCCTATATACACTTTTTCACACGTTTCGTTTTCTTTGCCATCACACTTGATTTCGTACACTACGTTGCTCTGTTGTGTTTTTGCAATTTTACTTTTTGTTTGTGTAAACAACGAGCTTATTGTTTGGTTGGGTTTATGTGCTAATTTTATTTCTTTATCTTTAATAATTTCTCTAAGTTGTTTATTTTCTGTAAGCCTAGGAATGTATTGTAGGCTATAGAATCTGGTGTTGCCAGATGTATTATTATTGTGGGAGTTATTGGTTTCCCCTGAATTATCATTTAATGCTATATTAATTAAATTGTTTATTATATTTTTAGGAAAACTGTTGTTATTCAATATTTCTTTGATTTTGTTTATGTTTTTAGGTATGAATTTTTTATCACTTAATTTGACGACTTTTTTAATTAAATTTGACGCTGTGTTAATTTTCTGGTTTCTTGGTTGTGTGGAGTGGTAGTTTATTAAACGTCCTGATGCAATGGATTTTGCATACCAATCTGTCACGATTCTGTTGTCTTCTCTATAAATTTTCATATCTAAATACGGTATTGAATTGTTTTCTTCTTTTTCAATTGTGAATTTTAATTTCGTATGGTAACTATTAAATAATTTAAGAATCTGATCTTCATCTTCTTTTTTTATTATTGCAAACAAATCGTCTACATATTTAGTTATTAGTTTAATATGTATATTTTGCTTACGTAGTTCTTCTATAAAAAATATAAAAAAAATTGAACAAAAACAATTTGTAAATAAATAAATGCTTAGCAGAAAAAACTTAATTATCAACATGATGACGACACATGTCATATGTATGAATAACAAGTAATAAAAAAAATTTTATGAATATTTAAATATTCATCAAAAACGAGGAAGAAAGAGAATCCCGACGATTTAAAAAAAATTTGAATGAATGAATCATATTAACTACACACAGAAAAATAAAGTGACAAACGAATTGAAAGGTGTATTTTGGTGTCTACAACCATTAAATTTGGCTAGTACAACCATATTTAAATGTGATTCCAGAAAATTTTTGGTGTTGCAACTAAAATTTAGTTGTAATAACCGAATAATCAATATTCAGTAGTACCAACAGATTTTAGTTGTAGTAACCAAATTTCAGCTGAAAAATTACAAATTTTTTTTCTGGGTGTATAGATGTATAACAATTTTTTAAGTATTCAGAAATTAAATTAAAAAACAAAAAAAAAACAATTTATTGTTAGACAATTCTCTTGTTTTACGCTATTAACGATTAAACTTGTTTTATAATATTCTATAACAGTGCTGGTAAGTTCGGTTACTTTTCAATACTCGATACCACTAGATATTTTTTAATTGGCTACTTGATATAAAATACTCGCTACCCTTAACGGTTTGTAAATTTCAAATTCGCTATAAATTTTCAGAATTTATTTTTAAAAAAATTTCCACTTTTATTGAAAATTAAAATTTTTAAATGTTTTAAAAATTTCAAACAAGTTTTCAATTTATTTTTTGATCAATGGTTATAATCTTTAACTTCAAACTCATATGTATATTAGTTCTCATGTAGTGAGTAAACTAGTTCATATGAATGTTTGATGTTTGGCATGGGATTGTTACCGCTTTCAAAACGTGTTCTGATGATGGGAACATAGAAAATTCCCGAAATAGATCTATCAACACATTCCTGAAAGGGTCAAATAATAAATTTGAAAACAAAAAACTCTATAGATTATTTGTTAGGACAATATCCTAATGAAGAAATATAGAGTATGGCCTCGAACTTGAATAATTTTCATTTTCATTGCACAATTAAAGGTCGAGAAAAAAACATAATTTTTATTTTTAATAAAAATTATAACAATTTTTTAAGAAACTATTCAATGTTTTCAATAAGGTTTTTTAACTTTGGTTTTTCCACTCATAAAAAAAGTTAGTTCAAAAGTATGTTCAAATTCAGTTGAGCTAATTTTTTCTGTAGTTATCACAAAAAATCAGTAATTTAACTAAAGTTATTAGTTATCTTATTTTACCTCAAGAACAAATTTCATACGTATTTGAACTAATTTTTCGACAATTTACAAATTTTTGCCAGTTAATATAAACTACAATTGTTTTCAAACCATTAACTTTTTGTGTGTTCGCTATCAGTCTCACTTGTAGATAGCGTTATTTTATCATAATTTTTTTTTTATAATCATAAAATAGGCTATATCTCGGAAACTAAGCGAGATAGAGCAAAATGGACCACAAATCGTTACTACTACTTACCTACTACTTATATTCCAGGTAATAAGTATGGACCTGAATCTGGTCAGATCCGAAAAGATATTTTTACCAGAAATTTTCAGTTGATTTAGCTTAAAAATTCTGTGGATTTATCTAAATTCTTAGTTAATTTAATTACATCTGTCAACGCAAATTTAGTTCTTCTAAAGTTTTGGTCACCTAAATTTAGCAGACTGTGATTGCCAACATCATTGAAAATTCTGCTGGCGCAAATTTCTGTTGTCGTAGCTGAATTTTCAACAATTTGTACGGGCTTTTTTTATGAGCGTTCCTTTAGTTTGGTTTTTTTCTTGCAAATTATTTTAGCGGAGTCGCATTTTTGTATTGTTTTACTGTCCAAAATACAAATTTAAAAATATACACTCATAAAAAAAGTTAGTAAAAAATTGTGTTAAATGCGTTTCAACTCAATTGAACTAATTTTTTCTGGTTAAATCTGCCATTTAACTAAATTTATCAGTTTTCCCATCTAACCTCATGAACAAATTTCAGTTGTACTTAAACCATTTTTTTCTCCTAAGATTTGGTCACTTTTTTTAAATGATTTTGAGAGTTTGTCTGTTAGTTTAGAAATATATCTCTATTGGCTGCGTAAAAAAACAAAAACTATGTGTTTGCTAGAGTCTAATTATGTGCATTTCTTTAATAAATGTGGTGGTGTTTTTTTAAGTCTGTATCAATTTTTTACACAAAAACAACAACAAGCGCTTGTAGAAAAACATGTTTGTGCTTGTACTTCAGTCAGAAACGGAATGCCGAGAAGAAAGTAAGACAAAATTTTGACTACTAAAATATTTAATTAATAAATATGTAAGTATTAAATAATATAATTAAATATTATGTTTCTTTTCTTTCATCCTTTTAATATTTTCATACAATTCTACAAGGAATTAACAAAGAAACCAAAAAACAGACAGACGACAATGATCGAGAAAAATAAAGAGGTGGTTGTCTTTGAAATATGTATCCAGTTTTTGTAGGAAGCCGATCCCGAAACGAAAAAATGTTGCAGTTGAAAATATAATTAAATTCATAAAATATTAAGGTTAGTTTTAGAATAAAAAATATTTTTCCATATGCGAATATGATTAAATATTGTTTTTCTTTTCTTTCGGCCCTTTAATATATTCAAAAAAATCGATTGATAAAGAAAACAAGAAACAAAACAAACACAAACAAGGATGACAAAAAAAGTGTTTTACAATCAAATTAAATGCACAATTAAAGGTCGAAAAAACATAATTTTTATTTTTAATAAAAATTATATCAAACTTGTATTAAATAAAGAATACTTATAATTGGTTGCCACCTGATGTAGAGTTGGCGAATTTATTGAAGCTTTTTATTTCATAGCCCTGATTCATTATTTTACTTCATTATTTTACTATGTGAACACGGAAGGGGGCGCAGCGATACATATAAATGATAGAAAACTCATACATATTATTTTTCTAAATTGATTTTGTTGTCACCGGGAATCGAACCCGGGACCATCTGTGTAACAGTCCAACGCTCTAACCATTACACCACAACGCCCACAAATTTAATTTAGAAAGGTTGAGGTTAAGAAGAAGAATAAAAGTTTTTCTCTACAATTTAAAAACACTATTAATTTTCCTATCAGACTAGACTAGTTTTTGACTTTTTAATGGCAGACAAAAAAAATGTTAATAGGGCTCGGACCAAAATTATTCTTCAAAATTAGTGAACAGTTTATTTTTTTAATTGGTTTAAATATTTGTTAAAAACCTACTTATTTTGATCGGTTTTCGGATTTGAGGCCTGAAAACCCGAGGGGTCGGTTTCGGTTAAAGCCAAACAGCTTACGCGTATGTGTAAGTTGTGATTTTTTGTTGTGTATCAGATGGTTAAAGGGTTAAATTGTAATATTAAAGGCCTAAATAGCAACCGAAAAGAATACTTATAATTGGTTTTTATTTAATAAATAATTGGAAAAAGTGATAGTTATTTCAGCAGAATTTAAAAAAAAAAAATTATTAAAAATTATTGTATATTAACTAAATGTTTTACCTGTTTTTAACCAACTAACATTAACTGATTTATTTTCATTTTCATTTAACAATTTTTCCACCAAATTATTGTAAGTTAACTAACATTTTTACCTAAAATTTAGGTCACCTAAATATAGCAGATTGTGATTCTCAACTTCACAGAAAATTCTGCTGTGGAAATTCAGGTACTATTTTCTGTTGTCGAAGCGGAATTTTCAACTGTTTATACGGGCTTTTTTTATGAGTGTAGAGTAGTTACTTTTAAGTATCAAGCTTCCAAAAAAAAAAGACAAATACTCGAAACCCATTGCTCATTCTGTTACCAGCACTTTTCTATAACCACAAACAATATAAATTTCGCAGTGAATTATTTATAACATTAATATATGATAAGATATGAATGTATATTTATTCAAATCAAACTAAAAATCGATTAGTATACATTCAAACCCTCTATTTGATAATATAGATAGAAAATTAAATTCGTATAGATCACATGTTGTGGAAAATCGTCACGTTTGTCACCAACTAAAAACGAAATGATATGACTAATTAGAAATCATGCACTTAAATGAGAGTCAAGAATAGAAAACATTAACAGATGTGAAAATTAGAAATGTGTTGATATTATTTGTCCAATTAAATAAATCGAAAACAATTTAACAGATTTTTTGTTGGCTTAGTATGATTTTGCACATTATTGCATCAATTCTAATAATAGCAAATACATAATTTTCACATAATCTTGGGATGCTGATCACAAATATGGCAACAATTTTAAAATCGTACTGTTAGTTTTCAAAATATTTAAACTTTTTGATTTTTATTAAACACTCTGTTTTTTTTATAATTTTCGTCTCAATACTGCTACAGTGGAATTGAAATATTACAGCGGAACTGAACTAAAAATTTTAAAAAAAATTTTATAGTTTTGAAATTTACGAAAGTTAAGTTTTCATTTGAGTATAAGTATATGTTTTAATGTTAAAGGATGTTTCCGGGATTATGTAAGGAATTCAAAATTTCTCATTTGATGAATTTCATATCAAAACCGATATGCATTGAACCGGACCCTCTCAGATTTTGATGAAATTTGGCATACAGCTACATTTTACCTATACAAACACAACCTCATTTTTAGAAATTGCATTTTTGAACATATAAGGGCGTGGCAAGGTATCGATGTTTTTGAAAAATGACGATAATATGTACTTTCAAGCTGTGATTTCTGTGGAATGGCATACACTCTAAAAAATTTATATTACACTGAAAATTTTTTTTGGCAAAAATAAAACTTTAAACTGGAAAAACTCTTCAAAAAATGAATGAAACTTCACTAAAAGTTAGCAAATAGTCCGAAAGTCAACAGTATGAGCTGCGCAAAATTATATATTAAATCCAAAAAAATTAAAAAAAAAAAATTTACCAAGGGTAAGTCCATATTTTGGGGGTGTCTGAAAAAATTGATAATACGATTCTTGTTCTTATCTATTAGAATTACAAAAAAATCTGTATAACTTTCAAAGTATAGCTACTTTATTCTTTTTTGTCACACAGTGATATCACAATATAAGGAAGTTAACAAGAGATGCATTTACTTAAAAAAACTTAAAAAAAAGAAATTTTAACAGTGTAATTTTTCGAAAGTTGACTTATATACCTTTCTAATGGCACCAAGATCTTTGAAATCGGTTGAGCCATTCCGTAGTAATCGCTGCTTAAAAGTACCTATTACCGTCATTTTTCAAATATTTCGATACCTTGCCACGCCCACAATTTTTCGAAAATGCAATTTTTAAAAATGAGGTTGTGTTTGCATAGGTAAAATGTAGCCGTATGCAAAATTTCATCAAAATCGGAGAGGGTCGGGTTCAAAATGTGTCTTTTTTATAGGTTTTGTATAAAATTCATCATTTATAAGTTTAAGGCCTCTAGTTTTTCCTGCAGCTTGCAGATTTCGTTTTTTAATAACACCAAACTACACCTTTCGCAACTGTAATTCAAAAAATATCTATTGGAATTCAGAAAACATCAATTGAAATTTATAAATTTGTAATTCAGAAAATAGTAATCGAAATTCAGAAAATCATCAATTAAAATTCAATATTTAGAAAATATCAATTGAAATTCAGAAAATGTCAATTAAAATTCATAAAATATCAATTGAAATTCAGAAAATATTAATTGAAATTGAAATGAAATGTTTTCTGAATTTCAAGTAATATATTCCGAATTTCAATTGATATTTTCTGAATTACAATTGATTCGTTTCTGAATTTCAATTGATATTTTCTGAATTTAAAATGATGTTTTCGGAATTTCAATTGACATTTTCGGAATTTCAATTGACATTTTCTGAATTTTAAATGATATTTTCTGAATTTTAAATGATTTAATTTTCACTTTCTGAAGTCATTTAAAAATCGTTTTTGAGAAGCGCTCTGAAATTGCGGGCTTTGTAAGTTAATTAAAAGTTTTTATTTGATTTATTTTTTTTTTTATTTATTTTTTAAAACAAATTTTTTAATACTTGAATATAAATTTATTTAGATTTTAACAAAATATATATTATTTTTTCAACACTCAGAGAGACGTATAAGCAACTCGTTTCCTTAGATTAAAAAGAAAAAGTAAAATTGAATTGCAGGTTTTTGGTCGATTTTTTCAAATTGATTGACGATTTTTAACAAAAACATCGTCAAATTTACGATTTTTTCTCAAAGTCATCTGGCCGCCTTGCTGTCAAGCTAATTATTTATAAACGTGACAAGTGCGTATCGCAAAATTGTAAATGTGGTAATGTTGCTATTGGGAGTGAGCGCGTGACAAGTGAATCATGCGTTAACGACTTTGAAATTTATATTAAACACGCGAGTAGTGCAACGGAACATGAGAACGATGGATAACATTTTTTTATATTGTTTTGTAAATGTTTAGATTTAAAAAAGATTTTTCAATATACCTATTTTAAAACTGGATTTCGAATACTTAAAAAGACCGTATTTTTTTCGACCCGGTTTTATGTTTTTCAATACAGATTCAAATACTTGATTTTCCCAGTACTCAAATACTTCTAAAACCGGCCTATTGCCAAATAAATCAAAACCTGTTTTTGACAACACTATGGAAGCTATAAGATTCAGCTGAAATGTTCATCCTTTAAAAAAATTCCTTCGATTCTTAATACTTTTCTATTAAAACATCCTACAATTTCCACCGAAAATTTCATGAGTATTTCGTGAGTGTGAGTATTAATTAAAATAATTCAAGTGAGTCAAAAGTTATCAATACGCTCATCTCTACCATTCATCATCCACATCATCATGATGTGTATAAATACAATTTAAAATATGTACTGCAAAAACATTTACACTTAATTTGGGTTAAGAGTCATTTATTTTATTTTTACACCGAGTGAAAAGTAGAGAGCTGAAAAATGTCTTTTAAAAAAAATAAAAGCAAAAAGAACAATTTTATACAATTAGCACAAAGATCATAGAGATTTAACAAAGTGAAAAGTCTGGTCATATAAATGTACATATATAAAGAAACATGATGTTGGCAACACTTGTACATGTTTGCACTAATTGTTAAGTGTAATTAAATGAAAGTGTTATTAAAAAAAAACAATAGGCTCAATTAACAATCGGTCAAAAGATGTCAATTTAAATAAGTTCAACAACTTTATTTTTCTTTTGATAAAAAAGTCGCAGAAATAGATAGCAAATTAAAAAATTTAACTTTATTAGAGCGATTTGATTGATAAATGACTATATATTCAGAAGATTCACATCATACGATTAAACGAAAAATAACTTTTACTGATTTTTGTGTCTCCGCTATCAGTCTCACGTGTAGATGGGGTTTTTTTCTCATAATTTTTATTTTATAATCATAAAATACGCTATATCTCGGAAACTAAGCGAGATGGAGCAAAATATACCAAAAATCGTTATTCCGTACCTAAGGAGTGAGATCAGTCAAACTAGTACAAACGTTTTACCTTTCTAAGCGCTTTTTTGTTTTATCAAGTAAGTTTTGAAAATATACCTAAATTGTATGTAAAAAGTATCAATCCAAACGATTATTTAGTTCCCACAAAACCACACATTGCCAAATAATGGGTAAAGTAATGTATATCCTTAGGGCTTAACGCATTACACCTTACTTCAATGATTAATGTTAGAGGCGATGAGCCTAAAAATGGGCTCATTACCTAGTAGGGGGTTAAGTCACTGGTTACTTATATGATTACCGGGTTGGGAAAAGTAATGTGTCTATAAATATATTTTCATAAAAAAAATTTATAAAAAAATTATTACAAATCTTTTGAGATTCGAACCTGGGGTATCTGGTTGTTAGACGAGCACTCTATCAACTGATCTATCGTCACTTATAATAATGGGTTGCTTAAAATGTAAATAAATTGTTGTGCTTCGAGTTTTCACTTGTGTTGTTCAAAATATAAACCTTACCCCCATGCTTACAAAAATCACAAAGTAAGGTTTCTAAATATAGATTTTCAAAAAAAATATTTTAAATATTACTTTACGCTTATATTTCATGCACTTACGATCTGTAAATCATTACTTTATGCTTTGCAATATTGTAAAAGGTAATGATGTATCATTACAAAGTAACCCAGGAGTGCGTAATTATTGGTAACTCATTACTTTAGGTTTCGAAATAATGATGAAGGTATGGAGTATACTTAATAATCGCATGCATTATATAACCAACTATTGGTAACTCATTACTCTATGTTTTGAAATAATGCTGAAGGTAAGGAGTATTCATTACAAAATAATGCATTATATAACCCATTATCGGTAACTTATTATTCTTGGAAAATAATAATACAGGTAATGAGTATATATTACAAGGTAACGCATTAATTTATCGCAACATTATAATCAACAAAAAATAAGAGAAAAAATAATTTTAATTTACAAAGAAAACCAGATGGTACTCTTACAAAAAGTGATAAAAAAAATAAAGGTTTTACGAAAAACGGGTTCTAGCGTTGTTAAAAAAATAATGACACTCGTATTGTTAATATAAAACCGCGAACCGTAATTAAAAAAGGGTATTTCTGATCCAAATAATGCTAAAATAAAAATGAAGACATCCTAGAGCCTGTCAAACAGAAAATCAGCTGATAAGCCAACTGTCCAGAGTTTTTGGTGAGAAAAGTTAAAAAAAAGTGAATGATTAAAAACATATAAAGTGCAAAAAATGCAGAGCAGAAACTACAGGAAGAATGCGTAAGCCAAAGAACGTGTCGAAAAACTGTGTCGTAATTTTGTAACAATATATGATTGTTGTAAGTTTGACAAACAATTTGCACTTGCGGCAAAAGGATTACTTTTTACATAACAAATGTCCCTTTAAACACCGATTTGAACATAAGAGAGAGTTTGTAGATAAGAGAGTTCAACCCCAATTAATTGGCCAAAACTGAGGCCAATAGAAAGATATTGGGCTGTGGTGAAAATAATTATGATGAACACAAAACAAGTCACCAAAGATGCTAAAACTGTTAAAACTAACTAACCACCTATACTCCCGTTCAGATCAGGAAAGTAATTTTTAGCTGAAATTTTGTGTTGATTCAGCTTAAAATTTTTCTTGAATCAGCTAAATTCTTAGTTAATTTAAATACACTGTCAACCAAAATTTTGTTCTTTTCAAAATTTAGGTCACCTTAATTCTGCTGGCACAAATTCAGGTACTATTTTATGTTGTCGTAGCTTTATTTTCAACTATTTGTACTGGCTTTTTTTTATGAGTGTAAAGTAGTATTTATGAGAACGTAAACAAATTGATTCAATATGTTTTGTTCATGTGCTTTATTTTTATTTTTTGTTGTGTTCAGTGTCATATTAATTGTGATAAAACAAATTTAAGGAATACTGTATGCCCAATGTAGTTAACACTTCTTTGTGATAAGGATAACATAATATGCAATATCATACTCTTAGCTTTTCATATATATCGTATTGAGAACTGAACACCCCAGCAAAACTTTGGTAATGGGTGCGATAAAGTAATGCATTACCTTGTACTGTGTACTCCTTACGTGTATCAATATTTTCCAACAAGAAGTAATGAGTTACCGATAATTGAACACTAATGGATTACCTTGTAATGATACCTCATTACATTTTACATTACTTCAAAACATAACATAATGACTTACCAATCATCAATTACATAATAAACCTAAAGTAAGTTTTAATATATATTTTTGAAAATCAATTTATAGACACATTACTGTGTGATTTTTTGTAAGCATGAGGGTAAAGTGTATATTTTTGATATCACGAACGAAAACACGAAGCACAACAACTCATTTACATTTTAAGCAATAAAATATTATATGTATCGATAGCTCAGTTGGTAGAGTTCTCGCCTAACTAATTCTTAAATACCAGAGACCTAAGGTTCGAATCCCAACATGACCACGTAATTTATTTAATAAAAAAAAAAGTTATTTATTTAATTAAAAAGAAATATGTGTAAAAAAATTTTTTTATGCATTTTTTTTATGAAAATCTATTTATAGACATATTACTTTTTCCCACCATGTAACCATAGAAGTAACCAGTTACTTTACCCCCTACAAGGTAATGAGTTAAACCCATTACTTTGAGGCTCATCGCCTGTAAAATTCATTAGTGAAGTAAGGTGTAATGTAATGCGTGAAGCCCTATGGCGATACATTACTTTAAAGATGATTTGGTAATGTGTGGTTTTGCTGGGAAGATATATCCGATTTTTAAAACCACCTTTTTTCTCCAAAAAATGGACGTTTGATGTAACTCCTAAACTAACAAAGTAAGAATCTTCAAATTTGGCACGTAGCTTTTTCTAATGACCAAAACAATGCATTTCTGGATATTCAAATTCTTTAGTGGTAAAAATAGGTTAAGTTTCAAAAATTTGATTTTCGGATCCTTTTTTTTTTGGTGGGTAGGGCGGAGTGGGCACATATATGTAAACATTTTTCTTTTTATTTAAGTACCCCTAACAAGAATCTGAAGTCGAATAGAAAGAATTAATGTTTTGGAACTGAGTAAATGTGTTTCAATAAAATAATAAACAACGTAAAATATATTACAAAATGTTAGAAATGTTTTTGCCATGTGGGGTATTGGTTAACAATCTTATAAAAATTACTCGAGGATTAATTGAACAATGTTACATGCAACCCCAAGTACCCCAAGTAAAACAAACAAAAATTTTATATTGATATATTTTGAAATTTTTTTAAATAAACTATTTTTATGTAAATATATACTTTTTGGAAATCGGGAAAATTTTCAAAGTCTGGTAGCACTTCTAAATTTTTTTTTTAAATTTAAAAAAAAAAAAAAATTGAGAATTTTATTTTAATGAATCTTAATTTAACACAGGGTTTTCCCGTCAGACGTTTTTAAAAGTTAGAATCAGCCTAGTAAACACTCATAAAAAAGTAAGTTCAAAAGTCTATTAAACGGGTTCCAATTGATTTGATCTAATTTATTCTGTTGTTATCGTTCAAATCAGTTATTTAGCTAAAGTTCTTTCTACTTTAAATACTATATTTTACTTTATATCACAATTGATTTCAAACCATTATTTTTTGTGTCTCCGCTTGCAGACTTACTTGTAAATGGCGTTATTATACCATATTTTTTATTTTATAATCATAGGCTACATCAAATAGTCTATATCTCGGAAACTAAGTGAGATAGAGCAAAATGGACCAAAAATCGTTTATAGGAATAAGTATAAGTAGTGAATAAAAAGTCATTACTTATAAATATGGACCTGCCTCTGGTCAGATCCTGAAATACATTTTTAGCAGAAATAATCTGTTGATTCCGATTAAAAATTCTGTTGATATAGCGAAATTCTTAGTTATTTTAACTACAACTATCAACCCAAATTTAGTTCTTCTAAAATTTGGTTTTTCTAAAACATAGGTCACTTAAATTTAGCAGACTGTGATTCTCAACTTCATTGAAGATTCTGCTGGCGCAAATTCAGGTACTATTTTCTGTTGTCGTACGGGCTTTGTTATGAGTGTACAAAAAATAAAATAGGAGAAATTTTGGAATACATTCCGTATTAGTATCAACGTAAAGGTTTATTTCAATAAATCCAAAATTTAGGGTCATTAACGGATTGATTAATCGAATACACAATATACATACAATGAATATCTCTAATTACTAGGGCAACCAAAAAAACAGCTCCAAAAAACTGTGTTTTAAGCGTTAAAAAAAGCTCTAAAAACAGTAAAATAAACCGTTTAAATATAAAAATAAGTAGTTAAATTTAAAAACTAAACCGTTAAATTTGATAACTTTTTATTAAAATCATTACTTCAATAAAAATTTGTTCAGGGTAACTTCGTCAGTCAAACAAAGGTGAACAATTTAAATTGTTTGCCTAAGCTTCAAAGTTCAAATTGGTTTATAAAAAATTACTTTTTGATAAATCAACGACATGTTACATAAAAGACCGATCGCTAAAATATAGCAAAAAGGCAATATTTTAAAAGAAAAAAGCAAAAATAAGCTTAATCTTTAAAGAAAGTCAAAAAGAGTAGCTGATATTTACAAAGTAAGCTAAATTAAGCAAATATCAAAAAATAAGCTAAAAAAGCTCTAACAAATGTAGCTTAAAATTTTCACAATTTCATAGTCAGAACTTGCATTTAGTCTACAACTAAAAAACAAGCTCTAGCTTATTTTTGGTTACCTTACTAATTACTAAATAAATTAACGGAAATAATAACATTAATTTGTTTATACATATTTAAACATATAATATATTATGGTTGTAATATTACTACATTATTTAATTTATTCATATCATTACAAAAATGGCTCGACCATTTTGTAAAATATAAACAATACTATAAAAATTATAGAAAATTTTCCTAAAGAGTCATAAATTGCTAAATATCGTAACTATAACACTCATATTTAATACTGTTTTTATAAATTTTCGTGGTATGGATAAAACCATATGCATAAATACACTCATAAAAAAATAAGTTCTTACAAATAGTTGAAAATTCAGCAATGACAACAGAAAATAGTACCTGAATTTTCGGCAGCAGAATTATTAATGAAGTTGAGAATCACAGTCTGCTAAATTTAGGAGATTTTAGACGAACTAAGTTTGAGTTAACAGTTGTAGTTGAATTAACTAAGAATTTAGTTAAATCAAAAGCATTTTTAAGCTTAATCAACAGAAAATGTTTGCTAAAATTGTCTTTCCGTATCTGATCAAAGGCAAGTTCATATACAGTGTCGAGCAAAAGAAAAGCAACAAAACTTACGCAAATCTTTGATTTGATATATTTCATCTTTCAATTCGGTTAGAAAAAATATTTTGATTGGATGTTTTATATTATTGAATAGAGTATATAGGAAGTATATAAAAAAAACTGATCAAAATAAATATGAGGGAAAAGGCAAACAAAAATATGGTAACTCTCAATATGAGGCTGTCCAATACAAATGTAACAAAATGAAATTTGTTTAGCAATTTTATGAAAATAAAAGTTTTATAATCTTTCTTAATTATTTTTGGTAAAATATTTACTTTAAACTTATTTTCAACCATTTTCTGTTATATAACGTATGCGGGCAAAAATTGCAACAGATTTTGCAACGCTGGAAAAAAAAGTACTGAAGCTATTAATTTTTTACCGTTATATTTGAATAACCACATGTTTTCTCATGTTGCTTTGACAATTTTATCAATAAATTGACATTTAATTATTTTAAAATGTCGTCAATAGAAGAACAACGTCGAGAAACAATTTGTAATTTTTTCAATAATCATACTAATTGGAAAACTTCGGAAATTGTTTCTCATTTTGTAGAGCAAAGAGAAAATCGGTGTGTGGTATATAGAATACTGGCTAGGTACAAAACTAGAAAAACTACAAAGAGAAAGCGTGGCTCCGGAAGAAAGTGCAGTTTGGCCGACTCATCGAAGAGGTCTCAGCTCAGAAAAGTTACTGAAGGTAAGATCGCTAAATCGTATAGAGAGATTGGAAGAAAGTTTCATTGTGATGGAAAAACAGTAAGAAAGTTCCTCAATGATATGGGAATACAGAAAAAGTCCAGGAAGAACAAACCGACTGTTTCCGAAGCGCAAGAAGTTACACAACGAAAACGATTAAGAAGTTTAGTCAAAAATTTATTTGACGCCAAGAACAACATAATTTGCATCATGGATGATGAGTCATATTTTACGCTAGATGGCAATGAATGGCAGGGAAGGCACTTTTTCGAAGAAAAGAAACCTACTGATAACAAAATAAAATATTTGGAGCATACAAAGTTCCCTAAAAAAGTTTTACTATGGCTTGCAATTAGTCCGCAAGGGATGTCGGAACCAGCGTTTTTTGAATCTGGATTGGCCGTCAATTCTGAACGATATATTGAGCACTGTTTACCAAAAGTGAAAGATTTCATAGAAAAGATGCATCGAGGCCTAAATGTGATCTTCTGGCCAGACTAAGCAACTAGCCATTACGCCCGAAAACCCGTAGAAGCTATGGACACACTTCATATACCATATGTTCATAAAGAGAAAACCCCACCAAAAGTTCCTCAATTACGTCCAATCGAAGATTTTTGGGCAAATTTAAAGCGAAGAGTTTATTCTGGTGGCTTTAGACCGAAAAATACAAAAAATCTGATCGAAAAAATTAAAAAGGAGCTCCTCAAAATGCCAACATAGATATTTTCAACAGCTATGGAAAAAGTTCCCCAAAACTGCCGCAAAGCGAATCGGATTGGACCAAATTTTTTTTTACATTAAATTAATAGTATGTATTGTTCTTTTTAAAAGTGAAATAAAATTTACATTAGTTTTAGAAAAAACTACAACATATTACATTTTGTTGCAATTTCATTCCGCATACGTTATTTGGAGTTTAGAGTATATCCAGTAAAAAACGCTGCTTACATGCAAGCCGGTTTGTAAGGGAGTAAGCCGAAAAGAATCCCTTACAAACCTGCTTACATATGCTATGATTTTTATATGGCGAATTCAATCTTGGAAGCATTACTTTTGGACAAAATAAGCGCGGATTTCAGCGCTTATAAAAAGCAGTGATTTCATGGTTTTCAGTAAAATCATATTTCATGTGTACATTATTACGACTAAAAGTAATAATATGAATATACATAATTTATTTTAAATAAAATTCTACTGATATTAGTTTTTTGTTGTTAAAATTTTTGACATATTATTGTTTTTTTACCGCTCCACGTGATAGCTCTTCAGAAACAGTTAAATGACTAATTATTTTTTATTTCATACTCGAAAACACCAAACACAATCGGAAATCACTCGGGAAAATTTTACAGATCGGTTATAATCCACGATATGAAACTTTCTGCATTACAACCTGCATTCTTATAAGGGAATATGGTAAGCTGCTTACAGCCTGCATCCTTGTTAGGGAAAACAGTAAGCTAAAAATTTTTGTTTGTTTATTTTTATACGAAAATTATTCGTTTTTTTGCTGCTTCTCAATATTATATAATAGTAAGCACTTACATCAGCGCATTTTTTTATCCTGCTTCTAACAACACGAAACAATTTTACTGATAAGTTAAATAAATTTTATAACATCGCTAAACATTTCTCATTTTGTTGCTTTGTTTTCAACAGCCTCATATTAGAATCTTCCATATTTTTGTTTGAAATTTCCGTCGCATTTATTTTAATTGGGTTTTTTTTGAATACTTCATATTCAATAGTATAAAAAATCCAATCAAAATAGTTTTTCTAACCGAAATAATTCAAATCAAATATATACCTATGTTTTGTTGATTTTGTTCTGCACGACACTGTATATTACCGGTAGTATAAAATACTACTTGATACGTACGCAGTAACGATTTTTGGCCAATTTTGCTCTATCTTACTTAGTTTCCGAGATATAGCGTATTTTATGTTATAAAATAAAAAATATGAGGAAATAACGCCATCTGCAAGTAAGGCTAATAGCGGAGACACAACAAAATAAGGGTTTGAAAACAAGTGTGGTTTAAGTTAACAGGTAAAATTTGTAAATTTGAGAATCACGAATTACTAAATTTAAGGTTCACCAATGAGTTCAAATAAGGATGAAACTTGTCCTTGAGGTAAAATGAGATAACTAATAACTTTAGCTAAATAGCTGATTTATCGTTTAAATCAGCAGAAAAAATTATAATTTCTTAAACGGGTTCCAATTCAGTTGAGCTATAGTTCAACTGAATTTTTAACATACTTTGAACTAACTTTTTTTTTATGAGTGTATGGTTATTTGTTTGACACATATGGACCTAAGTTTATATTCAATTAGCATTTGAAAAAATAAAAAAATTTCTGTCGGTCTGCCTGTCTGTCTGTCTAATGGTCATGCAAAGACTATTTTAAAAAGTCGAGTCTGTGTTAAATATTTTAACACTTCTTCTTGTTTAAATGTATTACATACATACAGAGTACATAGCAGTTAAATAACCGGAAGTTGAACAAAATTACGATTTAAAAATTTGCACCATAAAATTATTAAGCAGAATTTAAACAAAATAATTTAAATAGATGAAATATCAAATAATAATTAAATAATTTAAATAGATGAAATATTGATTTTATATTAACGTTTATTTTATTTGTAAAGAAATGATCAAATTTTAACCCTTTCACTACCAACATTTTGTTTGTGGATATATTTCTATTTGGACTACAGATTCTTGTTTGGGGTACTTAAATTAGAAAGCAAAAGGTTGATATGTATGCCCCCTCCCTCTCCACCACACCAAAAAATTGACCAGACCATTTTTACCGCTAAAACATTCGATGATTCAAAAATGTTTTGTTTGATTTTGTTCTGGTCAATTAGATGAAGCTACGTGCCCAATATAGATTCTACACAGAGAAAAAAAATTTGCTATTTGCCAACTGAAATTCGGTTACTAAAGCTCAAATTCGGATATTACGCATTTCAGTGGGCTGGTACATCTGAACATTAGTTTTCACAACAAAATTCGGTTAATTCAACTGAATTTTACTTGTAACGCCCAAAATAATAAGACTCTCGTGTAAATATTGTTGTACAAACATAATTTATAAGTTGTTACCATTATAATACACTTTTTAATTCGGTTGGCACTTTATTTCTCTGTGTGTAGCTTTGCTAATTTAGGAGCTACACCAAACACCCATTTTTTCGGAGATAAATTCTGATTAAAAAAATCAAATTGCCCTGATGAACAGAATATGAATATAATGATTTTTTTAAATGACCAATATTCTAGTGAACATATTTAAAAAAAAATATAAAGTCTTATTGAATAATCAAATTTTGTATATTAAAAAAAAAATAAAAGTTGACACTGTAGTGTACAAGGGTAGTCGAAGGGTTAAAACAGTTTTTGTTAAAAAAAAAGTGAAATTATGTATATAACAAAACCGATAAAATTTCAAACATGACCTAAGATAACCCTAAAAAAAAGGCAAACCCCCATCATCATTACAAACAATACCAAATAAAACAAAAATAAATAATATGGCGCCAATACCTCAAAAATCGTATATAATTTAAAAAAGAAGACTCTTGTTTTACGGCCAATCGGTAGCAAATCTAAAAAAAAATATAGAACACAAAATATAACATACGACTACAGAATGCATCCCGGGCTTCCCGGAAAACTACGAATTTTTCTGTTCCCGCAATCCCGGGAATTTGAATCAGATATCCCGGAATTTTTAAGAATACAATCATTTTTAACAAGTTTGACATAATTTTTATTAAAAATAAAAATTACGTTTTTTCAACCTTTAATTTCATTTTCATAATACATTTTTAAACAAAAAAGTTAAATATTATACGTTTTTAACGCAGCAATTTAAACAAGTTTTTAAAGGGGAAATTTATAATAACTACACCTCAACAGTTAACTTCGCGATTTATCTTAGACTTCGACCTTTATTTAGGCAACTAAAGTGGCTATATATGGCTCCTAAAAAATGTTGCCATTATAAAAATTTGTCCAAAGCACTTTCAATTAGAGTACTGACCATTGATCTTAAATAATTCGGTCATGGTTATTTTAATGGCGTTCCAAGTACACTGATAGAATTTTCCTTCATAGTATTAATGAAACGATTTCATTAAAATCGATTTATTGGTTTAATGAAAAACTTCATTAACTGAATGAAAAATCATTAATATTGGTGTTTTTTCATTAACATTTTTTAGGATTTTTTCATAATTTCATAAAAAAAATTCATTAAATCAATGAAAAATTTTCAAATTTTTTTGAATAAAAATTTTGACTTGAAATAAGAAAAACTTTTTTTTTTTTTTTTTTTAAAGAGAAGCAACTCAGGAAATTCTTCCTATTAATTAATGTGTTGCTTTCTTTGGAAAGGGGATAGTGGAGAGATAAAAGGTGGTGAAAGATGAAGGGCTTCAAACATGGCAACACTGTAAATGCTCGAGTAGATAAGTCTTAGAACAGTTGTTGCTCGCCACCTGATGGGAGTTGGCGAATTTATTGGAGCTTTTTGTTTCATAGCCCTGATTCATTATTTTACTTCGGTAGGGTTAAGTACTATGGAAACACCGAAGGTGGGCGCAGCGATACATATAAGTGATACATACATATTATTTTTCTAAATTGATGTTGTCGTCACCGGGAATCGAACCCGGGACCATCTGTGTAACAGTCCAACGCGCTAACTATTACACCATTATTACAACGCCCACATGATTTAATGAAACACCTTTCATTGACTCAATGAAACGTTTCTTTGGGGACTTTTTTATGAAAAAATTCATTGGATTAATGAAGGAATTCATTAATACTACGCACAAATTTCTATCAGTGTAGTGTTATAACTTTGTTATGCATTTATCAAATTTTACTTATCCTAGGCGGATAGTCCATAAAAAAATATAAAGAAACGCATTGTTTTTTTCGCGGTTTTCAAAGGAGTTCCTGCATAAACCATACCCCTTTCTAAAGCTCGAGACAATTTTTTTGTTTAAATTAACTAAACATTAATATTTTGCTAAAATTTTAAAGTAGTTATACTATTTCGATGTCTATCGATCTTAAAGAACACAAAAGTTTTCAAATTTGACATGTTTCGCAGATTTTGATAAAAAAAAAATATTATAGAGTTTTTTCGCGATATGGGTATTAAAATTGGCAAAACAACGTGCACATTACGTAAAAGTTAATTTAAAATATGTTGTGTAGTAATTTTGGTCCACTAACGCAACTTTAATGGTGAAAAGGTGATAAAAATGCAGAAAATGAACTTTATGCGGGCACACAGAGAAATAAAGTGCCAACCGAATTGAAAAGTTTATTTTAAAGGTAACAACTTATAAATTCCCAAAAACAAAAATAAATTCCTAAAATGCGATTTTTTACATTTTTGTTGCCATGTCTATATTTAAATCGGGGATTGGAAGATGCTTACCCAATAAATTCGGTATATGTTAGAGTATCTACAAGCGCCTCTGCTACCTAATTGGAGGCGTGGAAATTATAGAATGGCGTGGAAATTAAAGAATGGCGTGGAAATTATCAAAAAAAGTTAGTAAAGACAGCAAAAAATTTTGCTGAGTCAGCTGGGAAGATCCTTGCAGAAAAATTGCTTATATCAACAAAAAAAAAAATATGAAATATGAAATTTTTTCACTAAACTAATGAAGTTTTCTTTACAATGTGAATGAAAATGAATGAAATTAAACATCATGAAAAAGCTTCATAGTTTTAATTAAAATATTTTTAATGAAACTTTTTCATTAGTTGTATGAAATTTCGAATTGTCAGGTTTGAGATCATAACTATTACAAATAGAAAACAGTAATTGTTAATAAGTGTAAGAGAAGATGAAAATATCTTGTGGGGTTCAGCGCTACATAATATGCAATTTTTCATTAAATTTTACGAAAATTTAAATTAATTTAATGAAAAGTTTCAATGGACGAGTTCCAGTGACAATTCATAGATTTAATGCAAAAGTTCATTGATATCATGCAGATAATTCTCTAAGTGTAAATAACTGATATATACGATAACAACTAAACAAATTAGTTCAACTGAATTGGAACCCGTTTAACAAACTTTTGTACTAACTTTTTTTATGAGTGTGTCATAAGAAAAATTTTAATTATTCCAGAATCCCGGAATTCTAAATTATCCCGCGAATGCCAGGATTAGTAAAGATCAATCTAATTCATCATCTCTAATCAGCACTAACTCGTTATACCCTGTCCATTAGGGTGTACTGACAAAGGAAGTTTTTGCGAATTCGCTTTATTAATAGTTTCACAAATAAAAATTATAACTACAAGCCAGTTTACATAGATCAACAAAGAGTTCCTGTCGCGAATACAGCAAAGTATCTTGGGATGACTCTCGATGCAAAATTACATTGGAAGGCGCATGTAAAAAAGAAAAGAGAAGAACTAGATATAAAATATAGAAGAACTAGATATAAAATAACAAGCTTATGATTTACAAACAAATCATGAAACCAGTCTGGACTTATGGAATTCAAATCTGGGGATGTGCGAAGAATAGTGTGCTTCAAATTATACAAAGATTCCAAAACAAAGTGATACGAAACATAGTTAAAGCTCCATGGTATGCCAGAGATGCAAATATCCACAGAGATCTAAAAATCGAAACAATAGCTTCAGAGATACAAACCAGATCTGAAACACATGAAATTAAACTGATACAACACATTAATCCTGAAATCCCGCTCCTTCTAAACACTTCAGGTCTACAAAGGAGATTAAACCGCTTCAAGCCACATGATCTTAAGCGGCGCTTCAACCAGTAGGATGTTTTTATAATAAAACTCGGTTTTCTGTTTATGTAAAATAAATTTCATTTGTAAAATAAATTTCACAAAATCATCCAAACTAAACTGCTAGTTATTCAATTTTGGCTAGTCGTAGTCTGTAAGCAAATTGTATTTAAAATACTGTTTAATAAAAAAAAAAAAATAATAGTACTTAGTCGGCTTACATTTTTGCTGAAATTAGTCGCAACAGTCGGCTTAACCGCGACTGTGAGCCAATCGTCTTCGTTCTCTGAGCTTAATACGGAAAATTTAACGAATTTTGTTTCAAGGGTACTTTTAGCTTTCGACTCTTGATTTAAAATGTCAAAAATAGTATTGTACAGAAAAAGTTGTACTTTTTGCCGAAATTGGGTTAAAAAATTTCGTTATGTAAAGCTGATTATGATAAAAAAAAGTTAAAAAAAATTTAAATCGAAAAAAAAAAGTTTTTGCTTGAGTAAAAAAACTCTTTAAAAACTAATAAAATTTACCCAAAAACAACCAATTTGTGTTGAAGTGTCGCTTTCGAAGAGACACTATAAAAATAAGAAATCATAAAAAATTCATAATTTACATGAAACTTGCTTTTTGTTTCAACTTTTTTCGTAAATGCACAAATTAATTTCTTTATAAATAAAATTATTGAATACAAAGTTTTATGGGCTAAATTCTAAACTAACTTCAACGATTTTAAGAATCATTTTCTAAATAAATCATTTTAGGATTTAAAATACAAATTTGTTGAAATATGTTTATATATAAATATTTGTTGTTGTTATGTTTATTTATTTATGGCAACCACATGCCATAACCATGGTTATTAAATGAAGCAGAAAATGACTTCACACTGGTTATTGTTTTTGACCTATAAAGCCAACAATATAAATACGAACAACAAGAACAATAAGGTTTTTGGTTAAATTTTTTATAGTTTAAAACATTTATAGTAAAAAAAAAACCCCTTTATAAATATGACGCACCCTAAAATATTATAATAACATCGTTGTGCAACACTCATAAAAATATGTTAGTAAAAACAATGAAAGCTAAGAACTACATTTTTCGAATTACAACTAGTATTAAGTTAGTAGAATGTTTACTTTGTATCCTGAATTGAAATTAACTAATTATGGCCACAGTGTTCAATTTTCAAGCCATTACCTTTTAGTTGCTTTTATTTTAACAGGATAACGATAAGGTAAGTGTTTAAAAAAAAAAAAAAGAATTCTTGACTACAATCATTATTTAAAAAAATAGTAGAAATTGATAATTCAAGTGATCATGTGGAACTCAATCACAAAAAGGTAGGGATTTATAAAATATAATTTTTTAGTAACCGCGCTAGGTGAGTGATAAGAATCAGGTGATTAATAAAATGTGATGAACGCAGGTGATTAATAAAATTTGGACATACAGTGAGACCTCGATTATCCGTTATTCGATTAACCGGCAACATCAATTATCCGGGATTGAAAAATAAAATTTTTTTTTTTTTTGCGTCGATTTCAATTTTTTTTTGCATCAATTACCAGTGATTACCACTATTATCCGGGATTACAAGCATACTTTTGAACAATCTTTTGAACAATCAAACATAATGTGAATAAAATGAAAAAAAGGAAATTCCAGTTTGCATACGATAACACACAGGCATATACACGTGTCTAATTTAGTTCAATTTTGAAATTTGAGAAGTGCGGATTGCTATTGTCGAGTATTAGTACAATAATATCAATTTATTAATTAAAACAAATATATTAAAATTACTACTTAAAAGTTTTTCTCAATTAACAGTGAAAATCGATTATCTAGAATGCTCCCGGTCCTGGCCATCACGGATAATCGAGGTCTCACTGTACATGTTTTTATATTTCTAAATTACACTTGCCAACCCTCTAAGATTTATATTTCATCAAAGATTCCACAAAAGCTGCCAATATTTCCACAGATTCGTTCATAATGACTTGTAGTATAACACCGCGTCTTCACAATAAAATTATAAGGAGCAATTGTAAAAATTATTTCAGCTCCATAAATTTCACTTGAAGACACTTTGAAAAAATCGTGGTTCTGGAAAATCTGGTGTAACACAGGCAAAACGTCGCCGACGGTCGGTTAAGCATTGGCAGAACGTACACTGATAGAATTTTCCTTCATAGTATTAATAAAACGATTTCATTAAAATCGATTCATTGGTTTAATGAAAAATTTTATTAACTGAATGAAAATTTATTAATATTGGTATTTTTTTCATTAACATTTTTTATGATTTTTTCATAATTTCATAAAAAAAATCATTAAATCAATGAAAAATATTCAAAATACTATTATCATTTTGAAATAAAAAAACTGAAAAATTTCTTTTAAACAGAATTAACCAAAACTTTGATATAAATAAATTTTTTTATTAAGTTTGTCTAGAGCTATCAGTTTTTGACGAATTTGAATAGTTGGTCACTAAATTCCAGGGAACAGATTCTCTAAGAAAAACGATATACATAGTTTTGTTCAAAACGATACCTAAATTGTTATCGTTATGACGATATTATACAAAAACCTTATGCTAAACGATAATAAATTTTTGTTTTTTAACCTTTTTTTTATATTTAACATTTTTATCTAATATGGTCGTAATTTAACTACAAAAAGTGGACTATAACCGCCGATCGTTATACAGAATTCCAAGCCAGATCGATAAAAAATTACATATTTTGTTCCTACATATAAGAAAATATAAATATGTCATCTCTTACCAAAAATTACAAAAAATGTAAAGAAAGATTGAACAATTTTGTAAAAATAAAACAATAAAACAGAAATAAATTAAAATTGTTTTTTTTTAGTTCAGCTTTTAATATTGTTATGCCTGTTAATTATATTTAAACGATTTTTCAATCATTAAAGTTCTTAATATACATAATTTAAAAAAAGTACAATAATTAAAATATTTCTTTTTTATGAATAAAAAAATTTTATTTTCAAAATTTGTAATTTGTATGCTAAAATAATCATAAAAAGTGCAAATTATTAAATATCAACGAAAATATATATATAACTATGAATTTTATTCATTAAACACATGAAACTTTCATAACGATTAGGCTAGGATTAATGAAAAAAATTTCATATACTTTATGAAATTTTCATTGGGTCAATGAAATCATTCATTAAAATTGATTTAATGAAATACCTTTCGTTGACTCAATGACACGTTTCTTTTGGTGACTTTTTTATGAAAAATTTCATTGGATTAATGAAGGAATTCATTAATACTACGCACAAATTTCTATCAGTGTAGGATTAACAATCTTGACAGCATTTTCCTGTTGCCCGATTAATAACAGAGGCCAACCGTTGGTTTGAACGAATTTGCCACCGTTGGCAATTCAAACAAATTGTGTGCCTCTAAAATAGCTTTAATTAAATTAATTTTGAGAAATATGTCTAATAAAACACATTTCATATTTAAATGTGTGAAATAAAATAAAATAAAATAAAAATACTTCTAATTGGATGTAATATTTTTAAAACCAATATTGTCAAAACAAATTGCTAGTGGTACTGGCAAAACACATGCATTGCAACCTAAATAGTGTTTTCCTAGTACAATATTAGTTGTAGCTTTGGTAATTTTTAACACGGTTGGTTTTATAAAAATAGCAGTGGTTTGCCAGTACTACTTTTTTGGTACGATTGGAAATTTTTACCTGGGTAATTATGTGCTAAAATAATACCATAACAGTTCTCGAATAACGGTTGTAAATTTATACAAACAAAGATTTTTCTAATAAACCTTTGATCAAGGACAAAAATATCAATTCTGAAAAACAGCGCAAAATCGCTAAATACTATCCATCTCCACTTTTTGTCAAAGTATCGAGTCTAGCAAAAAAATGTATAAAACATGATTAAAAAAATCAATTTTTTTTTATTGTATTGCTTTTTCCCATTTGTATATAAAAAAAATTAAATTTTTACTTAAATTCATTTTACTACAACTTATGCCCGTAATTTCAAGCAATAGATACCTACCAGGGCCTAGATACCTACCGTGTACACGAACTAAATCCAGTAGGTATCTAAGCAGTGGTCGGTATCTATTGATTGAAATTACGGGCATTAACTAAAAATTTATTTTAATTTAGTCTTTTTGCATTTTGGGACAAAATGTAGGTAATATTTTGTATTACTTAGATTTATTAAGTAATACTAACTAATTTTTACCTAAAAAAAGTCAAAGAGCCCAATTAATTCCTATATTTTTCAAGTTTTAGCGGGTTTTTGTAAAATGTAGCTAGTATTTTTTCACTTTTCTAGCTAAAAAAAAAAATTAGCTATTTCCATAAATTTTTGGGTCAGATTCAGCTACTTTTCTTGAGCAAAAGTTGGCAACAGTGTTTTCTTTTTGAAAAAATTTTGATTTTATACCTGCTGTAACATACAAAGTTCTTATGAAATTTAACCTTCAGCCGATTAACAGCCTCCGCCGACACTTTTTCCCTCCTAGCAGCGGCTGACCCATATTTTGACGGCTACGGGCGATTAAGCCGCCGCCGACGACTGTTTTTGCCTGAAGCCTCCGCCGCCACGGCTTTCATCTCTGCTCCAGGTGTTGTTTATAAATGCAACAAAAATGGAATTTTGCCAACTGGTTTCTAGACAGTTTAGTTTCTTTCACCAAAATTTATTTTTTGAGTGTAGGAAAACTTTACATAGATATTTTTTTTTCTCATATTTAAAAATAACCTTACCATACAGATTACCTTACGTTTTTTTTTTTTTTTTTTTTTTGAATTTTTCAACCACAAAATACACCCTTCTTTTACTCAATTTTAACCGATTGTTAAGGAAAATTGGTAAATGATTGAATATGTATGTAACTAGAGTAAGTTCTGATGACATAGTTTTTCTGTAGTTCATACAGTTAGTAGTAGTTGCTTTCAATTAAGTATATATACATAATGTTTATAAGAATATTTATTAGAATGTGAAGACTTAAATCAAAGTTAATCTCCATTTCAGTCGCTCGTTTTACCATTTTTTTATTTTTACTTTTTTTGTTTTCAAAACTTTATTTTAGTAAGCATTTTAATGGAAAACGGTAAAGAAAATTCAACAAAACAAAAAAAAAAACAAAAATAACGACAAGTACAGTATTGTTCGATTTATGTAAACGCAAGTGAAAATTTGAAAAAAAAAAAAACAAATTGTTAGTAACAGTCTTTTTTGAACTGTGGAATCGCGAATAATAACTCTAGCGTGTTCTAAGTCTTTCTGATGCTCTTTTTATCATATTATTTACTAAAAAGTTCATACAACTAATGAAAAGGTTTCATTAAAAACAGTTTTATTATTTATTATATGCTGTTGTTTTTCTATACTACTATTTCGTCCATGTGTCCCTTTTACGTATTCTTCAAAATCTTATTAACAACTCCTAAACCCACACCACACTTTTTGGCAAGATCTCTTTATCACTAATGTACACTCAGAGAACTTCAGCTGTAAATATTCGTAGTTGTTTGAGTTGTAATACAGTATTTTTATTTTTTAGTGAAAAAACTGATATTTGTAGAAGAAATTATATTATTGACTACAATTGTAGTTCATTAAAAAAACAAACCACATCAAATTACTGTATTATAATTTTACAATTATTTTATACAGTAGTTTTTTTATTTAAAAAATAAAACAAATAAATGTTAATTTTTTACTACATTTCAGTTTTGCCAACATTTTTAGCATATTTATATTTCAAAATCACGTTTTTTAAATGAATTAAATAAGTCTGGGGTCATTTTGGGCCGCATGTCCACATGGGTTAATGATGTCCAAAATATTTTTTTTTCCACTTTGAGTAATGGTGATAAAATAAAACAGTAATTTTCGATTTTAAATATTTTATGACAACAAACTAGTCTTTTTATTGCCAAAAAAAAAAACAATTTCCTCGAAATCCGCAAAAATCAAATCGTGTCCCTACCCAAGTTTACCGGGGGATATTTTTAAATTTTTTTACTTTCATTTTCTAAGATGTATTTATCAATTCCATGAAGTTCAAATCTCTACATTTTCGATTTTGTTGAAGAATTTTTTTTAAAATTGGAGATTTGAAAAATATCACAAAAATATTGTCCGTTTTTTGACATCACCTTAGGACAGGTTAACGACATCCGGAAAAAACATATTTTCAAATAAATCTCTAATAATTATGTTAACAATAATTAGCACATTTTCATTAATTTTAATAACCGTTAATTTTTTTTTTCTGTTTTGGTAAATTATAATGAAAATTCAGTTTTTTTTTTTTGTATGGGACCCCTTTAAAGGTTGGCGATTTTCAACCGATCGAGCTCATATTTTTTTTAACATTTTTTTACTCTAACCTCACACAAATCTGGTCTACGATTTTGAAGCAGATGAGTTTTCAATTTTGAAATTCATTGAGGGTCCTCTTAATACGTAATAATAAATAGTCTGAATAAAATTACACCAAAACGCTATAAAAATAGCTAAAATTCTAATTTAATATTATAGAATATGTCGTTACTTAATGGCTATCAAAATAGTAGTTTGAAATTGGAATAGAAATTTTGCCTAAACCATTGACAACTATGAAAATAATACAATTTAAAAAATTATTTTGTGTTCACAATAATTCGAACAATACTGTAATTCTATGTTCATCATTAAAATGTTTTCCTACGTTGTCATTTGATGAAACACCAGAAGCAATTGAAGTGGAAATAATAATAGCAAAAACCTGGTATATAGTAGCTTGCAGACATGATAGTTTTTTTCATCTTTTTATCCTGTTTTCCTTTAAATTGGATGCGCGCCAAATAAAAAAATGCAAAAGTAACCCAAACTATTACCCAAATAAATTGCAACATCTACTTTACTTTTTGCTTTAAAAAATTATTTAAAAAATGTTGGTTTAATTTGTATGACTTAATAGTGACATTTTAACTATGCACAAAAAAATAAAACTGCAAGTATCGTTTTATTCATACAGGGTGTCCGCCGGGAAGGTATACTACTTTGTTTTGCCGCCATTTTGGTAAACATAAGTCTTGACAGTTCATATTTGGCAGTCGTGAAGTAGACACGTGGCAAATTTATTATGGAAAAATTTTCGATAAACCAACGTGTTTTAATCGTTAAAACATTTTATTAAAATCAATCATCGATTACTGTGACGATGAGAAAGTTACGTGAAATTTTTGGGAGGAACAACGTGCCAACAAAACGCACTATTTATCGTGTAGTGAATGATTTCGAAGAAAGAGGGTCTTTAGGTGATAGGCCCAAGCATGGACCACAACGTACTGCAAGATCGGCTGAAAACATTACTGCTGCTCAAGAAAGTGTTCAAAACAATCCATCAACCTCAATTCGACGACGTGCTCAGGAGCTTGGTCTTCAAAGAACAACTTTGGCCAAAATTTTGCACAAGGATTTCCATTTGTTTCCATTTAAGATTCAGTTGACACAAGAGCTTCTTCCACAAGACATTTACGCCGCCGTACATATGCCAATAGGATGTTACAGCTCGCCCATGACAACCCCGATTTTCATGCAAAAATCATAATGAGTGACGAGGCACGTTTTCATTTGAATGGATATGTGAATAAACAGAATAGTCTGTTCTGGGCAATGGAAAACACTCAAATTATTCATCACTCACGTTTGCATCCATTAAAAGTGACAGTCTGGTGGAATCATTTTGGTCAGGAGGAATCATTGGACCTTACTTCTTTGAAAATGAAAACGGCGTAGCGGTAACTGTGAATGGGGAGCGATATCGTGATATGATTGAAAACTTTTTAACGCCACAACTGCATGCTTTGGGCTTGATTAACATGTGGTATGAACAAGACGGTGCCACATCGCATACAGCCAGGATTACTATGTAATTACTGCGAGACCTCTTTCCACAACAAGTTATTTCAAGAAATGGTGATGTTGATTGGCCTCTACGGTCGCCTGATTTGACTGCTCCGGACTTCTTTTTGTGGTGATATCTGAAAAGCAAGGTTTATGCAAACAAACCAGAAACGCTTGAGCAACTCAAACAAAATATTCGTGATGAAATTAATGAAATACCGCGTGAAATGTGTGAGAATGAAATGAAAAATGTGCTCAAAAGGGCTCGCATTTGTGAGGCTAACAGAGGCGGACATTTATCTGATATTGTATTCCATACATAATTGCCGACATTAAATAAAACATTTATCAATATAAGATCCATTCTCTTTCATTTAATCAAAACTTATAAACAACCTTCCCGGCGGACACCCTGTATATTGCTGTAATAAATGTTAGCAAAAAGTTTATAAAAATCCATTAATGATGAAAAATTTAAACACTTTAAGGTCTGATTAGTTTATGTCCAGTAGGGTTATAACTTTTTTGTTGCGAAAAAATTACAGGACACTACCTTATGCACAATAATGTACTGATAATAAATATCGTTTTTTTTTAAGTCGGTTCGAAACAAAAAACTTCCGCATTGCAGCCAAGCCAATTTCTAAAAGCCTTTTTTATTTAAAGATTTATTTTAAATAGTAAAATACATGTATCTGTTGGAATGGCGGGAAATATTTTTTTTGATGTAGTATAAATACATAACAAAAATCTATGTAACTTTAAATAAAATGTTAAATTTAAAAAAAAAAATTATAAAAACTTTTAATGAAAACTTCATTGCGTTTGGTGCGGGGACTTTTTTAACGGCCGCGAAAAAGTAAGGTAATGGTTTCTAATATTTTTTTGAGGCCTACACGGCTATGCCATGTAGTTTCTTATATTTGCAAAAAATTCAAAAAGTTATAACCCTAAAGTTATAACCCTAAAGTTATACCCCTAAAGTTATAACCCTAAGATATAATCTATAAGTTAACCATAGACCTATATGGGAGGGATTATTCATATCACAGAGAAAATACTGTTTAATTACACTTAGAGAATTCTCTGCATAATATTAATGAATTTGCACTGAAACTCATTCATTGGAACTTTTCATTAAACTAATGCAAGTTTAAATAACATTTTGTGAAAAATATAATTGTTTTTATTAAAAGTGTCATTCACTCAATGAAGAATTTTATTTAAAAAAAAAAACAGTTTGATAGAAAGTATGAAGCTTTTTTTAACTTTAAGAAATTGTTCATTCACTTTGTGAAGAAAAGTTTCATTAGTTTACTGAAAAATTTTATTATTTTTCGTCCACTAACATTCTCTCTGTCTAGAGAAAGCAAAATCTCTCACTTTTTCATTTCCCGGAAAATCTGAAAGTTTTTTAAAAATTGCCCGGATTCCACTGGAAAATAAACTATAATTTTGTTCGTAGTAAATGTTTTTTTTAGAATATAGAAACATATTTTAAAATTTGCAGTGAAAAATAATATTTTAAATTTAGTAATATCTTAGAAAAGCTATACTTTAAAAAAAATTCAAAGTTAGTTAAGTAAATAATATTTTTTAAGTAATAAAAAAAAAACATTTAAAGTCAGAAAATCTTAAAATAAGCAACTAAAAGCCCAAAGGTAAAAAGCTTTATAACAAAAAAGAGCCGAATTGGATTTGGCTGAAAAAACCATAATATGCGATATTTATCTCTAGAAATTAACTTTTTTCTATCAAAATTATTTGTCTTCAATCTAATACATGAAGCTAACGGCATGAAATATAAGCATTTTTTAATTCTGAATTAATTGAATCAATTGATATTAATTGTTATCAAAATTCAGAAAAAGTAAATTAAGAAATTTAATTTTGAATTTAAAAACATTAATTGATGTTACGAATTTCCGTTTACACTAAAATTTATAAAAAATTAAATATATATTTCATTTTAAAGTGTGAGGTTCGAGACATGATTAAAATGTTATTATTATAATTATAAAAAACTAATTGTTAATAAATGTAAGAGAAGACAATTCAAAATGAAATGCAATTTTAAAAGATCAGCAATAAATACGAAATTCTCAATTAAATTAAATTTGCACATCATCTGATTAGAAATTATGACTTGAGTTATAATAGTTTCTCAATTTTAAATAAAAAAAACCTAAAATTCAAATAACATTTTCTTAAATTCAAATGGAAAATCTTAAGTTTTTTGATGGTTTCTAAATTTCAAATGGAAATTCTGAATTTCAATTAATAGGAAAACAAACAAAATTATGTTCACATAGTTTATAAAACTTTTTTATGAACTGATCAAGATTTATTAAACATTTTTTTTTTTTAAAGAGAAGCAACGCTCAGGAAATTCTTCCTATTTATTAAGTGCAGAGATGAAAGGTGGGGAAAGATGGAGAGCTTCAAACATGGTAACACTGTAATTGCGCGAGATGATAAGTCTTAGAACAGTTGTTGCTCGCCACCTAATGGAGAGTTGGCGAACTTATTGAAGCTTTTTGATTCATAGCCCTGATTCATTATTTTACTTTGGTTGGGTTAAGGGATAGAAAACTCATAAATATTATTTTTCTAAATTGATGTTGCAGTCATCGGGAATCGAATCCGGGACTATCTGTGTAACAGTCCAACGCGCTAACCATTACACCACAGCGCCCACTTACATACATTTACATACATTTTTATGAAACTCTCCATCATATCGATGAAAACTTCATAAATGTTATGAATAATTGATGACAAACGATTTATGAAACAATTTCATCAATATGATGAAACTTTATTCCCTGAGTGTACACTCGTAAAAAAAAGTTAGTTCAAAAGTCTGTTAAACGCGTTCTATTTCGGTTGAGCTAATTTTTTCTGTTGTTATCGTTTAAATCAGTATTTTAACTAATATTATTTGTAATCTTATTTTACCTCAAGAACATGTCTCATCCGTGTTTGAACTAATTTTTCGACATAAAATTTTGTAATTTGTGACTCTCAAATTTACAAATTTTGTCAGTTAATTTAAACCAAAATTATTTTCAAACCATTATTTTTGTTTGCCTCCGCTATCAGTCCCACTTGTAAATGGCATTATTTTCTTAAACTTTTTAATTTATACAAGTTTGATATCATTTTTATTAAAAATAAAAATTATGTTTTTTTCGACCTTTAATTGTGCAATGAAAATGAAAATTATTCAAGTTCGAGCCCATACTCTATATTTCTTTATTAGGATATTGTCCTAACAAATAGAGTATGGCCTCGAACTTGAGTAATTTTCAAGTTTCTATATTTCTTTATTAGGATATTGTAATAACAAATAGAGTATGGCCTCGAACTTGAATAATTTTCATTTTCATTTCGTTTTTAATTTATACTCATAAAATAGGCTATATCTCGGAAACTAGGCGAGATAGAGCAAAATAGACCAAAAATCGTTACCTATTACGTAACCTATAGCCTGCCTTTTTTTTTTAAAAGAGAGGCAACACTTAGGAAATACTTCCTATATTTAGTGTGTTGCTTTCTTTGGAAAGGGATAGTATAGAGATGAAAGGTGGGGAAAGATGAAGGGCTTCAGACATGGCAACACTGTAATTGCGCGAGTGATAAGTCTTAGAACAGTTGTTGCTCGCCACCTGATGGAGAGTTGGCGAACTTTATTGAAGCTTTTTGGTTCATAGCCCTGATTCATTATTTTACTTCGGTGGGGTTAATTGCTATGGGAACACCGAAGGTGGACATTGCGATACGTATGAGGGATAGAAAAAACTCATACATATTAATTTGATGTTGCCGGCACCGGGGATCGAACCCGGCACCTTCTGTGTAAAAGTCCAACGTGCTAACCATTACACCACAACGCCCACTAAATCAGGAAAAACTTTTTCAGCAGAAATTTTCAGTTAATTTAGCTCAAAAAATCTGTTGATTTAGCTAAATGCTTAGTTAATTTAACTACACCTGTCAACTCAAATTTAGTTCTTCTAAAATGTAGGTCACTTAAATTTAGCAGACTGTGATTCTTAACATAATTGAAAATTCCGATGGCGTAAATTCAGGTACTATTTTCTGTTGTCGTCAGGCACGTAGCTAGGGGGGGGGGGGGGGGGGGGCAATAGGGCTAGAGCCCCCCCCTCGAAATGATTTGACAAATTTAAAAACTTAATACAATTCTTTAGTAAGTAACAATGTTATTGATAAATTTAATATAAAAATATTTATTTTTGACTTGGATCAAATAGGAAATGCCTGTTAGTTATGTGTTACATGGTTCGAATCTTCAAATTTCATTAGAATACATCGCCTGCAAATGGGCGGCTATCATTGTTAGAGTTGGTTTCCGACAAAAAAAAGCAATAAATAATATTATTTCATAAGATATAAAAGAGACATCAAGTCTTTGCCTTAAAATATAATCAAAAAATTGCTTGAGACAATTCAAACTGTGTAGACATACTACACAGAAAAAACTAAAGTTTCAATTAAAATATTTTTGATTCAGTTAGAAGTTTAATTGAATTCGGTCCTATTGAGCAAATTGTAGCAACAATTAAAATGATTTGTAACTATTTAATTGATATTATTGTCATATCATATTATTTTCATATCTATTACAAATTTAATTGAATATTGTTTTTTATTGCAAATTTTTAGTAGATACTAGTCGCCAAAAATTGGGGAAAATATTGCCTAAATTAAAAAAAATAAAAAAAATTACAAAATTTTAAAAAAATCACCAAAATTATAAAAAAAAAATCGCAAAAATTAAAAACAAAATTGAAAACATTTGAAAAAAAAACGCTAAATTTAAAAAAAGCTGCCAAAATTTAAAAAAAGAGTTTTTAAAATTGCTGAAATTAAAAAAAATTTACAACATTAAAAAAAAATTGTCAAAATTGATAAAAAAAAAAAATCAACAAAATTAACAAAAGGCGATTTTTTTTTAGTTAAATTGATATTTTAATTTTGCGTTATAATTTAATTTAATTTTGCGGATATAATTTAATCAGATATTATCAAATTTAAACTAAACTAATGCAAACATATATAATTATATTGGCACATTTCTCGAATAAAACTGTATTAAGACTCATATTAAATTTCGTATGATTATATAAAGCATCATATTATTTTTTTTTTTTTAGTTGGGTTAGTAGAAGTCGAAATTTTCTGTGTGGACTATAGTCCCCAAAATGGAATTTCACTTGAAGAAAGAACAACTGACATTTCATTAAATTCAACTAACATTTGTCATTTGTTTTTACTATTAAAAAAATATTAGTAATAAAAAAACAAACATTTACTTTTTTAACTAGCAAAAAACGACTGTAATATCATAAAAAAGTCATTTGATGTGGTTTGTTTTTGTAATGAACTACAAGGTTAGTAAAAAATAAAATTTGTTCTACAAATGTCTGACATTTACATTAAAAATAAGAAACCGTATTAGAACCCAAACAACTACAAATTTTGTAAGCAGAAGTTCCCTGAGTGTAGGGTTATAACTTTTGACTTTTTTTTGCAATTATCAAATTTTAGGTATCCTAGACGTATATGTATAAAGCAACGCAATTTTATTTTTTCGCGGTTTTCTAAAAGGTTTCCGCATAATCTTCTTTTTGATTAATTAAACTAAAAATTAATATTTAGCTAACATTTTTACGTAATTAGACAATAACGATGCATAGTTGGATATGCATCGTTTTAAAGGACACAAACGTTTTCAAATTTGACGTGTTTCGCGATTTTCGATTTTCTTCGCGATATAGACGTCAAAATTAGCAAAATAATAAACACAATAAGTAAAAAGTTAACGTATAAAATTTAACGAAATGTATTTTAAGGAAATGATCTTTATGCGGGAGGTTTTTCTTTCAAAATGACCTGAGAAAGCGATTTTAATTATTAATACATTATTGCCCATTATGTGCTGATAGGCACGTTGAAACCCTAGTGTGCACATATTTTTGTAAGTTTTCCCGGGTTACAAAAAAAAAAAAACTATTCAAAATAAAAATCGAAAAAGCCCCCCTGAAATAAATTCCTAGCTACGTGCCTGGTTGTCGTATTTGTACGGGCTTTTATATGAGTGTAGCTTAAAAACGTTAAACAAAAATGCTTCAAAACTTTAAGCATTAGACTGTAAAACCACATATACGATTTTTAATTTTTATTAAAAAAAATAAAAAAAAGGTTATGTTACAATTATTTATGGTGTTTTCTTTTCTGTAAAAAATGTTGCCTTGTTAAAATGTCTCACTCATGCCATCAAATGCTTAATTTTTGCAATCAGAATAGAACACAATTTTATCACATGTTGCATTTTTTTTTAAACAGGTGTGTTTACACAATATTGTTAACGAAGGCCAATAAATAATACATACATTCGGGACGCAAGGTTGCCAACTCGTGAAGTGAAAAAATGTCTAGATTAAGGAGAAAAATTGCTATAAATGACCAAATTCGGAAAATGACACTAAAACTTAATAATTTGAATGTAAATTATTAATAATAATAATGAGTTTTAACACGAATTTAATGAAATTCATGTTTAAAATTAAACGTTTTCCTAATTTCCAAAAATAATTTTATCAAATTTTAACAAAAAAAACTTAATTTTAAAACGAATGTAAAAATTACATGTGAAAGTTACTTGTCAGAAATTGAAAATTTTGTAACGAATTTGAAAAATCGTATAAATTAAGGCACTTTTGTATGAAATTAACTGCAAAATGTGTAGCATAAAATGGATAGAGAAAAATGTAGTGGCGAAATCTTCCGGCTATATACAATCTAGCCCTTTTTTTATGGCTAGATAAAAATAAAATGGCTAGATCTAGACGGAAAATGGCTAAATTGGCCACATTGGTGGGACGTGTGGGTTCGAATCTCAACCAAAGTCAAATATTTTTGTTGTTATATTTATATAACTTTTTTTTTTTTGTTAAGTATTTAATAATTTTTTTAAGTATTTAATTAAGTTAGCTTTATAAAATTATTTTTTAAATTAATAATGACGAATAACGAATATTACGATACTTGCAAACAGAAAAAAATATAAATAAAATATTGTAACGTAAAACAATATAAAAATAAAAAAATACTAAATTGAATATAATAGAAAAGAAAAAAAAAAAAATAGTTGTCCAATGACGGTTTGAACCTGGAACCTTCTGCAGCATCAGAAGCCAGCACACTACCCCTCGGATACCAAGGTGAGAATTTTCTCGCAAACCACTTTGCGGTATATACACATAAGATTGATAAATTAAAAAAAAGAACAGCCAAAATTCAATCTTTCACATTTATTGATGGTGTTAAAATTGCACTTTTTGCCTTTTTCTAAAGCAATATTTTAAGAAAAAAAACTCGGGCGGTATCGTCTCAGAGTGTTGACATTATTTTAGAAGAGAACACAAAATGGGACATTTGAGGGCAAAGTGCAAAAATTCGACATTTTTGTAAGAAAAGAAAACACCATCACAAAGCCCTTAAAACACGTGCGGAACCACTGCATTAGGGTATTTACAATGTATAAATTACTTGTACAAATGTTAAAAGAAAAAAAAAATATTATGACTAATAACCTACGACGATATGCGAATAAACAATCAAATATTGAACAAAATTCTATTATGCGATTTAAAATAAATATTTGTCTTAAACAACAAAACTACAAGAACTTTATATGAAGAATAAACATGTGAAATTTTCATTATAAATTATCAGGGATTCTCCCGCTTAATTCATCACAACCATATCGTTTTATATGTAATGTAAAAAATAAAACTCAAATGTAACCTTAATGTCAATGAATGATGGAAAATATGAAATGTGTGAATGAAAAAACTAACACTTCATTCAATGTACATAGTGAAATTGATACTATGACGTCGGAGATAACAAAAACAATAACTTAACAATATAATTAAAACTTGAAAAAAAAAGATATGTTAGTTAAACTCGAATATATGATAACACTACCAAAATTAAATGCTGTGCTTATTTATTTAGTTACAAGTTCACAGAAAAAACTAAAAACAGGTTTCAATTAAAATATTTGTTGCCACAACTAATATTTTAATTGATTTTGCACCTATCACGGAAATGATAATATAAATTAAAACTTTTATTGAAAATTAATAAGCAAAAAAAGTTATAAACAACTATCTACAAAAAAAAATTATGATACTCAAAAATTAGTGTGTGTACGACACTTTAGTATATGTGTTTGGTAACGCTGTGTCTGTTTGTAAACTTCAAATTTATTTGGCATTTTATACAGAAAATTTTCTATTTACCCATACAGTCTATAAAAAAATAATCTGCGAATTATGGCCAACATAAAATATGTATTTATATATTAAATATTTATTTAGAAACGATTAAATATTTATTTAGAAACAAATTTAATTCGAATCAAATCTTTAATAAGATATTTTAGGTTGATAATTTTTTCTGTGTAGAGTGTAAAAAATTCGACAATTTCAGAAAACCGAGATTCAGCTTGTTTGATTTTTTTTTTTGTTTATTTCTAGTATTTTCGTCAGTTTTTTTTATTATAAATTAAAAAAAATTATTTTGTAAATTTTAATTAAATAATTTTTAAAATATATTTTTGTATCTCTGCTACCATGCGGTTAATGGCGTCAGTAGTATTTTCGAAATTGTGATATTTGGTATGGTTACGGTAGTCAAATTTGTAGATGAAGTTTTCGACTTTATATATATAATCATATATAATTTTATATTGGATTTGGTTTTTCGCGAATTATTAACATAGTCCCATACATATTAAAATCTAAATATATGTTGATTAATATTACCGTAGATGTGTCATAGATTACTACATATGGAATATATAAGCATGATTTCATATATAATTTTCATATATTACTTAGTTTAATACAATGTTACGTTTTATATCATATGGTATTATATTAAAATTTTGTTTTACATCGAATCTTGTAAAAATTTAATGTAATGTTAATTTGTTGCTGTTTTTGTTTTTTCTTTGATATTTCAAATGGTAAATCATGCTTCTAGACGACAACAATAAATGCTCATTCAGTTTGTGATTTAGCCTAACAGATATCTTTAGAAATTCCTGAGAACATTGTCCCCTGATGATTTCTTTAGTCAAGAATGAAATCCGAATATGGACCAGATAACAACAAAATATTTTTTTTTTCATTTGTTAAATAAATTTTCGGAATAAGTTTGGAATTTTGCATTAGAACTTGCAAAAACTATAAATTAAATTGTGTTTAAATAATTTTAATTTAAAAGAGTTTAAATAAAATGGTAAATAACACGAAAATCTTAATTTCAATTTGAACTATTACTTAAAAATTTAAAAGAAATCTTCAATAAATTTATAACTTCTTTGATTGCAAACTAAAATTTTCAATATCAATTGCAGATTTTCAGCATTTCAAATAGAAAACTTTAATTTGGAAACGCACGACGGTATAGAGAAAAATTAAAAACAAACCCACTTAAGACACCATCAAAATCTGAAAACGTCAAGACTCTCGGACTGGAGTATACTTTCTAAAAGTTTGATATGCAATGAATCCGTATTCTGAATTTATATTCGGGACGTTATAACATCGCAAATTGAGCTTTATTCACAAAACTTTTTTTTTCATCTAAAAGTCTTATCTCTCCGGATTCAGTGCTCATCAAAACCTGTGAAAATTATACTCTAGTATAAGGGTTGGAAAACTTATTGGTCTGTGTAATTGAATTAGTTAAATGTACATGATATCCATTGTAATTCCCAAAAATAAATTCACCGCATAAAGTTTATAAAAAAATTGTATTTAATAAATAATCCCGTGTAAAAAAAAATTAAAAATGTTTTCATCTTAAAATATATTATATATGATTATATATGGTGTCATGCATATCCATATATTATTATATATTGACCTTTTGTACAATTAGATATTAAGCATATGTGCTATACATAATAAGCAGTAACAGGAACTTAATGCACTAAAACGTGTGTTTTAAGCGCATATAATATGCATGAAAAATCTTAAAATATGCACTAAAATTAAAAAAAAATGCACTTACAATTTTAATTTTATTAAAACCAAAAACATACAAATGAAGAATATAGTTTTAGTTGTTTTCTTTAAAATATATAGAGATTAAATACATTTTTTTATTTCGTCTTTTTACAGGAAGAAGAAAAAATTTTTATTAAAAAATTTAACGCACAAAATGGATATGCCAGACTGCAGCAGTTTCGTCCCCTCCAAGGACTCGTTAGTAGTTAAGTTATGTGTAAATTGGAAAAGTATTTTATATTGTTAAATTGCTCTTTATGAAAACCTTTTTACTTTGTGTCTTAGTGAGTTTCAAACCCACAGCCATACAACATCACCTCTTAGCGAGTTGGGCCACGGTCGTCACAGCGACCCACCAAAAATTTTTTCTCTCCTGGAATTTTCATCGATGATATGTGCAAGTTTGAATTTTGTTAATTCTGAGTATTGGTTTTCTGAGTTTCTATCTCAATGTGTTGAGAAAAAAGCAAAAAAAAATATAACCATATTTTTTTAAATAACAGTGTGGACTTTATGTTGAATTTGTTGGCCAACTTCGCCTGTCAATGCATTTTTTTTTTATAGTCTCGTCAACTAGATTTACTTGGGTTGAAAATTGACTTAATTCCTGTAGTTTAGCAATTGAATTCATTAAAAATAAATCACTTGAAAAAATAAAAACCAATAACATGCATTTAAAGCAAAATAAGTAAAAATATGCAATAAAAGTATGCATTTACAGCAAAATATGCATTTATAGCAAAATATGCAATAACAAATCGCAAATACTTTGATTCGCAAAGAAATTTTGTTTACCCTGTTCTCAGACTTAAGGAAAAAAGCATGCATTGGCATGAAAGTCCGTTTCCTTATTTGATTCTTTTGTTGAATTTTTGTTCTTTTGTTGATATAATCATATATACTGTCTTATAAAAAATATGTTTTTGTGTGATATAAGATATGCTTATATTTGGTGTCATACGTATAATACAACTACCCAGCCTGAAATTGTCGATGGTCAGAAAAATCAAGCGCTGCCAAAACTTTTTGTTCTTAGAACCATTGGCAGAAATTCAAATTAAAGCACTGACAAAGTCCTTATTTAGAACGTTTTCGCAACGTTGGCAAAAAGCGCTTTGTCAGTACTTGATTTATGAAATTTACAACCGTAAAACAAATTAAAGCAATGGCAAAGCCCTGATTTAGAACGCTTTCCCAACGCATTCAAAATGTGTTTTGCTAGTACTTGATTTATACAATTTAAAACCTTAAAAATAATTTAACGCTGGCAAATACCTAGTTTAATACGCTTTACCAACGTTAACAAAAAGAGCTTTGTCAGTACTTGGTTAACTAAATTTTCAACCGTTGTTAAAATAAAATACTATAGTATTTTAAATATATAAAGGTTGTTCACAAGGGGTGTACTAAAGGTTGTATGTGTTGTAAATTTTATGTTAAAATATTCAACAATAGATAATAGTACGATACAACATTTGTATCTATGTTCAATGTACTGTGTTCAAAGGTGCCAATAGGAACTATAGAAACTCACGCACAATCACTCACTATAATTTGTTTACCACTCACTCACGCTCACGTCAGTAAATTCAGATTTTACTAGCACTCACGCGTGATCACGAGTGATTCAAGTAAATCACACAAATTCAAAATTTTTTGTACAATTCTTATCACGCAGAAATTTGGTACACGCACTCCCATTCACGAAAATTTTGTTTCTACTCTCACTCGCTCACTTGAGTATAATTAATTTTCGCCCACACTCACGGGTAATCACGCGTGATTCACGTGAATCACGCAATATTATGCTCATGTGCCCATCTCTAATACACTCAGAGAAAAATTATTTACTTTTGATACTTTTTTTTTCCCCCAAAAACAAGATATTGAAAATCGGGTGCCACTGAGCAGCCTTTGCGGGTGGACCGATTTTCAATAAATGTTTTTGTTTTGTAGAGGACTGGAAAATTAACATTTTTGGCTAATATTTTTTTGTGTGCTTTTTTAGTCTTTGAGTTTACGCTTGTACCATTTTAATGCAAATCAAAAGTTTTAAAATCCGGCTATTTTTTTCTCAAATGAGTACCCAAACTCCACGATGGCACCCGATTTTAATTTTAAAATGAAGATTTACCATGGTAGTCCGAATTCTAAAATATACTTTTTAGAAAAATAGTTAACATAGTGTTTTTCTACCGCAAAAAGAATTCTTTGGATAAACCATTTATTTATTTTTTTATAATTGCTTAAATATTGTCGTTTTTATTGATTTCTAAAGCTAGTAAACCCCACCTCTTTAACTAAATTTAAATTTTTTATGCTTTACAATCAAACATTTGTATGTCAAACAATAATTTTTGGTGTTTGATATTTTAAATTGTGATGTTCATTTAAGATAATTTCAATAGATATTTTCAATGAAAATGTTCGATTTGATATTAAAATTTTGGGAGGATGTTATGGATTTTAAAACAAAAATGTCACATTTCCACAACTTAAAAAAAAATATGTTTTTCTTTACATGGGACAATATAAATATAATAATATATGTATAATCCCATATATTAATTTAACTAATCCCATATATTAATTAAACCAATCCAATTATATATTGTTATAACATATTGTAAGGCACAATTAAATATGCCGTTTTACGAAAAATTACAGTGACAAGTTAAATTGTGTCTTACTATATTTCATAGGATTTAAGTAAATCCAATTTAATTTAAAAATTTCTGACTCGATCCACCAAAAAAATATTTATCTTTTTGAATCTAATTAGACCCAATTAGATATAAGTTGATCCCATGGGATATTTTAGGATCCATCAGGATCTTAATTAATATCAAATTGGATCCCCAATTTTGATCTAATTTAATCCAGTAATATATTTGAGGGATCTAATTGGACAATACTAGATACCCCAATAAAAAGATGAACTTGGATAAGAGTAAGTATCGATCTATATGATTTAATATTTGAGATATAACTTTTTTTTATCTTGATAGTAGTATTTTTATTTTAATAATTGCTAACATTTATATAATAGGAAATATAATATGTCAAATAACGCTAAGTAACGTCACGTTTCACACTATGGATTGTAAAAGAAAATCAAAAAAAAATTGTAAAACAAACTAAAAATATTCTAAATCATAATAAAAAAAATTTATCAAACAAGTCGCAGAGAGCGTTTTTGTAAAAGACGAAATAAAATAACCAAAATTAATATAAATTGTGACATTTGCTTTAGCAAATATGTTTTAAAGGTAGGGATGGCAGGGGCAATACCGCTAAAATACCGTTATCGAATAAAAACCCTTACTGACTATCGTTATCCCTAAAATACCGTTACTGATGAAAATGAAAATTATTGAATTTCGAAGTCATACTCTATATTTCTTTATTAGGATATTGTCCTAACAAATAATCTATAGAGTTTTTGTGTTCAAATTTATTAATTGACCACTTTCAGGAATGTGTTGATAGATCTATTTGGGGAATTTTCTAGGTTCCCATCATCAGAACACGTTTACTGTTACTGAAATAATTGAAGTAACGTTATCCGTAAAATACCGGCACCATTATAACTACAATATTAATATTCTTAAAATACCGTTATCGCTAACATACCGTTACCAAAACAATTGAAATAGTGATATCTTTAAAATACCGTTACCGAAATTATCTGAGAAGATCTGAAAAGAAAAGCCGCTGTAAACACATATATTTTTCCAAAGTTTGATTATAAACTAGTCAGCCATTGGAACTCGGGCATAATGGTGGTAAAAATCTCGGTGTGCGTTGATATTACCTGAATGCCTAAAATAACGTTACCATTAAAATAACGTTATCGAAATAACTGAAAAACCGCTATCCCTAAACCAATATTACCTAAATAACTAAAATACCGTTGACGCTAAAAAAACTTTACCAAAATAACTGAAATATCGTTACCCTTAAAATACCGTTACCGAAATAAATAAAATAGAGTTACCTTCACCGATACATGTATCGAATCGGTTACCATCCATTACTAATTAATATTCACTTTCACTCAATTACGAAAAAGTTTCACTAACGGACACTTACTCACTAACGGAGAATTTTTTCCTACACACACTCGTCCACGTCTCCAATTGAAAGTGATTGTTTCAAATTTAGTCATAAAAATTTGTTTAGAATTAAAATTCTATTCAATAAAAACTATTTTTAGAATCTGAGCGTCTATGAAATTTCTTTGGAAAAATCTATGAATATCAGAATTTTTCTTTAGAATAAGTATTCAAATATAAGAGCAAATAAATTGATAAAAGAACTTAACTCTACATAATTTGTATCTTAAAAAAGTTTTTTAAAAGACCGTTTTATAAAAATTAGCACTTTTTGTGCGCTTATATTAATAGACCATAGAAGTTTAGAATTAAAATTTAAAATGTTAACAATAGCAACAGTATCTTGAAAAAGATCTTAAAACGTTTGTTTCGAAAAAATACATTACCAAATTATAATAACTAGCACCATAGTGGAATGTAGGGTATTAGCTTATAAACTGTAAAGCACTTGAGTCACACTTAAAAAATAAATAAAAAATAGCGTCATCATTGAAACAAAATAAGAATTAAAAATCATCAAAAAAAAAAAATAAATAACAGCTAAATAAGAGATGACTTATTGTAAAATGAAAGATAAAAATTTAAAAATAAAACATGTACGAATAAGGTACCCTGAATGAAAATATCAGTTTATGGAACTCTGTGAACTCCCTTTTATTTATTTAACACTAGAATGACCAGACCAGTCATATTGACTCGTTTGGCATCATTAATTAAAAACTACAAGTTTTTGTTCCAATTTATTCCACATATTATTAAATGACTTTTGCTGGATTAAGTAGCGTAACAATTGTAGTTAAACAATTTTTTTGAATTTCACTCTGCTCATAACCAGTCAAAAATACTGGTGTTTTTTAAAAAATCGCCAAAAATACATTTTCCATCATCATTACGATCGTTATGGTTGAAGCAGCAATGTAATCTAGAGGTCTTGCAATCCAAAACTGCATTTAAAGCATTTCGAAATGTTGTGCCGTTAAAGCGAAATTTGGAACATATAGCAGATATCGCACATTTACTTCAATAACGTCATAACTCAAAAATTTTGATTTTGTAGAAAACGAGTTTAAAGTTTTCAATTTACTCCCATCTTGAAGAAAAAAATAAGGACATAATTTCTACGAACAGGTGAGTATACAAGATATCAATACGAATTTTTTACACAATATGATACGTGATATAACGAATAATTCTGCGTCATTAACTCAAAAGTCATGTATTTTGAGTTGTGACGTTCTTGAAGTAAATGAGCGATATGTGTTAGTTTTGATAAAAAATTTCTTCTAAAAATTAAGTATTTATATATTATATATTCTTAAGCTAGAATTCCAAAGTTACAAAATAATATCAATAAGTTTTTATTTATCTGCAACAGTTTATAAAATACGTTTGAAACAATAACTGACGCTAAAGTATTTTTTTTTATTATTAAAAAGAGAAGCAACACATTTAGGAAATTCTTCCTATTAATTAATGTTGTTTTACTTATAACCAACCATTGTGTTTTATATGAAATTTACTTTTGAACCCAAAATCTCCAAAACTAATAATAACCAAAATCGAACCACTTTGCTTTCTAAATAAAAAAAATATCCAAGATAGCTTTTGAAGTACAACAAATGATTTCGGGACTCTATTCTCTGAATTGTACGTGAAAGTAGCCCCAAAAATAAAAACTTCTGCATCATTCGTTTTGTCAAGTTGGCTACAGTAATAATTTAATGGCCATACAAATTTTTTGGATCAAGGCCGATTTTTAGCACTTTTTCTATATTTTAACACGGTTATATCTCGGTATACCATACGGAATATCTCTTTTGTGTCTGAAGCAAAGTTGTAGATATTGAATAGGAGAAAAAAATGCGGAATAATCCTACCCGAAAAAAGTGCATCCGGTGCCTTAAAAATCGCAAAAATGCCCATTTTCCCCATTTTCACCTTATTTGCTCAATAACTGTATGCTGTTTTTTTCTTCATAAACTTTATTTTGCATGAAAATAAAAATTCCGATTCGACTGCGTGTTTTCGATGATAATTTTTGTTTTGCGTTCCTGTCTGGACATACCTGAGCTTTATAACACTTCAGTACTTTACGCCTTTTGACATTCTGAATAAAATTTAGCGATTTCTTGATTTTACTCGCGACTGCTCGAGTTGAAATGATAGGATTAGTTTTAAAAGCTTCTATTACCTTTTCCGCTGCTTTTTGATCCCCTTGGCCATGCTCACCACCACTTCCACGCTTTCTTTCAATTTACAAGCATTCATTAAAGTTTTTGATAACTTTTCTTATCGTGGAATATGTTATTTAACATTTTTTGCTATCAAACGTATAGAAACAATTTTATTTTTATCATATTCATGCAGAATAAGTTTTCTTTTATTAAGCTCTAAAGCCATTTTTTACAAAACTATATTAAATTTCAAAAACCTTTTTTATTGACATAAAATGAGAAGATAGTATCCTACACACAGAGAAATAAAGTGCCAACCGAATTGAAGAGCATATTTTAATGGTAACAACTTATAAATTCAGTGAGAACACCGATATTTACATGAGATTTTTGCATATTTTGGATGTTGCAACTAAAATTCAGTTGAATTAACCAAACTTTGTTGTGAAAACTAACTAACTAAAATGTTCCAACTGACTGCAATTCATAATAACCGAATTTGAGTCGAAGTAACCGAATTTCAGTTGGCAAACAGCTAAATTTTTCCTTGTGTGTACTTAAATCATAAATTTTATTTTAATTAGTCAAGCATTTTTGAAGAAAACAACGATTAAAAATGTTTCGATTTTGGTTATTTCAACCTTTATATAACATTGTCAAATTGTGAATAACTTCATATATAAATCACTATGATCTAATTAAAAAAAAATATTTTTGACAAGTTTTTAAATGCTTCCAGGCATTTTACTGCTTTAAGTGCAGCTGAAGCTTTCAAATGCCGGTAGCTGTAAGTTACTGTAAGAGACAAATAAGCACTTACTGACGTCATTTTGTGCCTTTGAAATTCTCAATTCAAAATATATAAATTAATTAAAAATACTGCAATTTTAGAAAATATTACAACAAAATAGCATATAGCTACATTCTACTCCAAATATCGCTTAAACAACACCGCATTTCGAAATGCTTTAAATGCAGTATTGAAGTGCTACACTTCTATAACAAATTGCTGCTTAAAACGTAATGATCGGATCAAAAATGTATTTTTGACGATTTTTTTAAAATCACCAGTCATTTTGATTGGTTTTAGCAGAGTAGGTATAAAACAAAATCGGTCATTGTAGTGTTAAAAAAAAAACTTATCTCTTTTCTTTTATAAAAATATAAACATAAATAATTTATTACTTTGAGAAAAAAAATCCTTATCAATTATTTTTGTTTTTTGTTTTTGAAAACAAGTAAAAATTTATGTATCCATATAAAAAATATATATGTAATACATACGAGGGCGGATCAACAAGTCCGTGATTTTTCGAACTTCCCTCGTAGTTATATGAAATGCAACACTGCTCCCATCAAATACCACCTGTTAATAGACTACTGTCAAATTTTGAACAAGATCCGTCATTTACTTTGCGTTTAACAGCTGTTCAAAACATACAACCTTGTGAATTTTTTTAAAAAGTGAAATTTGAGTGCTCATTAAACATTATTGTTTGCGAAAAAAAACCGTCAATCAAACCAAAAAAGCTTCATAAATACTATAGGGACTCTGCACCATCGATTTCAATGGTAAAAAAAGTGGTTTACTGACTTTCGTTATGGTCGCACAAGTACAAATGGCGCTGAACGTTCTGGACGGCCAATTGAGGTCAATACACCCGAAAATGTTGGCAACAGATTTTTTGGATGTACGCGGGATAATCCACATCGATTACCTTCAAAAGGGAAAAACAATAAACGGCGAATATTATGCCAACTTATTGGACCAATTTAACGAGGATTTAAAAAAAAACGACCCAGAAAAAAGTTCTTTTTCATCAAAATAATGTACGGGTACACACTAGGGCAATAACTTTTTGCATTTTTTGCAAATATCAAATCTCCCCAGACAAAATCGTGTAGGGCATGGACAAATATTAAGAACTGCGTTTTTAGTTTTTCGCTATCGTTAAAAAAGGTTCCGCACCAAACGCGTTAAAGTTTTGAATCAAACAAAGTTAAAAAAAAAAACTTTTTTTGATGCCTCAACGTCTGACCATCACATCTATATAATTAAGGCATGCTGATATCAATAGTAAAGTCCGTTTTCGAGTCAATGGAATAGTTTTCTTCCAAATTTGCTTACTTACATATGTATAAACCATATTTAAAATAAATTGTTATTAAAAAAAATTTAAAATAAATATATTAAAGGCATTTTAGAAATCGCTGTCGGTGCGCAAGGTTTTTTTACCAAATGGAACTGAAATAGTTTTTTTTATCATTAATACAATATTTGCCATTAGAAAACCCCTGGGGAGAATGTTGTCCAAAAAAAGTTATCACCCTAGTACACACGTGTGCAGTCTCAATGGCAAAATTCCACGAATTGGGCTACGAATTGGTACCTCATCCGCCATATTCTCCGGATTTAGCCCCCAGTGACTATTTCCTATTGCCAAACCTAAAGAAATGGATCGATGGAAAGAGATTTAGCTCTAACGATGAAACTATTGATCAAACAATGCCTATTTTATGAACCTCGAAAAATCCTATTTTTTGGAAGGGATACAAAAATTGGAGAAACGTTGGACTAAGTGTATTGAGCTAAAAGGAGATTATGTTGAAAAATATATTTTTTTTTTTGCAAAAAAAACTGTGTTTCAATCAAAAAGTCACGGACTTATTGATCCGCCCTCGTACATTTAAGAAAATTTATTCATATTTTAAAGTTGATATTTAAATGTTCTTTTAATTAAAACTGTTTTTGTTTTTTTAGGTAAAAGCTTTAAACTCACCTTATAAACTTGTATTTCTTCCAAGAGTGCTTCAGATTCTTTGAGTACACGTTCTACCTCTTCATATATTTCACGTTCTGTTTCCGTAGGTGCTGCATTTTCAAAATCCAAAAACACATCATAGGATTTAGCTGTGCAACAGTTTGAGTCATCACGTGCCAATAAACTCAATAATTTGCCCATTTTATGTTAATTCTTTGTGTATTTAACTTTTTAAATATTTTTTGTTTTATATGAGAATAATTTTATTCTTCACTTAAATTTTTGTTATTTTTTTATGAACTTTACACAAATTTTTATTGTATTTCCTTATTTAATTTTTAAAGACTTTGTATTTAACTAAAATGATTTTTAAGATAAAAATTTGTTTAGTATTAGATTCGTTGTTGATTCGTTTAGTTAAAAAAATGTTGCAAAACTCTATTATTTTTAATGAAATTATGGGGAAATTTGTAAAACATCTTTCGCCAGTCAAACTTGGAGGAAGTATAGAAATTATTTGCCATATATAGTGTATTTATCATGGAGGAAGTATTTGCCAAAAATCTTAAAGATCAAAAACAAACACCTCTATAGAATATCTACTTATATTTTTATCAAATAATATTTTAACCCTTTCACTACCAATTTTTTGTCTGTGGATATAATTCTGTTTTGATTTCAGATGTTTGTTAGGGGTCATTAAATTATAACGAACAAGGTTTATATATATGGCCCTTCCTCTCCTAATCACAAAAAAATGGGTTCGAAAATCGAATTGTTGAAACTTTTTAGTTCAAATGGAATAAAACAAAGATGCATTTTTTGAATTAACATGAAATTTACTTTATTCCAAAGATAATCTTCTGGCATTATAATTTAAATATGACTTCTGGCATATGACCGCCACGGCTGGCTCGACGTAGTCTAATCTGGAGGTCCAATTTTCGATGACTTTTTCCAACATTTGTGGCCGTATATTGGCGATAACGCGGCGAATGTTGTCCTCCAAGTGATTAATCGTTTCGGACTTATCGGCGTAGACTAGCGACTTTACATATCCCCACAGAAAATAGTAAAGCGGCGTTAAATCGCACGATCTTGGAGGCCAATTCACTGGTCCGAAACGTGAAACTATGTGGTTACCAAACGTTTCCTTCAATAAATCAATTGTGGTACGAGCTGTGTGACATGTTGCGCCGTCTTGTTGAAATCACAGCTCCTGCAAATCATGGTTGTTCAAGTGATGAACGAAAAAGTCAGTAATCATGGCTCTATATCGGCCACCATTAACTGTAACGTTCTGACCAGCATCGTTGCTAAAGAAGTCGGACTCTTGCTCTTCCTCTCCTAATCACAAAAAAATGGGTTCGAAAATTGAATTGTTGAAACTTCTCAGACCATTTTTGCCACTAACTAAAACATTTGAATACCCAAAAATGCATTGTGTTATTTTGTTTTGGTAATTAAATGAATCTACGTGCCAGACTTCAAGATTCTACTTTTGATCCACCAAACGCCCTTTTTCGGAGATAAATGTGGATTAAAAATATAAGAGTTTGTTAACAATAAACGCAACTATATATTGATCGGATGAAGAGATTGTGCATATAATGATTTTCTCCCCCAATTTTCTCTCACATTAAAGTGGTTCACTTCAGTGATGCATTTTGAGTTTTTTGTTATGGGCCAAATTGACAATTTAAAAGGGCCAAAATACCATTGATAGGGCCACAGAAATGATAAATTTAGTACTATAGTACTTTTTTGGTACTATTTGATCCGGAAAAGTACCATGGTACTCCTTTGACTCTTTTAGTACTATTTACATATAAATAAAAATTAAAGATTGAGTTTGAATTTTAACGTCTTTTTCACACAATTGCAATTAATACTATAATTAATATGCAATTTTATTTAATTTTAATTGTGAAAGACGTGGTAGAGAAGAATGAGTGTATTTTCTAAAAATCATAACTACATTGTAAATTTTTCAATCAGACTGCGCAGTTTCTTGTATTGAACCTTCGTCAGTGACCCTGTTTTTTGAATAATGTAATATTTGTTATGTTTTTATTTGTTCGATTGCGTCTATATGAAATTTTCTGTGCAATCACTGACCGTGGTAAAGATAAACTGATTTCTAATGCCACATGCACTCGCGCTCGCAATACACGTTAGACAGAGCGCTTCAGCGCACTAATCTATCGTCAGGTCGAGTTTCGTTGTGATTAAAATTAGTTTTATTCAATACACGGTGTTTTTGTTCTTGCATACATAATCTCAGAAGTACAACTCAAACAACACAACAGTTCTATTTTTAGAAACTTCAGAGAAACTTCAAGATTCAACATTTAATTCAATTACCATTCATAAATTAACATTTATCAAATGTATTTATTTGGATCCAATCGTTGTAAATGTAATTGATTAAAGATGATTTTATTTGAGTTCGAGTAAAAAAAGTGTTCGAAAAGTGAAAAATAAATATCTTAAAAAAGTACAGTTGAAAAAAGGCCATTGCCAACATCTTCAAATTTATATTGTGATTCTAAAATCGAATGAGTAATGAAATAGATTTCCGTGCAAAAAAATGTGAATTTAAGAAATAGTCTGATAATTTTTATAAATTCTCTAACTAAAATCAACTAAATTTTGTTTTTATATACAAATAAATTTTAAAAACGTTAATTTATAATAAAAACTTGTATTTAGTGCTATGAGGGTCGAAAAAGTACTATTTTTTAGGCTGGTTGGTACTATTTGAAAATCCCATTTATCATCCCAGTAGGGCCATATTTTTTTTAAAAAATCGATTGTTAGATTTTTACTAAAATAAAAATAATATTAATTTGTTTATTAGAGTTCGTCATTTTAATTCTTTTTTTAAAATGCAAGACAAACCCCTCTGACAATAAAGTTTAACATATTTTATGAATTCTCATAAATTATTTCCGCTCTTGCGATATCATAACATTTTTCAAAAAGCCTCCAAAAACACATTTTTTTAAAAATTTGGAAATTTGTCTTGGTCTTCAGGCAATGGTTTTGCTGTAAATCCAAGAAAGGCAAAGTTAATGGGTTTCGGTGTCGTTGATGATACGATAAACGTTACTATCAATGGTATGATAGTTGATTTTGTAGACAAGATGAAGTGTCTTGGAGTTTTAATTGATAATCAGTTAAGTTTCTCATCGCATATTAATAGCGTTTCTTCGAGAATATCATTCTTGTTGAAAAGATTATACTCTCTTGATATATATCTGCCTCTTTCAATTAGAATGCGTGTTGCTAATGCCTTGTTAATGCCTCATATATTATATTGCGTTGAGGTATTTTCTGGTACCACAGATGGTGAATTTAGTAGGTTTACTAGGATTTTCAATCGAATTATTAGATATGTGTATGGCCTAAGACTTCGGTCCTATGTCACCCCGTATGTGGTCCAATTTCTTGGGTGCTCTTTTCGTAATTATGTAGCTATGAGGTTGTTGATATTCTTCTACAAGGCGATTGCAAATGGCTTTCCAGACTATATAGTAAACAATTATATTTATATTCGGAAAGAAACCCACAATTGGTATATCCAATACATCATACGACTATGTTTGAGCGATCATTTTAGATTAGGCTTTCGAGAATATGGAATGATTTACCTATACAACTGAGAAGTTTTAGTTTTTCACCACAGGTCTTTAGGCAAAAGCTGAAGATTATGTGGCTGTTCATGATTTGTAATTTTTTGTGTTCGCTGTCTTTTTTATCTCTCTCAACTTTTTTTTTATTTTTCTAAATTTTATTAAGATGTAATTTTTTAATTAAAAAGAAATGTTTTTTTTATTATTTATGATAGTTTTAAGTTATTTGTTTTTTATATAGAAAATATTATTAATTAGCTTGTGTTATAAAGTAGCTTTTAATAATCATATATGGCCCTAAGAGCTTGGGTTATGTAAATTGGAGAGAATAAATTCATATTTATTATGAAAAAAAGAAAAGATTTAAAAATGTTATCGTCATGTATTCAAAAATTTTAAAACCTGACCTCCTGAAACGAAAATATATGATTTAAATGCGATTTTTATAAAAAAATAAACAACTCCCCGTTTTTCATTCTCAAAGGAACTAGCATATGGGCATTTCTCCAATGTCGAATGCGACATTCGTATACATTCAAAGTGAAAAAAAAACATTTGCCAAAACATTATTTTATTTTGACCAAATGCGAAACTTATAGCTCTTGACTAGCACTATAATTGTTGCTAAAATTTAGTTTGGCCGATTGTTCATTTCCAAGATATTTACAAAAAACCAAGGCATTCGCATGCGACAAAAACAGAAGTAGCTTTCAAAGCAAACAAATCAAACACTGATTTCAGCGAAACCTGTAAGAATATTTTAATGCGACTAATTTTGAAATGTTGTGCATTGATGTATCTTAATAATGTTTTTTATTTTTTTCAAAACTATTATTTACTATTTATTTAATTTTAATTACAGTCGCATGCGACATGTCGCATGCGACATTTTTTTCCATCATAATTTTTATGTTTATTTGTTTGCTTTTTATGAAATTAGAAATGCAAAAGATGATTATAAATGATTTTTAATATATTTATTTTCACAACAAAACTTATATACTTCACAAAATAACTTAAAGAAAAACAAAAATAAGTATATTCATGTTATAAACAAAGAACAGAAACTAACTTAACTGAGAATATTATTTCAAATGTGAAATAAAGTTTTTTTATGGAATATGCAGTCCTAGCTGCTTCTACATGTTGGCTATCGCAACAAAACGAATGCAATTGGGATATTCCTGGAATGCTTTTCACATCCTGCCATTTTTCGTCCAACTTATAATGTAGAGACAAATTTTCAATTTGAGCAGATGGCATAAAATACATTCTAATTCCATTTATGTTGTTTTTTGCACATTGATAAAATGATAGTGCATCGGATAAAACAACGTTTTTAGATTTGGTTATTTGCCACACCTTTCTTTTAATTATGGCTCCAACTCCATCAACGGCTCCCTTTCCGTGAGAACTTGCCATAAATTTTTTTAATTTCGTTTAAAAGGTTTAAAACAAACCGTGTTTGTTGTGGGTAAGTTTATCGCTTATAACTGCAAACGACTGCGAAGCACCAGCCAACCAAGCTACGCAGGTAAAAATTGTTACCTGGCGGTAGCTGAAATGAGCATTTTGTATTCCATTTTGGTGTGTCAACCTATAATTCTCGGCAAAATCAATTTGAAGAACGAGCTCGGAAGGCTTTAAGTTAATTTTTGTTTCCTGAAAATATTTTTGCTGAGCTCTTTTTACAAAAAAATGGGTTTTAAATGATGGTAACTTAGTTTCCATATCAATGACTAAGTCAGATAAAGTTGAAATTGTATTTGACAGAGCTATGTGGTTATCCATTTTACGCCATTGTTGCCACTTTACTTCATCTTCCATATTAGCCAAATATGCAAGAGGAATAAATTAATCTTTTAAATCTGTTAGGCACTTCTCACAATTATTTGTCATGCAATATTCATTCTGAATATCGCAGCAAACTGCTTTAAGAAATGTTTCAAAATCGCTGGGAAAAGATGGAATACTTTTCGTGCAACTTTCCAAAAGAAAGCTGAAATTTGCATGATACATACAAACACACATATTGTGCGGCATTTTATTTACTAACTGGACATGGCGGGGTCGCATTTTAAAAAACGTTGATTTGCCTACCTCTTCGCTTGCAAAATCCTTTTTAAACAGCTGATATGATTCAGACACCGTCATTAACATAAAGCGCTTAGCTACTAATTTCCCGTCAATTATAATGTTGTCTTTCTTTCCTGAAGCTTGCACACTAACATTATCATTCTGATAAAAATCATTGATGGCATTAACTAGGCTTTCTGACACTGTTCTGCTGGATTGGTTTACGTTTTTCTTTTCTTCAATCACCTTATATTTTTTGACCAAGACGTCAAGAACTTAAAGCCTTTTGTGCATGTCTTTTGGCATCGCTTTCTCCACTTTCTTAACCGCTTTCGCCAAGGTTTGTTTACATTCGTAAGGTTTGTTTTGACTTTGACGTGACATTTGTTTTGACATTTCGTTTTCTAAAAGTTTTTGGCGTCTCTCTCGTTGTCGTATGCGATTATATTTCCGTTTCTCTTGAATTATATCTTCTTTACCTTTAGCCACTGCTTTCCACGTCTGTCTAGCTTTCCGCATTCTTTCCCTGTTTTTTAATTTATAGTTTTGCAATTTTGTTTCATCATCCTTTAACCTTTCTCTCCACTGTTTGCAGTTGGATTTATTTTTCTCGCCGCTGTTTTTACTCATCTACATTAAAAAAATTTATATTTTGTATTAACATATACAAAAACCGATATTTTAGAAAAAATAAATATTTTGAGTTTATACATTTTACATTTACAATGTCGCACGCTACAAACTTGGAATAAGTGAAGGGAGCAAAGCACTGATTATTTTCCAGCAATTTTTTTTTTTATTTAGTTAGCAATAAAAATATCTATTTGTAACTAATATTTGATACGCATTGTACAAATACCTTAGACTCACTGATAACAAATGTTCTTTTTCACTGTCGCACGCTACATCGAAATATCGGTAAAGCAAACAAAAAATTTACCGTTATTTGCAATCGCATCGTTCCTTTTACATTTTTCTTATATTATTTACATATAAATCAAGACATAAAATAGCAAATGTCAATGCATGGTCTCTCTCATTAAGATCACTAATCAAAACAAAACATGCAATAGAATGTTTAAAACAGAACTTTTGCACTTGTTCGACTTTGGATTAAAATATTTCAAAATATGTTATGAACAAATGTACAATTTTTTTACATTAGCTAAATTTTATAGATTCCTCATAAAAATCTGCTACAACAACTTACTTATATAGACTTTGAATTTTTTGGATGCGGTTGACCTTTCTGTGGAAATGCCCATATGCTCTCGTCGAATAAAAAAAATCAGGCAAATTTCATAAAAGTCTGAACTAAACGGTTTAAAGTAGTTAGTTCAATTTTGAGCTGAAAGGGCCAAAATAGATACGAAAGTACCACAGGGCCATCAAGCAGTCAAAAGTGCCATAAATGGCCCTATTGTGCCACGTTTTGCATCACTGGTTCACTTCTTCTGCATAATGAGTATAGCGAGATGTGTTCTTAAGACTTGTAGGCGTTTGTGAAGGAGCTAAAAATGAAGGGCATCGAAATTATTAAATAATTACAAATAATGTGAATAAAACGAAGTTTTGAGTAAACTTTCCCCTTTTTTTTTATTGAAATATGAGGTGTTTTGGGAATGACGATTTTTTGACAATTTCTCATTCTCAAAATGACGATTTTGACGATCTTTTCCACTAAAATTGACGACTTTTTAAAAAATTGGGTTGGCAGCACTGCACATATCCAAATTTCATTGAGAACGGAAGAAACCCATCGGGAGACTCCCCTTGTCAGAGCATGGCTTAATTTACCCCATTTCCGATTTAAAAAGTACAGGTTGATTAACAATAAGACCTATTATAAAATTCATAGGAATTTACTTCAAAGGACAACAATTTCACATTTCGTTTTTTTTTTTCAACAAAAAACCCTAAGCAGATGGTGTTGCTCTGTTAAACTAATTATGATAAAAGACATATAAAATAGGGAATCTATACCTACACAACAGAAACATACATAGCAATAAGTCAATAATCGATAATTGGCAATTACAAATACGTGTGCATGAACATAAATAAATAACAACATCATCACAAAGGAGTGGAGTAAAGATAGAGAGAGCAATGAAACGTGAAGAGGACAACAAAATAAATAAAGTGTGATAAAAATTTAACACATTAAACAAAAGAGGAATATGAAAAAAAGATGAAAATACAAAATTCTTAAAAAAAATATATGAGCTACTTCAAAAATTTTCGACACCTGTTGAAACCGACTTTAGATGCCTCTTAATTCTCAAGGTTTTTTCAATTGAGATGACCGATGGCTATTTAAAAGTCAAAAAATAAAAAAAAAAAAAATTTATTGTTCTTGCTATTTCACTAGAAAAATTTTAATTTCTTGTCATTTAATTTCATTATTGGAGTCTTCTGCATCTTAAAAAAAAAATATTTAAATTGATAACTTTAACTGTAAAATAATCAGTAGATAATTCCAAAAATTATGCAAATAATTAAATCTGACCATTAAAAGGGAAATCACCTAAAAAAACAACTGATGCTAGGTCACCTGACTGGAGTCTGTATCTTCGAAACTAGAGTCTGACTTCACAAAAAGTTCAAAAATGCTCTAAAAATTTATAGCTAAAATATTTTAATTGTTCAAATTATCATGCTATCAACTATCGAATTTAGGAAAGTTTTGATCTCAGATTGAAATTAGAATTTTTAGTTTTTAGTTTTTCCAAAAATCATTTTTTTAAAACATAATCCATGAATCCATATTTAAAAAGAAAAAAATCTAGTTTATAATAGTTCTCCGAAATTCATGCCAAAATCTGGCTATTTGAGATTTCTTAAATAAAAAAAAGGTACGTGCACTAAAATTGCCCCTTTTCGAAAAAATTGCTCGGTTGATTTTTACTGCCAGAATAATCAGATAGTACGTCTTTCGGATAACAAATTGGTAATCAAAAATTGCCATTTTCAATCACTAAAATTGCCCCTTTTCGAAAAATTTGCTCGGTTAATTTTTACACCCGGAATAATTTTTAACAAACATAAATCATATAGTACGTCTTTCGGATAACAAATTGGTAATCAAATATATCATTTTTTCCAATAGGCGTTTTCAGTCGAAACCGCCCTTTTCAACAACAGTCCAAAAATTACGTTTTACGCCTAAATGCACGGGATCATGCAAGACGGGAGCATGCTTTAAAAAAGCCGGATAATCCCGCCAAAAGCGAAATGGTTGGTCAGGTTATTCATTTCATAAATGTTTAAATATTTTTGAAATTCGTCATATATAAATACAGGGGACTCGCTGAAACGTGAACATACATTAACATGAACGGCCCAGAAACATGAACTGTTTTTTTTTTCATTCGACTATTCCGAAACGTGAACAAAGTTCAATAGCTCTAAGACGTTAACAATTTTTTTTTATAAAAAATGTTTCTTTTTCTTCAATATCTTAGTAATTTGGGTAATCCGCGAATAACAATTTCACCACGTTTTATAATAAACACCTTTTCTAACGTGAACAGAAAAACTTTTTAACTCTTTTCCTGTATCTCCGAATTTAAGAATTTTTTATATCCAAATTGTTTTAAAACGTATAGAATAAAATATAAATAGAATTAGCAGTTATTTTTATAGTAAATGTATTAGAAATTAAGAACTGTTAAATATCAAAAACGTATTAAAATCAATAATTTGGGTATGCAAAAATTTTCTTAGATTCTGAATTTGGTCTATTTTAAAAAGTCTCAGAATCAGAAAGTTTTCTAATAGGAAAAATTTATTAAAATGGTAATTTTTTTCTATAGGCAAGTGTCTGAATATTTAAAAATTTTGTCTAATATGTTAAACTTTATTGTCAGAGGGGTTTGTCTTGCATTTTTAAAAAAGCATTAAAATGACGAACTCTAACAAATTAATATTATTTGCATTTATAGTAATTAAATGTGCTAAAGTCCCAAAACTTTTTTAACAAATTGTGAAAAACAATCTGATGTAGGCGTGTCCCTATCCGGACTTCATTCCTGCCCAAGGAAATCTTCAGGGGACTTTGTTATTAGAATTTCTAGAGATATTTGTTATGTTAAATCACAAACTCAATGAGAATTTCTTGTCCTCGTCTACGAGCGAGATTCAAAATTTAAAATATCAAAGAAAAACAAAAACAACGACAAAAAATTGTCACAATTGGCTTTGTCATCTTCCATTATTATTATAGTAAAAATCTAATAATCGAATTTTTAAATAAATATGGCCCTACAGGGATGATAAATGGAATTTTCAAATAGTACCAACCAGCATAAAAAATAGTAATTTTTCGACCCTCATAGTACTAAATACAAGTTTTTATTATAAATTAACGTTTTTAAAATTTATTTGTATATAAAAACAAAATTTAGTTGATTTTAGTAACAGAATTTATAAAAATTATCAGACTATTTCTTAAATTCACCTTTTTTTGCAAGGAAATCTATTCGATTTTAGAATCACAATGCAAATTTGAAGATGTTGGCAATGGCCTTTTTTCAATTGTACTTTTTTAAGATATTTATTTTTCACTTTTCGAACACTTTTTTTTTTTACTCGAACTCAAATAAAATCATCTTTAATCAATTCCATTTACAACGATTGGATCCAAATAAATACATTTGATAAATGTTAATTTATGAATGGGTAATTGAATTAAATGTTGAATCTTAAAGTTTCACTGAAGTTTCTAAAAATAGAACTGTTGTGTTGTTGGAGTTGTACTTCTGAGATTATGTATGCAAGAACAAAAACTACTTGTATTGAATAAAACTAGTTTTAATCACAACAAAACTCGACCTGACGATAGATCAGTGCGCTAAAGCGCTCTGTCTAACGTGTGGCATTATAAATCAGTTTATCTATACCACGGTCAGTGATTGCACAGAAAATTTCATATAGACGCAATCGAACAAATAAAAACATAACAAATATTACATTATTCAGAAAACAGGGTAATTGACGAAGGTTCAATACCAGAAACTGCGCAGTCTGATTCAGGAAAATTGAAAAATTTACAATGTAGTTATGATTTTTAGAAAATACAATCATTCTTCTCTATCGCGTCTTTCACAATTAAAATTAAATAAAATTGCATATTAATTATTAGTGTCCGACCGAATACTCGGCTTCGGTGATCGGCCAAAAAGTGAAGTTCGGCCAAGTTCGGTCAAATTTGGCCGAACTACCGAACTTTTTATGATTATTTATAAAAAGCACAAATAAATAACAACCGTGGTTATATTTACTTTTCCGCATTTAAAAAATAACTACATAAAAAATACAACGTTGAATATGATAGAATACCAAAAAAAAAAAAGCCGATATTTAAATATCAATGTGTGTGAAAAAATTTCAAAAAGCCAAGAGCTTAAAAAAATTTACAAAAATATACCTACAAGACTTATAAGCAAATAATCAAATTTAATGCGATATAATTAAATAAAAAAAAAATTCGAATGGTAAGTTATCCTAAAAAGAGAATAACAGGTTCATCAATTTGGGATAGACATGATGCAGTAACAGACTTAGAAGTAGCAGAACCAAACGAAAATTTTATTGAAAAAGAAATTAAAATGTTTATTATGCAGCCTTTAAGTCCAGAAATATAAATATATTTGAGTATTGGAATTCAAGTCCATTTACAAATATAAAAGCTGTAGAAATAAAATATTTATCAGCCCCACCAACTAGTGTAGCTAGCGAACAGCTTTTTAGCGCTGCCGGACAGCTGTATTCTGATAGACGGAGCAATTCACATGGTGTGAGTGCGGAAAAATAGCTTGTCTGTCATTACAATATCAAACTTTTTAATTTTAATTATTAAAGTTTAAGTTTTCTTTCTCTATATCAACTTAAAAATCGATCAACTATTTTTCTTTGACTATAAAATATAGTACAATACAAATATTTTATTCTTTTTTTGTACTTAAAATAGTAAAACTATTTTCCAAATATGGTTTTTTTAAAAAATATACCTATAAATTTGTATTTTGTTTATGTTTAATAACTTTTTGGTTTAAATCTATTGATCTAAAAAAAAATTTATATTTTTTTATTAAAACAAAAAGTTTGGCTTCGGCTTCGGCCGAACATTGATATTATGGCCGAAGTTCGGCTTCGGCTTCCGCCGAAAAAAATGAGTTTGGTCGGACTCTATTAATTATAGTATTAATTGCAATTGTGTGAAAAAGACGTTAAAATTCAAACTCAATCTTTAATTTTTATTTATATGTAAATAGTACTAAAAGAGTCAAAGGAGTACCATGGTACTTTTTCGATTCAAGTAGTACCAAAAAAAGTTCTATAGTACTAACTTTATCATCCCTGTGGTCCTATCAATGGTATTTTAGCCCTTTTAAGTTGTCAATTTGGCCAAAAACAAAAAAACTCAAAATTTAGTTCACGTTTTTGAGAGTTCACTGTAAACAAATTTGTGTAGTTGGCAGTTAAAAAATACATATCGAAATCAAGGATAATAGGAATAAGAAAATGCTATAATATATGGAAAAGGATAAAAGAAAACAAAGATAACAAAAATTGTTTTAAAGAAACAAGATCATTTTTATAATAACCAGATTTTCTTGTACATGAAAAGAAAATCTATTTATTCTCCCCCTCCCCCCAGGCAAGAAAAACATTTAAAATTGTAAAAGTAGTTTAAAAAAAAAACACTCCTTGCTTCTTCCATGTGTTCATAGTTTTCTTTTTTTTACACTTGGTGGGGGGTTTGCATTTTCTGGCGAAGATAATAAAAACAACAAAATTATAAACAAAAAAAAACCAAATTTTCAAGTTTACAGATTTTTGCGTTGTATTTAATTTTTTTTTCCGAAATCCACAACTACAACATGTGTTGTAAATTTGACTGTTTTCTATATTGAAATTTGGGTTTTATCTTGAAAAACAATCATTCTTATCTTTTATGGTTTTTTGTTTTTTTATATTCATTGTAAAAAAGTCTCTTTATCAGTATCCGCCATGAAAAATAGCAATAGCAATAAAAACAACAACTACCACAGCAGTAACGAAAGTAAGCTTTAATACGGGAATGTGTTTTTTTTTACCCATATTTGTTGTTTTGGTTGCTTTGGTTAAATTTCAAGGCACGTTTTCCTAAAAGTCTCCATCCATATCGCAACAATAAAAGGTAGAAAAAAACACATTCAAGAAATAAAACTCTAAGCAGGGGAGTTGTTTAGTTGTTTTGTATTAGTATATGAAATTTATAATATAAAGAGGGTTGATTTGTTTCCTTTAGTATGGCATTCGGAATATGTATTGCATTACATTATTATGAATGCATTATTTTTATCAAAATAATGGAATTTTGCAATATTATTTTGTATACAACTTGTAACTTTTATCACTGATTTTTGTTTGTTTTCTATATTGAAAATTTCTTATCACCTTTTGTAATCTCACTGTTTATAAAAATTTATTTTAATTTTTTCTCTTTTTTAATTTTTCTTTTACAAAATAAAGCACCCGCTATAAAACTACCGTAACTATCAAACGTCTTTCCAACACGGCTGCAAAAATCGAACTAAGAAAATATCAAAGAAGAAAATAGGAAGAACAAACTACAAAAAGTGCTTAAATTTACAACTATGTTAAAAGAGTTGTATTTGACAAGCGTTGCCAACTGATGTATTTGTCAGAACAAACTTTGCTACTAGATAACGCTTAACTGTCGCTGAATTATCGTAAAAAAATAACCGTTAATACGATAACGGTTGCTCATTAAAACTAATTCAATTTCTAATTAAATTATGATTTTTTAATTCGCATGAATTAGAGTAGAATATAAGTTAAAAAAATTTCCCTACATTTTGTATGAATCGTCAAATATCGCCAGTAGTCCGGCAAAGTTTCACAGTTCATACAAAATGTATGGGGAAATATTTTCTCTTTTGGTTTCGACTCTTACGCTACTTTCAGATGACATGTATTTGCCATCTGACTTACATTGTAAAATTTATGCATGCCATGTGAATCCTTCCAAACATTACATATGTAAAACCCAAATGCAAAAGTCATCTGACAATATTTTAATTAGGCTATGGCCTATTTTGATGTGACAACCCAAATGTTATCAGCTGTTTTTGGACATAAAGTTTCAGGTGTATATTGTTTGTAACCGTCATATAATGACAATCGTAATTAATTTTTTTACATAAGTTTCGTTGCCTCCAAGGACTCGTCAGTGTTTAATTTATGTGTCAATTGAACAAAGTATTTAAAATTTTTAAATTGCTCTATATGAACAACTATTTATTTTGTTTCGTAGTAAGTTTCAAACCCACAGCCATACATAAGGATATGACTCGTAGCATCACCTCTTAGCAAGGTGTGCCACGGTCGACACAACGATGAGCTAAGTGCAGTTTTATCAATTACAGCATTCACAATGTATTGTTTAATAGTAATTATAAATTGAAATAATATTGCACACTGCAATTGTTGTTGTTGTTGAATCCATTTTACAAACAAAATTACTTTTTATTTTATAACAAACAAATTTACCCAAATTCACGCTCAAAAAAATCAGCTGCTAAGACGTAATTACACATGTATGTCAGACGTAATTACACATGTAAGTTTGAATGCAAAAACTATAAATCATTTGTATACGCTTATTTTGACAGACATACAGAATTACGTATGGGTCGGTAAAGTGACAAGTCAGATGACAAATACATGTCGTCTAAAAGTGGCTTTATAATTCCTGGTTCACACACGGCAATTATAATTGCCCAATTCTTCTTCAATTCTCCTTTGAACTTGCTCTTGTGTTCACACAGGAAAAGTTTGTTTCAGCAATTTTCGTATATCAACCTGCAGTATTGAAAATTGCGAATGACAAAACAAAACGGAATTGGAGTACGGGCAATTCTGTACCCCCTATCATTCTCTTTCCCTCCCTCTTCTATAAACTCAAGAATTGCGCAATTATAATTGCCGTGTGTGAACCTAGTATAATTGAAACACAATAAAATAAGCTCTTTATTATATTCCAACAGTTATATATTCTTTTACACTCGTTTTGCAATCAAGTGTGAATGCCGTATTGAACTTTTAGCTGACAAGTTAATCAAAAAATGCATATGTAAGCAAGGAAGATTAAAAAAAGTGGATTAACTTTAATCAAGTAGATTAATTACGCAGTCTAATACGGCATTCAGACTAGATAGCAAAACACATGTTTTGCCAAAACGAGTGGAAAAGAATAATGAACTGTTTTAATAGAATAAAGAACATAAATACGTGTGTTGACAAACAAAACAATTTTTTTGCTATCTAGTGTGAATGTGGTCTAAACTCTCTATTACTGTAAATCCAATTTCTTTTGTCCGTGATAAACAACAAATAAAAATAAAATAGCAGTCTGGCATCATTAAACCATATTGACATCTGCATTGCCAACCTTTACAAAGAAAAACTTGTGTAGAAATAAAACACACACTCTTGGAGAAGTATTTGTGCAAAAACATTTGTTTTATTGTGAAAAATTACTACAAAATTAGCAAAATTGTAAAAATTATTGATTAATATTGTAATAAAAGATGGCAGAAGCAAATAACATACAATTGGGTGCCATAGAAAAGCAAATATTTGACAAAATATCGGCAAACGATAAGGATGGATTTAAGCAGCTGATTGCACAGGTTAAAGGAGGTGTTAATTTTGTTGATGAAAATGGAATGACACCACTGCAGCATGCGTGCTGCAAGGGTAATAAGGAAGCAGTGCAAATACTCTTGGATATGGTAAGTAGCCTTGGATAAATGGCAAACGTCTATACAAAGCCATTTTTCAGCAAAGTTTTTTAAGTTAGTCCACCACGTGCTTGCGGGTGTTGTTCCAAAAGAGAATTTAATTTTAATTTGTACATTTCCAGGGAGCCGATATAAATTTTAATCAACATGGAGCCAATTATACATCTTTACACTTTGCTGCTTTATCTGGCAATACAGAAATATGTACACTACTATTGGATGCCGGCATTAATCCCACATCCTTAAATAGTGTTAATCGTACCGCCTCCCAAATGGCGGCATTTGTTGGCAATCATGCCTGTGTGGAAACCATAAATAATTATGTTTCCAAATCACAATTGGAATATTATACACAACCACAGGGTCTTCAAAAAGAGCCACATCTACAGCCAGCATTATTAAATGCCTTTCATAAATTCGTAGTGGATAACAACCTGCATCCTGTACGTATTGTACTCAATTTACAAAATCTTGGTTTACTCAAATATTTGCCAGGCTTACGCAAAGTCTTGGAGCTGATGTGCGAAAAAGAAATGAAAAAATCTAGTGATGTTAATGAATTAATGGCATTTAAATATCATTATCTACGTTGGATAATATCGGAATTAATGCGTTGCGAGGAGCAGTGTAAGGCTCAACGTAAAGATAAACCGGCTGCTACAGCAGAGGAACCCAATAAACATGATTTTGTTGAAATGTTCATTAAACGGGTATTGAAAGAAAATAAATTGGGTCAATTGGATTATGTGGAATTTACAATACGCGATTGTGTTAGGGAATTCCCCTTTAGAGAGTGTACCATTTTCCGCCAAGTCGTGTCACAATTGGCCGCAAAAGATGCTGCCTCTGCTATGGCCATTTTACGTTCGGCCATCAATGGCCAACGTGGCTTTATCGATGAAATTTCCTATTGCAGTTCCTGTGGCAATGAAAAACCCGATAAAAAATGTTCCAAATGTAAAGCCGTGCAATATTGCGATCGTGAATGTCAACGTTTACATTGGTTTATGCATAAGAAAACTTGTAATCGTCCGACATCGTCGAATGCAACAACAAGTACAACAACAACAACTGCTGCTCCCAAGGGCCCCATCGATGCCAGTGAGTTACGTGAAGAGTTGGCTCGCATGACTGCCAGTTAAATATTTTAAGTCTAAAGCGAATTAAGAAGAGAATGAGAAGAATTTTATTTTAAAATTCATGTGTGCATTTCTAAATGTAGATTTTTTTTATTTTTTTAAATATTTCTTCAACTGCAACAACTTCCCTTTTGCTGAATTTTGTTTTAATTTACTAAACATGATTTTTGGGAAACCCATATTATATTAGTTATAGTTTAATTCCAACATTTTCTACTGTATTCACCCATAAAGTTTTATCTTTAGATCATCAATTTGTCTACATGTTTTTTTTTTTGTTCAAATAAAAAAACGGACCATAAGTTTTTAAAGAAGTGTTTTTGTTTTTTGATTATAACTCATGGATGATAACCGGGTACGGGACTATAACTCGACTCCGGATCTTGGGTGACCATATACTGGACGACCTCTCGGTAATATCACGTGTGGGATTCGGTGATCTCATACGTTATATTAACCGAACGGGTTGGGTCTAGTACTCCGGATATTAGTTCCTTACGGGTAGTGTGGTCTTTTCAAAACGGAGTCGCTTTTTGACTCTACTTGATGCTCACGAGTAGCGTGAGCTGCCACTTAAACCAACCAAACCAACCAACCATAACTCATGGATGATAACCGGTAACGCTATTTTCTTTTATATCGGTAACGGTATTTTAGGGGTAACGTTATTTCAATTGTTTCGGTAAATGAGTTTTTATCGTTAACGGTATTTTACTTATTTCGATAAGGCTATTATAGAGGTAACATTATTTTAAGGATAACGGGTTTTCAGTTGTTTCGGTAACGTTTTTTAGTTATTCCGGTAATGCCAATGCACACCGATATTTTTTAACCCCATTATGCCTGAATTCCAGTGACCGTCTGGCTAGTTTATAATGAAAATTTGGGAAAATATTTCTATTTACTACAGCGATTATTTTTTCTGATCTTGTCAGATCACCTCGGTAGCGGTAGTTTAAGGATAAAGCTATTTAAATTATTTCGGTTATGATATTTTAGCGATAAACGGTATTTTAAGAGCATTGCTATTTTAGTTATATCGATAAGAGTATTTTACGGTTAACGGCATTTCAATTATTTCGGCAACGGTATTTAAATTATTTCGGTACCGGTATTTTAGGAATAACGATAGTCAGCTGAAAGGGTTTACATTTGGTCTAGAATTTGGTATTGACAAAAAACAAAAAAAAAAATACTCCACAAAAAGTGGGTACATGGGTTGAAACCACTATATTGCCGATTTCAGAAAAACCTATTTTAAAAAAAGTCTAGACAAATTTAAAAAATATGACTACACGGGGTACAACATTTCAGAGAGGTCCATACCCTAGAACTAAAACATACTTTTCTAAAGGCTTGAGCTCCGTTGAATACTAATTTAAAATAGGTTTTTCTAACTTAAATTGGTTTTTCTGAAATCGGAAATATAGTATTTTTTTTTTGTCAATAATTAATTCTAGACCACATGTGGGGCTTGAATCGATAACGATATTTTAGCGCATATCCTGCCTTCCCTGTTATAACTACAACTACTTCCTCGTAAGATTACAAGTTATTAGAATTAAAGCTTCTTATATTTTTTAGAAGTGTTAGTTAATAAGATATGAAGGCTTTCTAGAAATTCAGAAAAATTCTATCTGTTTAAAAAAAAAACTATAAGGCTTAGTTTTTAGGAAGTAGATTATCCTTGCACTTAACTTAACTCAGTTTGTAAATGCTTTTGAAATGTAGTTTATTGTATTTCGTATCAATACCAAAATTCTAAACCAGATGTAGTGCACAGTGGGTAAAATTGGACTTTTTTGAGCAAAATTTTGCCTACAGCTGAAAACTGATTCCAGATCGAGGACCTTAATAAATCGTCAAAATCAGCGAAATTTGCATATTTTTAAAATTTCTGCTATAAAAAATTTAAAAATCGTGGAATGCAAACGAATTATATCTCAACTTTAAGGTAATTTCATTCTCTATTGATAATCCTTATCAAATCCGCGGTCACTTTGTTATTTTGCTTCGTATGAACAAATTTATTTGGAATACAACATCTTTAAAAATTTACCAATCGTGTTTGTCTTTTAAGGAGATGAATGTGGATATTTTGCTTCGCCGACGTGCAACTTTACAATATACAAGAAACAAAATTAATGTGCTGTTGAAGAGCAAAGAAATTTACACAATTTTATTAATAAATTTGTTAACTTTTTTAACTAAAAAACATGAGTGAAATAGTATGAAATTTGCTGATTTTGGCGATTTATTAACCCTAGAATGGTATGGTTTTACTTACCCCTTGAACAGTAAACTTCGTCGAATCGACGAACACCTACTTTGAATTGTTATTAATAGTGTCCGAACGAACAGTTCGGCCAGAAAATGCATTTGGACTGTATTCGGTATTTTAAAGCATTATGGACAAATTTGGCTGATGAAAAAATGTTTATTGGGCTGATTAGATGCTATTTTGAGTGTCAAATTTGAAGAAAAGTCTGTAGTTAAGCAATTAATTCACTGGTCGGCCTCAGAAAGTTCGGCCAAATTGAAAATAGTTCGGCGGCCGAACTTTTAACTTTATAATTAAAATTTGGCTTTTCTCTTAAATTTTATACACAAAATCGAATTAAATCGGCTCAACAAACATGTTTCCAATACCAAAATTTGTCATCATTGCCTCTATATATCAAAAAACCGACAAAATGTAGGTTTTTGGCCGAACTGTTCGGTCGGACATTAGTTATTAATAAGAAACTGTTCACATTTTTAAATAAAACACAAATAGATTTTGTTTTTTGAATTGTTTTCTTAAATAATTTGTACACAAATAGTTTTTTTTTTTAATTTAATGTAATTTTTTAAAAAATTAAAATTTAAATAAAATTCAGTCCCGGTTTTAAGGTACGGTTAAATAAGGAACTAAAAATGCAACTTCTGCATGAAATAATGTTAATGACTAAATTATTTTTTAAAATTAATGTTATAATAAACTTATAAAATACAAAAGACTCAATTTGACAATAAGTTTGCGCAAGCTGTGCAGGCTTCAATTTTGTGTTCGCCGCATATGCTCATATTACAGTAATTACATACATGCACTTTTAGTCATTCGCCGTTTTTTATATTTTTAGGTTTATCAGTTTCAGCTTTTTCTGAGCCCTCAATAGTGATTATATTATTTATATTGTTTCGTAATGCAGTTGGTAATGTTGAAACGGTCAGCCTTGCGGTAATATGGTCCTTGCTCACGGCCTATGCGCTTGGTACTCAATTGTTTTTGTAAAAACACTTAGCTATAGGCTGTGTGTTTTAATACACATATAGAGCGCTCAGCACTAGCAATACGAAATACACAAACAACTTTGTCTTATTAGTTTTTTTGTCGTTCTTCACTTTATACACGCAAGCGCAAAGCAACAACACTTTCGTATGCTTTGCTGGTAAACATTGAAATATTTTTTTCTTTTTTCTTTGTATGGATTGGTTTTTACAACAAAAAATATTGAATAAAAATTAGTTTTTCTTTAAATGTATTGGTGTTTGCTCTTCCATAAGGAACTTTTGGGCACTCCTGATTTAAAATGAAAACCCAATTATCAAGTGACATTATGAGTAATAAGAAGTAAAATACTCACGAAGCCTACGTTTAAATGATTCAACAGAAAACTGGAATGATCGCAGATTCCTTGGCAAATTATTCCACAACCGGCCAGATCTAATAGCAAATGAATTTTCATAAACTGCGTAAGAGATGAGTGCATACTCTATTTGAGGATTTCTTTGAGAAGGCAAAAAAGAAATTAAACGAAAAACACTCTCAGGCTCACGGAAAAAAACTATCTTATACAAATATATTAATAGTCGAAATTTAAGATAATCATCAAATGTTAGATTAAGAAAATACCTCAAATATAAAGACATATGGGCTCTAAGTCTTAATCCATAGACAAAACGAACAATTCTATGAATAACGTATTTAATACTTTTTTTACTAGTCTCAGAACAACCAGAAAATACTTCAATACAATTGTAAAGTAGGCTTATCTTCCTAAGCCAACTTTAGGGTGTTTTTTTTAGAAATAAAAAAACTTTTAAATTTAATATTTTAAATTTAAACAAGTGGGGTTTTATTGAAGCCTCTGGCTTTCTTGATTATCAATAGTATAATAAATTCTTATCTACAAGCTTAAATCTACACAACCATGGTGGTTGTTTTATAATGAGATCAACTCAAGAGAGAGAGAATAAAAAAGAACTTCATGTTCTCTTATATTTTGAGACCAATGAGTGTATCAAAATGGGTATACTAATAAAATATAAATTTACAGTTATGATTTAGAGACAAATTCTTTAAAGAAGAGAGGAGAAGTTGGCGCGGATGGCCGTCTACCTCATCAATAATGTTTAAAAGAATAAATTCATTGAAAATAGAAAATTTAGCAAAAATTAATTAAAAACTGTTGAAGTCGCTTCAACATGCTCCCGCCGGAAAATGGCAAGAACATCTCTTCCAAGGCCCGGATATTATCCCCCAAATGTGGACTGCTGGATACGGGGCAGGTCAGCAGCTGGTTGTTGGATGTGTGGCAACAGGACTCCGTCCGCTACCTTTTTTCCCAATACACCGTCAATTTCCCGATATGCATGGAAGAGAGGATGAGCCAACAGGGAGTAATTGGCAAAGTGGCAGCTTAGGGCTTCATCTTTCAATGAGGGGGGTGCCACGAACCCCAGACGCTCGCAGAGAAGTAAGTCCATCATGAAGGACTCTCGCTCGTTGTGGGTAAACCATGGTTCCATAATGAATCGACCACATATCTTTCCATCATGGCTTGTAACTGGTGTTAATTCCGGCAACTCTTGAGCCACCTTTCTGATTATGAACGAGCTGGCGGCGTTGACGTTGGCATAGTGGGCGTTCTCTCATCTAGATATACAGAGGAAAAAAAGAAAAGAAAAGAACGAAATATATACAGTGTTAGAAAAAATACCTAGTGCGAATTTTATCTATTTGTTTACTTAATTATTGGGGATTTGGTAGATTAATTGGTGGGTTTTGGTTTTGAGTATCATTAGTGGGTAGCAAACACAGTTTGACAACAGGTCGCAGGATATTACCATTTTTAGTGCGTACTTCGGCAACTCGGATTTTGCTATCGCGTCCGTATATGACTTTAGTAACGCGACCAAGGAGCCACTCGGTGGGTGGTAAAAAGTCTTCTTTGACGATGACGATGTCATTTTGTTTGAGGTTGTCACGTTCCTTTTGCCATTTGAATCGGCGTTGTAGCTCGGTTATATACTCGGTTTTCCACCTTCGTGCAAAAATGTGTTGTAGCGCCTTTAATCGTTCCCAACGTTTTAAATACGGCAAGTTCTCAAGTGGAGGTTCCGCAGGGGCTTCTGGCAGAGCGGTGATCGCAGCTCCTCGAAGCAAATGACCTGGAGTCAGTGGTAAAATTTCGTTCGGGGTTTCCGTTAAAGGTGACAGTGGTCTTGAATTTAACACTGCCTCAATTCGAACAAGAAGAGTTGTAAATTCTTCAAAGGTAAAAGAGAGATTACAAGTTACCTTTTTGAGGTGGGACTTCATACTTTTCACGGCGGCTTCCCAGAGGCCACCCATGTGGGGTGCATACGGCGGTATGAAGGACCAGGTGAAGCCAAGAGTGGTGTATTTTTCGATCAGCCTCTTTTCTGCTGACTGGAGGAAGCTGTTATGGCTTTTCAGTAGCGCGTAACTTGCGCCGAGGAAATTTCGACCGTTGTCGGAAAACATGGTCTTCGGGAGACCTCTGCGGCCAATAAATCTGTCGAAGCAGGCTAAAAAGGCATCGGTTGAGAGGTCGGAACAAGTTTCTAAATGGACGGCTCGGGTAGCAAAACAAACGAAAACAGCTGCATATCCTTTTAGAATTTTGGCATTTCGCAAAGTCGAAGACTTTATGTTGAAAGGACCTGCAAAATCGACTCCGGTGTATGTAAAGGGTGGGAGAGCGGCCATGATTTGGTGCTGGAACTTATGTTTGTAGACCGTGCACGCCTTGCATTCACGAATACATTTTCGTACCAAGTTTCGTAATCTTGGGATGTAAAAACCTTGCCGGATCGCTCGTAACATTATATGGTGTTCAGAGTGCAGCAGAATGCGATGTATAAAATCGACGAGAAGTTTTGCCAGTCGAGAACCTTCTGGGATGATAATTGGATGACGTTCTTCGTAGCTTAAACCTGAGTTGTTTAATCTGCCACCAACCCGTAGAAGGTCGTTTTTATCAATAAATGGAGTCAAGGTGAGCAGTCTGCTTCTTCGACTTAAAGGTTTCTTTTCCTTTAAGCATTCGTACTCCTTGCGGAAATAGGATTTCTGAGCCAATGAGATGAGTCGGTTTTTCATAGAGCTGATTTCTTGAGCCGTGATGAACTTTTCGGTTGAAAAGGGTTTTTTAAGGACGCGGTTTATAAAGCGAAGTCGGTAGCATAGTACCCGTAACGCCCTTTCAAATGAAGAGAATTCTTCTAGTACATCTGTACTTTGTACTTCCAGGTGGAAGTTTGCAGACTTTTTGGTCTCCAAGTCTATTGGATCAAAAGTCCGCGGGATCGGCCATTGTGCTGTGGGACGTTTCAGCCAGGATGGCCCGTGCCACCAAAGTTGGTTTTCTGCCAGTTCCTGCGGGGAGCAACCTCTCGTGCCCATATCTGCAGGATTTTCCTCAGTTTTCACATGCTTCCAGTGGGAGGTGCTGGCGATGCTATTAATTTGCGTCACACGATTTGCGACAAAAGTCTTTAGGGTATTTGGGGGTTTCTGTAACCAACCCAGTACTATTGACGAATCTGTCCACAAGAACAATTCGTAGTTGAACTGGCAGTTCGTGACTAAGCTTCGGGTCAGCTTAGCAAGCAATAAAGCTCCACAAAGTTCGAGCTTGGGAATAGTAGTCCGCTTTATAGGAGCTACTTTAGTTTTTGCAACTAGCAAATGACTATTTACTTGGCCTTCTGGACTTTCCGTTCTGATATATATAGAACCGCAATATGCCTTCTCTGAGGCGTCGCAGAAGCCGTGTATCTGGATGCGATACTGTGGTGAGAAATCTACCCATCTAGGAATTTTAATGCTGGAGATAAATGGCAAGTTCTTTATAAATGAATTCCATTTTATCAGTATGGGTGTAGGCACCCCTTCGTCCCAGTCAGACTTTCCTTCCCATAATTCTTGCATAAGAGTTTTTGCAACTATCACGACTGGGCCTAACCAACCTAGAGGGTCAAACAATCTTGCTATCACTGACAAAATTCTTCTTTTTGTAGTAGATGCAACAATTTCAATGGGTTCCACAACATAGTAGAATGAATCCGATAAAGCATTCCATCGAATTCCAAGAGTTTTAATCGTACTGGAATCGTCAAATTTCAAAAAATCTTCATCTAGAAGATCCTCCCGGGGCAAATTTTCGAGCAGCAACTTATTATTTGCTGTCATCTTTTTTAACGGGAATCCAGCCGATTTTAGGGCCTTTGTAAGCTCACTCTGTTTGAGCTTGGCTTCTTCAATTGTGTGTCCACCAGACAGGATGTCATCAACGTAGACTTCATTTTTCAAAATGGCGGATGCCTTGGGGTACAAATTTTTGCAATCACTACTTAACTGCAATAGGGTTCTTATCGCCAAAAAGGGGGCACAATTTATGCCAAACGTGACAGTTTTTAGTTGAAACGAGTTCACGTTACCATCAGCTTCGCTGCGAAACAAAATCCGTTGATAGGGACGGTCCGCTTCATGGACCAAGATTTGGCGATACATTTTCTGTATATCTCCGGTGAAAACAAACCTATAGTTGCGCCATCTTAGCACAAGCTGCATCAAATCATTTTGAAGGGTTGGACCTTGATACAAAACATCATTAAGCGAGAAACCACTTGCCGTCTTTTTTGAGGCGTTGAATACCACTCGTACTTTTGTGGATTTACTTTCTGGTTTGATTACTGCGTGATGTGGGAGAAAAAATGACGAATATTTTTCAGCTTTTGGCTCAAAGTGTACAACTTGTTCCATGTGATCCAAGTCTAAATACTCTTGGAGAACTTCTGTGTACTGGGACTTTAAATCAGGAGTTCTTCCCAAAGTTTTCTCCATTCTGTGGTACTGCGCGAGTGCCATATTTCTGGAAGGGCCCAAAAAAATTTCAGTCGGAAACTGCTCTTTAAATGGGAGGCGAACTAAGTATCTGTCGTCAGGTTGTCGGCTTGTGGTACGTTGAAAGTAATTTTCGCAAATAATGTCGCTGTCGGACTAAATATTGCTTTTTTCGGGCTCTTCTAATTCCCAAAACTTTTTCAAATCTTCATGGAGAATCTGATCGCGGGATGGCGAAACCATTGTATGAAAAGTTTGGACGTCGTTAACAGGTTCAGGCCCTAACAAATACCAACCAAAGTGGGAATCTCTAGCTTCAAGGCAATTTCCAATGTTCATTCTAACGCCCTTTAAGTTGATGAAAGGCAAATAATCGCTTCCGATTATCATATCAATTGAAGCAGGTTTATAAAAGTATGGGTCTGCGAGTACTAAATCCTTGATTTCGCTTAGATTATGGATGGGAATAGGCCGTGAAGGCATAAAATGAGCCAATGTTGGTACCACAATTGCTCTGATTTTTATCGAGAAATCTGAAATTCTTGATTTCACTATGACGTTGCATCTTCCTTTAGAATTTCCTACAACTGTCTCACCAAAGCCTGATATTTCACTGCGATGGTTTTCCAATGGTATAGAGAGTCTTTGTTGAACACTCTTTAATACAAAACTCCTTGTAGAACCTGAATCTATCATCGTTCTAATAGTAAATTTTTCGCCTAAATGCTCCACATGAACTAGCACTGTGGGCAAAATAGTAGTCCCGTTATGCTGAGATAAGTTAACGTGAACGGTTTCCTTTTGATTTACATTTGCAGTATATGCTTGTGAATTTGACGAGCTCGTTTTATTCTGAGTGCCGGACCCGGATGGTCTTTCATTATCTCGACGATAATTTTGCGGCGTTACCTTAGGAGTGGTAACTCTTTTCAGCTTGTCTTCGGTTTCAAGATGAAGCATGGTGTGATGCCTCTGATTGCATCTGGTACAACAGTTTGCACTTTGGCAATTCGATTTAAAATGACTTGTCGAAAAACAATTAGCGCAATATTTATTGACATAAACGAATTTTATTCTGTCCTTAACTGACAGTGACTTGAAATATTTACAAAGTCTTAACGGGTGGTTCTGTCGGCATTTTTTGCAGCTGAATGAAATTTCAGTGTGAGAATAAAATACTTGAGGTTTAGAATCATGATGTTCTTTACCGACTGGTCTTCTTAAATTGGCAAAAGTCTCTAAAGTTTCAATTCTACTTGTGAGAAATTTGCTGAGCTGTTGCCAACTAGGCAGCTCTTTATGATCAACTAAAGAGTCTTCCCAAGCCCGAGAAGTTTCTTCCGGTAACTTTGCAGCGCAAAGGTTCATTAGAAACGGGTCATTACTCGGTATATCGATCCGAAATGATCCTATGACTGAAAGACAGTCGTTGACCGTATTTTGAAAAGTTCTCAAAAATTTTAAGTTTTCCGTTGGAGGAGTACGAATCGATTTGATTTTATCAATTTGTGTATTTATCAAAATTCGTTTATTCTCGTAGCGAGTTTTTAACGCGTTCCACGCGATATCGAAATTAGAGTCTACCAGAGCATAATCCTTAATCATGTGATGGGCCTCCTTAGTCGTATTGCCTAGCAAGTAATACAGTTTGTGTGCTGGAGCTATTGATGGCTCGTTTCCGATCGCTGCCATAAACATGTCCCTAAATGCAGGCCAGTTGCAAAAACCACCTTCAAAATTCTGAATTTTTACCGCGGGTAATTTAAGAGCGGGACGACGAACGACCTCTTGATTTGTTCCTTGACCTGCTGACTTAGCCTTGATCATCTCTAAAATTCTAGCCTTTAAAACCTGATATTGTTCGGTAGCCTCTTCGTACTTAATTGAAACCTCATCTTGGTAAATATCTTCTTCTTTTACCTTATCATCTCCTTCTATGTAACTTTCATAACTAGAGACCATTTTCGACCACCTTCTATCTAATTCCTCTTTTTTCACCTCTAACAACGAAATTGTGAAACTATCCTGAGAAATTTCATCAAAACTAGTGATGAAGGCAGTTAGCTGCAAAATGCTATGTTTGCATTTCCTTTTAGCCATTTTGAGACTAATTCAAATAAAACTTTTTGAAAGTAGACTTTGTTTTTAAGGATTCCAAATAAATTTGTCCCGTGGGGTTTTAACTTTGACTTAAAGTTATCAATCTCAAAATCAATAAAATATTTGAGATAAAAAATTCAAACAACTTTTCAAGGTAGGACCTCGTACTTGAAGTACGTTTTTCCTGTTGGGATTAAAATTGCCAAGCAAAATTATAAAATTTCAATCAAAAAATTTTCCAACCACTATTAATTTTCATAAAAAATTATCAAATAATTTTTTTTTTTTCCAGTGTAATACTGCTATAAAATTCAACCGCTTTTTTTTAAAAAAAAAATTCCAACTAATTCTTCACCAAAAAAAATCCAAGATTTTTTCGTAAACAATAAAAAAATTTAAAAACAATTGAATATGTGCTTAAAATTCACAAATAAATTACCCACTCTTTTCTCCAATCAGTATTGTAAAAAATTTCAAAATATATGCGGGCTTTGTGTATCACCCTTTCCGAAAAACGAGAAAAATAAAATTTTTTCTTTTTTATGGGATCACCCTTTATTCCATATATCAATATAGAAAGAATTTTAGTTAACCAACAATTTTGGCTAAAGTGTAGTTCAGCTTTCAAAAATATTTTCAAAATATGTAGCCGCTTTTCTGGGTCACCCTTTTGTAAAAAGGGGAAATTAAAATTCTGGTTATACAACGATAATTTCACCAAATTTAACAATTTATAAAAATTTTCCTCGGGCCACTTTACGTGGTAGGATCATAAACAGGTTTTCCTTATATTGAGGGTTTCTTGTTGCACCACCCTTTATCATCAAAGATTTACAAAAAATAAAAAAAATTTTGTAAAATGTTGTAATCTCCTCAAGATTCACGGTTTGACTTTAAATAAAATCTGGTTTGACGCACAAAAAATTTTTTTGACTACAGCTTTTTACAGCACTCTGTAGTAGAAATTTTAATAAAATTTATTTTTGCTTTCGCAATAAACTTCTGTTTCAAAATTTTGTAGTAAAAAAAATATATAAAAAAATTTTTTTTGAAAATTATCGAGAGCCTGTTGTAGCACCCTGTATAAAATTTTTCACTAACTTGTCTCGCGTCACGATTTTATTTCGTATAAATTTCGGTTTAAACACTTTTCAATATTTATTTTTTTTTTTCAAAAAAAAATCGAGATTAAAAAAATTTATGCCACCCTAATGACACACACAATACCAAACACTTTTTAAAATTTTGGAACTGCAAAAATTTTCTTAATTGCTTCCACCAAATTACCACAATTTTTTTTTCACAATATAAAAATTCCCAAACTCACCGTTTCCCCGCAAAAAAATCTTCACCGGGTACCCTTCTTGTTTTTTTCCTTTTACGTTTGTTGTTGGTACTTGTTGACTACCGGCACTTTCTTCAAGGTGACTTATTTTTTTTCCTATTGCTGTTGTTGTTGCTGTTGTAATTTTTACAGCTATTTAATTTGCAAAAAATTGTAAATTAAAGCTTTACATTTTGGTCCTTCGAGGAGTCTTAGTGAATCTAAGGCTAAAAGAACCCGTGGAATTTGTCCACTAATTGGCTGCAAACCCGATAGCAGCATCAACAACAATTGCAACAGCAGGCAAGAAGTCTGCAAAGGAAGTTTGGAAAAATTCAGTACACCCGGTTCGAAGGACCAAAATGTAAAGTAGGCTTATCTTCCTAAGCCAACTTTAGGGTGTTTTTTTTAGAAATAAAAAAACTTTTAAATTTAATATTTTAAATTTAAACAAGTGGGGTTTTATTGAAGCCTCTGGCTTTCTTGATTATCAATAGTATAATAAATTCTTATCTACAAGCTTAAATCTACACAACCATGGTGGTTGTTTTATAATGAGATCAACTCAAGAGAGAGAGAATAAAAAAGAACTTCATGTTCTCTTATATTTTGAGACCAATGAGTGTATCAAAATGGGTATACTAATAAAATATAAATTTACAGTTATGATTTAGAGACAAATTCTTTAAAGAAGAGAGGAGAAGTTGGCGCGGATGGCCGTCTACCTCATCAATAATGTTTAAAAGAATAAATTCATTGAAAATAGAAAATTTAGCAAAAATTAATTAAAAACTGTTGAAGTCGCTTCAACAACAATAATTCACCTGAGACATAAGCAAAGCATACGCAATAGACTGCTTGACAGATAAAAGCAACCACATATTTAGACGATAAAGCCTCCGTAACGTCAAGGTAACTCTAGAAATCAGGTTGTTAATGTGGGACTCGAAAGACAGTCTGTCATCAATCAAAACACCAAGACAACGTAAATTACTGACAGTCTCAATAATGTTATTACATATGTTTAAGTTCAGATGAAATATATCAGATCTACTATATTTGAGAATTAAAGCTTTAGTTTTTGAAGGATTTATACTTAAGCTATTTCCCACCATCCAATTATTCAAAACAGATAAAGGCTTGTTTTTTGTAATTAACATATTATGGCTATATATAATGTAGCTATTTATGATAGCCATGTTGATAATTCCATAATGTAAGTCTGATTCATTTCGCTTTCTAGAAGTTAATTCTGCGTTCGTCCACTGAACAATTTCATTAATAATTTGTTCAGTAATGAACATTTGGAAACAGTGCAGAGGATCTGTTAAATCTTTGCAATCACGTGTCGGACCCCGAATCGTGTGAATAATATTGAGTCCATATAGGTGCGATTTTTGTTTAATAGATGACCGTTTGTGTCTATTTTTGCCATATAAACTCACTTTTGATATCGTAATTATATTTGATTTTCTAAGCCTTCCCTGCAAATTATTAAGCGGAATGTTATCTTCGTCGGAGAATGGTCAATATCATCCCAAAGATCGGCATTCTTCAGTATCACTATATTGTATACATTCAACATCGCTAAGATGAACAGAACGATTCCCACAGCCATTTTCATCAGCTCTCAGAGCTATCAGTATCATAGGAGTTTAAAAAATTTTCAATTTCGAAGTCAAGAAGACGTTTAGAGGTCATACTGAATGTGATCTATAAATGTGTTAAAAACAACATTCCATAAAAAAAATTACACAAACGGTAAACTTCGTCGAAACGACGAAGTGAGTTCAGAGAATTAAAAAAAAAAACTTATCAGCGTTACTTAACAACAACAGTCCGTACAGCAAGGTTAAGCTCACGACTATAGCTGTAAAGTGATACGAGTAACAAGAGAAGAGAAAACACAAACAGAAAAACTGCCCTGCGGGGAATGGACCAGTCACTGGTATGGTCACGTGACTAGAACTTTGTGTGTATGAAGCTGTCATAGTTTCGGTTCTGTTATATGAAAGTGACCGGTACTTTTAACATGGGCATGTCATAGGAGGTGACAATTGCCACCTGTGGAGCACTGTGTGACGTGGCGAATAACTTGACCAAGGTAACCTATCACCGTACCGACGGAAATGAATATGCTACGGGACAAGTGAGAAGTAGGTAGTGTCAATGTATGACCATTTTAGGATTTATGTGATATGCAACAGAACCAGTGGGAAAAAATTAATCACGTGACTGGTGTAGGTGTACGTATCGTAGAACTAGAGAACATTTTTTGAAGGAAAACTAGTCACATATTAAGCGCAATGTGTTTTGTGATAGGGGTAGTTTGACTGGAATAGTTTTGCGACATACCACTGCACTGGTCTAAGGGCTATATGTCTCCGGGCTTTCGAAAAATAATTAGCAATTAACCTTTCACTTTTTATTCAGCGTGTGTCATATTATATAGGGGTTGCGAAATAGCCCATCCGGAACCAGTCACTGCACTTATCTAAAACATTGTGTCATGTCACCTGTTCAAAAAACCTTCAAAAAGGCACAACAAAAGTCAATTTTAAAATTTGTTTATTTTGTCTACCCAACAAACAATTTAAATTTAGAAAAGTACATAAACTAGATAAAAAGTCCGGATGTTCAAAATATAGATTTTTTTGCAAGTTTTTTCTTTATTTGCTAACATTTTATCAAACAATTTCCATGAATTTTTATGTTCCAACACTTCTAAAAAGCACTTCATTAACATTTTAATTTTGTATGCTGCATTATAATTCTAGTTCACAATAATATCTTTATAAAAAGAAGAAGCAATTCAGAACAAATTTAATGTATAACTTATAAAGCAGAGTAACAAAATATATAATTTAAATTTTGTACCCAAAGAAATTCTTACAAATCGCCAATTACTTATAAATAAAAAATCGTTACCAAAAATCTTGTAAAATATCTAAACAAGATATTTCGAAACCAATATGCAGATATATTGAAATTTTAATTTATATTCTTGTAAAGTGTTTCAAATTTTTGAATAAGTTGTGCAAAAAATCATATTCTGGTGATATTGTTTTGGTAGCGATATTTTATGTGTAAAATCGCCATTCACTAGAAAAATCCAGTCGGCATTTCAAAAATTAACTTGCCAAACGAGTTTTAATATCGCGACTTTTGGCGAGAAATCGCAATATCTGGCAACCCTGGTCACTGTCTAAACAGTTCCGTATTCAGTTAAACCAGTGGAGTGTTACGTCTTCATCTTACTGTCACAAAGTCGGTACAGATAAAATTCCTTCAGTGTTATGTCCGCTTTGTAGCAGTCAAGGGAATGCATCCTTTGGCACTAATTGCCATGTTTTCATCCACTGCTTACGGTTTTGAACCAGTTCAATGACCACTAGCAACTTCAACTGCAACGATCCTAGTTTCTTCAGTACATTTTGATATTATGTTACTTTTTCTCCAGTTACATGATATAACTGGTACCCACCGGTGAATGTTTTGTCACCATAACTATAGTCATGAGATTGGACATTTCAGCCAAATTAACACTTTTTGGTGCACCACATCTTTGGTTTTACCTGTTTTGTGACGTGCTCCCCAATCATATATCACAGAATTACCACGTTGGATCAATCGACCCTTCATTTCCCGCAGGGTGTGTTCGTCGTTTCAACGAATACATACCATTCTAGGGTTAAGGATGTAAAATAAATTACTTTAAAAAATCGGCCATGAGGAATCGATCTGGAATTTATTTAATTATTTTTCAAATTTAATTTTTTTTAAATTCCTTTAAAACTGTAGGCAAATTTACTCAAAAAATTCCAATTTGCCACACTGTGTATGGGTTCCGAAAAATTGTTGTTAATAAACTTAGAAAAGACATTTAAAATTCTTTATCGGTTTAACTAAATCAAGTTTAACTGATATCCCAAATACTCGGCCTAATTAATTCAAAAATGAATGTCCTTAGACCTGCTAACTTATCTAGACTTAACCAAAGTTTAGGGCCTTAACCATAGTTATGAATGTCAAAATTATATCGAAATATCAGTGGTTAAATTTAAACTCTGGTTATTTTTAGAAAATTTACTCACCCTTAAAGTGTAAATGATAATAAAAATACGAATTCTTGATAAATTAATCGAATTTAGAAGTTTTAAAAAATTGTAGGAGCATTACATGCGCTTTTTTTTAGAAATAGTAGTTTTTACAACTTATGTAGTCGTTTTATGTTCATTGTTTTTATTTTTTTGTTGCCCGTTTTTATGGTTTATGCATTCATTTAAGGTTAGTTGTTTTTTAAAAGCTTGGATAGTCGTTTTTGCTACCATTGTAGTTGTTTTATCAATAGTTAAAAATGACTACATGCCGGTAAGTCATTTTTATGACGAATACAGTCTTCGCCGTTTTGACTTCATTTGCAGCCATTTCTAACTTCTTAATTTCCTAAGTGCTTTAATCATCGTCAGAAAGTTAGTAATTGTATTTTTCTGTTATTTATGTATTCGTGGTAAAAAAATATTTAGCAAAAAAAATATTTATAAATTTGAAAAAAAAAAAATTAGAAAATATATAGATTTTATGAAAAGCTGATTTTAATAAATTAACAAAAAATTATCTTGAAACACGAATTTTAATGCAAAATATGCATTTACATCCATTACATTGTTAGCATGGGGAAGACGTTGTTTTAACTTAAAGTTTCAAATATACTTTTTTTTTGGATAGGAAGTTAATCTTTTAAGACATATTAAACAAAATGAAGCAGAGTTGGTCTCTAAATATTAAGGCCACGATGACATTCTCCCCTTTCCGATTTGGGAAATATGTATCAAAATGTTTCTATCATAACCCCCAAACCAAAATGGGAACCATGCCTAACATGATTATGCTAATAGTCCCCAGTAAAAAATACACATATTCTTCATGGGCATTAAAGCCACATTCCCAATAGATAGCAAAACACGTGTTTTGGCAAAGCTCTTTATTCTATCTCAACGGTTCTTAATACTATTCCATTCGTTTTGGCAAAACACGTGTTTTGCAATCTGGTCTTAGTGCCGTGTAAGAGACTGTATATATAGGTATAAATGGACAGATGAAAATACCAATTCTTTTTTTGGAAAAAAGTCGTTACTTTTTTGGAAATAAAACATCCGTTTTTTAAACCCCTTACTGTTTTGAAAAAGAAAAACGTGACTTTAAAAAAACGCTACTTTTTTGAAGAAACCGTTACTTAAAAAACGTTATTTTTTAAAAATACCGTGACTTATAAAAAAAACCGTTACTAATTTTTTTTTTTGAAAAAAACGTTACTCTTTTTTGAAAAAAGCGTTACTTTTTTTTTATAAAACCAGTTATTTTTTGAAAAATACTTTAACTTATGACGAAAAAAACGTTACTTAAAAAAACCGATATTTTTTAAATACCGTAACTTTTAAAAAAGGTTACTTTTTGAAAAAAAAACATCCTTTCTTTTTTAACCTGTTACTTATTCATTTTAAAAACAAATTAAATTTTTTTTTTGAAAAAAAAACCGGTGCTTATAAAAAACCGTTACTTTTTTTTAACCCGTTATTTTTTTTAAAAATACCGTTTCTTTTCTGGAAAAAAGAGGACTTTTTCCACTTATTGGCCCTCTCCGTTGGAATATCAAAAAAGCCCGTCTTAACCGAGGTCTACTTCCCAGGAGGAACCTATATACCAAATTTCAGGTTATTTGGTAAGTGGTTTTGGCTGGCCAATGTTGAGTCAGTCAATCAGTCACTTACTCAAACCACTCCTTTATATAGGTAGATATCCAGCTAACTACAACAAACATGTATTTAAATGAACTTTCGAGCCCGAATAATTATATAGCACTTCGATAGTACTCCTCCAGTTTTTTCTTCGAACTAAATGGCAGCTTTCACCGATACATACAATAAGAATAATTAAAATTGATTTTTTTTTAAATAAAAATTTGTTAACAATATTTGAAATACGATTTTACAATTTTACATCTATTTTATATGCTCTTAGAGAGTTTTTTAATTTTGTTAAATTTTTTTATATGGACATATCATTACTAAACGCCTTACGTATCATCTGAGCTATCTCGACATGTTACAAAATTTCATTACTTTCCAGCTTACAAATACTCAAAAATAAGTAGGTATAATGTACTTACAAGAGCTGCAAAAATAGGTAATGATTTCCAAAAATTTTGAAATCATTACTTTAAAATAAATATAAAAATAAGTACTTATGGGTAACGCATTATTTTTTGTATAAAAGTAATGGGAAAAATTAACTAGTTATTAGTAAGTCCTTATTATTTGTGTTAAAGTAATGTAGAAAATAAGTAGGTGTCATTACTGCAAGTAAGAAAAGTAATGACATGCCAGTACCGTTTCTACACCAGGTGCACTTAAAAAACCCAAAATTTGTGAATATTTAACCATGCCTACTTTGTACACTTTATAATATATATATTTTTACTGTAGCTGGGCAGTTGGCTTGGAAAGCCCCATATGCACTTTAGAACGGAATTGAAGTTTTAGATATGCCGAATCAACCCGTATCCAAAGCTCGCTTCTAAAAACCTGAACTGGTTTTAAGAAGGTTTCGAAAGAAATGTGCTAACATTGGTACTTTTAATTAATTCATTATCATGCAAAAAAAAAAAAATAAAAACTAAGCAATTTTAATTAAATTTTAAAGTTAATTTGTGCTGTTTAATTTACTCTCTGTTTATATATACTGAAAAATATGCATTAAAAAACCTTTAGAAAACTGTTTCTCTTAAAACCAGTTGGTATATAAAATTAAAAAGATGTTGAGTACCTTGGTTAATCTTTAGTCGTTATGTTCTTTGCCTGAATAACTTTATTTCCTTCTATTCTAATGATCGTTTTTTTTTGTAGCTGTCGCCGAATTTTTGTTGAGGCAAACGAAATTATATTGTCGTAACAGAATTTCAGTTGTTTCATTTGAATGATTGTTATCGCAATCGAAAAATTCAGTTGTAATAACCGAAGCTTTCGATTGGCAACAAAAACGGTTGCTACTACACATTCTCTTTTCTGGGTGTACTTTTCCAAAAAATAACCAGAGTTTAACTTTTAACACAGATATTTCCATAGAAATTTTACATTCATAACTATAAGCCCTAAACTTAGGATATTTTGTAATAAGTTAGCAGGTATAAATGAAAATTCGTGTCTCCCTTTATTTTGTTAACCCTCTTTCGTGTCTTCATAAAATTTACCACAAATGCGGCAAATTAGCGTTTTATACTTAGAAATTAATATATTCTGATAGAAAACTAAATTTGCTAAATAACGGCTTGCAAGCGAGAGCGCTTCAAAATCAAAATTTCGTAAATTTTCAAAAAATAATTATTTTTGAAAAAACATAGTTTTCAAAAATCTAAAAACCCAATTTAAGTTGACTAAAAACTCTTTATAATAAAATATAAGTACGATTGAAGCTTTATCTTTAATAATAAGTCCTTACTTTGGTCCAAGGACTCACAGGATTTTATCAGGATTCCTCTAAAGGACATCATCTTAACTTATAAACTAATAGACGGATTTTTATGAAATTAGGCAGAAGGAAGACATTAAGTATTAATCGCAAATCGCTTGAACAATATAAATTGAAGTTTCGATACTTTTTCGCATAAATTCGCTTTTTCCAAAAAGCGAAAATCGTGATATCTTCTTAAATAGGAGCAGAAAAAAATTGTTTTTGGAGTGTGGTTATATCTAGGTAAGAGAAATAATTTTTGTTCAAAACTTCTCTTTTATATGATTTAGTTTTTAAAATGCATTCTAAAATATTTTGGCTCATATCGCCTAAATTGGGCAACGATAAACAATTTTGTTGAAGAACTTATTATTTGTTTTTCGACTATAGCACATAGTATGAATTTCGTTGCAAAACTTTGTTTGCCAGTTACAGGGTTAACAAAATCCTAAAGCAAAAAAGGGTTTACTCTGGCGTCAGCTATTTTTTCGACTAACAGTAGAATTAAAATGATTTTTTGTTTTAGTTTTTAAACTGATTTATTTTGTATCCCATGTGGAACGAAAATTAATTTAAAGTCACCATTTTTTAACGATCAAAAGAAAATTTTGAGAAAATAATCTAAAAAATTAAGTTCGTTTAATTTACTCCCCAAATATGACTTTGGGCAGCTACAAAAAATGCCAGTGTTTCGTCCTCTCTTTCATAAATCCTTATTTCATTAAGATCTAAGGATACTGTTTTTTGGTAGTTTTAAAAAAAAGAAATACTCCAAAATTATTATTTTTTTACTCTAATTTAAAATTTTTAAAAAAGTTTTTTTTTCAAGTTTTTTAACCTTAAATAATTTAAAGTAAATAATTATTATGGTTATAAAAATTTATTTAAAACAAGTCTATTTTATATATTGTTTTACCATAAAACTTTATACAATTTAACCATAAAACTTTATACAATTTTATAGCTTCTTTTAAAATTTCAAAATATATCCAAGCAAAATTTTCAGTTGTAGAAATGGATGTAAAACAACATATACAACACATTTACATGTACGTCAAAATTTCGTATTCCTCTCACAAGCAGAAAAAATCTGGTGGAATATTATCGAAGTGCTTAGTAATTATGCAACTACATAAGTTTCAAGTTAGTGTTACAAAGTTCTAGTAAAATATTTACAAAATTTTGTCAAATATATACAAGCCTAGTAAAACATTTCTAAAAAAATGCATACTTTTAAAAGAAATTTGTAAAACTAACTTGAAACTTATGTAGTTGTGTAATAGCTAAGAACTTCGGTACACAGAAAAAACTAAAAACGGGTTTCAATAAAAAATTTTATTGAATCAATTAATATTTTAATTGATTTTGCACCTACCACTGAAATGATAGTATTAACTAAAAAAATTTGCAGACAGTTTATTAAAACTCTTTCAACTAAAATAATAATAATATCAATTAAAAGAGTTACTGTTTTTCTTTACAACCTCAATTAAATGTTTAGTTAAATTGATTAAAACTTTAATTGAAACTTGAGAAGAAAACAATGGTAGTTTTAATTGAAAACTCGTATTTTTTATTTTTGTTATATGCTCCCATTAAATAAAAAAAGAAATGTAGGTTTGTAAATTAAATTGACATTTTATTTATAATAAAATTAAAGCTTTTTAATATAAAAATGTATTATAAGAAAACAAATAAAAGTAAAGACAAAATTTTTGTTTTGCTTGTCTTGAACTTTTTCTTGTAATTGAATTGCTTTCTTAAAAAAATCACACACAACTTTAAAATAATAGTTTAATGACACTTATTGAAAATTTAATTATTTACAAAAATAATAGTTTAATTGTCCTTTTTCGATAAGGTTTATTTAAATTCACATGTGCACTTTTATTACCACAGATAAAACACGAAACTAAATTAAGTTTTCGTGCGTACACGAATATCTCAACAAAAAGAGTGTTGCAAACTCTAGTGAAATAACTACGATTATTAAAAGTTAACCATTTGCGATTTTTTTTTCTTTTTATTTACAAATTAAATAATATATTCATATAATTAAACCTCTGTTTGATTATTTAATCTAAATAAAATAAAAAAATAGTTTGCCAAATTTTTAAAAATTTTGTTTACATGTTGTCAACACTGTATAAATATATTGGAAAATTCAATAAAATTTTTAATTGAGAATATGTTTAATTTTCTTCGATCTTCTTTTATTATTGAGTCAATTGAGTCAATTAAAAAAATTGTTTTAAACTGCCTTTGATATTCAAACAATCGATTAATTAGATATTTTTGGCCCATAATTTTTTCTGTGTAATATTCCATCAGTTTTTTTCTGCGTGAATGGATTCGTTGCGGTTATCGGTAAGAGCAAGGCTATTATCTTTTAAAACGGTAACGGTATTTTAGGGGTATCGATATTTCAGTTATTTTGGAAACGGGGTTTTTTTTGCGACAACGGTATTTTAATTTTTTCGATAACGGTTTTTAAGGATAACTGTTTTTCATATATTTCGGTTAACTTTACTTTAAGGGTAACATTATTTTAGTTCTTTCTGTAAAGGTATGCATACACACCGACATTTTTAGCCCTATCATGCCCGAATTCCGCTGACCGGCTCGTTTATGATCAAACGTTGGAAAAACACATCTAGTTACAGCTATTATTTTTTATTGTTATTTTTGAGACTCTAAATTTGTAAATTTGAGAATTACGAATTACTAAGTTTTCGGTCTAAAAATTTGTACAAATACAGATAAAATTTGTTCTTGAGCTAAATGAGATAACTAATAACTTTAGCTAAATAACTGATTTAAACGATAACAACAGAAAAATTTAGCTCAACTGAATTGGAACCCGTTTAACAGACTTTTGTACTAACTTTCTTTATGTGTCTAGGAATGAATTACTTACGATTTAAATAAATTTATTAATGCAAGGAATGATTTCTTTAATAAGAAAATACTAGGATAACGATTGCGCTAATGAATTCATTTAAAATTTAGCGAACGAATTATTTGACCAAAACATTTACATCTACTATCGAGTTCATTCAACCACAGTGAATTAAAATTTTAGTTAGAGCGGTTGACTGACAACCTGGAGTGCCAGGTTCGAATCCCGTGTGGGGAAATTTTATAAAAAAAAAAATTTCAATAAAAAAGATATTATTTTACTGTTTTATTAGTTTTTTGTTTTTATATATTATTTAATTTAATTTAGTTTTTTTGAAAATTTATTTTAAGACTAAATATTTTTGTTTATACTGGTAAACATACATGTAACCACATATTTTTTGATTTTTCGTAAGGTGTTTAGTAATGATATGTCATTCTATCCTACCCTATCTCACCAGATTTCTTCAAGCAATTGATCACTAATACAATAAAAGGCTTTCTAAACGATTACGGCAAAATCACCTTATCAGTAACTCTACCCACAATATTTAACAAATTACGTGTTAAAATAATAAATATTAAAAATAAAGTTTGATATATTCTTTATTAAAAATAAAAATTATGTTTTTTGACCTTTAATTATGCAATGAAAATGAAAATTATTCAAGTTCGAGGCCATACTCTATAATTCTTTATTAGGATATTGTCTTACAAATAATCTATAGAGTTTTTGTTTTCAAATTTATCAATTGACCACTTTCAGGAATGTGTTGATAGATCTATTTCTAGGTTCCCATCATCAGAACACGTTTTGAAAGAATAACCACTTATTTCATAATTATAAGATATAACCAATTATTTGGTAATGCTTTTCTATACTGGGTAGTTCCAAGAAAAATGTTCCATAAAATTGAATTTTGCCAACACACAGAGAGCATTTTCTTGGACGAGTTTTAATGAAATTTTTTCACTAAACCAATGAAGTTTTCTTCGCGAATTGGATGAAAAATTTCTTAAACTTTATGAAAAAGCTTCATAACCCAATATAGAAAAGCATAACCATTTAAGTACGATTACATATTTGGTAATGACTTACAATTGTCATTACAAATCTCATTACTTTTATATGTCATGTCGCGCAAAATAATGACATATCATTACTAAACAAGTTACAAACAAAAGGAAAAATATGTGGTTATCTATATATCCTTACTAGTATGAACAAAATTAATGAGTGTAAAAATAAATTTTCAAAAAAACTAATACTATAATTTTTTTTTTGAGGATAATTAATGAATTATCACTCTTCACGCTATTTACCTCATATTGTAATATTACTAAGGGCCATTATTACAACTTGCCTTTAAAGTAATTGTTAGTAAAAGGTAACTTTAGCTAAAGTGAGGAAAAAAGTGAGCTATAATGTTTTTCGTTATTACAACTTCCGAATAAAATAAAATTATTATTTTTGATAATCTGGCAGCAACAAACTAAAAATCGATTATTGGTTTATGAATTGGTTTATAAAAATACGTAGTGGCAACGTACTTTTATTTATTTGTTTACAAACAAACAATAATTTGTGAAATTCGGTATTTTCTTCTTTTTCTTTATAGAGCAGAAAATGTGGTAACTTTAAACACATAAACCTTACGTTTAAAGTAAAAGGCCACAATGTCTTCCCTTTAGCTTATGGGTCACTTTTAGCTTAAAGTATACTTATAATAACGAAAAACTAATAATCTGTCAGATAACATCCGAACTTTATCTATTGGCAAGTTGTAATAATGGCCCTAAATGAGTTTTATTGAATAAAAACAAAAAAAAAAAAAACTAAATTTAATAAAAAAATATTTTTTTATTGAATTTTTTTTTTTAATAAAATGTGCTCACGCGGGATTCGTACCTGGGGCTCCAAGTTGTTAGTCAACCGCTCTAGCATCTGAGCTATCTAGACATGTTATACTTGATAGATAAAAACATGAAGGACTTCCTTGTATAAAATGTCATTACTTTCCAGGTTACAAAAAATCAAAAATAAGTACTAATGTATGTACTTACTAGAGTTAAATGAGTCTAATAATAGATTTTTTAGATCATTACTTTATATTTAAAATTATGATACAAATAAGTACTTATGGGTAAGGCATTACTTTTTTTATTGAAATAATAGACAAATTAACTACACTGATAAAAATTTGTGAGCAGTTTATATGAATTCCTTTATTAATCCAATGAATTTTTTCATAAAAAAGTTCCCAAAGAAACGTTTCATTGATTCAATGAAAGGTGTTTCATTAAATCAATTTTAATGAATGGTTTCATTGACCCAATGAAAATTTCATAAAGTATATGAAATTTTTTTCATTAATCCTAGCCTAATCGTTATGAAAGTTTCATGTGTTTAATGAATACAATGCATAGTTTGTATGAAATATTTTCGCTGATATTTAATAATTTGTACTTTTTATGATTATTTTAGCATAGCATTAATTTGGTGGTTATTGAGAAATTATCATTCGTTGATATTATTTATAGGGTCTGGTCTTTATAGGATCTATAAAATATTTTTATAAAAAAAGTTCGAAAAGTTCGAAAGTAAACATCACAGGCTGTTCTGCAAAAGCGATGACAGATTTTTATTAAACTCAGCCTGATTCAGCAAATTTTCGTTACTTGGAATAGGATGGATGACATTTAAAAAAGAAATCTAACAAGAAAGGTTTTACCGGTGCCACCCACCAATGTAGCACAGTGGTTAAAATTCTATTGTTTCTCAACAAATTTGCTAAAGCTCATAATTTTTGACGAATTCGAAAAAGATAAAATTTGAAAAGTAGCTGATTAGATTTCAGATCGAAAATTACAAATTTTGAAAATATAATTTTTTTATCCCTAAAAACGAAATATTTTAATTATTGTAAATACTTTTTTAAATTATGTATATTAAGAACTTTAATGATTGAAAAAATCGTTTAAATATAATTAACAGGTATTGAAATATTAAAAGCTGAACTAAAAAAAGCAATTCTAATGTATTTCTGTTTTTATTGTTTTATTTTTACAAAATTGTTCAATCTTTCTTTACATTTTTTATAATTTGTGTTAAAAGATGACATATTTTCTTATATGTGGGTACAAAATATGTAATTTTTTATCGATATGGCTTGGAATTCTGTAGAACGATCGACGATTATAGTCCACTTTTTGTAGTTAAATTACGACCATATTATAAAAATGTTAAATATTGTTAACAATGCTGTTATTATCGTTTAGCATAATGTTTTTGTGTAACATCGTCAAAACGATAACAATTTAGGTCTCGTTTTGAACAAAACTATATCGTTTTTCTTAGAGAATCTGTTCCCTGGAATTTAGTGACCAACTATTCAAATTCGTCAAAAACTGTTAGGTATAGGCAAACTTAATAAAAAAAAATAAATTATTTATATCAAAGTTTTGGTTAATTCTGTTTAAAAGAAATTTTTGAGTTTTTTTTATTTCAAAATGATAGTACAAAAAAAAATTTTTTTATTGAAAAAAATTTAAAAATTTTTCATTGATTTAAAATTTTTTTTTTTAGGAAATTATAAAAACATCATAAAAAATGTTAATGAAAAATGAATTTTCATTCAGTTAATGAAATTTTTCATTAAACCAATGAATCGATGTTAATGAAGTCGTTTCATTAATACTATGAAGGAAAATTCTATAAGTGTACTTATTAGTACGTCATTTTATATACGTTTTAAATTAAGGCCAAGAGTAAGCACGTATCCTTACAGGTAAAGGGAAAAATAATGTTTTGTCAGTACCGTTTCTGCACTGGCAATTTTTTTAAACTATTTTTAATTAAACTTTTTCATTACGCATATTTAATTTTTAATAAATACAATGAAATTTTTTATAAAATTTTATGAGAAACTGCATTAATTTAATGAAAAGTTTCAATGGACGAACTACTGTGGCACTTAACAGATCTTTTGCAAAAATTTATTAATATCATGCAAATAATTCTCTCAAAGCAGTAAAAAAAATTTTGTGATTTCAAAAAAGTTTGCTGGGATATTAATAAATTTAATGTGATATGTTTGTGTTAATGATATTTAAAATTAATGCTTTCATATGCAAATTACTAGAGGTTTTGACATTTTATTAGACACCACCACACAGCTACCGCCAGGTTTCATTAGCCCTTTTTTTATTTGTTGTTGTTGGTGTTTTTGTCATCATGGTAACAGAAAGTCTATGCATAAAAGATAACAGTGGCAGACGTAACTACTTGTTATAAGACAACACCATAAATTCTCTAACATGTTTATATGGATGAATGGTTTAGTCTATAGAATGCGTGAACGTATCAAACGTTAATGCTAGGGTGATCGAGTCGGATTTTTAAAACCGGGTTTTTGTGTGTTGTCAGTTTCAGGTTTTCCAAAAAGTTGAATTTTCGATTATCGAATAAACCGGGTTTCTGTTATCGAAAACCCGGGTTTTTCTTAACTACTGTTTTAGCTTCAACATATCAGAAATTGTAAATTCACAAAATTCCCTGTTAAAAACGGAACGTTTCGAAAATTTTTCTTAAAAATCTATTTTTATAAAAGTATTTTATGCAAGAGTTTTTTTTTTGACTTAAAAAATACTCATATAAAAGACTTTCAAACTTGACAATAATTATTTTTCTATAACATTTTTGAATTGTTCTAGTGTTATGATTCTGTGTTTTCTATTCGACTATTTTAAAAGATATAAAAAAATAATATTTTAAAAAATAATTGAAATAATTGTTGGCATTTTTAAATAATTTTTGTTCACTAAATAGTTTTTCTCAAAAATAAGATTTATTAAAGTCGTTTTCAATAATGAATATCTTTTGATAAATTTGTTTAAACAAAACATGTTTTTCAGACAACAGACAGCGCTCATAAATAAAATTTATAAAAACTATTATTGTTTTTTAAAACCACTGAAAAAATCGTCGCGAAAATACAAAAAGCTGATCCAAAATAAACGATCTAGAAACACCTCCAAAGACAATTATGAATATTTTCTATTTCTGAATATAATTAAGTAAAAAAACGTTTTTTTCCATAATTAAGGAAACCGAAACTGGTTTTTAAAATTTGAACTATTCGGAAAAACCGAAAACCGGTTTTCTTAAAATGTCGAAATGTCGATCACCCTAGTAAATACATATATAATGTATAAGAGGACGCATGGGCCGGACCGACCGACCGACAAATAGACAAGCACCCAGGCAGAAAAATACAATCGGCACAGTGTTGGCAAAGCGTCGCCGATGTTCGGTTATGCGTTGGCAGAACGTGCGATTAACAATGTGGACAGTATTGTCCTGTTACCAATTGATAACAGTGGGCAACCGTTGCACAGTGGAAGATTTTACTATTCTAGGGAGACAAAATTCTATATCTTAGAAAATAATAAAGCTAGAGTCATAAAATTTGGTGGACAATATTCTCGGACCATGGGCGCAATTGGAGAAATGCCACGGCCACCACCCATGTAATTGAAAAAATATGCGTATGATACGATTAATGTTGAAAAACACTGAATGATTAAAAAGGAAATAAAAACCATTAATTTGTACAAAAAAGGGGCGTGTCTACTGCCTTTAAAAATATTTCGTTTGGAAACTTAAATATGCATTTTAATATTTAAAATAAATACTTACGAGTTAGAAATGACAACAAATGCTTAATTTTTCTTTAATGAAAAACTATTTAAATTTTTATTATCTTTAAAATAAAAAAATATATTACAATGTACAGACAAACTAAAATAATTTATTAAATTTCATGGTTGTCATCAGGTGCTTCTGGCTTCTCTAATAATTCAAGTACTTCAGGGGTCAATGCCGAGTTTGTATAAACTGGAGGTCTGCGCAAACTGTTCATATATGGATCTGATGATATTGAAAGTCTATTCATTAAATCTGTATTAGTGTCAATTCTAGAAGTTTTTCGCGTGAAGTATTCTCGACATTTTCGTTGGTGTTTATTTCTTGCTTCTAACGCCTCCTCCGACGAATGCATTCATCAATAATATGTTTTGAATGCTATAAAACTTTATGGACAGTCACAGGCATACAGTACCACGAATATTCTTTCAAATAAAGTTATTATTTTTCCACAAACATAGTCAAAAGAACGGTCAATTCTTGTAATTTCGGGTTTTGTTAGCCACATATCAAAAATTTCATGGTATGTGATGTTGTCACTCATAGTAGATTATTTATAAGATCGGCAAGTTTCGGCAGACAATTTAACTGGTTGCTTCAAGTAGACACTTTAGCTATTTGTATAAAATAAATTTTGTAATGATCCGTTGTGTTCCCTAAAACCTACAGCTTAGAGAACTTTTTTTTTTTTTTTGAAAATTTCCGAAAAAAGTTGCTTCTTAAATTAAATAACACTGAAACTACTTTCTAAGTTTTAGAAACGTATTTACACGATTTATGAAGAGGAGAAACTAGCTAAACTAACTAAAAAAAAATTTAAAAAATAAGTTTACCGATAAAAAGTTCTACTCATTTAAAGATGCTCAATTTTGAACAAGTTTTATTGGCATTTTAAATTTACTCATAGATTTTCAAGTTCAAAGTACCGTTATTTTGATACTGTTGACAAATATGTCGAACTTTTTGGATTTTCCTACTCAGTAAGAAGTCCTCTTTCATTATTGATTAAAATATTTATTAAAATTGAAAGTCAAAAAACGGACTTTTGTCCAGCTAGATTGGCCAAATCTTACACCGTGCCTTGGTTTGAGCGATCTTGCCACCGTTGGCATGACGTTGAAAAATCAAAAAATTTTGTGCTTTCAAAAAGCTTCTAAGTGGTTTTAATATTGTTAAAAACAATATTGGCAACGAATTCTGAGGGTGGTTCTGGCAATACATATGCTTTGCAAATAAAATAGTGCTTTTCTGGTACACTATTAGTTGTATCCACTGTTGCCAGGTTTGACGATTTATCGTCATTTTGACGATTTTTATTTACCTAAATTACTAAATGACGATGCAACACAAAATACCAATTTCTGGTCGCGGTGCATAGTGCCACTATAATCTAATCTACTAAATGACGATTGGACGATTTTTGCTTCCAAAATGACGATTTTTTGATAAACGTTTAATATGTCAGCAAAACATGTTTATTTGCTATTATTGAAAAATCACCGGATCTATTTTTGGATTTTTATTATTTCGTTAATTTTATTGAAAGTTTAGCAAAAAGTTATTTTATGGATTCATGTTAGGTTTATTTTAATTTATTTTCTGCACTTAATAAATGTAAAGACCACTGCAAATGTAGCTTAAAAAAAAAAAAATAAAATTTCATTTGAAAAAAGAACGTCTTAAATTTTAGTAAATTTAACTAACATAGTCATTTGTTTTTTACTGTTCAAAAAATAACTACAATTGTATTATTAATGAGTGGTTCAGTCAGTGCAGAAAAAAATAAACAAACATTAATTTGTTTTATAGTAATTAAATGTGCTAAAGTCCCAAAACTTATTTCACAAATTGTAAAAAACAATCTGCTGTAGGCTTGTCCCTATCCGGATTTCATTCCTGCCCAAGGAAATCTTCAGGGGACTTTGTTATTAGAATTTCTAGAGATATTTGTTATGTTAAATCACAAACTCAATGAGAATTTCTTGTCCTCGTCTAGGAGCGAGATTCAAAATTTAAAATATCAAAGAAAAAACAAAAACAACAACAAAATATTATCACAATTGGCTTTGTCACCTTCCAAATACTACTCTGTTTTTTTGACAGACCTAGCAATGTAGTGACGTTTATTAAAGTAAATCAACAATAGAAAATCATATGTTTTCTATTAGTGTCAGTTACATTTAAACTTGCACAAGCATCTGCATATTTGTTATTTTAAGTTTATTTTCATTGTTTTATTTTTCAAATAAAAAAAATACTGTATAAAATGAATGTAAAATCATAATACTGTAATTTAATGTGGTTTGTTTTTTAAATGAACTACAATTGTAGTCAAAAATTAAATTTCTTCTACAAATGACTGTTTTTTTACTTAAAAATAAAGATACTGTATTACAACTGAAACAACGACAAATATTTATAGCAGAAGTTCCCTGAGTATGTGCTTACTTTTTTCATGGTTGGCAAACACTACCTTTTCATTACAATGCCAGTTGCCTGCCACGGCCACACCAATGCCGTTATGAACGTTTTAAAGCTACGATTCCAATAGTGGCATGTGTCTTTACAGGGTTTATTTCAAAATTATACCCACTATATTTTGTTACATCAACAAAATAACGTTATAAATCGTCGTTTCGGAATTTTAGCGTTATTTTGACTTTAACTAGTTCAAGATATTTCAAAATCAAACAGGTTAAATAGTCAAAACCGTTTACATAAGAAGAAACATGTTTTTAATGGAATCGCTTTTTTTAAATTTCCATTCCGCTATTATCGTTATTATGAAAAGTTATTGAATGTCAACCCTTCTTTTTTTAATATTAATATTTTTATAAAATTGAATAAGTGTAAGATTGAGATAAAAATAAAATATTTTTTTAAATTAAAAAAAACATTCAAGTTTTTGCGAAACAAACATCGAGTTTGAATATTCTGATTTATAAATCCAAAAATAAATCCGGTGCTTAAAAAACAGGCCTAATAATAATATAAAGTGTTCCAAAGTGAAACTTCAGATATTCACAATTTATATTTGAAAATGGAAAAACATGCAGTAATAAACAATATTTAAATAAAAATAAATAATAATAAAAATAATAAATAAAGTAATAAATGTTAAGTTTTCTTCGATCTTCTTTTATTTTATTCTTTTTAGTTTAAACGAGCTTAAGATCATTTATTTATTAATTATTTATTTCCAATATTTCGTCTCCACATTGGGTGACTTCTTTAGGGAACAAATATTACAATTTGAGAAAACTAGTTTCAATAATATGTATATCAATTTTTTAATTATTGAAACTAGTTTTCTCAAATTGTAATATTTGTTCCCTGAAGAAGTCACCCAATGTGGAGACGATATATTGGAAATAAATAATTAATAAATAAATGATCTTAAGCTCGTTTAAACTGAAAAGAATAAAATAATAAATAATTTTTAGCAATATTAAAAACCAACCCAAAATGAAAAATATGAAATAATCAAAAATTTTCAAAATTTATTGTATTAAACTATGTCATCACATGTAATGCAATTTGAAACTTTAATTCGTAAATGGAAGTCCAAATTTAATAATTAAAGAAAATAACATTGTTAAAGAATTTCTAAACTATGTAAAAGAATTTAAGATTTAAAAATTGTGCTACTGAAGTGGTGTTTACAGAATTATGTAAAAGGAATTAACAGTTAAAGTGGTAAATGTGAATTAAATAATTATTCTTTTTTTTTATTAAAACTTTATCCCAATTGTAACAAATATTTTTTGATTTGACGATTTTTGAGTATATAATGACGATTTTGACAATTTTTATTGGAAAATTGCCTCATATCTTTGTATGAGGCAATTTACACGAAGAAATTAATTGCAGGCAATTTTTGAATTCTCTTTTAAAGTTGCTTCTAAAAATCATGAACACTTACACGATTAGTTTTTGCATGCAATTTTTTGACGTTTATTTTGCCAATCTTCTTTAATTGTTCATTCGTTGAAATTTAATTTATTCGTAATAATTTTTTTCAATTCTTCGGTAATATTGAATAAAGAATTTGAACGTTTTACCCGGTCCAAATAAAGAGGATCTTTGACATTATAAAGATTCTCATTTTCCTGGTACTAGTTCTTTATTCCACATTATTTATTTTTCATTTTACGAGTTTTTTCGATACACAACACTTTAGAAGCCGAATAAGAATAAAACAAATTAACAAGAATACGAACGATATCAAAAAGAAATGTCAAAAAATATCTTGAAAAACGAAAACCGTGCAATTTTTGCTACCCCGCTTGCTTCTCTATCCCGTTTGCCTACAAACAATAATTGCACGCAACATTGCATGCAAAAATTGCGTAGTGTAAGCTGCCTCTATCTTTTTTCACACGATGGGTTTGGTTTGCCAGTACAATTTATTTTTTGTACAGTTGGCAATTTCTACCTGGGTATGCATAACACATAAACAGACAGTTTAAGCCATTTGCGTAGAATCTTTTTTAGACATAAAGGCCAACTAACTACGGCAATCGTTAACATTTGTCAAAGTTGTGGTGCTACTTTTTTTTCCTAAATAAAAACACCTCTAAATTGTCATGGAGCAGAGAGGAGTGAAGATACATTGAAGGGGGGTATTGAAAGAGGTATTAAATAAAAACAAAAAAAAAAGCACTGTGCGGTATTTTTGCTTTTAACTGCTCTTAACAAAGTCCAGTAGTTAAAACAATTTCTGGTGATAAGACATCCATTATGAACAGCAGTTTGACGGCTTTTAAAAACGTTTCAAGTTTACCGCCAACTAAGAGCACTCATTGGACTAAGCTAAAAAGATGCTAAGAGTGTTTTCTGTTTTATATGTTAAAAAAAAAACGAGAGAGATTCAAATGTAAATAGTAGACCGTATATAATGTTTACGGGGGAGACAGATTTGTCGCTTTTTAAGTGATAAGACTGTATGCTTAACGTTTTGGTGATTCTTTTTCTGTTCTTATTTTTTTTTTATAACATTTCCTTTAAACTAATTGTTTTAGGGTTGCCAGGCTTGTTATTGCAATACCAAGCTTGTTGTGTGTCCAAAGCAAAAACTAAATCGGGAACTTCTGATCTTAAGTACCACCCACAAAACACACTCAGGGAATTATTTAGGTAAAAATTAATAAAAATTTCGTTTGAAATGACTATAAATGGAATAAATAAGGCGATAACTGTATTCAGGCGCTGATACAAGAGGAGGGGAGAAGATCCCCCTTAAGCCGAACTATATTCACCCTTCACAAAAAATTAGACATGGATTTTGAATTCATTTAAGTTATTGGCAGTTTTTCACAAAAAAAAAAAATTTTTTGAATTTACAGTGAAACCCGGTTAAGACGAACTCCGAGGGACCAAAAAAATTAGTTCGTCTTAAGCGAGGTTCGTATTAAGCGTGTTTTTTTTAACGATTAAAAATATGTATATAAATATGTAAAAAAATTAGCATTTCGTGCATTCACAATTAAAAAAATGTTTATTAAGCTATTGTGTACCGTTTGTATATTAGGTACTTCCTCCTCTATTTCGACTTCTTCATCACTTGACAAATTTTCAACATCGGGAGGATTAACAATTTCTTATATTTCATAATCTGATAATGTATGTGACGTCAAAACATTAGCATCTATATCTAGAAAGTCATCCACGGATATGGAATTCATACTAGGTCTATCCCATAAAACGGATAAAAGAGTGTACTAAACATGGTAATTTGTATGAAAACGAGTTTTTGGGACTGCTCAAAACAGTTCGTAATAACTAAGGGTTCGTATTAACCGAGTTCGTATTAAAAGATGTATTGTATATGAAAATTGTTGCCAAAACGTCGGGACTTTTAAATTAGTTCGTCTTAACCGAGTACGTCTTAAGCGAGTTTTACTGTATTTACAAAAAAATTTTAAGTATTTCAATCTTTAAACAATTTTTAGAAAAAAAAAATGGAACAATTTTTTCTTTAAATATTCCTACCCCTTCCCATGCATATTGGCGGATAAAAGTGCGGGCTTTTAGTGTTTTTTATTTAGAATATAATTAGCTGAATATACGTAAAGTCCTATTTTACCATTCCAAGCTTTAAATGTAAAATAATAAAATATTTTTTTTTAACAGTTTTAAAATGCACTAGATAACAATTAGAGTAGTCAAAAATGTCAGATATATCGCCATCAGATATGGATCGATTTGACCAAAAATATTATAAATTTGTTTTCCTAACACAGACTATAAGAAAGTATTTTCAGCTAATGAGGCGTTAAAAAGTTCTGACTGAAGTTTTCTCACTTTTCGTTCCTTTAAAGTTCACATTGGCTAACATCGTTCTGAAAGCCATTCAATAACGACAGGTTGTCCTCAAGGGTCTTGTTTATCCCCTGTCCTTTATAATTTATATACCTCTGATTTTCCTCAATTAGACTACTGCACTTTGTCAATATTCGCTGATCAAACAGCAATTCTAAGCTCTGAAATTTTGGCTGTTAATATAATAGCTAATCTACATAAAGCATTATCGGATATCTTAATTTATTTTAATACATTGAAAATTATATTGAACTATGAAAAAACTCAGGCGATATACTTTACAAGGAAACGAAAAGAATGTTATATACCACAAACCAATATTATTATAAATAACAATTCTATACAGTAGGAACAAAAAGAAAAATACCTTGGTATTATACTTAATCCGAAAATGAAGTTTGAAGATCATATACCCTATGTAATAAATAAAGTCAATATATTAACCCGTATCCTATACCCTTTTATAAATAGGAAATCAAGCCTTAATATTAATAATAAAAACTTATTCTAAAGTCCATCTTTCGTTTGGTCTACTAGCGCATCTTGCCATATTAAAAAACTGCAAATAGCTCAAAATTAATTATTAAAACTTATATATAACCTACATTGGTTTTTTTTTACCACACGCCTTCATGATATTGCGGGCTTGGAATTAGTTTCAGACAAGATAAATAGGCTTACACAAAATTTTCATACCAGATGTCAGAATTCTGATTTCTTTCATATTAATGAGCTAGTTTCAGCTTAGGTTTTATCTAGTCTGTAGTTAAGTAGTTTAAGTATTTAGGTTAAAATAATTATCAAATAGGTTTTTGCCAAATTTTCTGCTCCAATAAAATATTATATATATATTAGAGTTAATTTTGAAAAATAGATTTTTGGATATTATCACTTTTTAGAAGGTTTTTGTATCAATAAAAATAATGGCGTGTTTTTTTTTTTTTAATTCCAACTCCTTCCCGTGCCTATAGGCGACTCAAATCCAATAAATTATTATATAAACCAATAAATAATTTTGTATTCACTAAAAAATTAAATATTGTAACTTTAATAACTTATGAACGGGTAACTACAAAATTAAAATTTTTGGACCATTTTTCTCAGATGTAAGTATTTTTTCATTGTAAAAAAAAAAATTTAACAAAAAAAATATTTTTTTTTTTTTAAATATTTTTTTGGACCACTCTAATTATGCATTCTGTTGCATTCCAAAAACTAAAAAAAAGCCTATGGGCCTAAGTATTCCCGTAGAATCGAATACTGAAGTACGATTTGACATATATTTAGCCGTTTTTGTTGTATGGGAAAAGGGACCCAAAATCCGCCATTTGAGTCGCATATAGGCACGGGAAGGAGTTGGAATTAAAAAAAAAAAAAATACGCCATTATTTTTATTGATACAAAAACCTTCTAAAAAGTGATAATATCCAGAAATCAAAATAAAAAAAAAAATTTGAAAACGAACTCTAATATATATGTATATAGAAATTTTTTTTAAAATATATAGAACTATTATTAAGCTGAAAAAGAATGATCTTGAACACTTAATATGTAATTCAAATTGAAATGTAAATGTAAATATTATGAAAAAATAAAAAAAAAAAAAAATATTATTAAAAATAAACAGATTTGAAATATTAGGTATATAAAAATATTACATTAACTTTATAATTTTTCAACAGGTCGCTAGGAATCAAAAAAAAAAAAACAAAAAAATTGGCACCACTTTCTTGATGCAAAAGTTTCTAAAAAATTATGACATCCCCAAGTTAAATTTTCCAAACAAAATCTAATAATAATCTAGAATTGGTCGAAAAATGTCTATTGTTCTCGCAGAAACACTCTGGAGTATTGTTTCTATTTAAACTTGATTTGTTTTTATTTAAACTTGATTTTTTTAGCGCTCAGCTACAAAATATTTAAGACTTTGATATTTGGCATATAATTTTTGACAACTAAAAGACAAATTTGAGTAAAACAAATTCTGAAAAAAAAATTTCCTCGCTACGGCCCTGACTAACGCTTACACGCCGATTTTTATGAAACTTAAATAACACTGTACAACAATTTGAAACTTTTCCCAAATTACGGCGTTCTGACAATGGATTTTGATAGCGTTTTTATTGTCAAACATTTGGTAAATGAGAGCGTAATGAGAGAGTTATTGTGTTTCTCTTTTTACCAGAAGTTACACCCGTACTTTTTGTTTGGATAAAAAGGCAAAACTATGAAATCATCAGCTGTTAATAAAACACATGTTTTGCATTTGTGAAAATAAATAAAAAAATTGACAAAACCTCCGAAGATATTAATTGTCTTATAAAATAATCACGTTATAGTATTTATGTAATTATAATTTTTTTCTGTAGTTAACTCTTAATAATAGCTTATTTATATAAAAAACAACTTGACGTTTATTTTTGGGCTTGAAATGGATAAATTGGTTGGAATTAGATTGTAACCAACAAAATTTAATCATTATTTTTTGTGCGCCCCCGTATGCTAGTTAGTAACGTGCTGGGTTATCGTGAGGGGGTCGTGGGTTCGATTCTCACCATAGGCACTGGTTTGTTTTCGCTACAACTCGCCAAAGGACATAGTAGCTAGTGCTCGGTTAGGGTAATATTTTATAATTTGTAATTATATGATTATTAATTAATAAAAAAAAAATTAATCATTATTCAATAATTTTAATTGTAAGTACTTAAAATTCATCATCAGAATAATTAAACTATATTGTAAACAGAAAATATGTAAAATTAACCAAAACACAGTCACATCATTCAAACTATTGGTTTTCCTTATCAATATTGAAAAAATATGATCTTCTACATTAACTTTAATAACAACAACCAACCACTTTTCGGAGATTTTATTCCTTGAGTAAAATATTTGCAGTTAAAATCGAATATTAGTTTCGCCTGCAAAAAAAAAAACGATCACTTTATCTAAAATATAAGTTTTCGTTACCAATTTTAAAATAATATAAAGTTACGGAAGATCGCCGGTTCGAGCCCAGTTCGAGGCATATAATGTTTATTAATAAAATAAATTTTGTTGAGCGCATGTAAATCTATTTATAGAATATTATAGTCCATAAACATAAAATATTCAATTGTTACAATAAAAATTCGAAATTTGTAAATAAATGTCGGTTGTTACAATAGTATTAATATTTAAAAATAGTGATAGTACGTGAAACCACAAAAATTCGGTTGGCCAAAAATTCGGTTGCAACTACAAAACTGGTTTCTGTGTGTACGCTCTGGTATTTCGTGCATTTTCATCTCATTATGTGAGATTTTTTTGTTTACTCTTATTTTACCAGACTCCATTACCCAAAATAACCTCAAACAAACCTAATGTGACAATATAAGAAGTTATAAGAATACGACGAAATCCTAGTAAATACCACCGAATCTAATCGAACAGCAATATTGTAATTCTGATCGTATTTCTAACAAAATAAGTACTAAATATGTTTAAAAATATAAAATAATAACAACATTGAGTGTTATTAATAGGGCAAGGAATTTTATGCAACTTAAAGAAAAAAATGGACGTTTAAAATATGACGAAAATAATAAAAAATATGCGCTTAAAATATTCATTTAAATCGTAATATTCACAAAAAAAACAAATAATATGCCCTAAAAAACCAAAAATATCCACGTACAATTTTCGGATTTTTAAAAATCGATTATTTACTCTAGATTGTTGGGGTGGGTATACTATTGAAAATAAGTTTATTTACAATTATTCGTTTATGCTTTTCAATAAAATACTTGTTATATATTTTATTGAAACATATTTTTCTATAATTTGTATTTAATTTAAAAGTCAAATAGAAAATAAAATTTTCATTCGTACAAAATTATTCAAAACCAACATACGTTGTTTTACTCTGCCAACAGGTTTTGGGCTCAGAGTAAATTCCGAAAGTAAATTGTTTGTCGCTGTTATTATACGCGACTCGGTTAGTTTTTCTGGAGCTCACGTATAAGTAAACTTGATTGAAGTATTTAAAAATTTAGCAGCAAGAGGGTGCGGAAGGCTGGTCTCTATGGAAGTACCTAGTAAATACGGTAGGAGTCGTTTTTTTGCATAAATGAGCTGTAGGGATGACTGCACATGCTGGAAAGGATCTATGTACAGTGGGGAGCACTTGTGAATACATGTAAGTACTTTTTACACATAAAGATTCAGGACGAAAAATGTTTGACACTAGAACTAAATTAATTTTGTAAAGGTACAAGGTACGCTGAATCCATATCTTGCCTTTGATTCACTCTCCGACATCAGGCGTTGAAGCTATATTAACGAGAAAAGTGTATTTTTTGATCAAAATGCTCCGATTTTTGACCTTCCTGGAAATACATTTTTCATAATACTTAGAACGTCACCTGAACAAACTACTCTTACCATTTTTTTCAGTTTTTAAATTTTTAAGATAACTTATTTCCTTACGACATTATCGTTGGTTGAACATGATAATAAATTTGAATTTTTTAAAGTTATATTCGTTTTTTGTTTTTATATACATCAAGATTATTTTTATGCTATTTTCAATTTATAACGAGCTTTCAACCTCCGTATATTTAAAAAAATAAAGCAAATCAAACATATTAGCTAGGTTGATACTAGTATTTCGATCTGGCTAAAGATCTCATCAGAACCCGAAGTTTTAGAAAAGCTAGAGCCTCCATAATAGGCAGAACTTTAACAAAATATCTGTTAATCATCAATTTTGCTCCATTCTTGTCTTCTTAGTAATCAAGCACGTGGTTAGGGTCTTTTCCTAACAAGCAGCATGACGTTACTAAACTTTGAAGACCAAAAATGTTCTATTTATATAAAAAAAATTTTAAAATTTTTTAAAATTTTGTATTACTTGACTTTAAAATTGCTGTTACAATCTCAATTTCAATTTACAATAATGTTGTAAGGAAATAAGTTATCTTAAAAATTGAAAAACTGTATATAAGATTAAAATCATAGATTTTAGAATATGGAAGTCTCTAGGGGAACCTATGGATAAGAAGCTAAGGCCAAGGAGGAAACTCATAGATTCTAGAGCACAGAATTATCTAGGGGAAGAAGCTAATGCTGTTTGATATAATTTATATATTTATTTATATTCATTCCAGTACAACAAGATTTGATTCTATATTTATGGTACAGGAATTAATAACGCCATGTTAATAACGACATGTGGTATAATAAAGAATTAGAAATCACTCATATTAAACATTAAGTAAAAAACAATTATAAATAATTTGATAAATTAATTAAAGCAAAAAACATATTGCACAAAAATTTAAGAAATTGAAAATTATAGAATAAGTTAAATATTTATTAAATTAAGTTTAAATTAGAAATTTTAAATTAAATTAATATTGAAATAAATTAAAGTAATTAATAATTAAAAATAAAAAAAAATGGAAATTAAAATCAAGCAGAGTATTCAAAAAGAAATTTCTTAAATTGAGGGGAATTTTAGGGAGCATATTCCAAAGACGTACGGCGTTTATGTGGAATTGCCATTCGGATACGAGGTAACGATGACTTGGTGGAACAAGTTTATTTCTTATTATTTACCGAAGCCAAAACGAAGTATTTCATAGAGATATTGGGGATTTTTCGTGTATACGATTTTGTGTAATTTGTTCATTTTAAAGAGCTATGTTGTGAGTTTTTCATAGTCTGTTTTAAAAAAAGCTAAAAATGAAAAATTTCCGTGAAAACAAAATAAGTTCCAGTTTTAAAGAAAATAAGGGGTTTGGATTAAGAGGAAGCAGCTATTGGCAAAGAATGTTAAATACCACAAAATCTGAGTTGAATGAAAATGTTCTCGATGGAAGCAGACATAATTCAGTGATAAGTGGTGATGAAACAGCAGCCATGCGATGTAAATGCTACAGTGGAAGAATATCTCGAATTATTTCGTAAATAAAAGTGGAAGTATTGGAAATACGTTTATTTACAATTATTCGTTTATGCTTTTCAATAAAATACATGTTAACACTTTATTGAAACATATTTTTCTATAATTTGTATTTAATTAAAAAGTCAAATAAAGGGTCCGCCATCTAACGTTTTTTTTCAACTAGTGCTTATTTCGTGAATGGTAACACTTAGCTCATGTCTGATTTGACAGATAATTAGTTTTATCCTTCCGCTGAACGAATATGGTCCGTATGTTCGTTATCTTGTGAAAAAAGTGAAAGAAACTGTCATCATCATCGATAAACCAAAGCGTGAAAAGCCAAAAACAGTGCGTACACCCGAGAATATTGCTGCTGTGGCAGAAAGTGTGCGTGAAGCGCCATCAACATCAATTCACCATCGTTCTCAACAATTGAACATTTCGGAGACATCATTGAGACGAATTTTGCATAAAGACCTTGGTATGACGCCATACAAAGTCCAATTGGTTCAGGAGTTCAAAAAAAAAAAGTTATTTGGCGGACCCTTTAGAAAATAAAATTTTCATTCGTACAAAATTGTTCAAAACCGACATACGTTGTTTTACTCTGCCAACATAAAAATGATTACCAATATAAATGACAACTAGATTAAGGGTTACAAATGATATATTTTGTTTATTTTTAATTAAAACTTAATTTTAATTTTTACAAAATATGCAAAAATATGCAATTAAACTAAAAACATGCAAAATATGCAACAAAAAATGACAAAATATGCCATAAAATATGCATTTATAGCAAACTATGCAAAAATATGCATTTGTGCCAAAATATTCAAAAATATGCAACAACAAATCGATGCCATTTTGTTGCAAATTCTTTGATTTGGTCAAAATCGATTTTGGTCTACTGACTACATACGTAAATTTGCATAAAATTCCTTGCCCTAGTTATTAATAATAAATATAATATTAAAGATGAAAAACTCACAGTAAAATTATATAAAAAATATTGAAGAGAGCTATGTCTGTGATAATGTAAGCACACCTTACATTACTATGATATATAAAATTATCCTTAAAATATACTTAATTCCCTTAGTATTGAAGTATTTTATACGAACAGCACTCTGTCAATGCAACAAAATCTATAAAAAAAAAACACTTTTCGTTAAAAAATTTTCATTGAACAGTTTCATATCAGTTCTGCATTTTCCATATTCTCCATATCCTGCAAAAGGACATCAATGGCTATTTTAATTATTTTTTCATTTTGTATTCTAATTTAACTTAATTTATTCCATAAACTACCCTATGGGGAATGAGGAGTCAATTATTCTAAAAGTGACTGGTTAAAGAAGGACTTATCACAGGACTGATATAATTTAATACTGAAGTGGGTTAGGCAGTGTCAATTGTCCTAAACTTACCAATCCTGTAACTGGTAAAGGGCGGACATACCACTTAACCAGAATGCTTATTAACAAGAAAAAGCCAGTTGACCAGAATTTTACCCATTGGAAGCTGTTTAGTTTTCGTTTATTTTATACGACATGGCCCTTTTGCGACAGTCTTGTGGTATGTCCATCTTTGGTTAGTCGAGTGGCATGCCACTATGTGGTTTAAAGCAGGACAAATTACCCCTCCTATGACAAGCCAATGTTAAAGTTGCCAGCTGTTTACATATGGTAGGGTTTAGCAGAGGACTGGTCTCTGGCACGAAGGGACCGATCCTGTGGCACACGCAGAACCGGTCCCATTCCCCATAGGGTACTGTTAATCAGTTTTTTAATGTCAGATTTCATTTGGGCGTTAAAGGGTTAAAAGAAAATTTCAGGCACACTTTTGAAAAAAAGAATACTTCTTGGTAACCCTTAGACACACGACGACAGTCACACAATACTTACCTTAAAGGTGTAGAAGTAACATGGTTAAACATTTGATGCCACAACACTTTTTTCTTCTTGCTGACGTCTTTTTAAGCAAAAACAATTTTACACAACGAACTACTTTACTTTGGTCCTAGTCTTCCTACTGCATTTTACATTTTCCACACTAATTTAACTTTTTTTTTTGTATTCGTCTTCAGTTTTAATTCTTTTTTTTTTTATAAGTGTGTAAAAAATCTTACGCTTTTGTGTTGACTGTGTGCGGTCATCTATTTAACCATGACATTGAGCGTGGAATTTGTGGCGCCATGATTTGACCATTATTGATATGATTTTTTAAAATAAAATATAAAAAAGAAAAATTTAATTAAAAATACTTTATTTTTATATGGTTTCTCTAGATGATTAGCTTAACGGAAAGGGAAATGTGTAGGATTTCTTGATGTTGGTGATGATGAAGAAGTCACAAAACAAAAATTGATATTCAGTTTATAAAGCAAGTTTAGGCCAACTAAATAATTAAATTATTACCAACAAATAAAATTTAAAATGAATAGTTAACGGATGCTTACGATATACGATTTAAAAAATAACGGATATTAAAATAACATTTTATTGCAAAATGATAATTTTTAATTCTCCTACACTTTTCTAAATAAGTCAGATAACATGAAGTATACTCAGAAAAGTTCTAGACTCACAATATTTTGTAGTTTAAATCAAAGGTATATGTGCTTTAAAACTACTAAATATATAGTTAAAAGCCGGTCTACTCATTTTTCTTTTAAATCAAACGCGTTTTTTCATTTATTTTTAACTAATAAAAAATTAACTCAAAATCCGTAAAAATAAAATATTTTCTTTTATTTTCCCTATCAAAAATAAAATGAAAAATTTAAAAAAACTCTTAAGGTCGTAAAAATAAACGATTTTGTTTTATTTTAACTATCAACAATTAACTTCCAAGTTTTTCTTTAGTTTTCACTATCAATAACTTTTTCGTTCAAATAAAGATTTTTTTGTAAAAAGAAAGTTTTAAAGAAAACAATAACTAGTATAGAAAACCAGTATTTATGTGTAGTGTGGTTTTTAATAAATGGTAAAAGAAGTTAAAAAAAACATTTCTTTGTATTTTAAATGTATATTCCTTGGAAAACAAAGTTTACTGATTACTTTTTTAATAAACTACAATCAGTTACTGTTAAAATATTGGGAGTGTACATGACAGTTATTTGTGTAGTAATGCGTTTGTAGTTATTTTAACTGCAATTGCACTTGTTTTACTTAGAAAAATAATTTTTAATGTTTTCAAAAAAAAAACAACCTACCAAAATTACTGCATTTCGGTAACAGTTATTTTATGCAGTTATTTTGACTTTTTGGCAAAGTGTGTGTATCAAAAGATACAAAAACAATAAACCAAAATGGCATTGCAACAATCGGCTTGTTTATACATTTTTTCTTTTTTATCTTTAGTGTAAAAGAGAATGTTGAAGAAAATAGACAAATAAAATGAAAACGCTGTAAATTTGATTAATTTAATAAAGTAATAAGGTAAGATTAGGAATAGAATATAAATTTATTTACTTGAAGACTATTAAATGTTGTATTTCGTTTTTTGTAGCTCTTTAATATTTATATATTAAATCAGTGTGAAGAAAATAAATCAAAGAAACAATATTACATATCTCGAGTACAAACATGTCACAGAAATGATTTGAAAAAATACCTTGAAACGCTAATATTAAAAGTGATATTTTCTGTAAATTTAGTATAATTTCACGAAGGGTTTATGCAGGTACGGAAACAAAAAATTCTTTCCGCATTTGAAATATAATTGGTTTGTTTCTTCTTAAATTCCAAATTCTTTCGAAAAATATTCTTATAATAAAATATTTTTACAATATATAGTCTTTTATTATAAACAGTCAATACAATTATTTATTTTAATTTTTTTAAAAGTCTGAAACGTTGAATACAAAACAAAATGTATAATAAACTTCCCAGGGTTGCCAAAACATTGTTACACAACTAAGGCGTTTACATTATATACGAGGTTACATGAATTCGGCAAATTTTTTTTTTTATGTTGGTAATGTTGTTTTACCTGCATTTGGAATTTAAAGTTTTTTTATACATTCGATAGTTAATTTTTAACATGTACAAATAAATACACATTGCTGTTGATTTAACCGCAAATGTAGTGTACAGCTTTTCAACTGCAAATGTAGTTATTTTAACTACCATTTGCAGTTGATTCTAACTACTTTTTGTTGAGTGTATAAATTCGATTTAATGTACGCAGACGTGTAAGTTATATTTATAAGAATAATATATTTGAATGTTAGTCCCGGTTCACACACGGCAATTTGACTTGCGCAAGTCTTGAGTTTATAGAAGAGGGAGGAAAAGAGAATGGAAGGGGGTACAGACTTGCCCGTACTCCAATTCCGTTTTGTTTTGTCATCCGCAATTTTCAACACGAAGTTGGCTGCACAAAAATTGCTGAAACAAACTTTTTCTGTGTGAACACAAAAGCAAGTTCAAAGGAGAATTGAAGAAAACTTGCTCAAGTAAAATTGCCGTGTGTGAACCGGGAGTCCCAGAGGGAGATATAAACAGCCTCGCCTGTCGCTGCCCAAGCGATCTGGCCCAATAGGCCCCAAACTCCGACTCCCTCCATCTTCTGAGCCTCTCTCTGGCATACCCATTGGGTACGCCACTGAAGAGTACAGGGCCAATGAATTGTCGACGAGCTCCGCAGTTGGCCAAACAGTCAGCGCGTTCGTTGCCCTCATGCCCCTCATGTTCAGGATCCCAGCCCAGTGTCAAGGAGTTGTTAAGTCCGAGACGATTTAGAGAGTCGATTCATTCCTTAACCAGACCCGACGACACATCTTGAGCCCTCAAGGCACCAAGAGCCTCCTGTTTTGAGCCATCCGTGAACCAGACCTGTGCACCAACCTCCGGTACCCAAGATCCAGTCAACCACGTGCTCCTATCGAAAATCACAACAACAAAGTGCCTCACAAATACCTGCACAGGCAGTATCCTGTCACTGATACTAATAACCGGGTCATCAGCGAACATTTTCACAATCCCAAGATGCCCCTTCAGATCCCCACTCCTCATGCTGCCAATCTCCCGCAGCCTTAGGGATCCCATGCACGCGTTCTCCTTTACAGAGATACCGAGTATTGTTTTGATAATAATATTTTAGTGGAATATAATATTAAATGAGACAACTGAATATTAGCTTTCACGCCTAAAAATATAATTTAATATGAAGATATTTGTCGTAACCGCCAGAATTCGATTGGCAACAAATTCGGTGGCCATAACTGAGACTGTTTTCTGGGTGTAGACGATTCGGCTCGAATTTTCACCATATCTGTTTTGGACTAACAAGGAGAGTCCGTTCATGGGTTACCGTGATTGCGATGCAATTTGGATATGTTATAAAAAGTCAAACATTGAGAGACACATATTTTTTTAAGCACTTAATCTCTCATTTGGGGGTTAACAAGTGGTCAAAAATTGTGCCATTTTCTGTTTTTTTGAGATTATTTCATATTTCTTCCAAATAAACTATACACACACTATAAAGTTCGTGGTATTCGAAAAACACATACATTTTTGAGGGTTTTGTACTAGGAGGTATAATACAAATAGAGTCAGGTCCAAACTCACAATAATTTGCCACAGGGCGGCAAACACTATAATTTGCCACAGGGCGGCATCTCTATGGCCAACACATACACTTAGAATACTATGTAGGTAAAGACCATTGCAAATGTAGTTAAAAACAAATGACATTTCACTTAAAGAAAGGACGACTTACATTTACGTAAATTTAACTAACATTGTCATTTGTTTTTTAATGTTCAAAAAATGACTAACAATTGAAGTAAAAACGAACCACATGTTAGAAAAAAATAAACAACCATTTAATTATTTTTATTTTTAAAATAACAAAAAACTACTTTAAAAAATGAATGTAAAATCATAAAACAGTCATATGATGTGGTTTGTTTTTTTTTTTAAATGAACTACAAGGTTAGTAAAAAATTTAATTTGTTCTGCAAATGACTGACATTTGCAATAAAAATAAAGAAACTGTATTACAACCCAAACAACTACATATTTTTAAAGCAGAAGTTCCCTGAGTGTATGAAATATGTGTATCAAACTTCATATTTCTGAAAATACATTACTGTTGTGTAAAAATAATTTTGTGTCACTTAATTTTTGATTCTTTATTACATATCTAAATTTCATCGCAATCGGAAGGAACACATGAACGGACTCTTCTTGTAAGGGTACCATATTTTGCATTGCCGCCCTAATGAATACATATAAATACTAGAGTTCGTTATGAAAATATGATTGTGGGATATCATTACTTTTTGACAGTTTTTGGATCAATAAAAAATGGCGTAATTATTTTTATAAAACTTCAACGGCGAGTTGACCAAAAACGTTGATTTAGGGGCTTTTACTACATAGCGAAAAGAGATTTATTTGTATGAAATTTGAACTCGACTTTTTTCTCAGTTCTTAAAGTGCAACGTTTAGTCAATAGAGTGGACGGAAAACTCACTTTTTTCTAAAACTTTTCAAAATAATTTTTTTTATAATCACACACAATAAAAATGTATTACCAACTGAGAATAATGGTACACAAATTTTCGATATAACCGCTAAAGATTTGTCAATTTTGTAAAAAAAAAAATAATAAAAATATTTTCTTTTAGCACACACACTGAAAAAGATTTTGAGCTACGAAAAATCCTACAAACATTTTCGATGTACCGCAGCCCGTTAAAAAGTTGTTAATCAATAAAATATTGCATTTTAGTAAACACAAAATTTTTAAAACCTAATAACTTTTTACTAGGATACCATAAAGGCAACATTTTTATACGATTTTTATCAGCTAAAAATGCTTTTTTATTGTGTGCCTTAAAAAAATACTTTATAAGTTAAAAAAATTATTTTTTCAATCACTCTGGCTCCTCAGTGGTGCACTTTAAAAATGGGAAACAAGCTTTTATATAATCATTTTTGGTGTATAATCGAAAGGTGAATAAAAATGTTATATAAATACAGCTCTTTTTGATCTATACGAAAAGGGGAAGGAGTTGGAATTAAAAAAAAAAATAACGCCATTTTATATATTGATGCAAAAACATTTCAAAAAGTGATGATATCCAAAACACAAAGAAATTTTATGTTTTTCTGACGAACTCTAATAAATACCACTGACAGGAAAAAATTGTTGTCCCAACTGAATTTAGTTCTTTAGTTCAACTCTATAATTCCAGATTTTAGAATAATTAGTAAATCAAATTTATTTATAACGAATTTACACTTCCACGTAATCTGGCTTAGATTAGATTAGATTAGATCAGAAGGCACTATGCACCGCGACCAATGTAGGTCTTTTGTGCTGCCTAAAGTTACCTACAGATTCAAGCTACCTATAAAGCCAATTATCCTATTAGGCAAAATGTTCGCGATGTCGGAAGGCGAAATGAAGCGATCACCTAGAAACCTAAGTCTCCTATCACAAAGCCTGGGACATTCGCAGAGAACATGCTCCGAGGTCTCAGACACCATCTCACAAAACCTACACATATCCGTGTCCGATTGACCCTTTCTGTGCAGATGGTATCTGAGATAATCTGGCTTAAAATCGAGTTAATAAACCCAGCTACAAATCACCTTCGCTTACATTTTAAAATTTGACAGTCAAACTGGATTTCGGCTCGACAACAACAACATTTTGTAAACAAAACAAAATAAATAAAATATCCTCAAACTGAAAATTTTTCTAAATAGTTATTTATTCACTGGCGGAAGACAAACTTTGCTGCGATTATGAAAGAAAATGTTAATTTTGAGGAAAAACTGTTTTTTATGCGGTATGACTTTTTGGAAGGACGATATTTCTTTTCGTTCTTTTGGTCACCATATCAATGTTGTTTGAACAAATTGTCTTCGCCGGAAGCAAAAATAGTTAAGTAACTGGGTGATGAATTGAATTTATCTTTCAGTAAAAAAAAATGCGATTTTATTGGGTTAAAAACTCGTTTTATTTAGTTTTCCTATATTAAAAATTTTTTTTATTGGTTTACATTTTTTTCAGCAAATTTCTCTCCCAAAATAGGGAACAACATTGTGTTGTATCGCTACAACCTAATTTTGTACGTAATTTTGAACCAGATTGTAGGACAATCTAGTTATGAATTTGTATAGAAAATCTGGTTCGAAATTACGTTTCACAACCAGATTGTTTTCAATATCCGGTTTAAACCAAATTTCAGGTATAATGTAAATTCACTATAAGAGATTTCATTATTATTGTATCTATCATATATTTCATTGTTTTTTTATAAAAAAAAAAATTCTTAAAACTAATTTATAATAATTTCAACTTAAATATCTAAAGCTTATAAATAGATTAACAATTTCTTTTAACAATTAAAATTCATCAAATATCTTCCAAAAATTTAAAGGTAAAATTATGCACAGCATTTAAATATGTGTTGGGAAATCATCACAATAGTCTTATTAATCGCATTTTCCCCTCAATAAGCTAAAATAGCTGAGATGCTAAAGTTATTTCTCTTCTGAGATGTAGGCTGAGAGGGAATAGGAGCAGGAGATTTAGAGGGAGATGATGAAGCCGAAGAAGATGAAGTTGTAGGTGATGATGGAGATGTAGTGCCAGGCAATTCGCTATGATACATTTGAGGTGGAAGGGAAGGTAATTGTAAAGAACGTGTTGGTAATGAATATGGTAATGGTTCCATCATAAAATTTTGCAAATGCTGTTGCATTAGAGATGATGCAACTAAATGTTGTTGAGAATGATAGTAGGATGAGAGGGGAGAACTAAAATGATGATTTTGTTGCTGTTGTTGTTGATGATAGTGATGATGAGTTTGTGGAATATCCTCAAATCTCGGTGATTTAGAGCCGGTAGAGTGTGATGAACTATAACATGATTCTTCATCTGAAAAATCTGCAGATCTTAAACGTTTTTGTTGTGGCGGAGAATCATAGCTGGAAACACTTGAACGATCATCTTCTGATTTTGAGAGACAATCGTCACTTTCTTCATTGAGAGTGGAGGATGAAGAAGACATCATTTTTCTTTTACATTTTGATTGACCAGTTTCACGAAAACCTTTAGCAAAGGGATTATTATCAATTTTCAATTTTGTAATACGGTCATTCTAAAAAAATGGAAGAAAATATAGCGAGAGAATACTCATAAGTTTTTTTTTAAGTGAAAGTAATATGATCATTATATTATGTTTGTCAAACCACTTCAAAGTGTCAAAATTGACGTCAGTAATTAGCAGCAAAGTCTATTAAGCAAAAAAAAAAAAACAAAAACTACTGTCGCGCCTTTAACTAAAACAGTCGAGACATTTTAAGTGTCATCTCATTGTCTGAAGGCGTGAAATTTTTATTTAAATATTGTTTTTTTTTTTGAAGAAAAAAAAACAAGTTGAGAACATTTTAAGACCCACTGTGGCGTTAGCGTTAAGTCTAGTTTTCTTTAAGTTTTAGTTTAAAATAACTAATGTCTAGACATTTCAAGTGGTTTTTTGAAAAATTATTTTTAGTTGCTTTATATTTCGTAGTTTTTAACTAACCTGATAGGCTGTTACAGCTATAAATTCTGTCTCTGGAAATACATAATTCTGCTGAGGAGCCCAGGGCAATTGGGATAAGTCGGAAGTTTTAATGATATGCAAACGTGGTTGGTATTTATGCATACTAGCCAAAACGATCTAAAAATAAGAAAAATTTAATAAATCAATAATTGAAATAAATGAATAAATATTTTTTTTTTTTTTGCTAAAACTAGTTAAATTTAGTTCAAAATGACTCTGCAAAAAAAAAAACTGCTAAAATAATCAAACTTTTTTTTTGCTGAATATTAGTAATAAATGATTAGCAAAAATAAAACAGTTGTATTTACAGGAATTTATTTATATCTGACGTATGTCTGATGTATTGTAATGAAATTTTGATATATGATAAAGAAAAAAAATTAGATATAGGTTTTTTTTTTTATCTTGAAAGTGCAATTCTCACGTTTAAGGTTTAAAAGATTGGGTCAAAGTTAATTAATTTTTGTATGGAAACATGTCTGAAACTATTTTTTTTAACACACCTTTGATATACTCGAGAAAACAAAAATGTTGATACCAATATTGCCTATGTAGTGCGTTAGGGTTGCCATTTATTTAAAATATTTAAAATATAGGCTAAAAAGCTCTTCGAAAAAAATTACGAATAAATAAAATAGGCATTAATATACTTATTTTTTAGCTTAATCCAACAATATTTCTCAAACAAAACGCCAGTTTTAATATCACTTAAATTACATGTTTTTGAAGAACAAAAATATTTGAAAGTTATCGGACATATTTCGTATACAAGTTAATCCGTCTGCAAAAGCTCTTTCCGCTGGTACCCCAAACGTGTATTTTTTTTTTTTGCTTTATCACATATCCCTGCAGTACTATCGTCTAAGGCTGAATTTGTGTTTTTTTTCAAGAGAGATGTATATTAACAAAATATTATTTAAAATAAATGAATTGTCAAACTTTTAAAATTAAATTTTTTCTGTATTTTGGAGTTCATTATTGGAAAAAAAAATATTATTTGTATAATTGAATTAAACTGATATGAATGATAGATACTAATAAATAGGGGTGGATTACACCCAACGATGGTAATGGCGTAAGTTGAATAACGATAGTAGTGCAGGGTTAATATAGGAGGGAACCCATAGGGAGACTCCCCTTGTGAGCTAAATTTAAGTTAATTAAAAAAACCAATTAATCTGCTAAAGTCAGAACAAAATTTGTTAAATATTATGAAAAAAAAAAAAACTGAAAAATGTGAAATTTTCAACGTTTGTTTCTAGTGGTGACATCATCAATTAATATTCAAACTATTTGGCAACTCTAATTACTCAAATTTTTATGTTTCTTGGACAGTTTGTTAAAAAATAAAAATAGATCAGTTTTGAGTATTAATAATCGAAAGGGATTAATTTTCCGTAAATTTATATTTTATTCTTTTTAGTTTAAACGAGCTTAAGATCATTTATTTATTAATTATTTATTTCCAATATTTCGTCTCCACATTGGGTGACTTCTTCAGGGAACAAATATTACAATTTGAAAAAACTAGTTTTAATAATTAAAAAATTTATATAAATGAATATTTTCTCAAATTTATTTTTTTATTTGAAAGTACAATCCTTCCGGTTAATAATGGAAAATAATTTCATTCAAATGGCTGTCTCGGCTGGCCATGCAGTAGCCTACACGATCGGTCCAATTTTTAAGCACATTATCGATTGTGTACAGCTGTATTTCCTCCTCTTTAATTTTTGTGAACAAAAATTCGTTCAACATGGCCCGATAACGATCGCCATTGACTGTAACGGCCACTCCTTGCTCATTTTCGAAGAAAGATGGCCCAATTATGGCTTTGGGCCAAAATCCGCACCAAACAGTGACTCGTTTTGGGTGTACCGGCACACATTCTGCAACATTACCATGATTTTCAAAGTAATGTCGCAATATTTCCCAGAGTTGTTCAAGCGTATACACAACCATATTCGTTCAGCGGAAGGATAAAACTAATTATTTGTCAAATCAGACATGAGCTAAATGTTACCATTCACGAAATAAGCACTAGTTAAAAAAAAAAACGTTAGATGGCGGACCCTTTACATATTAATTATTAAAACTAGTTTTTTCAAATTGTAATAGTTGTTCCCTGAAGAAGTCACCCAATGTGGAGACGAAATATTGGAAATAAATAATTAATAAATAAATGATCTTAAGCTCGTTTAAACTAAAAAGAATAAAATAAAAGAAGATCGAAGAAAACTTAACATTTGTAAATTTATATTTTTACAATTGCGGAAATGCCTTGATTCTAACAGTCAACTTTTATTAAAAAGTTCATGTTGAACGAAAAATTTGTACTTTTCTAAATATTTTCTGATGTGTCTTAATCGAAATCAGCATATTACTTTTAATTAGCCATTTTTTTTTATATATTTTTAAATATTTCTTGAAAAAGTGCTTTAAAAAAAGCCAAATAATTATTTGAACAAATAAATGTTTGGCCTTTTTCGACTGGACTTTTTTATAAAATTATTTAAAACTATAAAAAACAGATATATAGAAGAATACATCATTAAGAAAATTTTGTAATATGTTTTGCATTTAAGCGCCCTTTTGTGGAAATATTAGAAACCAAAGTTGATACTTTGACAAAATATAAGTCCTACACAGTTGAAAATATTTAAAAAATGTTTGTTTATTAACAAATATATGAAATTTATTTTTTTTAAGTTAACCCGTTTATAAAAATATCATAATGTACACATTACAGTTCTTATAAGTGAAGTAGTATTTTAATAAAAACCAGCCAATATTTATGTTTTAAGTCGAATATTTTAAACTTTGTGTATTTGAAAAATGCATGGTCCCATTGGTCAGATTTTAAAAAATGAAATATGTATGTAAATATCAAAATTTTATTGTCAAAAATTACAAATTTTTTGTGTGGCTTTTATGAAGAGTCATAAAAAACACAAATTTTAAGAAAATTATTTAATCCAAAAAATGGTTCAGTAGTGCGATTCCGTTACTTATTAACTACAAAATTCGTTCGTTACATTGTCAAAATTCGATAATTAACAACAAAATTTGTTAAGAGTTGTTCTTTAATTTTTTCTAACAATACTTGTAGTTATCAACAAACATTTTTTTGAAGTTCAAGTTAATGATTTTTGTCGTTACTTTATACAATTTCAAAGCAAAAAAAAAATCGAATTAACAACTTTTGTCTGTACTTTTTGTCAAATATTAAAAAAATACAGAACAACATTTTAGGCAATTCAACCGACATTTATTGTTACTTAACAAAATCGATAAAAATCATTAGGGAAGTTAGAGAAACGCACTACAGAATTGACTCAGAAATGTAATTAAAATTAAATACTTTTGTGTGAGAGTAATTTTTGAATAAAAACGAAGGCTCTTTTTAAGAAAAATTTTAATAATATATTTTGAGTCCATTTCTGACTCATTTTGATGCTTGGTTGCTAGCAGGGTTATTTATTAGCATTTTCTTTACATTGTGAAAATGTTCCACTTGAAATAAATACTTTGCTCTCAACTATGAAAAAAGAAAGCGAGTAAAAGCTTTTGCTTAAAAAATTTGTAAAATCAGCAACTAAAATTAGTAAAAGATTTAGTAATAAACTGATTTTGTACTAAAAATTAATACAAAATAATACTACTAACTGTTTTATTTGAGTGTACAACAAAAACTATAAATATATATCAACCGTTGGTCGTCAAAGGGTTAATAAGCTAAAAATAGAATTGGTAAAAAGTAGGTTAAGCATAATATAGCAAACATTTTTGTTGATGTTAGTATTTTTGTTTGCTTTTTTTTATCTACAAATATTAAGCAAATATATTTACTAATTAAAGCAGAGTATATTTATATTTTCAATTAACTGAAATTTACGAACATAACTAAAATTTTGTAGATTTAACAGTTTTATTTTTGCTGCTCATATCTTACTTATATTTAGCAAAATATATGACAATTTTTAATAGTTTTTTCCGATATTTTACAGATTTATTTCTATGTGTATAGAAAAGATAATGTAAAATTGGAAATGTTTAGATTTTTATTAAATTTAAACACATATTGTTTAAATTTACAAAAATTTTGTTGTTGTTAACAGTTAGTCACATTTGTTTTATTTATTAATTTGTTAACATATTGCAATAAATTGTTAACATTCTTAAAATTTGATCATATTTAAACAGATTTTATTTTAAATTATTAATATTTGTTTGAACTAAACAGAATTTGTTGAATATTGATTAAGTTTAATTAATTGATTAATTAAATACTTACTTGACCACTATTATCCATAGTATTATTGGTTAGTTTAACTTTATTGAATAATATTGTTTGTGATTGCCAATGTGATCCGGTGGCAGGACTATCGGGATGTAAAAACATTCTCTGATGTGACTGAGGTTCAGCACCACCAGCTGGAACCCATTGTGAGCCAGAGAATTTATAACGACAATCACCAAAGGGTATCATTTCCAATAACACACAATATTGGGTATCCTCTTCCAAACCATTAACCGAAACACGCATAGAAGGAAACATGCGCCTGTAAGAAAGAAAACGTAAAACGAAATTTAATAAACGACATCATAAATCATTTGAAATGAAATATACAAAATAAATTTGTGTACTCTAAACAAATGGGTGTTAACTTTGGTTGATTTGTGGCTTTTTGATATGATAAATAAACCAACAACCATAGAGAAAATCACAAACAAATCCCAGTTAACAAGTGTACGATACATATAATTATCAAACGTCATTGAATATTTAGAAGTAAAACTTAAAACAAAAAAAAAAAAAAAAAATCACAGAGTGATCATTATAACAGCAGGAGGTCTTGAATAGAATGGCGCCAATTTTACACAATTTAAATTGAATCAGAAAAAAGGTCGAAAATCTAAACCACAAAACTCAAAACTAACTATGTTGGAAAAACAAACAAACAAATCTTAATATAATGATTAATTATAAAAAATATAACAAGAATTTAAGACAAGAGATTTGAAAAAAAGTGTTAACATTATGGTACTGCTGCCACTAACAATAAATGACGCCCAACGCCAGTAAAAATAATGTTTATATTAAAATATATCATGACATCCATGATACATCAGAAATAAAATTAACCGAGGGTCTACAAATTTGATGAATTTTTTGTACACACATACTCCATGGAGCCCACAACACAACACAACACATCATCATATTCAGTTTTTAAAATTTTCAAAAATCGGTTTTAATTTTCAAAAAAATGTAACAAATGGGAAAAGTATGTACATAATTTAGAAGAGCTCTAATTTGAAAGTTATTATCGGATTTCTCTGATACAAAAAGCATTCGATTTATATGGTTATCCTTTTTCCCATTTATTCAATAAAAATAAAACGTATTCAAAATAAATGCGTTTGTTATGCAAATGCTACTTTTAGATGCATTTTCGAAATTGTTTTCCACCTTCAAAAATTTTTAACTTGAAAAAATCGAAAATTTAACAGTTTTCATGTAAAAATATCATATAGTTTTCTCGATTTTTTGAAAAAAGACCTTATCCATTATTTCCATACATTATTTGTAATTTTTATATTTTGAAGAGGTTTTTGAACAGTTTAAAACTTACGATACATTCCTTATAAACAAAAAAGTGATTTCTTTTGGTTTATTTGTCTAAAAAAATGCATTTTGAACTTTGCAAACTGCATCCAAAAATTGCATCTGCTTACAAATTGATTTTTTTCTACAAATTTATTTAATAAATCACATTTATATATTGTTAATAGTGTGTTCTGAATTTTTAACCGTTTCAAAACTTCTTCAAAATATAAAAATTACAATTTAAACAAAAAACTAAATTTTTGTATGAAAAAATGGATAACGTTATTTTAAAAAAATCGAGAAAATTAGATGGCATTCTCGTCACAGAATAAACGAAACTTAATTTTATAAAACAATGCTAAATTTTCGATTAATCCATGTTTGAAAAGTTTTGAAAGGGGAGATCAAAAATGCATCTAAAAATTGCATTTGCAAGAAAAAAAGTTTTTTATTTATTACATTAGTTCAAAAAAGCACAATCTACTTGCGATTGTATCATGTCTCTTTAAAGTTACATACTTGTGGGATTTTTTTGATTTTTTTTTTAAACATTAAAAACTTGAAAAAAACCGCCAGTTTTTGAAAACTTTAAAAACTGAAAAAAAATGTTGGCATTATTTCAAAAAATACATGTTATAAAAAATTACAAAAATTACACTACTTGACTGCAAAAAAAAAATAAATGGCTTTGAAACACTTATGTTTACATAGACCTATGTACGTACGCTGAACCCAAGAATGGCAAACATGTTTTTCTCATTTGCAGTTTTTGAAATATCGCGGTTGTTATTTTGACATTATCATCACATTTTTTCAAATCTTTCGCTTAATTTTTAGAAATGTTATCACCAATAATAAATTTGTTTTAAAAATTAAAATTATCTTTAATTTGATTGAGTATACCCGATGAAAAAAGTTTTGTATATACTCATATCCAACTTAATATTATTTTATATGCTTATATGTGTGTATTTGCTCATATCTTATACTTAGTTTATGAAATTTTTTTAGTATGGCTTCATATATCTTTATATATCATTGCATCGTATGTTATATTTCAGCATATCTTGTATATCTGATCATATGAAATAGATATAGATCTCTATATGACCATATATGATCGTATGTAAGTGTATATGGTACAATTAATCAAAAATAATTCTATCAGATATATATATGTATGTACAGCGCATACTCTATATATATATGTATGCGTAGCGCATACTTTAGGGACATGGTTAAAATTGTACCCGAAATATGCGGTGTATCGAAAAAATTGTCCGCATCTTAAACGCTAGATGTATGAGAAGGCGCGAAAACTTTGGGGACAGTCCCCAAAGTAAGCAAATGTCCCTAAACTATGCGGGGGAACGAATAAATGTCTCTAAACTCTATATATATATATATATGTATATATATATATATGTATGCACAGCGCATAGTTTTAAAAACTATGTATTTCAAAGATAGTTTAAAAAGTTGAAATTCGTTGCGAAATGATACGAAAAAATATTGTGAAAAAAACGGCATATGAGAAAAATTTTTTGACAGATTTGGCAAAAAACTATGTATTTCAAAGATAGTTTAAAAAGTTGAAATTCGTTGAGAAGTGTTATTAGAAAATTTTAAATCCTTGGTTAAAATCCTCTAAACGGTTAAAATAAACCATGAAATATTTTTGTTGTAAATTTTTAAAAACTTTTACCAAAAATTTCTTTAATTTCGTTTAAAAGATTTCTAATGAATATTATAATGAGAGCTTAATGAGCAGCTCCCCTAAAAAGCAAACAGTGAAAAACATAAAATGTAAACTCAAAAATCTACATAAAAGTCTGGAAATATAATTATAAGAGTTCGTCACCAAAATTTGAATTTAGGATATCATTACTTATTAGACGGTTTTTGCATCAGTAAAAACAAATTGCGTTATTATTTTTTTTTTAAATTATAAAACCTTCCACTGGCGCGCTTTGACCAAAAACCGTAATTTAGGGTCACTTTTACTACAGAACAAAAAGGGGATAATTTATAAGAAATTTATACCTGACATTCCATTCTACACCAAAAATTATTTAAAAAAAAAACTTTTTTCCCCGTTTTTAAAGTGCACCGTTTAGTTAATAGAGTGGACGGAAAACTCTATTTTGTTCAAAAACTTTTATAAATAAATTGTTTAATCACACATAGTAAAAATGTATTATTGACATACCGCGAACCGCTAAAAAGTTATAAAGGTATCAATTTTGTAAAAAATAATATATAATATTTTTTTTACCACGCACAATGAAAAAGTATTTTGAGCTAATAAAACTTAAACAAACATTTTCGATGTATCGGGGACTGTTTAAAAGTTGTTAACTAATAAAATATTGCATTTTTTACTTTAAAAAGTTTTTTTTTAAATAATTTTTGGTGTAGAATCGAAAGGGGAAATCAATTTTTTTTATAAATAAAGGGTTCCTAAATCAACGTTGTTGACCGCCTCGCGCTAGTGAACGGAGTTGGAATTAAAAAAAAAAATAATAACGCAATTTTTTTTATTGATGCCAATACATTTTAAAAAGTCATTATATCCCAAAATCAAAGAAACTTTATTCTTTTCTGACGAACTCTAATAATTATGTTAATTTTCCCTATCTTTTCTACATATTTTATAAATTTTGGCTACCTAAAAAACCTGTCTACTAAATTGTAAGAAAACAATGATCTTAATGAATTATTAAGAGATGCCATGCCGCCTTCATTATTATTTTATGTTGTAGATTTTCAAGCTACAACAACTCAAAGAAAGAAGTGTGAAATCTCAGGTAGTTTATTGTACTAACTACTACCATAGAATTTAGATAGGTGACCCTTCTTACTGGTTCAGATTTGTCAATAATAAATTGTCTTAACCCTTTACTGCATGGTGTTACATATATGTAACGAATAATTTGTATCGTATGGTCAAATTTTGAAAAATCCCACTTTGACCTATTTAGAGTGCCCCAATCGAATCCAACCCAATCGAATATAATTTATACATTCATCTGCTAGAGTGTCTTCCGGAGAAGAAATAGAGACCCTAATCTTGGAAAGACTCCTCCTACTTTCTGAAATATCTCTATCCCTCTTTTAACTTAAATTTTAAACCCTTAACGGTCATCTAGAATGATGATTTATGCGTTAATCTGCTAGCGCGTCTCCCGGAAAAGAAGTAGCTCCCATAATCTTGGAGAGATTCCTCCTACTTTCTGAAATATCAAAGTGGGCTTTTTCAAAATTTGACCCTGCGGGTCAAAAGTCGGGATATCAGAATTCGTTGTAGAGGTATGGTTCCTTCGGCAAAGTTTCTTATTTCGATCCCTAGAATACGATTTTCATTGTACGTTGAGTGATTTTTTTGCCTCCCTACAAATCGAACCACCCTAATCTGCTGTATTAAGTTTTTTCCAATTTTGGTGTATTTCTATCTCTATCGCTTCACAAAGTTGAACATTTTTAGCAAAACTAAGAAAAATAACAATGAAAGATCTTCTACTTTTAGATATTTACTAAAAAATCATACAGTCTTTGCCAGAAAGTTTGCAAAAACTACATCTCCGATTTTTCTTAAACAATTATGTGAAAGTGATATTAACATGTACAACATATTCAAATTCAAAGTGGTTTCTCCATGGTGTCGAAAAATATTTAGATTTTAGAAAGAAACTCCCATATTATTTTCTTAAAAATAAACACAAATTTTAAATTTCGCAAAGCTTAAGTCCCATAGTTCAGAGTATACTTTTAAGTTTTTGAAATATTCGCAAAAAAAAGCGTTTTTGCACTTTTGCAATTTGTTTCTAAAAAGACAGTATGATTTTAAGTAGAGGATCCAATCTTTCATATGAGATAAGATTTGTAAAAATCAGGTTAAAAAAGTTAGAGCCTTAGTTTAGTTAGTTTAACGTTATGTCTTTTTCAAAATGTTGCTAAACATGTCGAACTTCGCGATTCGATAGAACTCGAGCTACATCGAATTTCGAAAAACTTTTTACAGCACATATATCATAGGGACGTTGAATACCGATATATTTAACTTTCCAATACACATTTTTTGGTTTTTATATATTCGCTATATTTTTAGTGATCCGAAATTTTTTACTCTTTTTGGTTCTTTGCTAATAAAATCGTAAAAAGTGAAAATATCGCAAAACGCTGAAATAGGTGTTGTTTTATTTTGAAATGTCTATCAAAATATACAACTTTTATTAAGATCTGTAGTTTCATGCAGTAAAGGGTTAAAAAAAAATAATTTGTGCTGGGAACAAAACAAGAAAGAAAATCACCAAACATATATTGTCAACACTCTATAGTTTGAATGTGTTTAAAGACCATCTTAAAGAATAATGGTCTAAAGCCTTAAGTAACAAGTGTGTGTAATTTTTGATTATAAAATAAACGATCGACCTAATGCTGTTTTTATGATTTAACTGGCGCCAGCGGTAAAATTTTTGAATGTTTAACATTTTGTTACTTTTTGTAAAAGAACAATACAATTTTGTTTTAAATTTACAAGGTTGTTGCTTACAAAGAAGAAGTATTTATATAATAAATAATTCAAAATATTTAAAATAATAACTAATATTTAATAAATTCTTAGAACATTTTAAACAAAAAAAAAAAAAAAACTGTTTAAATTCAAGAAATTAGAACAAGATTTGAATTAAATAATAAAAAAACCCCATCAAACATTTTTAAGTTTAGAGATAAGTTTGTTAGAATTTAATCATACACTCGAAATAACTTTTCCATAAAAGTTTAATAGTTATTTAAAAAGTAAGTCAGTAAAGTTGTTTCAATCGAATAAGTAGTTAAATTACAAATGTATTTTATTAACTTTTCTATCAGTTCACATGTGGTTTTGCTTAAGGTATTGACAAAATACTACTCTACAAAAAGTGAGTATAGGTTTTAAAAACACTATATTTCCGATTTAAGAAAAATTAATAAAAAAAAAAAATCTGTAGACAAATTCAAAAGTTATGAGTAACACAGGCCTACATAATTTTATAGATTTCAAGCCCCTAAAACATAGGTTTCTACAGATTGAGGTCCGCTGAATCCGAATCTGACCTGAGAATTTCTATATTACATCAAGTTGTCGAGATATCTCAATATACAATTTAGAAAACATAGTTTTTTGCTATATTCGGAACGTTTTATTACTTTTTCACTAAATTTTTTTATGTCATCTTCAGTGGTTGGAAGTCCATGCAAATGCATGTTTTTTCCTTAAGTCTGAGAACAGAAAAAACAAAATATATCAAATAATTCTACAGATTGAGGTCCGCTGAATCCGAATCTGACCTGAGAATTTCTCCATCACATCAAGTTTTCGAGATATCTTAACATAACGTTTAGAAAACCCGGGTTTTTGATATATTCGAGACGTTTTATTACTTTTTCACAAAATTTTTTATGTCATCTTCAGTGGTCGGAAGTCCATGCAAATGCATGTTTTTTCCTAAAGTCTGAGAACAGAGAAAACAAAATATATCAAAGAATTTGTTTTAAAATGCATATTTTGCTATAAATGCATATTTGATTGCATATTTTTACTTATTTTGCTTTAAATGCATATTTTTATGTAATTTTTCTTAGTTTTTTGTAAATCAATAACTTTAAAATATTTTATGTTTCAACACTGAGCATAAAGACTAAAAAGGATCTAAGCTGCTTAGTTAAAATTACTTAAAAATATGAAAAATATTTATTCATAGTGCCTCTCTTTTCACGTTATTGTAATTTTTCTTAAGCGTGTTCTCTTATATTTTAAACGCAAGTTGGGATTAAGATAAAATTTTGAGAGGTTTTTTAATCAGTATTTTTCAATATAAATAATTAAAATTTTGTTTTAATTGTGAAAAACGTAGGCAGATAATATATTTAACAACACAAACTAACTTTAAAATAAGTTAAAATTACTTAAAAATATGAAAAATATTTATTCATAGTGCCTCTCTTTTCACGTTTTTTGTAATTTTTCTTCGAAAATTTATATTTTTGGTTAAAAAAAAATTTTAAGTGCATATTTTTTTAATTTTTAGTGCATATTTTAAAACTTTCCATGCATATGAGAAAATCCAATCAACTAGTTTGAAAAGAAGCTCAGCTCCCAACATCGAAATTTTCATGGACAAAGTCCCTCCAAATTTCTGCAGTAAATATTTGTAGTTGCGTGAGTAGTTACACAGAAAAAATTATCAACCTAAAATATATAATTAAAGATTTGATTTGAATTTAATTTGTTTCTAAACAAATATTTAATTGAATCAATTAATATTTTAATTGACTTTTAAATATATAAATACATATTTTATTTTAGACTCAATTATCAATTATTTTTTCATACACTGTATGCATAAATAGAAAATTTTCAGTATAAAATACCAAATACATTTGAAGTTAACAAACAAAACAAGCACACACACAAACAGACTAAGCATTGGAAAAAAACACACATGCCAACGTACAGATCACACACTTTTTTTGTGAGTATCACATTTTTTTTGTAGAAGTTATTTATAACTTTTTTTTCCTTTTTAATTTTAATAAAAGGTTTAATTGATAATATCATTGCCGTGATAGGTGCAAAATATATTAAAATATTAATTGATTCAATAAATTTTTTAATTGAAACCCGTTATTAGTTTTTTCTGTGTATTCAACATTTTTATTTTCAAGTGAAAAAACAGTCATCAGTAGAAGAAATTTAATTTTGTAGGTCATTTTAAAAAACAAACTACATCAAATTACTGTATTATGAATTGATATTCATTTAATGCAGTTGTTGTTTTTATTTAAAGAAAATATAACAAATAAACGTAAGTCAATTTTGTTAGCAAAAATATGTTTTTTATATTATTGAGAGTCAAAAACTAATAAAAAAATATTAGTTGAATTTAATGAAATGTTAGTGGTTCTGTTTTCAAGTGAAATTTCATTTCTTTTTAACTACATTTGCTGTGGTCTTAACCTACATAAAATTCTAAGTGTAGTCCTTGCTTTAAAAAATGTTCAATTAATTAACTTGAGTACACTCAGCAAAATTTATTAAAAGTTTTATATCCCAAATTACAGTTTTTATACAAAAATTTAGTACAAATTCATTTTTTAATAAGATTTTTTCCTATTTTTTTTTTACAAATTACGAAATGTTTTACTAAATTTCGTTGCTGATTTTTTGTATATATTTGATTCATTCTAACTAAAAATAATTAAGAGTTGCTAGTAGATTTAGTATTTTTGGGTAAAATTTGCCAGTGCTGCCAGACTACATTTTCGTGTCGGGTCTGGTTAGGCTGTGATATGGGTATCAACCTTTTTGTTTTCTCAAGAACTTAAACGCTGCGTAAAAAGGAATCTTAATTTTGTTAGTTTCAGACATATTTTCATACACAAATATGATAAATTTTGATCACAACTTCTAACTCTGAAACTAGAGATTGGACAGCTAAAAAAAATATGCACACAAAAAAATAAAATTCATAATTTTTTATGAAAAAGTTCATATTTTTAAGGTTCATACTATTTATGAAATTTACTTACTATTTATGAAGTGTTCCTAGTTTTCCTAGCATTTATGAAAAGGTACATAAAATTCCCAGTATTATTGCAATTTATGCAAGTTTTCTTAAATATTAGGATTTTGTACATTGGCAAATTTTTTAAGTACTATTTCATAAATAATAAGTGTTTCTTCATATATTTTAAGAAACTTGTCATAACTTACGAGACACAAACTTTTCCACTATTTTTTGTGCACTGTTCATAAATGTTATGAAAAAGTTCATAAGTTAGTACATTTTTCATAAAATATTCATAAATAGTATGAATTTTTTTTTGTGTGTGTGTTACTTATTTTTGCTCCTTTATTAGATATCCAAATTTCATTAATTTTAAACCATTGAAGACTCTTCTTTTATTTTTTTTTTTTTTTGATTTTTCCACACATTTTTTATAAAAACTTTTGAACCGCTGAACCGATTTCAATAATTTTTTACATAAAACTCCTCAGAATAATAACACAAAATCTGAGTGAAAACTGGCAACTAATCTTACTTATGCTGCGTTTTGTCTGAAAAGTAAAACTAAATCTAGTGCACTGAAATTAAGCAGTTAACCTACTTTTTATTAGATTAACTTTTCAGTCTAAAAGCATCATTGTTTTAGCCGTAATCGCCATTAAAAGAGACTATTTCAAGAGGCTATCAATAGTGTACTTTAATTTCGCGTTGTAACAATTGAAGGGCTGACGCGTTGGAACACTTGAAAGGCTGGCGGCTATGTCCGAAAATTTGTTGTGCAGTGTTTTTTTAAGAATTGGGTCGTGTAGTATGTACGGACATCGCTTAATCGACTCAAAATTATAGTCTGGGTCAATCTGTGGGTGTAAGGTAAATATTTTGACATGAACCCTTTATACAAATTGAAAAGTAACAGAAATTACCAGCACTTCTATATACACACCCAGAAAATAGACTATTTGTAGCCAATCGAATGATTCTCATGTAGCTACCGAATGTTTTGGTGTTTATCACCAAATTTATGTTGAGACAATCAAAATTCTATTATAGTAGCAGAATTTTAAATCGAAGAATTGTTAACATAACCTAAAAATTCGGTCACAGTAAACGAATCATTCGATTGACAACAAATAAGGTTACCAATTCTGTTTTCTGGATGCAATTAAAAACAAAATTGGGATTCAATAAACAATTTTTTTTTTTTTAATTTAAATGTGTAATCGAATTTAGACATATTACGGAAATTGTAGGATCAATTAAAATAATTATTTAACTATTTAATTGATTACAATTATAATTAACTGAATACAAAATTTCACTCAAATCTTGCGAATTTAATTAAAATTTGTATCTTTTTAATTAAATTAAATTAAAATTTTATTGGAAACCAAATTTTAATTATAATATTTAATATAAAATCGTCAAAGATTTTATTAGAAAAGTAAAAAAAATGGAAAAAGTTACTTAAAACATCCGTTGTGTATTTTTGTTTCTAAAATTTTAATATTTATGGAAATTATTAATATTTAATAAAAAAATTTTAATTTAAAAAATTTAATTGGAAATTTTTGGATAATAATTTTTTTTTTGGAAAACAAGGATCATCACAATGTTTTGGAAAACGTGTTTAAACAAATGAGTTCTAATGCTTTGAACTGGGTCAAACGAACATTTATTTTTATTTTTTTCAAAACCCTCTTAAAACTTACAATCATTTAAAACAAATAATTGCTTTTATAATCAATGGCGCCAAGAACTGTTTGAATTTTTTTTTTCACAAAATTAGAAATATTTACCGTGATAAAATATTTGTTTAGGACGAAAAAATACATTAACGAAATCATAAATTTGAATTTTTTTCATTTTGAAAGCAAATTTTGTTTAAACCTGCATTATTAAAATAATGCAAATTGTACAATTTAATATTTGTTAATGTTAAAAATGTCAATATTTTTATTGTAAAACAAAATTTTAAGAAAATCTTCTTTAAAAACTGGCGCCATATAGAATTTTTGAAGTGTTGTTTTTCTTTTATTTCTATATATTTATTTAGGACCTGTTTGAGATTGTGTAAAAACTTTAATATTTTAAAAACCTTCAAGAAAATTTAAAACGCTTAAGTGCAATATGAACTGAGGGAACTAAATTTATAATCGATAGTTGACAAACACTTAAAAAAATGTTTGTCAAAATAGCGCTAGCAGATATTTTTTGTATAAGAATAGGAAATTGAATTGAAAGTTTAGAAACAAAAACAAAACATTTTTTGAAAAATGTTGAAATCTTCTATGATGTATACAAAAATACTTAGACGCAGCGATTTTCGCCAATTCATTGGCAAACATTTTTGTGTTTTAAGAATTGAGAAGAAGTTTTAATTTAGTTTATTAATATTTTGTAAGGAAAGTTTGTCAAAATTCCGTTAAATATTTTTCAATTTATAAACCGAACGATTTCGAATATCGGAAGAAGTTCAAACACCACCTCAATTAAAATAAATAGGAATTACTATGCATTATTTTTAGCTTAATACAACGCCTTAATCCTTTGACGACGAATGGTTTATATATGTCTCATTTTAATTTTTGCCATTTTAGGAAAACCTGCAGGACGATTTTAACAAAACTTGTTTGTGATTGACAATAGACAGATGTGGCTTTTTAGCAATATATACTATATATTGTAGCCTAATAGTCTCAGGGCCTTACAAGGTCAACTCAAATTAAAAAAAAAATGTTTTTTTAATGATTTTTTTAACGTTTTTGTTTTTAGTTTTTTAGATTCTTAAACTTCAATGTATGTTCATTAACATGCATGCATATTCATATATGTATGCATAAATCTCCATACATGCTTCCATATAGCTCAATACTCGTACATGTGCATTAACAAAATTTTACAAATATAAAAGTTTTTAGCCGGGATGTTAAAAATTAAATTTTTGGAAATGTATTTATTTTTTATTAGGATTAACTTAAAGCAAAATACAAATAACCAAATTAAAAGTTATACAAAATTTAAAAAAAAAAATTATATCAAACTTTTATTAAAGACAAAGTACAGTCTAGTTTACTTGTCCTGTTTTTGTTTATAGACAAAACAAAAAATTAAAAAGGAGAGAAAAACAAAAAACGTTTATTGAATATCCACCAGAGGTGGACCTTGCACATAACAAACAAGTTTTCAATTTATTTTTTGATCAATGGTTATAATCTTTACTTCTAGCTCATATATTAGTTCTCATGTAGTGAGTAAACTAGTTTATATGAATGTTTGATGTTTGGCATGGGATTGTTACCCGCTTTCAAAACGTATTCTGATGATGGGAGCCTAGAAAATTCCCGAAATAGAGCTATCAACACATTCCTGAAAGGGTCAAATAATAAATTTTAAAACAAAACACTCTATAGATTATTTGTTAGGACAATATCCTAATAAAGAAATATAGAGTATGGCCTCGATCATTTTCATTGCACAATTAAATATCGAAAAAAACATAATTTTTATTTTTTAATAAAAATTATATCAAACTTGTTATACAAAATCGTAACCCAGCGACAGACCATTAATTATTTAGCTTTGGTACTATATTTCTCCAACAGGGGAAGCAGTAAAGCGCCAAAAGCAGCACAAAATTTATTTTTTTGTCATAGGCCCAAGTTTCTACGAAGTTTCGTCAAAAAAACCCTTAGCGGTTTACGATCGGTGGTCGAAGGTTTAATAAAACACCAGATTTAGTGTTACTGAAAACACATTTTTTAAAAAACAAAAATATTTTGAAGTCTTTAGACATAATTCGGGCACCAGTGAATGTGTCTTCAAATAACCTTTATTTTGATATCAAATTTGTCTATAGTTACTTTAAATCCTATAACGAAATAAAAAGAAAAAACTCAAAATGTGGTCGTTTCTGACCCCACTTGGTAATTGCTAAACATGCACACAGAGAAAAATTTAGCTGTTTGCCAACTGACATTCGATTATTTGGACTCAAATTCGGTTATTACGAATTTAAGTCGGATGGTACAACTTAACATTAGTTTTCACAAGAAAGTTCGGTTAATTCAACTGAATTGTAGTTGCAACGAACAAAATATTAAGTAATCGAATGTAAATATCGTTGTAATAACTGAATTTTTGAGTTGTAACCATTAAAATACACTTTTAAATTCGGTTGGCACTTTATTTCTCTGTGTGTGAGATTGGGCAGCTAAAAAAGCACGAGTTGCTTAAATTTTTATTTTTTTCTACGTGTCAGAAGTTCATTAAGATCATCCGGTCGGGGTTAGGATACCTCCCCTTGCAAGAGTAATTATTAAAAACTTACCTTCCACTTTTAGTGATAATCATTTCGGTGCCAATTTTATGAAATTGTTGCCATAAATCATTATTTTCCAATTTAGCCTCAACATTACCCGGTAAAGTAGGGCGCGGGGGAGGATGCACAATCACATGATGTGGTAAACCAACCGGCAGCATTTGGGGAAAGGGATCTTTAAACAAAAATAAAATTTATTACACTTTTTAAATAAATTCCTAAATTTTTTAAATAAGAAAAATTGCCGCCGGTACTTATTTTTTCCTTTGTGGACTTAAACTTACCCGGTATACGTTGCATGATTTGCTGACGATAGATTTCTTGGGCAATTTGTTGTTGCATGCGATATTCCATTAATTCTTGTACATTAAACATTTTGCTGTTTTTTTCTATTAACACTGTTGCTGTTAATTAAATTTGTTTTTTTTAATATACCTATAAAGCACTTTACTTTTTTGTTTAATTTAGTTGTTTTTGGTAAATAAAACTGGTTTTTGAAGAATTTTTCTTAATTAGTTTTTAATAACACTTTTTAAAGACTTTAAAATCTTGTTTTTCCATTAATAATTTTGTAACGATCTTAACTACTCAACGTTTCTTAAACAACTGATCTTTTTAAAACGTGGATGATATTTAACTAGTGCTTAAACTAAGCTAGTTTAACCATACTCAATTCATTACTCACTCTCTATTTTATCACTCTCTTTTTACTCTTTTTAAAATATCACTCTTTTTCCATTGCTCTCTTTTTATATTAGTCAAACAATTTTAATTTTCCTGTTCTCTCTTTACGGACGAGATCATTATCACTCTCTGTTAGTAGTTCGTTACTTGCTTGTGATTGGTCCATTCCCATTATACCATTAATGATTGTTCATTTTGCTGTGTGTGTGTGTGGGAAACTCCATTTTTATATGAAAGAACAATTGTTCATTGTTAAGTGCTATTAATAACGCTTAAATTTAATGAGGTTTCTCACTCTATCTCTCTTGTAAAGTAGAAGTAATTGTTGTGCTGAAACCCCTCCTTAATATTATCACTTCTAAAGTTTTTCTTTAATTAAAAAGTGCTATTTTCTTCATCTTTTCTTCTTTTTTGTAAATTTTCTTTGTGTGTAAAAAGTAATTAGGATTTTTCTTCTATGTTTGGTATTTGAGTTTTGTAACAATCTTGGGTTTTTGTAGACTTTGGTTTCATTATACGTATGTAGTTTGTTTTTTTATAAAATTCCTTGTTTAGAGTCTAAGATCTTGAGATAATTAAAAATATGCATCTGTCATGGTGTACAGCTGAGTTGAGAAATTGTATAACAATTTTAGTCCGACGGTACTATACTATTAATGTTTCCCGATCAGGAAAAAATATATCTCAAATATAAGATCTCATTTTATATAGATCGATATTTAATCATATCCAAGTTAATCTTAAAATTGGGGTATCCAGTAATATCCAATTATATCAATCAAACCTATTACTGGGTTAAATTGGATCAACATTATTCTCAAAATTGGAGGATCCAATAATATGTTATATATGATCCTAATAGATCCTAAAATATTCCATGGGATATATTTAAACCTAGTTTGATCTAATTAGATCCAAAAAGATAAGCAATTTTTGGTGGATCAAATAAGATATTTTGAGTTTTAATTGGATCAACTTAAATCCCATGAAATATTTAAATTTGAATAAAATTAATTTTTTTTTTTAATTAGGCTCATATACCTATAATAATCCAAGTAGAAATTGCCAACCGTACAAAAAAAAAAAAAAAAATAGTACTGGCAAACCACAGTTATTTTTGTTAAACCCACCATGTTAGAAATTACCAAAGTTACAACTACTATTGTACTATAGAAGCGAAATTTTGTATGCAAAGCAAGTGTCTTGCCAATATAACCCGCAAAATTCACTGTCCCTATTGTTTTTACCAATATTACAATTATTAGTAGCATTAACTTTTTTTTAAATAATTTAATATATTTTACTTCTTCAATCGGCAACTATTTATTTAAAAAACTTAGAACGAACTTAGTTGCTGGTTTTTAAAGCAGCGTCTTTTATAAACATTTCACAAAATTAATTAAATTTAAGATGTTTGGAAAGCACTAAATGTTTTTAATTTCCAACGTTATGCCAACGTTGGGCCACTGTTATCAATCGGGTAACATGACAATACTCTCTAGATTATTAATAGCACGTTCTGACAACACATAACCTACCGTCACCGACGCTTCTCCACTACTGTGCCGATTGTATTTTTCTGCTTGGAAATGTATGGGGTTATATATAACAATATTATAACATAATTATATCTTATGCGCATGGACAATATTAATGAAGTTTGTCCATATATAATCATATCTCAAACTAAATTCTTAATCTTAATCTTGAAATCTTACATCATTTAATGTCATATATAATTATATCTTGAATCTTATACCACACACAAAAATATTTTTATATTATTATATAAACGTATTATTATATATGACAATATATCTGGAATATAACTCTCATATATGGGCAGGGGCTTCAGTGTCTATTCTGAAGCTTCAGGACCGTGTTCAGGGGAGGGCGGTGAAGCTTATCAATGACAGTAGTGTATCCAACTCTATTGATTCATTGGAGCATCGTCGGAATGTGTGTTGTGTGACACTTTTCTATCGATATTACCATGGGTGGTGCTTATCTGAGATAAGTGAACTTATTCCTCGAGCCCGAGTTTTTATACGGAATACTCGCTTATCTAGTAGAGCACATCCGTTTGTAATTGATTGTCCTGTGTTTCGCACAACGCATTACAGAGAAAATTCGTTTTTTAGTCGAACGATTCGTATGTGGAACAAACTTCCCGCAGAAGTCTTCCCTGTTACTTACAATTTAGAAAAATTTAAATCAAATATCCACAAACACTACTCCCTCTTTCCTCCCTCCCATACCCTATTTTCTTGATCAATACAATGCACTGCATGAGTAGGGGGCATCCCCTGAGTATTGGTTAAAAAAAAAAAAAAAATGTTACCACATAAGAAACATATAATAAGATATGGCAAAGCATCACAACATATATAATCATATATTATAATATATTTTAAGATGAAAAAACATAAGACCATATATAAACTACAAATTTTAATTTTCAGTCTATAAATTTGGAAGATTTTTAATAGATTTTTTGCAAATCAAGCAATGCAGAAGGATTTTCCTTTCGCTGAAAACCATATTCAAACTTTTAAGAAAACTGCAAAATATCGGTCTAGCCATTCTAAAATGATCAACAAACATCATTCGATTTTTATTTTAATATAACTAAAATTTGTTTAGGATAAATTTTTTTTAAAAAGATTGTGGTGTGGATTATTTTTTAAAACTTTTTATATGGCAACCCTGACAATGTAAATTTTATAAGTGTAGTATTTTAATAAAAACTAGACATTGTTTATATTTTGAGTAAAATCGAAATAAATTTTTGGCATATTTTCGACTTTATGTGTTTGACATATTCATGGTTCTATCGGTCATATTTTCAAAAATTTATGAACTAGAATATCCTTGAACTTCATATTTTTAGCAGAGTTAAACGTTTTTGTATTTCTTTATCTACAAAACATTAAAAACAGAAAACTTTAGTTTTTTATACATTTATATAATTTTTTAAAAAGTTGAAATATTTATTTGACAACTTTGGAAAATAATTATGAAAAACTGTTTTGTTTGTCAAATTGTTAAAAACATTACAAATAGCTGTAGTTTAAATTAACTGAAAATGTAATTTAATATAAATGATAAATCACTTAAAATCTGGTCTACTTATATTTCATTTAAATCAAATATTTCTTGTTATTTATTTTAAATATTGTTAAAATAACTAACAAATCCATAAGAACAAATGAATAGTAAGTTAAATATAAATCTTCAAATTTTAACAATAGATGAGTAAAACTAAATGTTTTTTCAGTTATTTGAAAATATTTCAGTTTTTTATGTTTGCTTTGTTTTTTTCTACAAAATGTATACACACACACACACACATTTGTGTAAAATCTTTTAATTTCCTGCAATTTGAATTGAAATAATTTTGTATGTAAACAAACCATTTTAATACAAATACAGACACGAATTTTTTAAATATTTTTTTGAAAAAAAAAATAATTTAAATTTATAATACTGTAACGGAAACAAATAAATGACAATATTCCGATTTGTGGTTAAATTTGTATGAAACTTTAAATAAACGAAAAAAATAAATGAAATTAAAAAAATCAGTAAATGGTGGTAAATTATTTTGAACAAATGAATAAATAAGTTGAAAAAATATTTATTTGCAAAATAAACGCATGTTCCTTTATTTTAACTCAACTGCAAACCTTTTTTTTTAAACTATATAATAACACTGTAAGTATAATTTCAACTTTTAAACATCAAAATCGTAAATCGAAACGTAAACTTAATTTTGGATCGTATAATCCAGTGGTATATTCCGTTATAATAGGTTAGCTCAAAATAAAAAATTATTTCAATTTAAAGTTTGCATATACTCAAGCGAGCCCTCCCTTTAATAATTTTGAACTTTAATGAAATTGTTTAAAAAATCATATAAAGCGGTTCATAGGCTTAGTTTCAATGCAGTTTTCACGACATTCATGAAGAGTTATATTAATTCAAGGAACTTCTTAATGCTGAATAATTTTATGAAACTTTTTCATAAATTCAATAAACGCTTCATTGTCGGAATAATTCATTAGCTTTATGAAGATTTTCATTAATTCTACAAACATTTCATAAACATCGACTTTAATGAAACTTGTTTCATAGATTCTATGAAAAGTTTCAATGGACGAGTTCCAGTGACAATTTTTAATAAAGCTATGAAGAAATTCATTACTTAAGTGAAGATAATACTCTCAGTGTAGTGTTACTTATTTGCAGGAAATCATATTAAATACTTTTTAATTCGTATGTGAGTTGTTGGTTAGTTCGGTTAAAGATCATGAATATTTTTCCATATTAACAGAAAAATTATAATTTTATTTGTGATAATTTACTTTAATTAACAGAAAAAACAATTAGAAAAAAGTTATTTGACACCTGCATGAATGGAGTTAACTTTCTAGCCCGCAACGGCCTTCATCAACATTCTTCGTGCCTTAAAGTGTTAAATTGTAAACATCATCTATTTAACTCAACTAGTTAGGTTAAAAATAGGCCGTAACTTAGTTTGAGTATGACGAAATTTACTGCGAACTTATTTCTATAAAGCTATGTTTAGTTGTTAATTATTACCACAAAAATTAAAATCTTTATATAAAGATGCTTTTTGAGGTTATGATAATTTTGTTTGCTCCATAAAATTTAAAGTACTTACAATTTGTCGATGCATTTTCGATTTTAGTACAGTCAAATAAAAAAAATTAGTAAAGTCAGCAAAAAATTTTGCTGAGTCAGCAAAATTTTAGTCAGGAGGGTGCTTGAAAAAAAATTGCTAATGTCAGCAAAATCTTTTGCAGAAAATCAGCAAGCTGATTTTTAGCAACAAAATTAGTAGATTCAGCAAAAGTTTTGCTAACATTTAGTAGATTAGAAATTAAAAAACTCTTGCTAAAAATTAATAAAATTTTTGCTAAATATGGTGGCGCAAAAATAACCTTCCGATGTTTTTTTTTTTTATTATGTATTTATTATGTATAGCATTTTCTGATAGGAGGATTACTTTTGCGCCACCTTATATTAGTAGACTCAAAAAATTTGTAGAAAAATTATAATTCAGTTAATTTAGTTATATCATAAAACATATTTTTGTGATTCTGTTTAAAATAATTTACAATACGTTACGAAATATAAAAATGTTCATACTCTTAAATTGACGATATGAATTAATATAATATCTAAAAACAATAGAAATAATTATATATAACATAAACGAAATTATCTTTGAACTACTTACATCAATTATTGTCTAAATGATGCTATCTTTTAAAGGAACGCAAATGCCGCAGAGAATTATAGAAACGAAACGAAAAACTAACAAAATATAACATATACAACCCTTTTTGCAATAAGAAAAAGGAAACAGAAAAATCTACCTAAGATGTATGTCTTTGTCTTTCGCTTTAGTCTGTCTACTTATCGCATATTTGTTTGCAATTTGACCATACAAGATTATTAATATATATAAACATTTAGTTTACAAATAAACATTTAATCTTTATTTAATTTAAATATTTTATTTTGTCTTTTATTTAATTAATATTTTAAGTTGTTTTAATCCACAATTTTGTTTTATGTATGAAAAACAGATACACAAATCTTCCATGGTTGTTTTTTTAAATTATGTCTTACTAGAGCTGTACTTTTTAGTATCATTTTCCTTGTCACTACTACATCTAGACATACCGCGACATCTAATTCATTCTGCGTATATCTTTCAGTCTGGTCGTTCACACTATTGATGTGCTAATCAACACAATTTTTTTTAGCAAAATAAATTAGTAAAACATTAGTAAAATATTAGTAAGACATTAGTTCAAAACAGTTGAGTGCTGAATAAGTATAACTAAAATTTAAGTTTAAAACATAATTTTAGCAAAAAAATTGCTGATTTACAACATGTTTTACTAAGTTTTCTACAAACTTATTTTTATGAGTGTATTAAGGTTATTAAAATCTTATATTCGATGTAATTTTTGGCGGAATGGACCTAGCGCTTTAGTTGACACAAAGCGAAATGTGTTTGGAAAAAACTTGTTTGCACTTTATCAATTTAGTCCGTCATTAGGATTCACTCTTGATATCAAACTATGTTCTCAAGCCATTTTTTTTTAAATTGCATTTAATTTTGAATTGTCAGGTTTGAAACCATAATTATATGTTACTATTACAAATAGAAAACACTTATTGTTAATAAAAATTTAAAAATTAAAAATTTTGCGTTTAAAATTTTTAAAATGCCTTTTTGACTAGAAGCTGCTGTTTACAAAGTAGCTCAGTTCACGCAATACACTAGCCGATTTTAAATATAATTATGAATGTCATACGCGAAAAACATACACACAGAGAAATAAAGTGCCAACCGAATTGAAATGTGTATATTAATGGTAACAACTTTTAAATTCAGTTAATACAACGGTATTTACATTCGATTTCTGAATAATTTGGATGTCGCAACTAACATACAGTTGAATTAACCGAACTTTGTTATAGAAACTAATGTAAAGTTGTCATTTAAAAGACAATCAATTCTTTTGCTGAAGACCTTTCAACATGAAACTTTGCACGTCATAGCTTTTGAGTATAACCAACCTAGTTATGTCCATTGTTCCTCTCAATTCATAAATCCTTGAGAAACAGAAGGCATCTAATGTCAGTTTCAACAGGTGTCGTAAATTTTTGAAGTGCATTTAGCGAACTTTTGCTTAAAGAATATGTAGTTGTTTGGGTTGTAATACAGTTTCTTTATTTTTAATGTAAATGTCAGTCATTTGTAGAACACATTCAATTTTTTACTAACCTTGTAGTTCATTTAAAAAAACAAACCACAACAAATTATTGTATTATGATTTTACATTTATTTTATACAGTAGTTTTTATTATTTAAAAAATAAAACAAATAAATGTTTGTTTTTTTACTGCATATGTGGTTAATTTTTACTACAATTGTTAGTCATTTTTTGAATATTAAAAACCAAATTACAATGTTAGTTGAATTTACTGAAATGTAAGTCGTCATTTCTTTTGTTTTTAACTACATTTGCAGTCGTCTTTACCTACAAAGTATTCCAAGTGTAGGTCATATAAAAGTTGTAGCAACTCCAAGCCATGAATGAATTATTTAATCCATGACATTTTATATGTGTTTATTCAATTTAAAGCAACACTTCTTATCTTTAGGAAGCATAACATTTGCATCAGATTTTTTATTTGCTAGAGACTTCAGTGCAAACATAAAAAAAATGGAAACGTGTTTATTAAAAGAACATTTGCATAAGTCTACAGCATGAATGGCCGACAATTTTTCCACACCATTTGATAAAAAGCCACCACCATTAAATAGAAGACATGGCGTCAAATAATGAAATATAATACAAGACTTGTATGTATGATTGTATATAAAAAATATGATATTTATGAAAGAGGGAATAAAATAAACGTCTGCCAAAAATTTTTAACGCTACACGCCTGCGTGAAAATTTTTGTATTTGGTAATTAGCCTTGAACTTGATAATACAAATTAAGGACAAATATTAGTTTTTCTTTTTATTACTTTATGCTTATAATAACACTGCGCAACTCGAAAAAAAAACCAAGAGTACCGACCATTGCTTCTAAAAAATTTGACCCCACTGATTCTAATGGCGTCCTAATTTTTTTTTCTTATGGGCCAGATTTTTCTAAAAGTTGGATTAAAATTTTGCAAGTCTTAACGCAACTTTTTATCCATAAAATATTAAATAACAAATATTTTATCTTGGTTTTTTATGGTTAATACATAAAATACCTTCGGGTATCAAATTTGTTGAATTAATGTGCAGTGCACCATTAACAAGTAAATCTGCATTTTCTCAGTTTTTACTACATTTTACAATTTCTGCACAATATATCATCCCATTTCGCAATCGATCAAAGCATGTTTGTGCATAAGCAAAACGACAAATGTTAGAAATTATTTCGTGTAAAAAAGAAAAAAAAGAACATGGGAAAAACGCGAAATGTGCCTAAAATGCATATGTCAGCATAGCGAAAACGGACGGCCTACATACAAAAATAAATTTCATACTATTTATGAATATTTTATGAAAAATTTGCCAATGTACTAATTTAGGAACATTTTCATAACATTTATGAACAGTTCATAAAACATACTGGAAACATTTGTGTCTCCTAAATTATGACAAGGTTCTTAAGATATATGTAGAAACACTTATTATTTATGAAATAGTACTTAAAAAATTTGCCAATGTACAAAATCCTAATATTTAAGAAAACTTTCATAAATTGCAATAACATTGGGAATTTTATGTACCTTTTCATAAATGCTAGGGAAACTAGGAACATAAATGCTAGGGAAACTAGGAACATCCTTTAAAAATATGAACTTTTTCATAAAAAGTTATGAATTTTATTTTTTTGTGTGTGTGTAAGAGTTCATCTTTAAGTATAATATGTAGATAGCTTAAAAAGTGATGCGTACAAAAATTCAGTCAAAAAAGTTTATATTTGCGAAAGTTAGTTTAACAAACACTTTCATCACTTTGAATGTATACGAAATATTTAAAAATTTTATTTTAAAATTTTCACAAATTTGTATGACATACACTGTAATGTTTGTTGAAACAACTTTCGAAAATATACACTATTTTTTCTGAATTTTGGTACATATCATTTTTTAAGCTTTTTACATATTATACTTAAAGAAGATAGGATAGGTCGTCTTAGTTCGCTATGCTGTCATATAAATTTTATGCACATTTCTTATTTTTCCCATGAGCAACACTTTAATTTTTTCTTATTTTTTTTACGAAATAATTGGTGAGATTTGTCTTTTTGTTTATGCACAAAAAAGGTTTCGATCGATTGCGGAATAGGATGATCAAATGTGCAAAAATGGTAAACAATAGTAAAAGCTAAGAAAAATAGCGGATTTACTTGTTAATTCTGCTCATTTATTAACCAAATTTGATACGCGAATGCAAATAAAGTTCTGTTATGTATTTACCTACAAAGTAAGACAAAATCTGGGGACGCCACTAAAAGCAGCATGGCCGAAATATTTATGATCAATTGTCGGTACTTCTGTTTTTGATTTTAGTGGTCAATTTTGTAGTGCTGTGTAATTTTTTAATTTCAAATTTATTATAGGTCTAGGTTACACCTACGTATGTATGTAGTCGTAGCAAAATCATGTAAAATTAGTATCAGGTGCAGTCCATGTAATTGCGTCACTAATAGTGTTGGTGACAGAAGCAGTAGCATAAAAATTGTAACAATTACAAATTTTTAAGATGGCTAGACTAAGGATGTTATATTTTCGTTTGGTACCCACCCATTGGCAAATAGAACAACATTTTTGTTTTAAGGACATACGGCAGGCGACAACATTTATGAACGTTTACATAAAATTTTTATGATTTTCATATGTTACCTTTGTACAACTATTTGGAATAAGTTGCTTGTTGTCTGTCTGTACGTCCTATCGAGAGTCGGTCAAGTGGTTTGTTGTATTTGTTGTTGCGGTAATGTTTTGTCGTGTCAAAACTCGAAAGGCGGTTTCATTTAAAATGTACTTAAAACAAATTTTATTTAGTCACTGCTGCCGTTACTTGCTCACTATGAGTACCTGTCACTTAATGATGGGCACTGATGATGAGTTTGTCGACAATTTTTGGAATAACACTTGTATGAAGCTGAGTATTTAAATTTGTATACTTAACATGACTAGTGTCCGAACGAAGACTTCGGCCAAAAAACGATATTTGATCAGTTTTTTTTTAGTATTTGAAAACAATGTGAACAAATTTTGATATTGGAAATATATTTGTTGATCCATTCGCGTTAATCATTTATCTTTAACGGCGCAAAAATTATTGCGGTTTTAAGTTTCCATCAAATTAAAAATAATAAAATTAAAATGTTTGCTTATATAAGTAAAAGCTACAACAAATTATAGATCTCATTGTGTTTATAACATTTTAAAATAAATATTACACTACCAAAATATATAAAAATACACTTAAAAATATTTTTTTTTCTTATATTAGAACTTAAAAAAAATCGCGATTATTTTGGAAAACACGAATTTTTTGCCGGTTTAATGATATTCAGTTGGGTTTAGGATTATTTGTTTGCGGGAAACCATATTAAATACTTTTTATTAAAATTAAAATTAAATAATTTATGTAAGGATGCTTAAAATTCAAAGTCCTTAGAATTTTTTGACAACTTTTCGATTCTATTATTAAGATCATTTAAATTTGATATTTGTTTTGGCGGAATTGATACTGCGCTTTAATTGTCGCAAAGCGAAGTTTTTTTTTAGAAAAAAAACTTTAGATCTAGCCACAATGAATGAAAAAATTAAATTTTTTATGCACTTCATCAATTTAGTCCGTCGCACAGTGGTCCCAAACACAAAAAAGTCGTAATAATTATGGATCTTCTAAACTACTAGTCCAATCGGGAAAAACTGTTCACAAAATTGAAAAGCGGGAGCTAGTCTTTACGAAAAGTGTTTCTTCAGTCAACCTGTTTTAACCCAGGGTGTGCCACAGGGTGTCAAAGTTAATTATCTCGGTTATATACAAGTTGTACAGGGGGTTTTAGACTTTTTGTAATCTAGGTTGCGAGACAAAGCAAAAACATGCTTAATGAGCAATTACCAGAAATCAAAATAGTGTAACTTAGGTCATATTCGAAGGAACATGCACCCAGAAAACACTCTTAGTTGTGGCCACCGAATTTGTTGCCAATCGAATTCTGGCGGTTACTAAAACTATCGTAATTCTAAATTATATTTCTAGTCGTGAAAGCTAATATTCAGTTGTCTAATCCAATATTACATTCTAAATAAATACTATTACGTTCCGCAAAATTTTATTGAAATTAAAACACTTTTTTAATTTTTCTGGTATTCAGATTAATAGTCCTCTGTCCTACTGATTACACCACAATCACTTTAAATTTTCGTCGTCATATTTGCTATTTAAACATTTGAATATTTTATTTTAATAAAAAAAAAAGCCTTTTGTGTTTGTCTTTTAAGAGATTTGAACTCGGAAGTTCGGAGTACAAGGCAAACTCTCTACCCACTACACCACAAACACTTATAAATGTTGAGTGCTAAATTTAAATATTTGGTTAGAACAACAAACATTTACCAATACCAATCATTAGTTGCCTCTTAAAACAATGTAATCCACAATGCGGCTGTTACTACTGAAACCCTCATTTAGTGGCACATTTGATTGCGAAAACCGCATTTGCAGTAACCCTTTTTAATTATCAACAATTTTACAAAAAAAATTGTTAGATGGTTCCAATTTACTTGTATTATCACAAAATAAATGGTTGCTTCTACCGTACACAATTACTAACCGAATTTTATTTGTAAAGTTGAGTGGAAATACCAATAACTGGATAATAGGATTGTTTTTTCTTTCCTTTTCACCCTTTTTAATTCCCAGTACAGTATTTTTGCTTTACTAATCGATTATTGGTAGTTCCAATTAAAATAACGTCCTATCAAATAAATTTAAAAAATCGGCCGCAGAAGCTTTTTCGATTTTGCCGATTATTCGGCTGCCGATTATTAAATTCATTGCTTAACTACGGACTTTTATTTAAATTCGCATCTAATAAGCCCAATAAACATTTCGCCATTTGTCAAATTTGTCCACAATGCTTTAAAATTCCGAACATCGACAATAAACATTTTCTGGCCGAAGTCTTCGGTCGGACACTAATAACCAGAGCTGACAAAGAATATTGTAAAGATTCAAAAAAAATTAAACATTTTGAAAGTAAAAAAAATTGATGACAAAAGCATTTAAAGCGAAGAATGTCCGAAAAAAGCCATTTTAAAAATGAAAAAAAAGTAACAAAAAAAAATCCAAATGTCCTCTCTCCCCCCCTGGACCCGGGCCTGAATAAGTATAAGTCTTATGTACTTTTAAAGTACACTTTATCTTAAAGTGCCCTCAAAATTGTGTCGGTAACTGTGTTTGTGTGATCATTTTGCATTATTCTCTCAACAAAATTGGCGCCACCACAAACTGTGTTGTTGTCAAAGGATGTTCTCAACAATTTGAATTTATTAATCGATATTCAGTTTATGTCTGTGGTATGTTGTAGGCTATGTTTTACTTGTAACCCAGATTTGTTCTTTATCTTATATTTTTATTTTCGATTGTATCTTCAGTTAATGCTACTGTTACCATTTACTCGTTCTTTTTTGCTTTAGTTCAATTCGTTTCTTATCTTATTTAGCGGATCTTATTGTCACCGATCTTAGGAGTATGTACAGAATTCGGTAGTTTTTGTTGTTGTGAAAAGACATGTGTTTAAATGTTTCTTACTACATACACGATAAGCATAAATTGTTTTTTAGAGTATTTTTTATTTTTGTTTTTTAATCTTTAGTTAAATGTTGTAGTAATTTGTTTAACAGCTTCCGTTTCCATTGTGTGGCTGTAGTTGCTGTTGTTGTTTATTTCTAATTGTGTAAAAGGGTTTTATTTGTTTTTAAGTACAAATGTGGTTTTTTTTGTAATAAATTGTAATTGTTTATTTATTTTCTTAATGTCGCAACATTAGTTTCTATTATAACTATTTATGTGCAGATGGTCTTCTGGTGAAGTAAAGTAGATACTGTTATCGAAAATAAATTTATGTGTTAAGGGGTTTACTCTCTTTAGAAATCAATATAAACAGCAATATTTAAACAATTATGAAAAAATAATGAAACGGTTTATTACAAACATATTATTATACAAATTAAAATTTGGACTAACATGGCAACCCTGGTGGCCATTCCATTATAGACCCTTTTTTTAACGTAAAATCGGGTGTCACCGTGGAGCAATGGGTACACTGAGAGAATTATCTGCATGATATCAATGAATTTTTGCATTAGATCTATGAATTATCACTGGAACTCGGCCATTGAAACTTTTCATTTAATTCATACAGTTTTCATGCAATTTAATAACAAAATTTCATATTAGTTATTAATAATTTCATACGATTATTGAAAAAATTTTATTAAAAATTGTTTCATTAAAGCTATGAAGATTTTTCATGAATTTTAAAAAAATTTGTATTCACGTTGTGAATAAAACTTCATTAGTTTAGGGAAAAATATCATTAAAACTTGTCCAAGGAATTATCTCTCTGTACTCGTCCTACACTCAAAAAAAAAGTTTGTAAAGTCAGCAAAAAATTTTGCTGAGTCAGCAAAATTTTAGTCAGGAGGGTGCTTGCAAAAAAATTGCTAATGTCAGCAAAATCTTTTGCTGAAAATCAGCGAGCTGATTTTTAGCAACAAAATTAGTAGATTCAGCAAAAGTTTTGCTAACACTTAGTAGATTAGAAATACAAAAGCCTTGCTAAAAATTAATAAATATTTTGCTGAATTTTAGTAGACTGAAAAAAACGCAAAAAATTTGTAGAAAAATTGTAATTTAGTTAATTTATTTGCTGAAAATCATAAAACATATTTTTGTGATTCTTTTAAAATAAATTACAATAATTACGAAATATAAAAATTTTCATTTTACCACTTTGACGACATGAATTAATTTAATATCTGAAAATATATAGAAATAAATATATATAACATAACAAAAATTTTCTTTCAACTATTTACATCGGTGGTGATGCTATCTTTGATGCTATCTTTTAAAGGACGGAACTGCCGAAGATAACTAAAGAAACGAAACGAAAAAACAACCCTTTTTTTGCATCGCGTGGGCGTTGTGGTATAATGGTTAGTGCGTTGGACTATTACACAGAAGGTCCCGGGTTCGATCCCCGGTGCCGGCAACATCAAAAATTATATGTATGTGTTTTTTCTATCCCTCATACGTATCGCAACGTCCGCCTTCGGTGTACCCATAGCAATTTACCCCACCGAAGTAAAATAATGAATCAGGGCTATGAACCAAAAAGCTTCAATAAAGTTCGCCAACTTTCCATCAGGTGGCGAGCAACAACTGTTCTAAGGCTTATCATCTCGCGCAATTACAGTGTTGCCATGTCTGAAGCCCTTCATCTTTCCCCACCTTTCATATCTTTACTATCCCTTTCCAAAGAAAGCAACACACTAAAATAAAGGAAGTAGTTCCTGAGTGTTGCCTCTCTTTAAAAAAAAAAAAAATACGAAAAAGGAGGCGCTACGATATAACCCCCAATGAAATAACACCCAAACGACAAAATGAAATAACCCCCAATGAAATAAATCCCAAAAAAAAATGAAATAAGTCCCAAAAAAAAAAATGAAATAATACCCAAAAGAAATGAAATATTCCCCAAAGGTGAAAATGAAATAACACCCAAAATTTGGGGGTTGTTTCGTAATGAAATAACTCCCAAAGGAAGAAATGAAATAACCCCCAATGAAATAAGCTCCAAAGAAATGAAATATGTCCCAATTTTTTTTTTACTTTTTGTTTTCATATTTTTGATTCTTTTGTTATACTGTTTTTCTGCGTGGCGGCCTGCGGTCGATCTTAGGGGTTTCTCCTCCATAGGACGCGGCAGGTGGCTTCGCTGAATACAGTTTTCCTGCGCGCGTCTCATTATCTTCCCTAGTGTGACGCGCGCAGGGAAACTTTATCCAGCGAAGCCACATGCCGCGTCCCATGGAGGAGAAAACTCCTAAGAGCGGCCGCCACGCAGAAAAACTAACAAATATTAAAAAAATTTCACTTTTAGCAAAATGAAATATCCCCCAAAAAATATGAAATAACCCCCAAAATAATTGCATATGAAATAATCTCCAAAGAATTTAAATTTTGGGCTTTATTTCATTAGTGGTTGCTTCATAATGAAATAATCTCCAAACCGCAAGATGAAATAATCCCCAAAAAAAATGAAAAAACCCCCAAACAATTTTACACATTTTTTTGGGGGTTATTTCATTTTTGGCCGTTGGGGGTTATTTCGTAGCGCCGAAAAAGGAACCTAAAAAATCTGCCTAAGATGTGTGTCTTTGTCTTTCGCTTTACTCTGTCTACATGTCTGTATATGTTTGTTTGTTTGCAATTTGACCACACTAGATTAGATTAATAATAATAATAATAAACATTTAGTTTAGAAATACATATTAAATTTAAATATTTTATTTTGTCTTTTATTTAATTAATAGACAATTATTTTCACAAGCCGGTGACAACGCAAAATTTAAATTGTTTTAATCCTCAATTTTGTTATATGTATGAAAAACAGATACAAAAGTCCTCCATGGTTGATTTTTTTATATGTCTTATTAGAGTCTTATTAGTGTCGAGTTTTTTGAGTGTAGAATAATTTTCTGAAATTTTTTTACACAGGAATAAATTGGTTAGTTCCTACATTAGGACTGATTTTTAATGTTTTTAAAAAATCGTAGTTTCTTATTTTTCGAAAAATAATTACCCAGGAAAACTGTAGTAATGGGTGCGATAAAGTAATGCACTACCTTGTAATGTATACTTCTTACCTGTATCATTATTTTCCAACAAATAATGAGTTACCAATAATGGGTTACATAATACATTACTTTGTAATGAATACTCCTTACCTAAATCATTATTTCAAAACATAAAGTAATGAGTTACCAATAATTGGGCACTCATGGGTTACCTTGTAATTACACATCATTTTTCACATCATTTTACACATCATTTTTCATTATTTAAAAATATAAAGTAAAGACTTACCGATCACCAATTACATAATGCATGAAATATAAACGTAAAGTAATATTTTTAAAATATTTTTTTTTTTTTGAAAATCTATATTTAGACACATTACTTTGTCATTTTTTGTAAGCATGAGGGTAAGGTATATATTTTAACATAACAAACTAAAACTCGAAGCACAACAATTCATTTACATTTTAAGCAATTATATGTGACGATAGCTCAGTTGGTAGAGTGGTCGCCTAACAACCAGAGACCCCACGTTCAAAACTCAGCGAGACCACGTTATTTATTTAATTAAAAAAAATATTTGTAATAATTTTTTTTATAATTTTTTTTTATGAAAATCTTTTTATAGACACATTATTTTTCCCAACCCGGTAACCATATAAGTAACCAGTTACTTTACCCCCTACTAGGTAATGAACCCACCGATTACTTTTGGCTCATCGCCTGTAAAATTCATCAGTGAAGTAAGGTGTATTGTAATGCGTGAGGACCCATGGTGATATATTACTTTACCCATTATTTGGTAATGAGTGGTGTCTCTACGTTAGAGACTTAAAAGTGTCTCTACGTTAGAGACTTAATTTTTCAGTACTCTACAAAACAAAAAAAAAAAAAAAAAAACAAAAAGAAACGATTGGAAATCGGACCAACCGTTTTCAATATGTTCATCCAGAAAACAGTCTCAGTTGTGGCCACCGAATTTGTTGCCAATCGAATGCTGGCGCTTACGACAACTATCGTAATGTTAAATTATATGTTTTAGCCGTGAAAGCTAATATTCAGTTGCCTAACCTAATACTACATTCCAAATAATTACGTTCCACAAAATTTTATTGAAATTAAAAAACTTTTTTAATTTTTCTGGTATTAAACCGTGGCTTTCATATTAATATTCCTCTGTTCTACTGATTGCACCACAATCACTTTTAATTTTCATTGCCTTATTTGCTATTTAAACATTTGAATATTTTATTTTAATAAAAAAAATCCTTTTGTGTTTGTCTTTTTCGAGATTTGAATTCGGAAGTTCGGAGTAAAAGGCAAACTCTCTACCCACTACACCACAAACACTTATAAATGTTGAGTGCTAAATTTTAATTTAAATATTTTGTTAGGAAAACAAACATTGTCTCAAATTCATTTACCATTATATATATTAAAATTCTTAAATGTTTATATATATTAATAATAATTGCAAACAAATATGCAATAAATTGACAGACTAAAGCGAAAAACAAAGACATACATCTTAGGTAGATTTTTCTGTTTCCTTTTTCTTATTGCAAAAAATTTTTGCAAATTTTTTGCTGACTTTACTAACTTTTTTATTTTAGTGTACTACATATTGACATGCCGCGACATCTACTTCATTCGGCGTATATTTTTCAATCTGGTTGCCGTTTACACTATAATAAATTAGTAAAACATTAGTAAAATAATAGTAAAAAATTTGTTTAAAATAGTTACGTGCTGAATAAGTATAACTAAAATTTTAGCTGAAAACATAATTTTAGCAAAACTTTGCTGATTTACAAGATGTTTTACTAACTTTTCTACTAACTTAATTTTTATCACCTAAAAAGGGGTATTTGGTGTATCTCCTTAACTGATGTAGCTTCATTTAATGACAAGATCAAACAAAGTATTTTTTGTTATTCGAATGTTAAAGTGTTTACTACCATCCGAAAAGTTTCAAAAAATACGATTTTCTGACCCATTTTTTGTTGGGTACGTGTGGAGGGAGCATATATGTACACCTTTTTCATTCTAATTTAAGGGCTCCTAACTAAAATCTGAAGTCAAAATAGAAATATATCCACAAACAATAAGGCAGTGAAAAGGTTAAAAGGAATTTATGTAAATATATATATTTCTCTGAATAAATGAAACTAACTTTTAACAAATTTATGAATTCTAAATATTTTTGCCAACTACTGGAATTGATTGTTTACCTAGACTGTGAAAACTTTTTAAATAAACTAATTTATTATTCATTTAACCAAGAAAATAAAAAATAAACACCAAAATCCTCCTAAGTCTTCCGTTCAAAAAAAGAGACTACAGCATACGATCTTAGCCATTCGTATTCCCCCTACACGGTAAAATTTTAAAATAAATATAGAAAATAACAAAAAAAGTTAACACAACTATTTCTAGCCAAACAACTAACAATGAATTTCACAGCTTAACGCTATTGTATAATAAGCCACACCACTCCAATGCATTGTCATAAAGAATACACTCAAAAAAATTTTTTTGAACATTTTGTTAAACGTCTACTTAAAATATTTTACTAACTTTCAGCAAACTTTTTTGCTGACATCGCGTTTTTAGATAAAATTTTAGTTAAATGCTTTTACCAAAAAACTAATTTTGAACTAATTTACGTTGCTACCAAAATATCATGGAGAAAAAGTAAACAGGCTAAATCTAGATGTCGCTGCTTGTATGGACGAAGTAGAGCAAAAAAGATACAAACAAACACAACTATTAAAAGACTTACACAAAATGCAAGCGAGATTGATTTCGTTCATTTAATATTTTCTCTTCTAAACTATACATCAAACAAAGGTGTTCTTAAAAATTGTGAATATTAAAAAAATATAAAGCAAATAATAAATAAATTATATAAACTAATTTAAAAAATTACTAAGATCTGCTAACTTATCTCAAGTTAACCAATATTTAAGGCTTAACCATAGTTATGAATGTTAAATTTAAGGGAAATATCTGTGGTTAAAGTTAAACTCTGGTTATTTTTAGAAAACTTACTCTCCCTAAATGAATGATATTTTAATAAATTTAAAAATTGAAGATGCAGGCAAAAATGAAATACGCTTTGGTACTGCTGTACAAAACAATAAAAAAATGCCAGTATCAGGATTTTAAAAGATAGAGGGGTTTTATGGTATTTAACTATATTTTGAATATTTCTTTTTTGTAATTTAGAATTCTCTTCATTTGAAAAAATGTAAAATTGTTTCATACATACATACATATACATAAAGGGTGCTTTTTATAGAGGTATATAACTTTGAAATAGATGGATGGAGATGCATTTTTTAAATTGACATGAAGTTTACTTTATTTGAAAGATAATCTTCTAGCATAATAATTTAAATACGACTTCTGGCATATGACCGAAACGGCTGGCTCGGACGTAGACTAATCTGGAGCTCCAATTTTCGATGACTTTTTCTAACATTTGTCGACGTATATCGACAATAATGCGGCGTATATCGACAATAATGTCCTCCAAGTGGTCAATCGTTTCAGACTTATCGACGTAGACTAGCGCCTTCACATATCCCCACAGAAAATAGTCCAGCGGCGATAAATCGCACTATCTTTTAGGCCAATTCACGGATCCGAAACGTGAAACTATGCGTCTACCAAATGTTTCCTTCAATAAATCAATTGTGGCACGAGCTGTGTGACATGTTGCGCCGTCTGGTTGAAACCACAGCTCCTGAACAGTTCAGTTTACATATGCATATTATCATTTAGAGTAAACGTGGTGCGAAAATGTTCCATAGTTAATCGAATTAATTGCTATGATGGACGATTATGTTGACCGTAAAATGGATGTAGTGCGCGATACGTATTTCGAACAGAACCATGATTTTCATGATAAATTTTCCACGTAGTGGAAGCATTGTTCAGGCGTCAGTCTATTCATGTTGAAATGCCAAACCAAACTAAATATAAATCACTTGACAGCTGCCAAAATGGCCTACAGTTAAAAAAGTGTTGTCAACTTAAAGTTCTATACCTGTATAAAAAACACCCTTTACATGAATGTGAGTAATTGGGAATTATTATGTTTTGTTCTTAATGTTATTAATAAAATGTTTAGTTTATTTCCAGATTTTTTTATATAAATGCATTAAAATCAGGGACCGTAACAGTTATAAGTGATATCAAAAAAGTTCCTTTATAACAGTTACTTTGTGGCTTAAAAAGAAAAAAAAAAACATCTAAAACAGTTATTTTTCAACGTAAATATAAAAGATCGGATAAAACTCTTAACAAGAGAGTTTTATTTCGCCTTCATTAAATAAAACTCTTTTGAGGAGTTTTAATTTTTCAATTGACACTCAAAGCTTGCCGTTTGCCAGATCATTACAATTTCTAAGGCAGTGTAATCTAATCACTTGCATTGAAGAAATCGTCATTAAAATGAAGACATGTGGGTTTTTAATTTGTTATTGTTTGATTCCTATTATTAAATGGTTGTTATTTTATTTCTTATATATGTAGATATGGAACAAGAAAGCGAAGGAAGTGATAATGAGGATGAAAAAAAGCTTTCTATGAAATCGACAATTTTTCTCCAAGGCACTTATCGATTGATAAACCTCTTTTGTAGTTCTGGGAGGCTAAAAGAATACACTATCCGTACTTGTATACATTAGCGGTATTCGCTCTTGGTAGCAAACTACCCTTGCAGACCTTTCAAAGCTTGCAGATCTTGTATAAATACAAGAGTATACAAGACCACAACAACAAAATACATGAAATAAAAATATGCAAGACTTTTATTTATATGCAAGACGAAAACCTATTGCATATTCTGGGTCTTTCAAACCTTTCAAACTTACAATACTTAACATCTTTTAGTTTTGCCGGAAAACAAAAAAAGAACAGAAATATTTACAAAAAAACATTTAATTTTCGTGTAAAAAAAAACAACTGATTTTAACACAAATTTTTTATCAAAAAACAAACTTAAATAAAAGAAAAATACGATATTAATATAAAAATGGATCTTCTTCCTTAAAGTTGATATTCACACAAAATAACAACAGGGTTTAAAATCCACTGAGAACGAAGAATAATGCCAACCTTTTTTATTTGAAAAAATCGCTAAAGTCTACTTAAAAATCGCTAGAAAATACATTTTCGTTAGAAATTAGCTGTTTTGTCAACATTGAAATGCTTGGGTTGTAAACATACAATACACACAAAACAAAGACGCTCACCCAGGTATGCGTGGAAACAGCATTCTCTGCTCTTAAATTGGTATTGAGCGACCTGCGTTCAAATCTTTCCGCATAAAATTTAGAAAAAGTTATGTTTGTTAAATTAAATAAATAAATTACTACACACATTGCAGCAAATAAAGTCAATAAAAAAAGAAGAAAATAAACAACATGAGTTTTATTTTAGACGGAAAAATAAAACTCCTTAAATGAGTTTCAAAATAAAACTCCTCAAATGAGCTTTATTTTCTGACGGGAAAAATAAAACTCCTCAAAAGAGTTTTATTTCAGACGGAAAAAATAAAACTCCTCAAAAGGGTTTTATTTAATGAAGGCGAAATAAAACTCTATTCTTAAGAGTTTCATCCGATCTTTTATTTTTTCGTTGAAAAATAACTCTTAACTGTGGAGTTGAGATCGTTTCCTTAAGATCACAATAGATTCTGAAAGATCACTTCAATACGAATCGTTTGGTATATAATAGTTAGTGTTCGACCGAACAGTTCGGCCAGAAAATGCATTTGGGGTGTATTCGATATTTTAAAGCATTATGGAGAATTTTGGCGGATGGAAAAATGTTTATTGGGCTGATTAGATGCTATTTTGAGTGCCAAATTTGAAGAATAGTCTGTAGTTAAGCAATGAATTCACTGTTCGGCCTCAGAAAGTTCGGCCAAATTGAAAATAGTTCGGCGGCCGAACTTTTAACTTTATAGCTAAACTTCGGCTTTTCTCTTAAATTTTTTACACTAAATCGAATTAAATCGGCTCAACAAACATGTTTCCAATACCAAAATTTGTCATCATTGTCTCTAGATATCAAAAAACCGACAAAATATAGTTTCTTGGCCGAACTGTTCGGTCGGACACTAATAATAGTATACGTCTCCGTTGACTCTAACATAGAGAGTTTTTGAGTTAAAGTTTTCGGGATAACTGTTATTTTCGGTCTCTAATTAAAATTCATTGAAGTAATCATTTTACACTAAGTTTGTTTTTAACTTCTTTCAATCTACTAAGCTCTACAATTTTTTTGTTGATTTCAACATGTCGATTTTAATTTGCATTGAAATAAGCGCCAGCAAAAACATTTTTCTGAATTTATATATTTTTTGCTAAAAATTAGCTTATTGATGTTCAGCATAACACTTTTGCAGATATTAGCTAAATTTTTCTGCAAGGATCCTACAAGCAAAAATTTTAGTGCCTTAATTAACTTTTTTGCTAACTTTATGGACTTTTTTTTGTTGAGTGTAGATTTCAGTATATATCGTTTGGGTCTTAACAGTTCAAAACCCTTTTACTATTTTCAACAACAACTGACTAGTATGTCTGCCAGTTAGACAATGTTAATACAAATATATTTCTTGGAATTTTATCAACGTTTCAATTGAATTGAATTAATTTACGCCTCACAAATTACATCGCTTTACGGTACCTCGTTTAACGGTGATTCTTTGTAAGGATATTTTAAAATTATTGAACCATAACATAAATAACGGTTGAACATTTGATATTACATCTAAATCCTTTTGCTTTCCCCTTCACTGATAGAAAAAGCTTCATCATGTTTATATGAAGTTATACACTGAGACAATTGTGAGCATGATATCAATGAATTTTTGCATTAGATATGCTACTGGAACTCGTCCATTGAAACTTTTCATTAAATTATTGAAGTATGAGAATTTTGTATGGATTGTTAATCTTTTAAAATTGCATTTAATTTTGAATTCTCAGGTTTGAGATCATAATTAAAATGTTTCTATTACAAATAGAATACACTAATTGTCATTAAATGTAAAAGAAGATGAAAAAACGGATTTTCTGTGGTTGGTTGATCAAACCACGAGTTTCTTGTGGGTGGTTGATTGGAATGAGGCTGAATATGACCTATTCGCTTAGGTCGAAAATTATTGAAGTTTTCCATTAAATTTTATGAAATTTTAGTTATTATAAATTTCATATGACGAATGAAAAAGTTTCATTAAAAATAGTTTCATTAAAGTTTAAGAAATTTGTCATTCATATTATGAGGAAAACTATATTAGTTTAGTGAAAAAATTTCATTAAAACTCGTCCAAGAAATTCTCTCTGTGTATTAATGCTTGCTCGATAAAATGTTTAATCATGCTAACCAAAGCTTTAATTATACTTATGAACCTTTTTATAAATATGATGAAATGTTTTGTTTGGATAAACTTTGATAAAGTTTTTATTGGACACAAATTCATGAAGCTTTTTACTAACATCGGTAGCAAAAATTCGGTAGCAAAAATTATAATATATCAAGCACCAAAAAGACCGTAAAGTAAGAGGTTAGTGTACTTACCATTGTACTTCTGATACATACTCTATACATATTTATGTACTTGCATATATTGTAGCTGTTATTGATACCATACAGTAGTCGAATTCATGCATATAATCTTTTAAAACCCCTTTCATTTTCATACTAAATATTCATCATCCTCATCATTATAATCGTAATCATATTCAGCAGTAGTATAATAAGAAAAAGGTGTTAAATTTACTTTGTCTTCTATGCCACGCTACTTTTTTGTAATGCTTTATGGTTCAGAGCTTTGAAAGTATAAATTCCTTGAAGCCTTTCTGCAGTGTTTGATTTAAAGTCCAGCTACCAAATATATATAAATTTTACGATACATTATACAACACACGATATCAATATACTTTCATAGTGGGGAATTTACAAAAAAAAAAATTTAAATAGTTCGGTAATTTTTTAAAATTAACCGGGTTAATTTAACCTAAAAACTAAAACTAAAAATTCAAAATAACAGATATAATATAGCGGTAAAAAGTAAACTTTTATCCGCTCAAACACAAACTTTGTGACAACTTGGGCTTAGGGCATTTTATTTCAATTTTTTTTGAACAATTTTATTTAAACCACGAATTATGTAGCTTTCACACCGTTAAAAATATATGGAAATTTATATAAAGGGTGTTTTTTATACAGGTATAGAACTTTAAGTTGGCAACACTTATTTAACTGGCGGCCATTTTGTCAGCTGTCAAGTGATCTATGTTTAGTTTGGTTTGGCATTTCAACATGAATAGACTGACGCTTGAACAACGCTTGCAAATTGTGCAGATTTATTTTGAAAATCATGGTTCTGTTAGAAATACGTATCGCGCACTACGTTCATATTACGGTCAACATAATCGTCGGTTAATCGGTTAAATGAATACTTCAATAAACAAAACTGCCGGAGGGATGATAATCCTCAGGTGTATGTTGAGATACAGTTACATCCAGAAAAACTGACTGTTTGGTGTGCTTTATGGGCTGGTGGAATCATTGGTACGAATTTCTTTAAAAACGATGCTGGGCAGAACGTTTCAGTCAATGGTGACCGCTATAGAGCCATGATTACTGACTTTTTCGTTCATCAATAGAACAACCATGATGTGCAGGAGTAGTGGTTTCAACAAGACGGCGCAACATGTCACACAGCTCGTTCCACAATTTATTTATTGAAGGAAACGTTTGGTAACCTCATAGTTTCATGTTTCGGACCCGTGAATTGGCCTCCAAGATCGAATTAATGCCGCTGGACTATTTTCTGTGGGGATATGTAAAGTCGCTAGTCTACGCCGAAAAGCCCGAAACGATTGACCACATGGAGGACAACATTCGCCATGTTATTGCCAATATATGGCCACAAATGTTAGAAAAAGTCATCGAAAATTAGGCCTCCACATTGGCCTTTGCCCGAGCTAGCCGTGGCGGTGAATATGCCAGAAGTCATATTTAAATTATAGTGCCAAAAGATTATCTTTCGAATAAAGTAAATTTCATGTAAATTTAAAAAATTCCTGTTTGTTTTATTCCTTTTCAAAAACTAATACTTTTGTAAAGTTTTCGAATATTTTTCATATTTGGAAAGGCTATATTTCAAGATTCTCGTGGACTAGCTATCCTAAACTTGTAGTATGAACTATGCTTTTTAATTTTATGTATTACACGATTCGAAATGTGTTATAGTTTGAAATTTGTCATTTTTCAAGATTACGCTAGTAAAAAATCTACAACAAAACGAGAATCCAACATTTTAACATCTCGGACTACTTAAATTATGAAAAAATCGCATACTTTAGATTATAGTTTAAGGAAAAAAAATATTAAACCAAAAAAATTTGGTTTATTTTTATACCTTAAACATAGGGAGTCTGTAACAAATCTTAATTAATAAAATTCAGATAAAAACATTCAATTATGTTTAACACATGTTTTCTAACCAATACCAACAAAATTTTTAGCTAATTTGAAGAGCGTTTTCCTAAAAATTACGATTTTAAATGATGCATGTTAAAAATGTGGGGGAAGGTGGTGTAATTTGGGACTATTTTTTTTTTTAGCTTTTAAAAAGCACCCACATCTATTTTTTTGTTAACTATTTTTATAGACAAATTTCAAAGCGTGGTTAGTCGTGTAGCTTCTTAACCCACAAGAATACAAATAAATTATAAAGGTGGGGTATTTTGGAACGTTGTGGGGTAATTTGAGACTTCATAAAAAATGTACTAAAATTTAAAAAGCAATAGTTTTAACTATATTTCTTGTTTATTAAATGATAATAAAAGAGATAAATGAAATAAAAAGAAAAGTAGCAGATAGCAATAAAACCACACTAAAGAAAAAGTCAGCAACATTTTTGCTGGGATGTTTCTTGCAGAAATTTTTTTTGCTGAATTTACAAATTTTTTTTCTGATTTTTTTCTGAAACGTTCCTCCCAGCAAAAATGTTGCTGACTTTATTGACTTTTTTTTAGTGTACAAAATAAAATAAAATTTGATAAACATAAAGAAAAGTTCTTAATATACCTCTGAATATTCAGAGTTGTAATGAATGTAGGTATAAAAGCTGGACCTTATTTTAGCACATTTTAAGTCAGCAACTCTCTAGCATGTGTTAGAGTTCACTGATTTGTTAGAATTCAATTTCAGGGACATGTCATTGAAAACAATTATACAAAAATTTATATCCAAAGATATTTGGGAAGATGATTACAGCCGTGGTTTTTAATAAGTTGTTTAGTAGCATGACGTCCATTCTTTAAGTTTGATATCCTGTATGGCTTTTACTAAATCATACTCCAGAATGGGCTTCGTTTCTTTTTTGTTGTACTTTCGCGGCGTAATGGCCAAATAAATTAATAATTTACAATATATACTATACAAACAACACGAAGAAGCTTTAAAATTCCTAGATTACCCCACCCACATGTTCCAATTTTTTTTTTAAAGAGAAGCAACATTCAGGAAATTCTTCCTATTAATTAATGTGTTGCTTTCTTTGGAAAGGGGATAGTGTAGAGATGAAAGGTGGTGAAAGATTAAGGGCTTCAAACATGGCATTTACCCCATTATGACCAAAGTCACAAAAACTGCCATAACTTTTGGAATGTTTAAGTATTTGCAAAAGCCAATACGTCATTCTTAATGTACATAACCATTTTCATTGCATACGTTTTTATATTTACTTGATTAAAAATATAAAAGAAAATATTTTTTTTTTACAAAAAACAAGAACACTAATAGAAACTTTTTTTAAATGATTTTTTTTATTTGCTACAAAGCAGTAATACAAAAATACTCCTCCTAAAAATTGATTGCTCAAAATGATAGTAATTTATTATGGAACACGACACAATAGTTAGCAATTCTGAAAATGCATTACTATGGGAAAAAATGCAAAGCTCCGAATTACCCCACCATACCCTACTTTTTCTATGTTTTCTTCATAGTGAGTTCATACAAAATTAATTTAAAATAAAAAAAAATAATAAAAATTGTATTTCAGATTGAATTTTCTGAAAATATTAATAAACAATTTATAGATATTTTGATAAAACGAGTTAATAGAAAAATAAGAAAATAGAATGTGGCATTAGAAATCAGTTTATCTATACCACGGTCAGTGATTGCACAGAAAATTTCATATAGACGCAATCGAACAAATAAAAACATAACAAATATTACATTATTCAAAAAAAGGGTCTCTGACGAAGGTTCAATACCAGAAACTGCGCAGTCTGATTCAGAAAAATTTAAAATTTGCAATGTAGTTATGATTTTTAGAAAATACACTCATTTTTCTCTACCACGCTTTTCACAACAGAAATATTTTTTTTTTTATTAATTAATAATCATATAATTACAAATTATATACTATTACCCTAACCGAACACTAGCTCCTATGGCCTTCGGCGCGTTTTTGCGCAAACAGACCAGTGCCTCTGGTGGGAATCGAACCCACGACCCCCGCACAGATAAGCCAGCACTCTACCAACTAGCCTATGAAATTGAAATATAAATTAAAAGCATGTGCTAAAAATTTTGCAAATTTAAGTAAGGGATTTTATAATAATCACAACATTGGACAATAATCAAGTTTTCACTTTAATTACAAGGATATCTTGCATCCTTCAGACAATCGCAATTAACTGATATGTCTTTTAATGCTCAAAGTCCATATACTGAAAAAATCCCTTCGTAATGTAAATAAATCGTTCATACATTGTGCGAAATATTTCGTTATTCCGCACCACGAAAATCTTTCATAAAATATACGAAATCTACGAAATTTGTATGTGCATTTTATGAAAATATATTTTTGTGTTTTACCAAAGAATTCCTATATTCGCACCACGAAACTCTTTCGTAAAATACATGAAATTACTAAATTTTGTGAACATTTTATGTTTCTTTTGCTGTAGTTATTATGAAACAATGAAATACAGTTTTTTATAGACAACCAAATGTTCGTAGCTTTTCGAATAAAAGGTTATCGCTCATTTATGAAACAATTTCAAAGATTTGTATTTTCAGATTTTTTGATAAATTTACATAAATAATGTAATTTATTTATAGTAATTAAATGTGCTAAAGTCCCAAAACTTATTTAACAAATTGTAAAACAATCTGATGTAGGCATGTCCCTATCCGGATTTCATTCCTGCCTAAGGAAATCTTCAGGGGACTTTGTTATTCGAATTTCTACAGATATTTGTTATGTTAAATCACAAACTCAATGAGAATTTCTTGTCCTCGTCTAGCAGCGAGATTCAAAATTTAAAATATCAAAGAAAAACAAAAACAACAACAAAATATTGTCACAATTGGCTTTGTCATCTTCCAAATACTACTCTGTTTTTTGACAGACCTAGCAATGTAGTGACGTTTATTCAAGTAAATCAACAATAGAAAATCATATGTTTTCTATTAGTGTCAGTTACATTTAAATTTGCACAAGCACCTGCATATTTGTTATTTAAATTTATTTCATCGGGATAAACATTAATTGCATTTATAGTAATTAAATGTGCTAAAGTCCCAAAACTTATTTAACAAATTGTAAAACAATCTGATGCAGGCATGTCCCTATCCGGATTTCATTCCTGCCTAAGGAAATCTTCAGGGGACTTTGTTATTCGAATTTCTAGAGATGTTTGTTATGTTAAATCACAACTCAATGAGAATTTCTTGTCCTCGTCTAGCAGCGAGATTCAAAATTTAAAATATCAAAGAAAAACAACAACAAAAAATTGTCACAATTGGCTTTGTCATCTTCCATTTCATCTTCATTTATTTAAAACCAAGATAATATTAATTTATATTTATTAATTCTATAAATTCATTGAAAGTTTAATGAAATAAGTTTCAAATATAAAAGTCGATTACAATACGCAACAAATTGGTTTTTGTTCCTTTCTCTTTTGCAATTAAATATATTTTTTGTATAATTCTACAAGTTTTTTTCTTGAATTCAATCTGTAGCGTATAGTAACCCAGTATTGTTAATGAACCTTTAATCTTTTTTGTTTTAAATGTATAATTTATAATAAAATTTAAGTGAAATACTGTATTTAAATTAATAAATTATTTGTTTACAGAGTTGAAAAATATTTTTTTCTTAATTTTAGCAGAGCTTTCAAATATTTACTTCTTAAATTTATTTTATGAAAACAATTAAGATTGCTTGAGCAAAGGGACTAGTCCTGAGTGACACGCAGGATATGTCCCAAGTCGGCGATGACACGTTCGGGTATGGATTTTTTGTATGAAAGGGACATATCACCTTATGATATGTCCCAGGTTAAACCCATAAGGACGTATCACCTAACCAACCAAATTGAAATGATTGCAGAATTGAAAAAATAGTCAAAATTTGAAAAACCGCCAAACTTAAAAAAATCCTTTTAATATTTCTACTTTAAAATTTTACAAAATGAAAACCAAAAGTTACTTTTTCGATCTTTTATCATTAATTATGATGTGAGCAAGATTATTCAAGTTCAAGATCACTTGTTTCACTTGAGCCAGAGTAAAAACTAATTTTTTTATATAAATCCAAAATTTTTAGTCTTCAAAGTATAGCAACGTCATGATTATTAATAGGCTTCTTAGAAAACTTCTGCCTATTCTGGAGGCTCTAGCTATTCTTAAGCTTCGGGTTCTGATGAGATCTTTAGCCAGACCGAAATACTAGTATAAACCTAGCTAATATGTTTGATTTGCTTTATTTTTGTTAATATACGAAGGTTGAAAGCTCGTTATAAATAAAAAATACGAGATTGTTTCAATTTAAGTTTTTTTTTTTAATTTTGCGATTTCTATTCTAGGGATTTTTGCATTTTCTTCTCAACTTTCGGCAATTGTTTCCAAATTTGACGTTTTAATTAAATTTTGCCAATATATCCAGTTTTGATAGTTTTTTTTTTAATTGTGCTAATGTTTTAAAATTTTGTTGATTTTTTATATTTTAGTTTTTTTTTCTATTATTTGACATTTTTTGTATTTGTATTTTGATTTTTTTTTTTACCAATTTTTGTCTTTAAAAATTTTTACGATTTATATATAACATAAATTTTTACCGATTTTTTTAAATTTTGAGGATTGTCTTTAAAAATTTTTACGATTTATATATAACATAAATTTTTACCGATTTTTTTAAATTTTGAGGATTTTTTAAGGTTTTTTTTCTTAAAATTTTGGCGATTTTTTAATTGCGCATTTTTTTTTTGTGAATTTTGTTGATTTTTTTAAATGTTTTTAATTTTTTAGCATTTTTAGCATTGTTAAACTTTACTAGTCCTAGGATAAGTCCTATCCTGTCGTAACCAGTCACCAAATTCAGAATACATCATTTGAAATTCAGAAAATATCAATTGAACTTCAGAAAAAATAATCTGAAATTAAAAAAAATATCGACTGAAATTCAGAAACTAATCAATTGTAGTTCAGAAAATATCAATTGAAATTCAGCAAATATCAATTCAAACTCAGAATATATCAATTGATATTCAGAAAACTTTCTTTTCAATTTCATTTAATATTTTCTGAATTTCAATTTCCTTTTTTTTAATTTCAATTGATATTTTCGAAATATCAATTGATGTATTCTGAATTTCAATTGATGTGTTTCTGAATTTCAATTAGTATTTTCTGAACTACAATTGATATTTTCTGAATTTCAATTCCCTTTTTTTTAATTTCAATTGATATTTTCGAAATATCAATTGATGTATTCTGAATTTCAATTGATGTGTTTCTGAATTTCAATTAGTATTTTCTGAGTTGATATTTCCTGAATTTCAAATGATGTTTACAGAAATCCAATTAATGTTTTCTGAATTTCAAATGGGGAATCTAATGTTTCCTAAATTTCAAATGGAAATTCTAAAATCTGAATTTCAAACGGAATTCCTGAACTTAATCCAAATGTATTACCAACTGAGAATAATGAAAGAAAAATAAAATTTTCGATATATCGCCAACCCCTAAAAAGTTATTGAGGTATCAATTTTGTAAAAAATAATAAAAATATTTTTTTTACCACGCACAATGAAAAAGTATTTTGAGCTAAGAAAAATGATAAGTATGATAAGATAAGTATTTTTGGAAAATTTTGATTATTTCTGACCACTCTATTTCCTCAATGGTGCACTTTAAAAACGGGGAAAAAAGATTTTTTTTTTTAAATGGGTTTTGGAGTAAAATCGAAAGGTTAATTCAACGTTTCGGCCGCCACTCGCCTTTGGAATTTTAAAAAATTAATAACGCCATTTTTTTTATTGGTGCCAAAACATTTTAAAAAGTATTGATATCCCAAGAACAAGGAATATTTATACTTTTCTGACGAACTCTAATAATTACATACATATACATTTTTGTTTTGGAAAAATATAACTGTGCTACACAGAAAATTCACAAGTAAAATGACCGAGTGTAGGTTGCAAGTCTAGCTGAGTATATTACAAACCGGGTTGAGAAGTTGCAATATACCCTCAATTTTTCGAGATAACGTTAAAAGAGTATTTTTTGCGACTGACGCATTTAAAGATTTGTTACTCAGTAATTTTTTATAAAATTTTCTTTTAACTTTTTCAACTAAATCATTTAAAAACTGACAAATTTATGGTGCTTTTTTAATATATATAAAATTGCACATAACAAACAAGTTTTCACTTTATTTTTTGATCAATTTATAATCTTTAATTTCAAGCTCATATATTAATTAGTTCTCATGTAGTGAGTAAACTAGTTTATATGAATGTTTGATGTTTGACATGGGATTGTTACCCGCTTTCAAAACGTGTTCTGATGATGGGAACCTAGAAAATTACCGAAATAGATCTATCAACACATTCCTGAAAGGGTCAAATAATAAATTTGAAAACAAAAAACTCTATAGATTATTTGTTAGGACAATATACTAATTAGCTTTAAGATTAGCTTTAAGAATATTGTAAACAACAATATTCTTAAAGCTAATGTTTTCTTGTTGTTTATAATATTCTTAAAGCTAATGTTTTCTTGAGTAAATTGAGCCTTCATTTGTTAAAATCGGATGACAATTTACAAAGTTATGGTAAAGAAGATTCGAAAAAAAGTTGGAAAAGTTTAAAAAATATTGAAAATTTAAAATGAAAATTATTATTTCACTATTAGGATATTGTCCTTACAAATAATTTATACAGCTTTTGTTTTCAAATTTATTAATTGACCACTTTCAGGAATGTGTTGATAGATCTAAAGGGTCCGCCATCTAATTTTTTTTTCAACTAGTGCTTATTTCGTGAATGGTAACACTTAGCTCATGTCTGATTTGACAGATAATTAGTTTTATCCTTCCGTTGAACGAATATGTTTGTGTATACGTTTGAACAACGCTGGGAAATATTGCGACATTACTTTGAAAATCATGGTAATGTTGCAGAATGTGTGCGTTTTCGATAATATGCTTAAAAATTGGACCGATCGTGTAGGCTACTACATGGCCAGCCGAGGCAGCCATTTGAATGCAATTATTTTCCATTATTAACCGGAAGGATTGTACTTTCAAAAAAAAAAAAAAAAGAAATTTGAGAAAATTTTGAGTAGTTTTTTTATAGCATTTTCAATAAAAAAAGTTATTTGGCGGACCCTTTATTTCGGGAATTTTCTAGGTTCCCATCATCAGAACACGTTTTGAAAAACGTTTTCTCACCCATATAAACTAGTTTTCTCACTACATGAGAACTAATATATGAGCTTGAAGTTAAAGATTATAACCATTGATCAAAAAATAAATCGAAAACTTGTTTTTTGTGTGTAAGGTCTACCTTTGGTAGTTATTCAATACAAGTTTTTGTTTTTTTTTCTTTTTTATTTGTTCATTTGTTTTGTTTTAAAAAAATGTACAGGGGGAGTAGTAAACAAGACCGTGCTTCGTCTTTTGTACAAGTTTGATATATTGTTTAATAAAAATTAAAATTATGTTTTTTTCGACCTTTAATTGTGCACTGAAAATGAAAATTATTAAAGTTCGAGGAAATACTCTATATTTCCTTATTAGGATATTGTCCTAACTAATAATCTATAGAGCAGGGACATAACTGTTATAACCAATATCAAAAAAAATCCTGAAAAAATAATATTTTTCAAGAATTTTCAAAACTGTTTTCTAGATAACAGTTACAAATAACCAATTATTTTTGGTATTCGATAACCATAATATTTTTTTTTTTGTTTTGTTTTGGTCTTCCATAACCATTACCAAAGATTTTTATTTTTTTTTTGGTCTTCCATAACTTTAATTATTTTTGGTATTCTATTGCCATTATAAAAGATTTTTATTTTTTGTGGTTTTCTGTAACCATTATGAAAGCATTTTTTTTTCTGTCTTCTATAATCATTATGTGTAACCAAAAAGTTTTTTGGCCGCATGGAAAATAAATAGACATTAAACAAAAAATGCATTATGCTTACAGAAGACCGAAAAAATAAAAATCTTTTATAACGATAATAGAAGATCAAAAATAATAAAAGTATTTTGTAGTGGCTATGAAAGACCAAAAATAAAAAATCTTTTGTATTGGTTATCAAAGACCCAAAAAATATTAATATTTCATAATGGTTATCAAAGGCCAAAAAAAAATAATAATCTTTTATAACGTTTATAGCAGGACTACACTTTTTTGGGTGATTTATAATTGTTATTATAGGAAAGATTTTTTTTTAGTTATTTTTTCTATAACCTTTTGCATATTTAAAAAATAAATAACAGTTATTTCGGGTTCCTGCTATAGAGTTTTTGTTTTCGAATTTATTAATTGACCACTTTCAGGAATGTGTTTATAAATCTATTTCGGGAATTTTCCAGGTTTCCATCCTCAGAAAATTTTCTTTTAAATACCGTTTAAAAACTCGGTTGAAGAATTATTGAGTTACAATTGCTTGAATGCACCAGTAGCAAAATATACTATTTTGCTGTTATCTCTAAAATTTGAGGGTTTATTGAAACTTCTCAAACCGGTTTTGTTATACACTCAGCTAGAGTTACAGCCTATACTAGGTCACTTGAAAAGTGATTGCAATGTTTTTGTTTTTTGTAGCACCGGGTAATTTTACTACAGACATTTTTTCATAAAACACATTTAGATTCTTTTTACAAGTCATTTTAATTTGTAAGATTTGCCTTTTTGTTTAAGATATTTTTATACAATGGAATTTTATCTTATAAAATATCATCTTTTGAAAAAATTAATTTAAAATTACCTTTTTATCAAATTTTTTATAATAATTATAATTAATGTTAAAGTTCTGCCTATTATGGAGGCTGTAGCTTTTCTAAAACTTCGGGTTCTGATGAGATCTTTAGCCAGATCGAAATACTAGTTTCAACCTAGCTAATATGTTTGATTTGCTTTATTTTTGGAAATATACGGATGTTGAAAGCTCGTTATAAATTAAAATAACATAAAAATAATCTCGATGTATATAAAAACAAAAAACTAATATAACTTTAAAAAATATGACTTGAGCCAGAGTACACACAAAAATTTTTTTATATAAATAGAACATTTTTGGTCTTCAAAGTTTAGTAACGTCATGATGCTTGTTAGGTAAGACCTAACCACGTGCTTAATTACTAAGAAGACAAGAATGGAGCAAAATTGATTATTAATAGGTTTTTTGTTAAAGTTCTGCCTATTATGGAGGCTCTAGCTTTTCAAAAACTTCGGGTTCTGATGAGATCTTTAGCCAGATCGAAATACTAGTATCAACCTCGCTAATATGTTTGATTTGCTTTATTTTTGTAAATATATGGAGGTTGAAAGCTCGTTATAAATTGAAAATAACATAAAAATAATCTCGATGTATATAAAAACAAAAAACTAATATAACTGTATAATTATTATTATTATTATGTTATCCCATCCAGCAAAACATGCACTTTTTTTCACTGTACTTTAAAAACGTATTAAAAGTTATTCGTAGTTTAGTCAAGTATATTAATTAATAAGAGAGTGTAAAGAAAAAACTTGATTTTTGGTAAAAGTTAAATTGACGAAAATTTCAAAAAGCGGAGCTAATATTAAAACTTGGTGTTCACATTAATGATCTGCATCCTAAAATCTATCACAATTGATAAATCGCATGTCCGATGAATTTTTAGTGTTTAACTGTGTAATCTAAACCTAAGGTTTAATTAAACTAAAAAGAAAATTCAATTAATTACTGCAAACAGAATTACATATACATGAAAGTTTATCTACACACATATTTAATTTTAATTTTGGTTTTTAAAATTTGCGACACTATCAATTGCATAGGTGTGCATGAATTATTTGGAAATGTGTAGCACAACTGCTCCAATACGAACTCATAATATTGTCATACTTAGTTTGTTCAAATTCCCAAAAAACGACGTTTGGTCAAAATACGACTTATCTGGCCTTGGCAGTGCCCATAAAAAACGTTCACTGTGCAATGGTGCGTATACTTTATTTTAATGTGCCAATATGAATAATATCGCTCATACGTACAGCTAAACTTATATGGCCAATAGAAGACACAAGTGACTTCCACAATATTTGGATAGTGTGCGTAAATTATAAGTGTGTGTCTAATAGATTGTATTAAATAATCATAATTTTGCTGATTTTTACACCAACTTTTATAAAGTTAGTTGTGAAATGCGTGGCAGAGAAGAATGAGTATGTTTTCTAAAAATCATAACTACATTGCAAATTTTCAATTTTATTTTTCTGAATCAGACTGCGCAGTTTCTGGTATTGAACCTTCGTCAGTGACCCTGTTTTTTGAATTTTGGAATAATGTAATATTTGTTATGTTTTTTTATTTGTTCGATTGCGTCTATATGAAACTTTCTGTGCAATCACTGACCGTGGTATAGATAAACTGATTTCTAATGCCACATGCACTCGCACTACATGCTAGACAGAGCGCTTAGCCCTCTGAGCTATCGTCAGGTCGAGTTTTGTTGTGATTAAAACTAGTTTTATTCAATACACGGTGTTTTTGTTCTTGCATACATAATCTCAGAAGTACAACTCCAACAACACAACAGTTCTATTTTTAGAAACTTACCTCACTCTAATGTCCACTGTTTTCCCATATGTTGTAAGTAATGCCATATCTATGATATATTCTTTGTATATTCGATTGATGGCGCTCACGTAGTTAGGGAAGAATTGCCAGAGAGAAAAGTTTGATTTTTGTTTGAGTTTGAATTTTAACGTCTTTTTCAGACAATTGCAATTAATACTATAATTAATATGCAATTTTATTTAATTTAATTGTGAAAGGCGTGGTAGAGAAGAATGAGTATATTTTCTAAAAATCATGACTACATTGCAAATTTTTAATTTTTTTTTTCTGAATCAGACTGCGCAGTTTCTGGTATTGAACCTTCGTCAGTGACCCTGTTTTTTGAATTTTTGAATAATGTAATAATAGTTAGTTAGTTTGCGCAAGCAATTGCTCACTTAATATGCATTCGGATCAAAAAACAAATTAAATGTTTTGAACATACTTATGTATGACCATTGATATCCCAACATTCTTTGGTAGTTTATCTCCGCACAACAGAGATTTGATATTTTGATGTTTAGAAATTTTTATTTTCTATTAAGCGGAACGGCAACATAAGGCCCCAAAGTGAGGCACCTCGTATATTAGAAAACTAACAAAAATAATTAGTTATTTAACTAATTTTAAAAATTGCTGTTTTAATAATTTTTAATACACACACAGAAATAAAGTGCCAACCGAATTGAAAAGTGTATTTTAGTTTTAACAACTTATAAATTCATTTAGTTCAACGATATTTATATTAGATTTCTAAATATTATGGGTCTAACAACTAAAATTCAGTTGAATTAACCGAACTTTGTTGTGAAAACTAATGTTCACTTTTACCAACCGACTGAAATTCGAAATAACCGGATTTAAGTTGGCAAATAGCAAAAATTTTCTCTGTGTGTAACACAATAAAGAAAACCTCAATGCAAAATCTTGATTGGTAAAAAAATGGAAAAAATTGGAAAATTGCACAAAAAACTAAAATTTGTCTTGATATTTTACCAAAAAGGCACCAACATGTTAAAGTGAATTTGTGTTGTTTAATACGTTTTGTGTAATTAACACAAAATTTTGTTTATATATACACGCAGAAAAAAATGGGGAAATATTTTCGAAGTGATTAGTAATTATACAACTAAATAAGTTTCATGTAAGTTTTACAAATTTCTTGTAAAATATATGATATTTATCGAAATTAATTATTAGGCTTGTATATATTTTACAAAAATTTGTTAATATTTTACTGAAACTTTGTAAAACTAACTTGAAACTTATGTAGTTGTATAATTACTAAGCACTTCGATAATATTCCCAAAGTTTTTTCTGTGTGCATTAAAAAAAACCTCGAAAAAACTGTTTCTTTTAAAACCACTTGGCATATAATTTTTTTATAATAAAATGTGCCACTCGGGATTCGAACCATCTGATCTATCTCGACATGTTATACTTAATAGTGAAAAAACATAAATGACCTGCTTGCACAAAATGTTATTACTTTACAGCTTACAAAAAATCAAAAATGTGTAGTTAGAAAAGTACTTACAAGGGTTGAAAAAACTAATGAGTCTAAAAATAGATTTTCAAAAAATTTTGACATCATTGCTTTATGTACGATAAAAATAAGTACTAATGGGTAACACACTATTTTTTGCACTAAAATAATGGGAAAGTTAACTAGTCATTATTATTTGTGTGAAAGTAATTTAGAGAGTAAGCTGTTATCATTACTGGTAGTGAGAAAAGTAACAACATATAAATATTAAGCGATATAATATTAAAAGTTGAACTGTCATGGGTTTAATTCAGCAAACTTGTTTTTGGTTTTTTAAATCCCAAATTTTTTATACATTTTTTAGCCCTCTAACCTGCAAGCCCGCCTCCAGGCGGGGTATTTTAAATTGGCCATTAATGCACCAATTGAGAATTTTATAATAAAAAATTAAGCTATTAAGATAGAAAACCAAATTTACAACATATTTTGTGATGTAATTGTCTGTGTGCAGTGCACGGTTAGAAAGCGAGAAAGTGTTCAAGTTAAAATTTCGTAAATTTTGAAAAAAATAGAGATTCTGTAATAAACACAATTTTCAAAAATATTAAACAAATATTTATACTAACTAGAAATCATTGATAATACACAAAAAGTAAGATTGAAGCATAAGCTTTTAAAAAAGTCTTTTACTTTGGTCCAATGACATACAGGATTCTCATAGGATGCCTCTAAAAGACACCATATTAACTTGAAAACGTATGAACGGATTTTTATAGCATTTGATTATATTTAGTAGTAGTAGCGAAGCCTGTAAGTTTCATCAATATATTTTTAAGCTAACGCACTTTTTCGCTCAATTTCGCGTTTTTCGAAAAACGAAAATCACCATATCTTCTTAAGTAAAAGTACATAAAGTGTATTTTTTGGGCTGTATTTATATCTTGCTTTATATCGCCTAAACTTATATCTATATATCTATATATCGCCTAACGCATTCGTTTTATGGATAAGTTTTTGAAATTCGCTATTAAACTATTTCATATTGTTTATTTTTCGTGCCGAACACATGATATACATTTCATTGCAAAAAATCTTAGTCCGGTTTCAGGATTAAAAAGAAGATATATTTTCTCATCTCTCAGACAAAATTTTAATACATTGTACGTTATAGTAAGTAAAAGAAGAAAAATAGCACCTAGAACAAAAATTTACTCTTTTATATGAATATAAGATAATTTTATATCAACTTTTTGATTTTAATCAAATATTGTTTTGATTACTGCAGCTCTAGATCTAAAAGAAAAAGTTTAACTCTTGGCGACCTGTGACTAAGATTTTGTTTTTGGACATTTTTTGTTACTAATTTTGCGCTAATGGTTTTCAAAATATTTCGACTTGATTTTTGCTAAAGATGGGTGTTTTTTCATTATTCTTAAAATGTTAAAAAAAAAACCCAGGTTCGTGTACCACTAGGTCTAAAGGATTTATGGTGCAAATTTCAGCCAAATCGTATAATGCTAACCCACAGCAACCTGCTAACAAGTCCTTAATTTTCGAAATGTCTTTAATTATGAAGGAATTTGGTACTCAGGGAAAAGTTATGAGAAAAAACTTCATTGATGTATCACTTCATAAATATGATAAAGCTGTTTCAAAAATATGTTGAATAATTGATGACAAACGATTTATGAAACAATATCATAAATATGATGAAATTTTTTCTCAGAGTGTACTCAGCTGGGGAAAATTTTTTTTATTTTATTTTTTTTTTTACATTGAACCAACACTCAGGGGATGCCCCTACTAATGCATTGCATTGTGTTGATATCTGGAAAATAAGTTATGGGGAGGAGGAAAGAGGGAGTAGTGTTTGTGGACATTTGACTTGAATTTTTCTAAATTTTAATTTGCAGGGAAGACTTCCGCAGGCAGACAATTCCACATACGGCTAGTGCGACTGAAAAACGAATTTTCTCTGTAATGCGTTGTGCGATTTGCCGGGCTATAGACAACAAACGGATGAGATCTACTTGACAAGCGGGTAGTACAAACAGAGACCCGGTCCCTCGGTATGAGTCGGCTTATCTCAGCAGAACACTTCCCATGGTAATATCTATAGAACAAAGCCACACAACCCACATTCCGACGATGCTCAACGAGTCAATAGAGTTCGAAACCCTACAGTCGTTGATAAGCATCAACGCTCTCCGTTGTACACGATCCAGAAGCCCCAAAATAGACTTTGAAGCACCTGCCCATATATGGGAGTTATAATCCATCTTCGGCCGGATGTAGGTGGTATATATAGTAAGGAGATCAGGTGGGGTGAAGTATTTCTTACCAAGACACTTGATAAGAAATACTTCTTCTTTCGATATTTGAATAATGTGATCTGTCCAACGGACATCACACTGTATTCTCATGCCCAAAACATCAAGAGTATCTGAAGCCTCAATAACGATCCCATCCATATATATTGTTTTGCCATTATTTTTGTTTTAATATCCCATTGTATAGCATTAAGATATAAGAAACAGTAAACGAAGCGTATGAGTAATTGGAAATAAAGATTATGTATACGCCTTGTGTTATTTAAAGCCATAAACATTATTATTATTATTTTGATATTATGTGCATATTTGAATTAACTCTTTTTAAACTCTGATTAATTGTTGTTGTATTAATTTGAATGAGTCGTTCCAGGTAAAAAGCAAAAAACATTATTCTGAAATATTATTTAACGAACAACGACAACAGCAGCAGCAGCAAAATTTGTCATAATAACTAACACCTTATTATTTGTTTTAAAATTTGTTCGTATCCAAACAAACTTGTATTCGTTTTATTTGAAGGTGTTAAAATGCATTAACATAATGATTCAACAACAATAATGTCAGTAATACTCGAGAGTACACAATTTATATTTGTACACTGATAAAAAGAAGTTAGTTCAAAAGTCTGTTAAACGGGTTCCAATTTAGTGGAACTAATTTTTTTCTGTTGTTACCGTTTAAATTTGTTATTGTAGCTAAAGTTATCTGATTTTACCGCAAGAACAAATATCATCCGTATTTGAACTAATTTTACGACCAAGAAATTTAGTAGTTCGTGATTCTCAAATTTACAAATATTGCCGGTTAATTTAAACCACAACTGTTTTCAAACCATTATTTTTTGTGATTCTGCTAATAGTCTCACTTGTAGATGGCGTTATTTTCTCATATTTTTTTATTTTTTAATCATAAAATGGGCTATATCTCGGAAACTAAGCGAGATAGAGCAAATTGGATCAAAAAAGCGTTACTTGTTTATACACTCGGTAATATTTCTGAACCTGCCTCTGGTCAGATCGAGAAAGAAATTTTAGCAGAAATTTTCTATCAATTCAGCTCAAAAATTCTGTTGATTTAACTAAATTCTTACTTAATTTAACAACAACTGTCAAGTCAAATTTAGTTCTTCTAAAATTTTGGCCACTTTAGTTTAGCAGACTGTGATTCTCAACTTCACTGAAAATTGTGGTAGCGCAAATTCAGGTACTAATTTCTGTTGTCGTAGTTGAATTTTCTTTCGGACTTTTTTTTTTAGTGTATTTATAAATATTTTGATGTTTGTTATTCATTATTCCATCCCTTTACATTTCACAAATTAGCCATGTCACGAGCATCAAAAATTTAAATAAACGTACTTTTTGAAACTTAAATCACAATAATACACTCATAGAACAAAGTTAGTAATCCAATTTTGCAAGTTTTAAATTAATTTCTAGTTCAAATTAAGATTTTATTTAAAAACGTTGCAATTTTAACTTGATGAAATACAAAATTTTAACTAATTTTTTTTCTGAATTTACTAAAGAGGTTGCTAAAGAGGTTGTTGTAATGCGATGTTTGCGTTTCAGTATTTGTGCATTTTGTTATATTGTGTCAGTATATAAAATAGACAAGTGGAGTGGTTAGAAAAATATTTAATAACATTTATGCAAATGTTTTATTATAAACTAATTAAAAATAAGACTAAGTATAAAAAATATTCAAGAGTTTTTTAAAAAAAGAAAAAATGGAAAGATTTTTTCAGAATAGAAGGACTATATTAAGTGGTTTTTGTGTTTATAAAATGATTTATAAAAATTAATTTAAAAAATAAATTTCTTTTAACAATGAACACCTTAGCTACAGTCATCGCTGTGCGACCGTGGCTTAACTCGTTAAGAGGTGAGATTACGATGCATAGCTTGATGCTAAGGCAGTGAGTTTGAATACCAGTGTAACACCAAAAAAAGTAAAAAAGTTTTTCATATAGAGAAAATTAACAATATAAAATACTTTGTTCAATTGACACATACATTAACCACTGACGAGTCCCAGGAGGGGGACGAAACTGCGGCAGTCTGGTGTATCCCTTGTGTCCGTAAAATTTTTCAATAAAAATGTTTTCTTCTTCCTGTAAAGAGACTAACTAAAGTAATATTCTACAGGAATTAATTAAAAATTAATTACGATTGTCATTATCTGACGATTGCAAAACACTTTCTAAGATATTGAAATCTTTGAAAAATCAGTGCGGTTTTAATTAATTTTTACTTATTACACCCTCCACATACTGTGATGATGGTATATATTAGTTTGTCATTCTGTTTGTAACGCATCGAAATATAGGCCTAAGACCTATATTTTTTTTTGAACCATGTATTTTTATGTACCCACACGAATAAAACGCGAAATACGAATTATGGGATCCTTTTGTTCAAAGTTTTTAACCCCTAAAATGGAATTGGGCAGCTAAAAATAATATAGTTGTTTTCTTTTCTTCTTCTCCACAACACAGCCTAATTTCATTGCGATCTAAAGGTCCTCGTCGGAATACCTCCCTTGCTTGTTTTTTTCCTTGTAAACCATACCAGTTCTATTTCAGCGGGTTTGACTCTTAGGCAGTTTTCCTTTGACAAATGTTTCTTAAGTGCTGTTTGCTGGATATCAGTGATTTTTTAAGGAAGATATCCCCTTATAAGTTCCACAATATCGATAGAGAATTTCACATGTATTCCCGTCCCCCACTACGTCTAAAATCAATATATATATGACGTACTTGCAATAAGAGCCTCTGATCTAAAACTATCCTCTTTTACCATTCCCTCTCTTTACCATGTTTTCTGTCCATTAGTGGGATTGACTCCGTTCACATTCCTTTCAGTTGGTCGAAAATTATATTGACTGCAAGGATCCAAGGAATACAGCTTCTTGCCTGTAGCCGTCATCTTTTTGCCATCTCATCTCTTTAGTATTTTTTTCATCCATAAGGTAAATTTGTGCACATACTTTTCAAGGCTTCAATGATCGATGATATGTTGAGGTTGCTAAAGGCTTCTTCTATCTACAAAAAGGATTTTCACTTGTGCAAAAAAAACCACCTTCATTCGAAGCTGTTTCCAACTACGTTCCTTTAAGGATGTTGAAGTATGGTAAAACTATCGGCCAAGAGAGTACTCATGTAATAATAATAAAAGCTTTTGCCTATTTATTTGGTGAGATCCCAGCAATGAAGCCTGATAGATGGAATCTCCGTTTCTTGGATGACAATGTTGATGCTGTTTGCAAAAATGGAAGGACGCATGATTTAGCGAGAAATTATTTTTCTCTTATTCTTTCAAAGTTCATTTTGGCAAAGCCTAAACATAAGTTTTGGTTTAACCAGGCTCGCAGAAATACAGTCACATCCTAAGAAGAAGAATTCAGTAATTGACGAGTGAATAGGAAGGACAACACTGAACTGTTACGCTATCATTCAATAACTAAATTTATTTAGACGTAACAAGCTCCTACACGAACAACGTCTATGTGTTAATTCGTCATTCGTTAAAAGAGTAAAGGATAATGTTAGTTCCTCTATCCCAACTCTTATAAAGGATGACATATTATTCACTGACCCGGTTGATAACGCCACCATTTTGGCTGCATTATTAGCAGGACGTTAAATTCTGTTGTAGAGTAATCAAATACTGCCCGAGCTCGAAAATGTATCACATCTCTTGCAGAATGAAACAGCGTACACTGATGGCATATCAGAACTAGTACTGAAACAGGGCTCTTCGACGTTACACAGCGTCCACTGGCAACACTTAGTGTCATGCAGGTATAATTTCATAGTGTTTGGAAGGTTGCCAATATCCAGCCAATTCCCAAAATGGTACGGCTAACAACTGACAAATACCACCCAATTCCAACCTGCTCTGCCCTGTCGAAGATTGTAAAGAACATGATTAATTACCATCTAATTAATTACCTAGAGTTCAACTCACTTTTTAATGATTGACATCGTAGAAATTGTTCTACGGCAGACCAGATGTCGTTTCTATCAGAGCGTTTTAGTCGGTTCATCCACAAATTTCGTAAGAGCAAAGTGGTTGGTCTTGATATTTCAAAAGCTTGATCTAGTGTGGCATAAGGTCCTAGCATTAAAGCTTATTGATTTTGGTGTCGGTGATGACTTTTCTCGGTTCTGATCTGAGAAATCGCACTTTAAGAGTTGTTGTAAATGGCGTACCATCCGATAAGTTTCAGTTAAATTAAGAGGCACAGTAGTACCCCCTTTCTGTCGTCGACTTTCTCGGTCTAACTTCCAATCCTGTCTACTCTTTTGCAAATGACAGCAAATGAGGTTAGGGCACAAGGCATCACACACTAAATCAGGACCTAATTACAATCTGCGAGTGGGATAGGTTCGATTTTAATGCACGCAAGAGCTAATGATGTTTGTTGATCCATATGACCGGTGGATCATCAATGTCAATTGTGTGCATGGACGTTGGCGCTCATTAATTACAATAGGTCACCCAGCTCTTCTGAATTCGTTAGAGCATTGTCGGAATGTTTGTTTAACATTGTTCTGTCGATACTACAGTGGGAGGTGTTCTGTTAATATAAGTGACCTTATCCCAAGGGCCAGTGATTTTGATCGTAACACACGCTTGTCCAGTAGTTTTCATCCGTTTGTGGTGAATAGTTCAGTGGATCATACAACGCATTACAGGCAGAATCCATTTATTAGTCAAACCAACTGGAATAAACTCCCCACAGACGTCAATCCCAACACTTACAATTTAGAGAAATTCAAGGCAGATATACATAAACACTAAATCCTATTTTCTCCTCTCCTCTCCGTAACCTATTTTCCTGTTATCAACACAATTCACTCCATTCATAGGGGGCATCCCTATTAATGGAGTGATTTACTGCATTCTGGAATTATTATATTTTGAGACTATTTGCCAAATTCTGTTGCAGAATTCAGATACTAAGAATTATTGCATAAGAGACAACTACTTCACAACACAAAATTTCAAATTCCTCTCTTTCATTGATAAGAGCTGTTATTTATTTGTTTACTTAAACAATAATTAACAATAAACAATTGTTGATGTAACTCCCTACTAACAAAATAAAATCATTTAAATCTTTTAAGAAAACGAAAACATTACAGACGTACACACTCAAAAATACTAAACCAATGGTTTATACTCTGAAACCACAAATTCTCATTGCATGGTATGATTTGTTTGGATTGTGTAAAAATGTGCCATGGGAGCTTTAAAGAATGAATCAACCTGTCAAAAGGCTCGTTAACGCCAACAGCATTTTTACGGTTGCAACCTTAAAAATCGAAAATGATTGCCCCTCGACATATTTAACGTTTCAACAACAACGAAAAAGCCAACATTAAAACACATTCACAGACACACACGTCTTGAAATAGAGGAATGCCAGAGGGGCCACCAAACAAAAATATTTACAATAAAACCAAAAAAAAAAAATTAAATTCATGGTAGAAACTAAAAAAAAAAAAATATCTCAAAAAAACATGTTAACAAATTTTAAACGTACGAAATTTTCATTAAATATTATTATGCTCTTTCTTCATTTTATTGTTGTAGTTTTAATCTTGTTGTTGTTGCTGACCTGGCGCCAAGAAATTCAAATCGTTTCTTTGGCTTTTTTCTTAACTTTTTATGTTGAGGGCTTTGAAAATATCGCTGCAAATGCACATTCGAATGTATGCCAGCAATCTCCTCATTGAGCTGAGTTTTGTTGCCACTACTACTGCTGGTTTGTGAAGCTCTTTGTACAACTACTACTGCTGCTGATGATGTTTTTTTTTTTTTTTTTGTTCAGGCAGCCAGTGATCATCAATGTATTTCATAGCTGGTTATCTTATTGTATTGTCTTTCTTTCACATTTTTGTGAATGGTATGTGAGTACCACACACGCCACATATGATAACAACAGTCCACGTTAAATGTTATAATACCTAAGCATTAGTTAACTTTTAAATGTGACGACACAGTGGGTTAAAGAATTATAAGAAAATCAGCTAAAATAATTTATGAGAAGAGTTTCTAGAGCAGGTTTAATTTCCAGAAAGTTTTGCAAACAATTGAGAACTGAAAAAGTTCCTTAAAAAGTCTTTGAGTTCAAAAGTCTTTGAGTTCAAAGAGTCGTCAATTTAGTTATCTAGTAAGAGGAACGCGTCAGGCAGCACATAGGAACATATCACATATGACGTGACGTCTAAACTGAACTGGACTGCATTGAGTCTCTTAATTGGATCGGCAAATGCAACAGGGTAACCCTAAACTTGGTTCTTTAACATGAGTAGCATGTTCTTGAACATGAGTAGCATGACTAGTCTTCAAAAACTTTAATTCCATGGAGAACCCACTTTATATATTTTGGAAATTTTCAATTCCGTACAGAGCACGATGATTGGCATTATGAGGATCCTCCAAATTAAGGACTACATGGGACTCCAAAAAATTTTATTTGTATTTGGGGCATGTGGCCTTTATAATTCACTCCCAATACTTCTGTATTAAAACATTCCATTGTTTTTAACTTCAGCCGACTCTGAGTCATTCCGTGCTCATTCATCTAATTAGGTTGCCATGCAACTGCCCGAATACCATTAATCAGACCCTATGCCAAGAGATAAATCACTCCATCAAGTAGAAAGTCTAAAAGACTACTTTCCCCTGCAGCTTCTAAAAAAGAGTGTATTACATAGAAGCCTCAACTTCTATGAGTGGTTTCCGAGCCAATGCTGACAGCCACTATATCCGATATTTCCACTATGTTGACGATTATCGATGATAGGAGGTTACGCCCAAACTAAGCGGCATCCTCCCCTATTGCAATCTACTCAGCCTGGATGACGCAACACTGGTTTGTTAACTTCTAAGCCTATTTCAGACCGAGCTCAGTACAATAGACCTTAAGCCACACTTGGTTGTCAAGCCTTGACCCGTCCTTGTAGTAGTTGACGCACACTGACACTACACTTTTCTGTTTCCAGTCCAGTACGATAACTCACAAGAAAAACACACAGTGGTGTAACCCGGAGATCTTAATGAAACATGGATATGTTGTAAGGGACAAAAAACCATGGAACAAACACATTTTTTTAGATGCGCAAGCTCATGTTTAGGGTATCAGATGTGGGGTCAAATCTGATCACATTTTTTTGTTTTTTTGCGTTTTTCAATGGTGGTTTCAAAGGATATATATACATATTGGATATCAAACGAGAGGTATGTCTATGTCAAACAAAAAAATTTTGAACAAACTTCAAACTCAAATTAGATTGCGCTAGTATGTTCCTTGGTAATTCTTTTTGCTTTTGTTCTCTCTATCCCCCTATCCAAGTTTCGTTAATAGTTGTGGGTTTCACCACTGTGTAGTTTGCTTGTCATTTGTTGAAAAAATTATGCTTTGGCCTTTTTTGATATGAGGCAATTCACTTGCTGTCCATCTCAGTATTGGCGATACGAATTATCAAATAATTGTTAATAATGAAGTTTATTGTTGATCTTAAAATTGTATGTGATTAATAAGATTTTATTACTCTACAAAATAAAGTCCTTGGTCTAAATTCTGTTTTGGCAGACCTAACTTCTCAAAAAAGTTTTTGCTTATGTTGATAGTTTCATTAGCGCTGATTCCATACGGTTGTCGTTAGTTTAAAGAAATATTAACCTGATCAGTAGTATAACATTGTCCACATACACTACTACCTATTTCTTTCCAGTTTTCAAAAGGGAAGAAAAAAAACCTTCTTGTTAAAAAAATCTTCTTTTCACTTCCTTTAACAGTTTACAATACCGTTCTTGGAGTGTTTTATTCAGGCTTTATACATTAGTTTTGTCGTATGGCTCAAAGATGCAATTGGACAAGCAGTTCAATCAATATCGGACTGTAAAGACTGGCTGTGCGGATTATAAGACTGGTCCTACGGACAGTCTTGGTGTATTAAAAGTCTTAAATTCCAATAAGATCTAAATGTGTATCGCATCAGTGGGCTTAATTTATTGACAGCGGATCAATCGGTTGGAATATGCGATGTTAACGGATTCCGAGTTTCTTTGGTGTAATTGTTTAATATGGGTCAATGTAAATTGCGAGATTAAAATAAGGTTGATGCATTTGGATATTATCGGCTCTTAAACCTATAAAAAATTTTGTAATAATGATTACGAAAGCTACCTACACAGAGACAATTCGTTGGACGATTTTTAATGAAATTTTCTTTACTTTATGAAAAGCTTCATAAATTTAATGAAAACTTTTCATTAGTCGCATGAAATTTTAAGTAAATTATATTATTTTTTCATTATATTTGATGAAAAACTGCATTAATTTGATGAAAAGCTTCAATTTACTAGTTTCAGTGACAATTCATGGATTTAAATAGGCTTGCCAGATATGTTTTTTTCATTATTCCCAAACAAATCAAAAAATATCCGCAAATCGAAAAGCGATTAGTACTAGAATACTGTACTAGTACTAGTATACTGTACTAGTACTAGCATGCTGTACTAGTACTAGCATACTGTACTAGTACTAGTATACTGTACTAGTACTAGCATGCTGTACTAGTACTAGCATACTGAACTAGTACTATCATACTGTACTAGTACTAGCATACTGTACTAGTACTATCATACTGTACTAGTACTAGGATACTGTACTAGTACTAGCATACTGTACTAGTACTGGTGTAATATACATATGTTTTTTCGACCTTTAATTTTGCAAGGCCATATTCTTTACGGCGTAGATTATTTTTTAGGACAATATCCTAATAAAGAAATATAGTGTATGGCCTCGAACTTGAATAATTTTAATTTTCATTAATATACATTAATTCATTAATATATATTAGAAATTAATATATTGTGAAGAAATTTTTCATGTGCCGTCCACGGTTTGGAAGCGTGAATGCGTCAAAATCAAAATTTCGTAAAATTTCCAAAAATAATTATTTTTGAAAAAACATAGTTTTAAAAAAAATTTAAAAAACCAATTTAACTTAACTACAAACTCTTTATAATGAAATTTAAATAAGGTTGCAGCTTTATCTTTAATAATAAGTCCTTACTTTGGTCTGAAGACATATAGGATTTTCATCTAAAGGACATTGCCTTAACTTATAAACTAATAGATAGGATTTTTATGAAATTTTTGCCAGAAAGAAGACATTAAGTAATAGTAGCAGAACATTAAAGTTTAAACAATATAAATTGAAGTTTAGGTACTTTTTCGCCTAATTTCGCTTTTTCCAAAAAGCGAATATCGTCATATCTTCTGAAATAGAAGCAAAAAAAAAAAAATTATTTTTGCATTGTGGTTACATATTGGTTAAAGCAATAATGCATATCCAAAACTTCTTTTTTATATGCGTTAGTTTTTGAGATGCAACCTAAAGAATTTTTTCTCATATCGCCTAAAGTAGACAACGATAAAATTTTTTTTATTTTAAAACCCTAGTAAATAATATGACTTTAAGTAATATGACTTTAACTTGATTGATTTTATTGTAAATCTATATGCAATAAAAATATTTATTAGAAATTTGTAATATCCCCAAAATTTCCCCAAACTATTTTTGAAGTCCCCAAAAAAATCACGTCCCCAAATGAAAATTTTTGTCCCCAAAACCAACAAAAAATCCCCAAATTTGGGGACATAACCCGAAGTCTGGCAAGCCTGGATCTAATGCTAAAATTCATTGATATCATGCAGAGAATTCTCTTAGTATAAGGGATATTGTTTTTCATCTGATAACGAGGAACTCAAGTGAATGTCTGTAACCGACCCTTACTATAGTTTCAGGGAAAAATTCTCCAAATGATAAAGGACTGCAATATGTACATTCAGAGAAATTACTTTAGAAAGATTTGGATATAGTCAATTGCATGTAAATGAAAAAAATTAATTGGAACTTTGTTGAAAACAAATTGTACATCTAGAACACCAGTGTCTTTTCAGCCCACTGTGCTTAAAGAGTAGTCACCACCTAATGCAGAACTTAAAAAAACCTTAAGTAAACAACAATTCCTATAAAATATTCTTTAGCAAAACAAAAAATAAAGAAACTATAACCAAACGCTAAATGATTATGTATGAACAAATCTCTACCACACCGAAATTTAGAGGTGCAAATATGTACGAACCCGAACCACTATTTAGAGGTTTTAAAAGTGATCATTCACACAAAAAATTATGAACGAATTCACAAAAAAAAATATGTATAAAAAAATGGATCCTGTATTAAAACAAGCTGAGAATAACAGAAATAATGATGATCAAGACGATCATAATAATGATGGCCATGATGAAGATGCTGTTACGGCTGATGATGAAGTGAAGGTGAATCGTTCACTTTTTTCCCATGTTATGTGTGTGTTTTTTTTTTAATTTTTTTTTCCATTTCAAAATTGAAATGAAAGGAAATGAAATATTTGTCTGGTTGGCATGATCACACAAAGTTATCATTTTATTTGAAACATCCAAAAAGAAGACTTCAGTTGTTTTTGCTGTTGTTGTTGGTTTCTTTTACAGAATTAAATAAAGGCAATCAACGCATTCATGTATAAAATAAAGAAATGAATCGAATGAGTATTGGACTTTTTTTTCCATCTTCTGAGATTTCATACTGCGGTGTTTTTTCAAGATCCATATCTTAAAGTTCCGAATTGTGTGAGTAGTATGCGTTATTAAAATTATTGGATTTAAAACATGGTAAAGGTTGCCACTGATTAAGTTCGTTTGTTTGTTAACTTAAGAGATGAAAAAAAAGAAGAGGTGATCAATGTTATTACTTATATGCATATGTTTACACTATGATTCAAATGTATAAGTGATTTCGAAATGAGAATAGTTTCTGTCCGACCGAAGTTACACTTTTTATCCAAAGACTACAGACCGAAGTTACACTTTTTATCCAAAGCCGATGCCGAACATTTGACAAATTTACAATAATCGGACTAAGCCTAAGATTATACACAAAACAGCCCAAACCACAATTCACACACAATTCTGAGTACGTGATCGCTTTTGCTTTAATGCGGTTAAGTACACTCAAAAAAAAAAGTTAATAAAGTCAGCAAAAATCTACCTAAGATGTGTCTTTCGCTTTAGTCTGCTATCTCCTGTATATTTGTTTGCAATTTGACCACACTAAATTATTAATCTCTATAAACATATAGTTTACAAATACACATTTAATCTTTATTAAATTTAAATATTTTATTTTGTCTTTTATTTAATTAATAGACAATTACTTTAACACGCCGTTGACAACGCAAAATTTAAGTTGTTTCAATCCACAATTTTGTTTTATGTATGAAAATCAGATACAAAAATCTTCCATGGTTGATTTTTTTTATATGTCTTACTAGAGTTGTACTTTTTAGTATTATTTTCCTCGTCACTACTACATGTCGAAATGCCGCGACATCTAATTCATTCTGCGTATATCTTTCAATCTGGTTGTCGTCCACACTATTAATGTGTTAATCAGCACAATTTTTTTAGCTGAATAACTTAGTCAAACATTAGTAAAATATTAGTTAAACATTAGTTCAAAGTGCTCTATAAGCATAACTAAAATTTTAGCTGAAAACATAATTTCAGCAAAGTTTTGCTGTAAAATAGTATACCTGATTTACAAGACGTTTTACTAACTTTTCTACTAACTTATTTTGTTTAAGAGTACTTGAACAGGCATCATATTTTTAAAAATCACTTGAGACCACTTTCTACTACTAGCTCTAAATCGGTTGGTGCCTCCAAAACATTCGATGTAAAGTAAATCTGTTTATCAGACCAAACCTTTTCTCTGGATGTTCTTTAACAATTCGAAGAAATCAAAAATTTCGAAGAGGATGTTTCAGTATGACAATTTCTCGAATATAATTCTCTTTCTCTACGAAGATAGTGGAAAGTCTGAGGCACATATACATAAACTGTACACTAATGGGTTCACGATTTTCATAGCCTAAGGTGTCTTTTACACCAACATGCTTTGTCAATGTAAACTAAAAGAGGAGCATCATTGATATCCGAAATACTGTGATTAAAAAGATTAGACTCCGAAAAATTCTATAATCTAAAGAAACTAAATCTACAACCCAAGTTCAGGAATCGAACAATAATTACCAGCCTAACCAGAATAACTCATCTTCCACCCGAATTACGATACCCAAAAGTTATTGGCCCTTAAAAAGACTCCAATATGGAGATTCTAATTAAAGGAGGTGGAATGCAGGTGGTGACAGCTTCTGACATAACCTCTATAGAAAAAAACAAGAAGAATAACTTCTTATACCGCAAGCACTTTGTCCAAACCCCATAAACCTAAACACGAAGGATTTTTTACGGATTATCATACACAGAGTGAACTTTAGTGGACGATGAATAATAAAAATTTTCGGTAAACTAATGAAACTTTGGTTTCTAAAAATTAATGAAAAGCTTCAAATATTTTTTATGAAACTAGTTTTTTGATAAAACTTCTTCATTGAGTGAATGAAACTTTTAATGAATAAAATGACATTTTTCATAAAATGTTATGAAATCTTTCGTTAGTTTAATGAAACTAGTTTTTTAATGAAACTTCTTCATTAAGTGAATGTTCATCGTTAAGTGAACCAGCGTTGGCAGAGCGTTGGATTTTTGAAGATTTAAATGCTTTGCAACCCCCAAAATTATAACACCGGACGTTGATTGTACGTTCCTTTCTTACAGAGTTGGCAAAGCCCTCGGGAAACGAAATTGCCAACATTGGCAAAACCAAATAATAGGTGGACTAAAAATATATTTTCGAAAATAAAATTTAAAAAAAGTTCATTTAAAATTTGTTTGCTCCTACCTGGACTTTTTGAGAAAATTTTGCGAACAGTCCACAGTTTTAACCTCTCTGCTGAGTAAGACGTATAGAATCGTTTTATCAAAACTCTCAATTCTGTACACGTCCACTCTACATATGGTTTTTTAATTTCGACGCAACAGACGAAGGTTTTTTATATTTTGACTACGCAGTTAACTAGTTATATAAAATAGGCGATTTAACGAGGAATCGATCTGTGTCTTAGTCAGCTGTTTTTCAAATTAAAATTTTTTTAATTCTTTTAAAACACTGGGCTATAGACAAATTTGCTCAAAAAGGGTCCAATTTTCCTCACTGTGTGTGGCCACCAGATTGGCAGCCGCGAGCTCTGCCCACTGAGCTAACGAGACTTGATAGCTTAAAACGTAAATAAATCAAAACAGCTGGCTAACAGTTGGTTGTGCTAGTTTGCCAGCACTGGTATAACGTTTGTTGGAAGTAACTTGAAAACGCTGTTAAATAAAAAAAAGTTGGTTTAAAAAACATTTTTTACATACAATTTTGCAATTTTTTTTTTCAACAAAAAGTGTGTTCGATTACTTTCCCAGTAAAGTCCAGTAAAAATTACTCAGTAACAAAATCACAGAGAGTAAGACAAATTTACAAAAAAGTAAACGAACGGAAAATTTGTAAGAATTGGTAAAATATATAAAACAGCTGATTTTAAATACCAAATATTAACCCATTAATGCCTGACCCCCGATTTCATTGTCCAATATCGATGAAATTTCACACATTCTTTACTTAAGGTTCTGAAAGTTATTTGATATAATTTTTTTTCGATTTCCCATACTTGGGACTTATGAATTAACCACTGATATAAAATAATTCCTCTGTGGTTTTTTAATTAAATTATTTTGTTATGCTCTTTCATGTAAAACTCTTCATTTTTACTTGAAAATAATCGATATTTCAAGCAAGGGTACTTTATAAAACTGTAAAATACGTATTTTAATGGTCATGTCATGAATTCATACCCGTAGCCCAAGTGAGTGGTCCTACACAGCTACAAATTTTTTGCACTTTAAAGAATACCTAACACTATTAGCCAACAATAAAGTTTTCCGATGTGTCGCGTCAGAGGCAATTTGAATTCTTTCTTTCAATTTTTCAGAATATGTAAATTTGCAGACAATTAATCAGATAATTACCAACCCCCAATTTTACACCAAAATTTTCCTAAAGTATTTTTATCCTTTCTCCACCTACCTGTAAAATCAATTTGATGCAACTCTTACCTGGCTTTAGCTATACATTTTTTAAGATGGCTCCTTTTTGGGTATTTAAATACCCAATAGGCAGGAATGGGTTAAAAAAAAAATCAGCTGGTCATTATGGAAAAGATATAAGTTAATTGAAATTGTCGACCAGAAATAATTTAGAATGTTTTTTAATTTCTTCCATAGTTAATTGTTTAATATTTTGCACTTTAAATCCATAGACAATTAAAATTAAATTTAATATTTTACTAAAAATACAAGCATATTTTTTCAATCATATGTTTTTTTCTTCTTACAAATTCTTACTGGCAAAAATATATCCAGTAAAAACTTGTAAGTTTTTTGTCAACGACCTGTCACTTTACTCTCTCTTCTTACTATTTTTTACTGAGTATTTGTGTAAACGAACACCTTCCAGTAAAAACTTTTACAAATTTGTACAAAGTTTTGCGGAAGCGAACACACTTAAAGTGTTGTACATTTTTTAGAATCAATTAAAATCACTTTTTACTAACATTTGCAAAGCGTTCTAAAGGGTTTTGGCAGTGCTTTAATTTGAATTTCTGCCAATGGTTCTAAAAATAATGCCCTTTGCTTGATTTTTATGAAAATCTGAAATTTTTGGCTGGGTTAACTTTAATACATATAAAAAACGACATTTTTAATAATATTTTTGGAAAATTTTCATTATTTAATATCTATTGAATATGTCAATTGCATACGTTGAATTTCAAAAATTTGGCGATGTGGAAGTCTTAACATTTTTAAATATATTGAAAACAATCACAAAAAAATAGATTAGATTTGCTAAAAATCAGCTCACTGATGTTCAGTAAAACAATTTTGCAGATATTAATCGTTAAAAAATACGCTGTGGAAACAAAAAGTTCACACAGATAACAGACTTCGTTTGTGATAACTATTGCAACCAAAAATAAGCTAGAGCTTGTTTTTTATTTGAAAGGATAGAACTATTTAGATTGAACACAAGTTCTGATCTTAAAATTATGAACATTTTAAGTTATATATTTGTTAGAGCTTTTTTTATTTTTTGATATTTGCTTATTTAAGCATTTTTTTGACTTTTTTCTTAAAAAATTAAACTTAATTTAGCTATTTTCTTTTAAAATAGGACTTTTTTGTTTTTATTTTGCAATCGGTATTTAGAAGTTTTTTTAATTGAAAGCTGAAAATTTATTGTTACATTTGATAAACCAAATTGGTTTCTCAAAATATTTTTTTAAAGCATAAGAAAAACAATATCTCTATTGCAACTTTGTTTGACTGGCGAAGTTCCAGGGTATACATTTTTTTTGCTAGCGATTTTTTTTTTGAAAAAATTAAAAAATTTTTAATTTAATGGATTTTTTTCATTTCAACGGATTTTTTTAATTTCAACTGCTTATTTTAATGTTTTCGAGCTTTTTCTAAGCGCTTTTAACAATATTTTAGATCTGTTTTTTGGTTGCCCTAGAGATAACAAGCATTCGATTAAAACAACTGAAATTTTTGCATGACAATAAAATTTCGATAGTCTCAATAGAAATTTGGTAATAACTATCAAAAAATTCTGTAGCTACTACACTGAGAGAAGTCTCTGCATGATATCAATGAATTTCTGCATTAGATCTATGAAATGTCACTGGAACGCGTTCATTGAAACTTTTCGATAAATTAATAAAATTTTTGATAAAATTTAATGAAAAATTTCATTTTATTTATTAAACATTTAATACGATTAATGAACAAGTTTCATTAAAACTAGATTCATTAAAGCTATGAAGCTTTTTCATGAAATTTAAGAAATTTTTCATTCACATTGTGAAGAAAATTTCATTAGTTTAGTGAAAAAATTTCATTAAAACTCATCCATCGAATTCTCTCTTTGTACCGAACCATTAATTTGTCTACATATACAGTAGAGCGACTCACCAAAAAAAGTGCTCGATGTACCATCCTAAAAATGAACCTTGGACTTTTTTAAGATGACATTTAAAATATTACGGCTCCAGCTTTGACCTCTCGTGAGCTGGACCATTTTGAAAATGAGAATCATGTATGGATGAAAAAATGATCCACGACTTTTTGGCGGCATATTCTTTTTTTAATTTGCGAAAAAAATATGCCGCCAAAATGTAGTGGATCATTTTTTTTTTTCTTTCTTTAGTCCTATTTTCATAAATTCGCTATCATATTAGAGTTACCACAAAATTGCATTTATGTATATTCCAGAGCAACGTGTAAAATGCATCTAATTTGCAAAAATCTAAATTATTCACATACAAAGATGATGTACTTGGCAAAAGATAAAATTTGATACCCATATTGCCCTATTTAAAACGAAGAGTTACCACCCCATTGCATTTTTGTCAAAACGCGAACTAAGACGAATTTCAAAAAAAGCTGAGACCCGTATTTAATTAAATCGGCTAAAGATTAAAATATGTTAATTTGGCATTTTTATTACAAACAACCCGGAACAAAAAATTCAAAACCCGTTTTTTTTACAGAATATACTTAAAAAAATGACATGGATAATCGTCCTTGGACAAATTTTATATACAGTTGGACGCGCCTTAAAAAAACCTTTCTTATGATACCCATATTGTATATGTTGGTAAGGAAACAGATTCTTAAATTAATAAAACATGCAAAAATTTACCCTTTTTCAAAATGGTCCAGCTCACGAGAGGTCAAAGCTAGAGCTGAAATATTTTAGATGTCATCATAAAAAATACCAATGTTCATTTTGAGGGGGGTACACCTTGCACGAATTTCGCTTCCATACAACTTGAGTCGCTCTAATATAAAGTTGCTACGACTGAGTCTGATTTCTGGGTATTGTAGCGAATTCTTAAAATACAAAACATGCCATACTTTTTGATCATAATGTAAATGGATTGAAAACACTCGTTTTTTATAAATTTTATTTAGACCCAACAACAACAAAAAAAAAGATCGACGTGTGCCTTACATATTCCAGCTTATTACTTGCTCGAATACATACGTTGATATTTCACTAACTAACGGAGACAGGGGCGTATTTGATGATTTAACAACGTCGCGCCAGACGTCTGTAAATGTAAGAAAAACGTTGTTAAACGCTTGTAGGTAAAGCGTTATTTTATCTATCCACTAACTATTTAAGATTTTATGGGATAACAGCAACAGCGGACTCACATTCTTGGGTATATGAGAATTTAATAGACCTAAAATAGTTAATAGTTCACCATAACCATTACTAAATTACAAAAACAAAAAAAAAAACTCATCATTAACTTTTATTTGGTAATTTTTTGTTGCCCAAAAAAACAAGCTAAATAAAAAAGAGTTACCACCATAAATAATCTTAAGTTATGGTCAGTTGGGTGCAATCAAACATTTTAGTCACATCTTTAAAGACTAATTAAAATAAATGCCTGTAATGCACAGGTATTAAAATATAAATGTTTTCTTTTGTTTGCTGCAATGGTTTTTAGGGAATTGGCCATAAAGAGGACCAAGAAATTATAAATTGTGGCCAAAAAAAACCAAAAATGTTTATAAATGCGAGAAAAATGTCAATAAATACAACAGTTTCATAGCAAAGCCAAATAAGACCTACCAAATTCACTCAATTTATGTATTTTTTCATTAATTTGAGAGCACACAAATTTATATAGGAACCCATATTTAGGATGACCAGGTGTAGCACGACAACTTTAAAATTTATATTTTTTTCACATTAAAATCTAAACTCAATAGAGATAATTTAAACTAAGAAATGCATTTGGGTTTACAACACAATTTGTTGGCAATGAAATGGTTCGGTTGCAATAATCGATTTTTTCATTTGTGACCACCTAATTTTATTTAAATCATTTTCTCTGCCGTCGCTTTAAACAAGACCTACTTTTAAGGTCTGCGTGCAGAAAAAAAGACACTTTTGAATATGTTTGCAGGTATTTATATACACTACAAAAAAAAATTTAGTTGAGCATTTGTTGTATACACTCCCTGAGTGCTTTAAAAATATGTAGTTGTTTGGGTTGTAATACAGTTTCTTTATTTTTAATGCAAATGTCATCCATTTGTAGAACAAATTAAATTTTTTACTAACATGGTTCATTTAAAAAAACAAACCACATCAAATGACTGTTTTATGATTTTACATTGATTTTTTACAGTTGTTTTTTGTCAAATGAAAATGAAAATTATTCAAGTTCGAGGCCATACTCTATATTTCTTCATTAGGATATTGTCCTAACAAATAACCTATAGAGTTTTTTGTTTTCAAATTTATTATTTGACCCTTTCAGGAATGTATTGATAGATCTATTTCGGGAATTTTCTAGGTTCCCATCATCAGAACACGTTTTGAAAGCGGTAACAATCCCATGCCAAACATCAAACATTCATAAGAACTAGTTTACTCACTACATGAGAACTAATATACATATGAGTTTGAAGTTCAAGATTATAACCATTGATCAAAAATAAATTGAAAACTTGTTTGATGTGCAAGGTCCACCTCTGGTGGATATTCAATACACGTTTTTTGTTTTTCTCTCCTTTTTATATTTTGTTTAGTTTGTAAACAAAACAGGTTATTTAAAAAAATAAATGTTTGTTTATTTTTTACTATCATGTGGTTCATTTTTACTACAATTGTTAGTCATTTTTTGAACATTAAAAAACAAATGACAATGTTAGTTGAATTACTGTAATGTAAGTCGTCCTTTCTTTAAGTGAAATTTCATTTGTTTTCAACTACAATTGCAGTGGTCTTTACCTACATAATATTCTAAGTGGACGTCTACTTAAAATATTTAACTACCCAGGCAGAAAACATATAATCGGCGCAGTGTTGGCAAAGCGTTGGCGATCGTCGGTTATGCGTTGGTAGAACATGGGATTAACAATCATGACAGTATTGTCCTGTTACCCGATTGATACGCTCAGGGAACTACTGCTTTACAAATATGTAGTTGTTTGGGTTGTAATACAGTTTCTTAATTTTTAATGTAAATGTCAGTCAATTGTAAAACAATTTAAATTTTTTACTAATCTTGTAGTTCATTTAAAAAAAAACAAACCACATCAAGTGACTGTTTTATGACTTTCCATTCATTTTTTACAGAAGTTTTTTGTTATTTAAAAAAATAAATTTTTGTTTATTTTTTACTAACATGTGGTTTATTTTTACTACAATTGTTAGTAATTTTTTGAACATTACAAAACAAATGACAATGTTAGTTGAATTTACTGAAATGTTAGTCGTCCTTTCTTTAAGTGAAATTTCATTTGTTTTAACTACATTTGCAGTGGGGTTTACCTACGTTGGTTGCCACCGTTGGCACAAATTCGGGAATTCAAAAATATGGTGGATTCCCAATATCTAAAGTTCAATGAATTATGTTAAATTTGTATTAAAAAGCACACATTTAAAAAATGGCAATCCACTTTGGCAATAGTGTTTTACATAAATAATTGCTGATTTAACGTGTGAAATATAAAAAAATTATTTAACACAGATAATGCTACTGAAAGGCTGTAATATTGGTAAAAAAAAAATACTTGCAAATCATTTTGCGTGTGGCACTGGCAAACACTGACTTTTCAAGTAAAATAGTAGTTTTCTAGTACAATTTTAGTTGTACTTTTGGCGATTACCAACAGAGTGGGCTTTACAAAAATAACAGTGGTTTGACAGTACTACTTTTTTAGTACTGCTGGCTATTTCTACCTGGGTAACTTTCAACCCGTTTTCAGCTAAAATTTTAGTTTAAAGCTTTTACCAAAGAACTAATTTTGAACTAACGTTTAACTAATTTACGTTGCTACCTAAATTGTGCTGATAAAAACATTAATAAGCTTGCCAGACTTGGGGGTTTATCACCAAATTTGGAAATTTTTTATTGGTCTTGGGGACACACATTTTCAAGTAGGGACACGCGATTTTTTTTGGGGATTTTATTGGTATATTAGAAAATTTTGGGAAATATTTTAATTTAACAAAGATCTACCATAAAATCCGGCAAGTTAAAGCTTCTATGCAACCTGCTTTTTTCAATCATCTTTGCCACGATTTCTATACAAAAAAAAATTCAGGAAAATTTCGAACATTTCACGCAAAAACTAAGAAATTTAAATTTGCTTAGCGAAAAAAGAAAAAAAAAAGAAAAATTTAACGCTTAACATTTTGTTCTGGAATTTTTGGCAATGAAATTAAAAAAAATATGTATGAGTGCAAAATTTTTACACATCAATTGAATTTAAAAACATTAATTCAAGTTAACAAACTTAAATTTGAAATTAAAAAAACGTCAATTAAAATTGAAAAATTTTAAATTATTAAAAAAATTGTATTTAAAATTAAGAACACTTCAAATAATATTTAATTGATGTTTCAGATTTTTAAATAATTTCTGGTAGTTTTTGAGTTTTTAAAAAATTTATTTGCAAATGCTATTTTCTATATTTCAAATAAAAATTTCCCTAACTAATAAAGAAAAATAAATTTTCACAAAGTTTATGATACTTTTTTTATGAAATTCTGAAAGTCTATGAAACATTTATCATACATTTTTATGAAACTCTTCATAAATATGATGAATAATTGATGACAAACAATTTATGAAACAATTTCTTCAATATGATGAATATTTTTTCTCTGAGTATAGAACGACTTATCGACAATAATCGTATTGGTATTCGAAAGCTGGCCACCCTAACGCTGAAATAAGCTCTTCGTTGAGGTAAAAACAAAAAACTTACTTTGATTTTTTTTTCGTTGCTAAATAAATGTGTCTTTGGTTTTATTTTCTTGCAATTAAAAATGTACATTATTAATTAGTTGTTATAATTACATTTAGAAAAATTCATTAATATTTATAGAATTCATAATAAATAATGAGACGCCGCTTTTTTTTCTGTTCATTTGTTTGTTTTTAAATGCCACATAAGAAACATCATTCAATATAGTGTGTGTTGGATCTGTTAAGGAAATTTCATGCTCATTGGTAACCACCCGGTAAACTGTCTGTCTGTCTGTTTGCATGTCTGTCTGTCTGTCTGTCTGTCTGTCTTCTTGGTCAAAGTGAATTTTTACCAACCATCCATCGAAAATCTACCATCTTACATCTCTGGGTTTATTTGGTTTCGTTTGATTTGACCATATTCAGAGCGTGTGTGTGGCATATTTGAAATGCCAATATTGTATATGAGTATGTTTGACAAATTCTTTAAATTCGCGAATTTGTTAAAATTCAGCCATACATTTATTTTTTATTTCGCGATTTTTTCTCTACCGTGTGTTTGATTTTGATATATGGTGTGTTTGATTGATTTTTGTTTGGGTTTCCAATGAATGTATTGGAGTGGCACAAGAAGTTAGTTAAAATGTGTGACTGACATTTGTTCATCCCAAAAATGTATTGATATTTGGTTTTTTATTTTGGTGGATATTTAATAATTTATGATATTCTCTGTTTGGTGATTTATTTAATTATAAATAATTATAGCAAGTTATTTATGTGGCAATATGAATATTGAGTATTAGTTTTGTGTGCGGTTCTTAAGGTATTGGCATTAATAAGGATTTCAATAACCAATATGGTTAGAAGTATATATCATTTAATGGAAATTATAAAATATATGAAAAAGGTAGTGGTTTGTGAGAATATATTTTTTTTTTTTTTTGAGTAACAAAGTATTTTAGAATTGGTTCTAAAGCTACGATTTTAATTTCCCGGTTTCCCGCCAATTTTGTTGCGGAAGACCCGGGAAAAAAGTGGAAAAAGTGCCGTAGAACAGAAAACATTTATAAAAGTTTTAAATGTAGATATTAATGCTCAGAAAATACTTTCAAATATTCAAAAAAGAAAGAGTTCAAACTTTTTGAGGGAAGTGGTTAAAAAACTCAAAATATTGAATATTTGTTTAACACCTAATTTATACTACAACCAAAAGTTAGTAAAAAAATTAGTAAACCAGTTTTTAATCTCTCTTTACTATTATTATACTAATTTTTAGTATAACGTTATTTTTTATTAAACTTTTTTGCTATTCTTATTTTACAAATTATTAAATTTTTTACTAATTTTGGTTTGCTAAGTTAACTAATTTAATTTTACTAACTTTTGAAACCCGATTTGCTAACGCTAGCAAAAAAAAAAAAATACTGATAATATAATGTTTTTTTAAGCTAAAAATTATTTGATGGAGAAAAACCTTGAATTTGTTTTATGCACTTAAATATTAACTACACTCAGGAACAAAAGTTTTATCATATCGATGAAAATGTTTCACAAATCTTTTGCCATCAATTACACTGTGCAACAAGAAAAAAACATCCTGTTCCATTCCAACGGAAATTGAAAGTAGACCATTAAAAGACTAAAACCGCCAAGGGGTTTGAAATCTTTGCTCTTGTTTTGTTTTTAGAGGCCCTTGAAGTTGACTCTTTTTTAGCATATTTTTGCCCTTTTTTTACTATGGATGAAAATAAAATGTTGAAATGGGTAAAAATAAAATGCAATAACGACGAAAGCGAGGATGCTCATTTTCACACAGACTGTTTGGTACCTTCTTTAGAAGTGTGGTGTTCAAAATGAGCTATATCGGTCCAGCGCTTGAAAAGTTATGAGTGAAAATGTAAGGCTGCCTCAAAATGTTTTATACAAATTGGCAAATTTTACTAAATTACGTGACTTGTCCATTTTGTAACAAGTACTTTTTTCACCAAATTTTTTTTACCTCAAACTTTTTCCACCTCGAAATTTTTTTCACCTCAAACTTTTTTCACCTCCATTTTTGATAACTACAAGAAAAGTTGGACATTTTGTAACCAGAGACATAGAGGTGAATAGTATTGAATATTTCACCTCGTGGTGTTTGCCATGACCCGAAATTTGTTGCACAGTGTTATTTATGATATTTATAAAGTTTTCATAAATACGACTACGAGTTACATAGAAATTGAAGACAAATGTTTCATAGATATTCATCATTTCATAAAAAAGTTTCATAAACTTTATTAAAACAATTTTATTCAGGTTACATTAATTTTATTTATTATTGCTAAGATTAGACCAAAACATATTTTTTTATTTTAGCATATACTCATGGCATTAACAAAAAATTTTGATGACTTTGATTAATTTACAAAAATTGATTTTTTTTTAATTTATCTAAACGAGATCTAAAACCATTGGAAAGGTCTCTAAATTTTAATTAGTATTCTGAATATTCATTTAAATTTAGAAACATCGATTGAAATTTAGATTTCAAATTTGAAATTAAAACTATATATATTCGAACATCTAATAATTCTGGAACATCAATTTAAAATCGGAAATTTCATATAAATTTTAATTGTAGTTTTCTGAGTCTTAAACAGAATTTTCTGAATTACAAATGATATTATCTGCGTATTATTTGATGTGTTATAACTATAATTAAATGGAATTTCTTGAACATATCTAAATTTCAAATTTCTGATTTTTAATTGAAATTTGAACTGGAAAGTTTCAATACAAAATGTAAACAAAACTTTTTAATTGTAGTAGAAGTAATAAAGCTCCTATTTACTAATATTAAGTAAATTTTATACTGATTTCAGCAGTTTTATTTTAATTTTAGTTTTCCAAATAATTTACTTATATTTAGTAAAAGTTTTTCTTGATTTTAGCAAGTCGAATTCTACTAAGAGTTTACAACAATTTTACTAAATTTTAGTAACTTTTACTAATTTTGTTTACTAATTTAAATTTAATAACAAATTACAGTCACGATTTACTAAAATTAGCAAAACGATCTGCTAGCCTAATATTTTTTTTTTCTGTAACAATTACAGTTTTTTCTGTAACTTTTACATCATTTTTTATTTGAGTGCAGTTTTTGAAAACTTCTAGTTTATATTTAAACATTTTGACAAGTAGATTTCAAAAACTACTAGATTTTGGTTGGCTTCTTAAAATTCGTCCAACTTTGGTACACTCAAAAAAGTCCGTAAATTTAGCAAACAAGTTAGTTGAGCAAAATTTTGGTTGGTAGGATCCTTGCAGAAAAATTGCTAATATCTGAAAAAGTGTTTTGCTGCTAATCAGTGAGCTGATTTTTTTTCTGCCACCCAATATTTTATAGTCGTAAACGAAGTAGCAGACTGTTTTAGAGTAGATTCTAGATCGGCTTTAATATTGGTTGGCATGAGACCTTTTAAATGAAAGTATTGAATTACATGACTGTGACCAAATTTTTCCATGTTTACAAATGTACTGAGATCGTGTATTTTTGATGGCTCCAAAAAAAATACTAAGCAACGTAGCGCCTTAAAACTTAAAACATATGTTTTATAAGGTTGCCACTTTTTACCAAAGCATTTTTTTTAAAACTATTTTGGGACCGCCTCTTATGTGTCTCCTTGTGTATTAATTTTAATATTTAATAGCAAGCATTTTTAAGTAACGGTAAATTTGGAAAAAAAATAATTTTTTTTTGCAAAAACCTTCAATTTTTTATTCGTCCGTAAACTCTAAATGGTGAACGTTTTTTGTGTTGTTAAAAGTGTAAAAAAAACTAATTATTTTGCAAAATTGCAATTTTTGCTCCACCTTGCCATAAAATGCCATTTTTACTGTCTTGCAATACTTTGTAGAATTTTTTTCCCATAAAATTAAATTTTTTACTAACCTTGTAGTTCGTTTAAAAAAAAACAAACCACCTCAAATGACTGTTTTATGATTTTACATTAATTTTTAACAGTTGTTTTTTATTATTTAAAAAAATAAAAAAGTAAATATTTGTTTATTTTTACCTAACATACGAGTATGTGGTTAATTTTAACTACAATTGTTGGTAATTTTTTGAACATTAAAAACAAATGACAAATGTTAGTTGAATTTAATGAAATGTTAGTCGTCCTTTCTTCAAGTGAAATTTCATTTGTTTTTGACTACAATTGCGGTCGTCTTTATCTATATAATATCGTACTTTTCGATTTTTTCCTTCAAGTTTTAAAACGTGATTTGGACTATGCCATATTTATAAGACACTTATCTGCCATAACAATTTTGGTTAAAAATTTAAGGCAGTCGAGGTAAGCAAATTGATTTTTTATGGTTTTATATGGAATGAGTGTAAATATTATAAAGCTCAATACTTTTATGAGCAATTTTAATTTTTTTTCCTTACGCGTAATTATTACTCTCCAATTAATATTTTTTTTATTGTTCAATAATAGTTATGAGTTAGAAGTAAAATACAAATTTACGCACTCTAGACGAGTTTAGTTGGGTAATTATGCATGCGTTGATTTTAATTTCTATAGAAAATTTTTATTTTAAGCGAAATTTTGTGTTCAAATCACTCTCAATATAGTTTTTTTTAGCATGGGTCAAAATAACTATCACCGATATTAATTGCAAAATAATAATTATTTTCATGAAATATTTTTTTACGATGCCGATTAATAATTATAAATCAACTTTTAAAATAAATCTCAAATATGATAACAATTATTTTGGGTCCTTGCTTTTTAGTGGTTATTCGGATGTTTTTCGCTTTTCGGCAAATTTCTTTGTTTCAGTAATTTGAAATATTGTACAAATATTTGTAAATAAATCGGAATATTATTCTATACTAATAAATTAATTTGAGTTTAAGAAAAAAATCTATTCCAAAACAAAGAATGTTTTTTATCATACGAGTAACAATATATGAACCAACAATTTTATCAAAGGACAATTGTGGCAAACCGAAATCCAATTTTCAAGTAATCTACACAATTTTAACAAAAAGAATTTTGAAGAACAAATAATAACAAACTCCTACATTAAACAGAAGGCAACATATGCCAGTTTCACAACTGCTTGCTTGCATATGGCAAACAAACAGGACAATAAATCCTTTTTTTTTCTCTAATTTAAGTATAAGAACAAATATAAGCAAATGTTTTCAGATTTTGGATAACAAAAGGATAATAACAATTAAATAATCTTTCTATATATTTAAGTTATAAGTTGAACAAAAAAGTACACTCATTTAAATTTAAGTAATTTGTTTGTCTTTTAAATATAAGATGTTCTCATATGTTAGAATGAGATTATTAGAAGGTACATGCGTAAGGACATGTTATTTTTAAGGATTTCAAGGGGTTTTTCTTTGTTTCAACAATTCAATACTGCATTCTTATCTCAAGTGTTTCTTTTTGTAAGATATGATTAGATTATGGTGGTGTACTTGAATGCAATTCCATTGTCGGTCGGCTTATTTTTGTGGGACTAGATAATTTGCACTTGTTTTACATGTATGTAGAATTTTTACTAATATTGAGCTGAGATTTCCATTATTCATCATTATATTAAATGACATACAAACGCCCTATTTTTAAGTGGTACCCATTGTTTTTACGAAACTCTTGATACTATTATGTGTGTGCTTTGCGCAGGCGGACAATTAGAATTTTTAAAACAAATCCTTAGGCATACACCCATTTCACTATCTGATATCTCTCTAACTGCACTGCAACATGTGAAATTGAATGAAGAAATTTTTGGAATTTCTATGATTTTATTTAATTCTTCAATTTTTTGCTGCTAGTATTTTTTTCACGATTTTTACCTGTTTTAGTTTCTCATAATTATAACAGCTAATAAAAACATTAATCGCCACTAAACGAGCATAATTAAATGCTCTTTTACCAGGAACTATCACCAGCTTAAGTTGTGTCAGGCCTATTTTCTTTGTGTGTTTATATTTATGATTGTTGCACTCATATGTTGTAGAAAATGTTGGCTGGATTAGCTGGCTGGCTAGCTAGCTGGCTAGTTGGTTGTATGACTGTGATATGCACAATAAATAGTTTTTATACCCGCCTTTAAAATATTTTTTATAATACAGGATGATTAATAGTTTTTATGAGTACCTCATATATGGTGCGTGGATTTAGTTTATAGTTCAGGTGCTGGCGTTTGATGACGATCCATACGTTTTGTTACAGGTAGTAATAGTAAGTAGTAGACGTCATTGTTTAACGTTCTTAAAGGTGTGGCATTAACACGATGAATTAATATTTTCGGGGAAATCCCAACCAAAATACTGTATATATTTATTGTCGACGGAGTTAAACTGGTAATTAAAATTGGAAATATGTTTAAATTAATAGCATCCAAATCAGTGTCTTTTAGTTATTAAGCCCTGGGATATTAATCATGTAATTTAAAATAATGTAAATGGTGTTAATTTAAATGTCTGTCGACATTCTTAGAATTTTGTCTAATAGTTAAGGAATATAGTGTTTTGAGGCTATCCAAAGTTTTTGGGAAAACTGTGTCGATTTTATTTGTAGTTTTTTTATTTGCATTGAATTTGAATACCAAAAAAATTTCACTACCATTTAATTGTAATACAATTTTTTGGCATTAGCATTTGTCATACTAATGCTAATGAAATCACACTAATGCCTAAACAACTAATTACAATTGAGCAAAAAAAAGCATTTGTGTACAAAAAAAGTGGAGTATAAATTGTTTTACATACACTCAGGCAACTTCTGCTATAAAAATATGTAGTTGTTTGGGTTGTAATACAGTTTCTTTATTTTTAATGTAAATGTCAGTCATTTGTAGAACAAATTAACATATTTACTGACATTGTAGTTCATTTAAAAAATCAATTAACATCCAATGACTGTTTTATGATTTTACATTCATTTTTTACAGTTGTTTTTTGTTATTTAAAAAAATAAAAAAAAATAAATGTTTGTTTATTTTTTACTAAGATGTGGTTCATTTTCACTATAATTGTTAGTCATTTTTTGAACATTAAAAAACAAATGACAATGTTAGTTGATTTTAATGAAATGTAAGTTTTCCTTTCTTTAAGTGAAATTTCATTTGTTTTCAACTACAATTGCAGTGGTCTTTACTTACATAGTATTCTAAGTGTAGGAATGGAACGGAGATCAATAGGAATTGTATGGTTATTTGTATTATCACGTAAATAAGTAAAAATAAATAAATAAATCACCCCATGGATGTTTTATAAAAATTGATCAATCGTGATCTCTCCCGGACCTAGCCCATTTATATTATAAAGGTGTATTAACAATCTCGTGGAGCAAAATTTTTGTCCATTTTGACCTATCTCGCTTAGTTTAGGAGATACTGGGCATTTTAAAAAATCTGTATTTTATAAAATGGCTAGTATCTCGAAAACTAAGCGAAATATCGCAAAACGGACCAAATTTTTGCAAAACTTAACCGGAATAATACGTTCCGATAATTCAAATGTGTTAAGTGTTCCGATTTCACTCGTTTCCCATATCGTTCCAGTTTAGACCAATGTTCCATTTTATTATCAGAGTGATTAAATTGGAATTGTCACGCAACTTATGTATATATGTTACCAAAAAGGGTTTTTTTAAAAATATAAAAGAAAACAACCGACAAGAAAACTGAAACAATCCCGAGCTAATTCACTACTGATTTCTTTATTTTTATTTTTATTTTTATTTTGATTTTAATTAAAATTGTTCTTAAAGTAATGTACAATTTTGTTTATTTAGCATTATTTTGGGTTTAGTGATAATTTTATGTTTAAGTGTGTTTACTGTTCATTGGAAATTTTATGTTATTTGTATCAAGTGTTGAAATTTAATTTCTTTAACGTGAAGTGGGTTTAATATTACATTTAATAAATTCGCCTATTGTGTCTGTTTTTATATATGTGTTTATTTGTGAAATTGTATATATAACTCGCACGTATTTGGGTACACAAATAATTAGGACACCCTGTGGCTATTTCATAAAAAAATTATTCTCTCGGGATCTTTCCCGGACATAGCCTATTTGTATAATGAGCGTTACTTAAAGCTCCTGTGAAGCCCAGATTTCACCAATCATATCTGTCAATTTGTAAATTGCTTCCTGTAATTGATGCATTACTAATGGTAATTAAATTTAAAATTATTGCCATTAATCAATTAAAACAAATCAATGAAATACATTATCATTAATTAAATAAATGCTAATGAACGTAATTTCATTACAATTGATATCAATGAAATTTTAATGAAATCATCAATTAATTAGTTCACACAATTAATTAGTCCCATATGATGAATTTCATATCAAAACCTATAAAAAAAGGCACATTTTGAACCCGACCCCCTCAGAATTTGATGAAATTTTGCATACAGCTACATTTTACCTATACAAACACAACCTCATATTTTGAAATTGCATTTTTGAAAATATGTGGGCGTGGCAAGGTATCGAAGTTTTTGAGAAATCACGATAACATGTACTTTCAAGCTGAGATTACTACGGAATGGCTGAACCGATTTCAAAGATTTTGGTACCATTAGAAAGGTATTTCAATTAGCTTAATTAACATGTACTGTAAAAATTTTATATTACACTGAAAATTTTTTTTTGCCAAAATAAAACTTTAAACTGGGAAAACACTTCACGAAAGTTGTCTACTTGTCAGATGGTGCAGGAGCACAATACAAAAACAAATAGAACTTAATTAATTTATGTCATCATAAAATTGATTTCGAAATATTCGCTGAGTGGCACTTTTACGCTACCAGCCATGGAAAATCTGCATGTGATGGTATAGTTGGGACATTAAAAAGAGGCCCTCGGAATTATAGCATTGCAAATAAAAACCAAATTCAAACGGCGAAAGACCTTTATCATTGGGCTTTACAAACTTATAAGACCTCCATAGAAGTTGCTTATGCAGACGCTGACGACTATAACCAAACAAAAGAAGAGCTATTTTAAAGGTATAAAAATGCTAAAACTATTACAGGAACTCAAAGCTTCCATTCTTTTATACCTTTTAATGAAACTTCAATAAAAGTTAGCAAATATTCCGAAAGTAGATAGAAAGTAGATATTTCACTTTAATAAGGGTTATTGTTTTAAATGAAATTAACTGTTTTAAAAAAGTATTTATTAAATTTGTTTAATTTATGTATTTTGTAAAAAGCATCGTAATTTCCAATAGTCGGCTTGACTTTTTTGTGGATGAAAAAATTCATTCGTACGGAAATTAAGTTTACATCCTCACTTATTTAATTTTATTAAATATGCAGACGAGATCTTTAAAATTAAATTTAGTTTCTAAGCGCTGTGATTGAACAAAATAAAAACTAAAATAAAAATAATTAATTATATTTGTAACTTATCTTCATAGTGTACACTCAGATTTTAACTTTACTTTATGTAAGCTGCTCTAAATAAAATAAATTCATTGAGGGTTTTGGACAATCTAATCTAGCCTTTCTTATAAATAAAAAAAAATTGTATTTAATGTTTTTGCCGAATTTCAGATTAATATAGTTTTCTATTTTACTAAAAATTCAGAACTTGTTCCGTATTGAAAGAAAAAAATATTTAACTATAATTTTCCATAAAAAATCTATCGCTATTTCCAAATTCAGCTAAATTACACACGAGGATAAAATCTTAACTTTTAAACATTAATAAAGTTATGACCACCAATTCTACGTTGATTTCAAGAACGTACTTTTTTTTGATGTATTGTACAGTTTTTCCGTGAAATGACTTTAAAGTTTGGCGCCTTTACATGCAGTTTTTTACATACGAAGCTTTTAAAATACAATCAATCTGACCTCTTTCTGTTGAACTGTAATGCCAACTCATGTAGTCTTTTTTTAAGGTACATTAAACCCGTCGATTAACGGGTTGTCTTGTTTTTCTTAATTTTTAAAGTTTTAGCTTACTTTTTTGCGAAACTTGCAATTAATCTTTACAAATGGTCATGCAATACAATAAGCCTATATATCTTTGAAAAGTACACTCAAAAAAAGTAGAAACTAATATTAAGTTTACCCCTTACTAAAATTTTCCTTAAAATTAATTAAATTGCTTATGAATAATGCAAATTTATTAGATTTTAGTTCATATTTATTTTTTATGAACTTAAAAATACTAAATGTACTTAGTTTTAGTAAAAATCATAAATTTTAAGTATTTATTAAACTAAAAGTTATGAAATTTAAAATTGTATGAAAAAGTAAAAGCAAATACGCAACTTACTTAAATTTATTTCAACAATTTTAACTTCTAAAATAAAGTTTATAACTTCTTAAATATTTTCTTTAAAAAGATTAAAATATTTAAACCTTTGGAATTCTTATTCGGTTTATAGTTCATAGTTTCATCAAGTAAATGTTACGTTATAAATTTCACATTAAAAACTTACGTTTTAACGAAAATAATCTTATAACAATTTTCGCTAATATTAACTTAAAAGATAAATGAAATTGATTACTTAACATTTTTCCTATTCTCGATTTACAAATTATAAAATGTTTTACTAATTTTCGTTGTTGATTTTGTCAAAATATTTAACTGATTTATATAACCTGATTTGCTTAAATTAATTTTAAGTAATTTTCTTGTTTCATAGTTGTAAGCAAAGGTTTTTTTTTAAGTGGAAAGTATAATAAATAAAATTTTAATAAAAACAAAATTTACTTACAAGGGAGGTATCACCACACGATCTCTTAGATTTTAGTGAACTTTGAATATGTTATAGAGAAGCAAAAACTAAAAACACTTATTTTTTTAGCTGCCCAATTTTACGTTTAAGTGTTAAAAAGCGGGGTTCAAAATTCATTTGTTTTTGTATGAAAACTTGTCTTTAATTTCCAAAAATTAGGTTAAAATACTCAAGAAAACAAAAATTTTGCCTATATAATGGACATAGAGTTGCCACATTTTTAAATTAGTTGAAATATAGGGGAAAAAGGCTCTTCGGGAAAAGTCTCATAAAAACCGAACAATTTAGAATATCGGAAAAATCTCAGACAAACGCCAAATTTAATGTTACTTAAAACTCATTTTTTTAATAACAAAAATAATTGGAAATCTATAGCCATAATTTGTACACCAATGAGCGTGCCTTCAAAAAATCCTTCATTTTATAGCAAACTTGTCTATAAATAGAACGAAATAAACCGAACAAAAAGTAAAATGGGGTACTTTTTGAACCTACTTAGTGACGCTTAAATATGAGATTGGGTAGCTAAAAAAAACACGGGTCCCTTAAACTTGTATTCTCTACAACATATTTGAAGTTTATTAAGATCTGTCGGTTAGTATTGGTGAAAATGTAGACTGAGCTTAGTAAATCAATTTCCATTAAGGGTTTATTACAATTTTACTAAATAGTTTTTACGTTTACTAATTTTTAAAACCACTTGCACTGAAAATAATAATAAAAAAGTATGTAAAAGTAGCAAAAAATCTGTAATTTTACAGAAAAATTAACCATTTTTAATACAGCAGACCGTTGAGTCAATTTTAGCATAATGTTACCGTAAGACAACTTTAACTTTAACTTTGTCTTTTATTACTTTTTTTTGCCTCATATTTGCTTATTTTGCCATTTTTTTTTTATTTTTAATTCAGTTGTAATAAGATAACAAACAAGTAAGGACGCTTTCAACTCCACGCTTTATTAAAAGATATTTAAATTTTTTCCTGAAGATGAACAGCGAAGCTGTTCGAAATATCGAAAAGATAATAAATATTTAGAAATAAAACTTTAAAAATTTGAATTTTATTTTTAATTTATGACCTTGAGCCAAACCAAAAATCCTCTTCACATTTTTTTTTCTTAAGATTTTTGTGCTTCAAAATTACATTTTTAAATTTTCTTCCACTCGAAATGTTTTTTGGCTCAAAATCTTTAGCGTTTTCTTTTAACACATTTAATTTTTGTACCTTTTTTGTAGTTTCGCTATTTTTTAGTTGTCTTTTTTTACCATAAACACTAGTGTCCGACCGAACAGTTTGGCCAGAAAAAGCATTTGGTCTGTCTGTTCTTTATTTTAAAACATTATGGACAAATTTGGCAAATGGAAAAATATTTTTTGGGCTGATTAGAGACGATTTTGAGTGACAAATTTGAAGAAAAGTCCGAAGTTAAGCAATAAATTCACTGTTCGGCTTTCAAAAGTGCGGCCAAATCGAAAATAGTTCGGCGGTCGAACTTTTAACTTTATAGCTAAACTTCGGCTTTTTCCTTAAATTTTATACACAAAATCGAATTAAATTGGCTCAACAAACATGTTTCCAATACAAAAATTTATAATCATTGCCTCTATATACCTGAAAACCGAACAAATATAGTTTTTTGACCGAACTGCGGATGTTATCAATTTTTGTCTTCTCTGGTAATTATTAATAAAGTAAAAGTAGTAAAAAACATTAGTAAAATTTATTAAAGGTACCATGCTATGTAAAATCTAGTAGGAAAACAATCAACTAGAATGTGTTGAAATATTAGTGTACATTAGGGTTATAACTTTTGACTTTTTTTCCAATATCAAATTTTACATATCCTAGCGGTAAAGTTTATAAAAAATTTTTTTCACTATTTTCAAAAAAGTTCCCTCATAAATCTTTCTGAAATTCTACACAATTTTTATGTTTAATTAAGCTAAAAGTTAATATTTCACTAAAATTTAAAAGTAATTAGACTCTGGCGATGAATTTTGATCTTAAGGGACACAAAAGTTTTTAAGTTTTACAGTTTCGCGAATTTAGATGAAAAAAAAAAAGATTTTAGCGTTTTTCGCGACATGGGCATACAAATTTGCAGAACAACGAACACATAACGTAAAAAGTAATTTAGAAAATGTTGTGCAGCAGTTTTAGTCCACTAATGAAGTTTTACTTGCAAAATCTGGAAAGATATGCATTTTTCGAAATTGAATTTTATGCGGGAGGCTTTTGTTTTAAAATGACCTGCAAGAGCGATTTTTATTATTAATATACCCAGTCAGAAATTGCCAATGGTCTGAAAAATCAAGCACTGGCAGAGCACTGTTTGCCAATGGTCCAACAAATAAAGTTCTGGCAAAGCACTGATTTACAACGCTCTGCCAATGTTAGTAAAAAGTGCTTTGCAAGTACTTAATTAACAAAATTTACAACATTAAAAACAATAAAAGTTCTAGCACAGCCCTAGCTTAGAACGCTCTACCAACGTTTGTACAAAGTGCTGTGCCAGTACTTGATTTACAACCGTAAATATAAAAAAGCACTGGCACAGCACTGGCTTAGAACGCTTTCCCAACATTGTCAAAAAGTGCATTGCCAGTACTTATTTACAAAATTTACAACCGTTAACATAATAAAAACAGTGGCACAGCGCTTGTTCACAACGCTGTCCCAACGCTGGTCAAAAGTACTTTGCCAGTGCTCGATTTACTAAATTTACAACCGTTTATAAAAACGAAATTTAATGCATGTACTTGTTTTTAAATAAGTTAGCAGGGTTTAATAAAAATAACAAATTAATAGTATTTTTTTAATTTATTTTCCATACTTTAAAACTTAATTCTTTTTTTCAAATCTTAAATGAATTTAAAATCAACTAACCATAAGCATATGGTATTCGAATCAAATTTATACACTAAAAAAAAGTCAGTAAAGTCAGCACCATTTTTGCTCAAAGGATCCTTGTAGAAAAATTGCTAATTTAGCGTATTTAAAAACTTTTCTAATCCTTTATAAAATTTAAAATTACTAGATTGGAAAAATTCAAAACTAAATTGCAATTTATTTGAAGTTAAGAAAATTAAGGTCTCCTATTATAGTCAGCACAAAGTATAGTTTTTGTACTAAAATTTTACTTAAGACATTTATTTTCAAATTTCTTTCTTCAGTAAAATTGTAGTAAAAAAGCCGTACTTGGTGATAACTTATCACAAAAATAATTTGATCAAAAAAATATTCAGTTAGCTGAAACCTATTGTTATTTCTGTTTAAATTACCAAAAGCATTCAATAAGAAATAATACAAGTCTTTACTTAAGTGAATTACAAAGTAGGACTATACAGTTCAAAAATAAATCTCGTTTTCATATATAATACACGGTGCGCCTTAACTAAAATTAAATAAAAAGGTCTTACACCTAGAAAATTAGTAGAGATTCTGAATTTACAATGTTCATAGATGAGAAAAATCAAAAAACTAAAATAATCTGTGGAGAGATCTTTAAATAAATCCACTTTGAACATTTTTGCGCATGAAGTACGATATTTTGGAAAATATGGCATTGTTTTATATGAATAGAAAGGAAAAAAATGACACAATAATAATTTTTAAGTGTTAAATCTATTAAACTTTTATTATTTCAACATTTTAGTACTAATAAAATATAAAAATGTAACATAATTTAATTATAATTACATCAATTTAAACATGTGAAGCATTATATCTACAAACAGCGCTCAAAAGGTGTTTAGGATAATCCGGATGATTCGCAGCAACCTTATTCATTTCTTAGCAAGACTTTAAAAAATCGAAATGTACGGACTCCATCGCCTGCTCCCCAAAAAATGCTAATCCTTCACCGTTTTTTTCACAGAACTGTTCTATGTGAAAAAAAACTGCATGAACTCCATGTAGCTCTTTTTGAAAGCTTCTATACATGCTTTGTAATTTTGATCAAGATTATATCCGAAGCATGCAGAAACTATATTTTTGAAGTCGTCAAATACTTTAACATACTTAGGTATTGCTAGGTTTTCAAACTGGCGCAGAAGGTCTACTTTATCCAAAAGTGTTTTGCATGCATTTCCTTTAAACCCAGAACATCCTCGTCTGATTTCACGCTGAACGTGACAAGCTTTTGCCCATGACAGCGACTCATTTTCACACTCTTTCAACATATGCGTGAAAACAGTGTTAACAACACCAAGCATAAGGTGTAATTCTGGCGGTGGAATAATATCTAGGAATGTTTTGCCTCCAACAGTTGTAATTAGCGGTGGATGAATGCAGTTGAAATAATCTTTCGCTTTGTTTTTTAAGCCATTTCCTTCAGTCAGCCATTTTGTATAATACAATGAAACATTTTCGGGTGATCTCAATTCGCCACAGCTGCTTAGCTCATCTTTCTTGGCATAACAATAAGTGCACGGGTATGCACTACTGTGCGACATAATACCTGCCAAGATATTCGCTAGCTTCAAATCGGTCGCAATTGTGCCGTGGAAAGGACTTATATTCAACGTTGAAACGAGTTGGGCTACATTCTTATAATTTTCTTGCGCACTTGGAACGGCTGCTAGAATAAATAGTCGTTTAACTCCAGAATCCTTAAATTTTTTTGCTGCTATCCCCTCATCATACTTAGCACGCTTACCGCTGCACTCAAACTGCAACTCATTTGATTGAACAGAAAGACATATTTTTAAAAATCCGCCTCCTCCATCAATACCCATTTTTAAGTGAACATCCAGTGCATCTCGTTTATTTTTCACATACTGAACAAAAGCAGGAACATCTTTACAGTAAACTCCAAATACAGGAGCATCCGAGACTTCATCGCCTTTTACACAAACAAAAGGAAATTCCTTAAAATCAAAATAATCGTCGACAGAATGAGCTGTGTTATTAAGTTTTAATTTTAATCCTGGTTCAATGGCTTTTCTACTTCTTGCACACACGAATGAAAGCTGCCATTTTTAAAGTTGCACGATCACTTAAATTCAAATTGCTTTTCATTTTCAACATATCATCCGCAGATAATGTAGATGAGTTTGTTGTGGAAAGGTTGTTTTTATTATTGCCTACTGCGATTTGAAGTGGTTTGCCGTGAATTTGTGACAACCGCAAAACTGAAGGCTCTCGACCACCCTTAGAATCTTCTTTTACTTTTTCTTTAATCACACGGGACATGATTTGATCATTCGCTTTTAAAGATCCATCTGATATATGATTTGAAACATTTATTACTCGAGATTTCAACCCACATTTATGTGGTTTGCCTTTTCCAATCTCACTGAAGCACACGTCGCACCGTTTTGTCGCAGACATTTGTTTAGACTTGCCTAAAATAACAAATAAAAACAATAAAATCTGAAACATAAGAACAAACTAACAAAAAAAATATATTTTTTTGCTTTTAAAACTTACCTGGAACTTTTTTTGCAACTTTGCCACAAATTTTAACGGGTATTTCGCGTGCAATTTCACAAATTTTGCATTCACATCTTGATCGCGTAGCCTGCACAGGCTTAAAAATAGACAAATCTGGAGATGCTAATTTCTTTTTTTCAGACTTCGCTTGAAATACCTTTCTCCTGCACGTACAACACACAGCAGCCGGCAATCTGCGCTCATCATAGTTGTCAACGTAGTTTTTCATGTCAATTTTTAACTGATTCTCTATAATATACATTTGTTTTTGTTTTCGAAAACACAGGAAACACACTTTTCCCCGATTTTGATCGTGAGTCAAAGCTTTAGACGACATCATTCACCGAAAAATTCTTAGACGCGTTTTAATAGTTTTTAGATACCAAACAATTGATAAATAATTCAATCTGCGACGCAACGTTATCGCTAACAACAATATACAATTGATTCAAACCAAAAGAATATTTGGATAACAGACTTTTTGCCAATTCATACCCAATTAAAAAATTCAAGGTAACTTGATTAGTTTTAAGTTTATAGAGCTCTAAAGTATAATTTCATACATGCGTTATAAAAATGAAACGGACCTTATATTGAATAAAGAAATACATTTTATTTGTAATACTTTTTTTTGGCTATTATTAGGTAAAAAATAAGTATACGCATTGGCCTACTGGGTCTAAAAAAACTCAGTCTGTATATCTTAAACCATAAGAGATAAAAAAAAACTGTTGCACAATTTTCTTAATGGAGTCAAAACTAGTCATTCGTTATTAAAATCTCAAAAATGTTCAAAGTGGATTTATTTAAAAATCTCTCCACAGATTATTTTAGTTTTTTGATTTTTCTCATCTATGAACATTGTAAATCTCTACTAATTTTCTAGGTGTAAGACCTTTTTATTTAATTTTAGTTAAGGCGCACCGTGAATATTCTTAATTTAATTAAAAATTTTAATTTCAAACGGATAATCAATTTGAGTTATAAATTTTCTAATTTCAAATATATAAAATCATTTTTTTTTGAAAATTTCACAATTTTTAATTTTAAAATTTGAATTTACCCAATTTTTAAAGAAAATCTTTTTTTTATAAATTTCAATTTTCTCTATGAAAAATTACAAGTTCACAGTCAGAATACAAAGGATTCTTTTAATTTAATTTTATTTTAATTTATATTGCAGAAATTTAATTTGTATGTTTATTTTTTTACATAATTTTATTATATTAAATAATAAAACCAAAATTTTATAAAAAAAATTATAATAAGTACACTGTTTTTTTTATTAATTTATTATTTACTTTATTAGTTGTTTTACCAATGCTTTACCAACGTTCTAAAATTATGATTTTGGTACTGGCGAAGTACTCATTGCCAGTGCTTCGCAAACGTTTTAAAAAAGAAACGGCCAAGCCCTGCCCGGTTTTATCATTTTGGGGTTGGCAAAGCACTTAAATCTTCAGAAATCCAACACTCTGCCAACGCTCATACCACCGTTGAAGGCACTGGGCCAATGCTTTGCCGTTAATATTTTTCTGGCTGGGTAATTTTGTCAATCACGTGGCAATAGTTAAAAAGCTATAACCTTAGTGTACGTGCCAGATTCCCAATGAATGCCGTAACGAAATATGTTGCAATAATAATGGTAGCCAACCCTGATTTTGTGTGATGCAAATAGAAACAATGTAAATTTTTTATACACTAAAAAATCTGACAAACGAATTTGTTGCAAATTGAATGTTTCAATTGCAGTAACCGAATTTTTCGATTGTGGCATTCGACTTGTTACTAAGGCTACTGAAACTCTGTTATAACAGCAAAATTATTTACGTTTTTCTGTTGTCACAACCGAAAAATTTGGTTATCAAAGCACGATTCTGTAATCTCTGTCTAAACTATGGTCAGTAAAGGAAATCAATATTTTACAACGAAAAAAAAATCATTGAGTTGCTAAGTTGCTCTTCACTATCACTTACGTATTCCATTACAAAAACAGCTGCCGTCTAGAATCTAGATGGATTTAACAATTCCTTTTCCCTATTTCCCATTTTACAAAATAAAATAATAACGGTCGATTAAACGCATAGTTAATTTTTGCAAAATCTATGAAAATGCGATCAATTCAACGCCAATAACTAATATTAATGCAAACGAACAACTGGCCTTAGGACAAATAAACTGATACTCACACAATAAATATAGATCACGAAAATAAATCGACAATGAAATGCAAAAAAAAAAAAAAAAGAACAAACAAATTGGCAAGATCAATTGAATGTAAAACATAATGCAAAACAGGCGGCGGCGGTATCGATTACAAAACGACTTCTGTTTTTATGGACGCCCAGAAAAAACATATCTTTTTTAAAAGCAGGTCAATTGCTGTGTATTTCAGTTCTTCTTTTTGGACTGTTTGTAATCGATATGCAGTGTTAACTTTAGAAGATTGTGAGAGATACAGATCACAATGATTCTTTCTTTTTTTTTTTTGTAGACATTTAAGAAAAAGCAGGGATTTTGAAATGATAATGATAAGTATTTTAAGACATGGATATAATGAAACGATAATGAAAAAGAAGAAGGTTTAAAGATGCCGTTGTACAGATAATATGAAAGGAAATTAACAATCAATAATATACATCCCAGTGTAGAAATGCATTACCATATAAGTGGTTATATAAGTACATATTTGGTAAGGGCAATTACTTACAATTGTCATTACAAATCTGATTAATTTTACATGGGGATGTCGCTAAAAATAATGTCATATCATTACTAAACACATTACAAAAAATAGAAAAATATGTTGTAACCAGTACCAGTACGGACAAAAAGAATGAGTTAAAATAAAAATTTAAAAAAAAAATAAATTTATTAAAAAAATATTTTTTTTACTGAATTTTTTTTTTTTTGATAAAATGTCCCACGCGGCATTCAAATGCGGACACACTGGTTAAAATTTAACTTTTTGAACAATTTTGCCTACAGCCCACAGTTTTAAATGAACTTGAAAACATTAAAATTTAAAAAATAACTGACAAAATTTCAGTTCGATTCCTCATAGCCGATTTCAAAATCAGTGAAATTTAAATTTTTTTTGATATTTCTGCTATAAAAAATTTAAAAATTGGGGGATATAAACCAATGGTGTTTTCTTTTCTGGAAAAAAGTGTTGCCTTTTTAATGTGCAACATTTTTCAAATTTTGCCCTCGCCCCATTAAAATGATGCATTTTTACAATCAGATTAGAACACAATTTCATCACATATTACATTTATTTAAACAAATCTGTTTTTAGTGTTGTTAAGATTCGGGTTCGAATCCCAGCAAACTTTTAAAAAAAATTTAATGTTATTTTTAATAATTAATTTTTGTTTTTTTAATTATTTAAAAAAATTGGATTTAGCTCCATACAGTTTTTTGAATTAATTTTTTTTTTATAATTTTGTTTGTAAGCGAATTTCAGATTAAAAAAATTATTGAATACTTACAAAAAGAAAAAAATAAAAAAATAGCAAAAACAAATTAAAAAAATCGTAAATTAAATTTAACAAAAAAAAAAAAATATATAAAAAAATGTGATACCAATAAGGGTTCGAACTCGGGATCTTCTGTGTCAGAAGCCAGCACACTACCACTCTGCTACCAAGAGTTTTCTCGCCAAAAACTTTGCAATATATACACATGAGATTGAAAAACCAAAAAAACAGGGCAACATCCAACCCTGTAAATTGTTTGATGGCAGAAAATGTCGCTCAGGTTTTAATAGTTCACGTTACCGCGAGTCTACTGTACTTAGTAGAAATGGAAAAATAATGACTTTAAAAATAGATTTTCAAAACGTTTTCATATCATTACTTTATATTTAAAATAATGATAAAAATAAGTAAAAATAATAGGTAACGTATTATTTTATGAATTGAAATAATGGGAAAATTAACTAGTCACTAGTATTTCATTATATATATATTTTAAAATAAGGCCTCTGTAAGTTGGTATCATTACTGGTAGTAGGAAAAATAATGGTATGTCTTGACCGTTTCTACACTGGGATACAGAGGAAGATGATAATACATTTTTAAGTTAACTTTGACAAGACTTGATTTTTATTTTTGGGGCGCCAATTTTAAACTATAAGATCAACAGTAGCTTCATCAACAGTTTGTGTTTTTTTTATATTAAAATGCAAGGAATACGAGAAATGTATTGGCTTAAGTAAAACAGAAGCTAGAAAACAAAGACAACCTTATAGACATTATACATAAAATGATAAACTTAATTGCATTGAAAGTAGTAAAAGAAATGAAAAAGAATATTAAACTTGGTAGACAAAGATTGTACTCTACACTCTAAAATGTGAAAGTGCTTCATAAGATGTCTAGGAAACCTTACTATTGAAAAAACGTAATATTTTGGTAGAAACTTGTCATAGTCCAACTTATTTTCTTCAAAAACCTCTTTAAAATTTTCAGATATCTCATTCTTCAGATATTATCACTAATAACGAAATCACAATGCCAATGCATAGCAAAGGACGATATTGGCAATGTTAAACCTACATTTTGAAGGCAACAGGCAGAACTTTCAGATGACATAAAAAGTTTTGTGAATAAATCTTTTTTCGATAACGTCCCGAATATTGCGTAAAACAGACAGAGAGAAGTTTTTTTAAATGAGTTTTAAAGTTTTTTAAAGTTTAATATATCATTAAGTATGTAAAAGTACAAGTATTTATTAGAAGGTATTCGTTTACCCAATACTCAGTAAGAAAATAGAAAACAGAGTCAGTTTGATGCCATAATAATTTACAACTTTTTACTGAATATATTTAAGCCAGTAAACATTTTGTAAGCAGAAAAAAAAACATATGATTGGAAAAATATTCTTGTACATACATATAACTTTTTTAAAATTTTTTGAAACAAGAAAATAATCTATAGCCGAAAAATGCCCAAAATGGAATATTCCACATGGTTTTTTTTTATATAGCCCAAATACCAGGTGCAGAATTTAAGCTGAGTTTGGTAGTTAATACAATATATTATGTGTTATAAGTATAGAAAACTGAAAAAATTTAATTTTCTTTTTATTTTCTATTTTTAAGTATTTATTTAATATGTTTTTTGAATTATTTACATAATTCTAATAAAATTTCATTAAAAAACATTTTTATAGTTTGTGTCTTAAGTCTTTCGTTTTCTCCATTTAATTTGCGGGGAAAATAAGATTTATTTAAATCTTCATTTGATTACAATTAAATCAAAAGTTTTTAGTTATCCTTGTCATTAGGTACTGGAACTTCATGCACTAAAATATGCATTAGTATGTCCCTTAAAAACCGATTTGTCGATTTTCATTAATTACACCCCCAGTTTTATTGCAAATGGTTCCAATTGGAAGAAATCTATTTTTGTTTTGAAAAACGTTAACCCGTGCCGAACTTCGGCCGAAAATGGTCCATTTATAAAATAGTGTATTTTTAGTAAAAATTACCAAAATCTAAAATTGTGAAAAAGTTAATTTTTCTTGCAAAAGTCTTTAAAACTTGTTTCCTATTCACTAACGTTTGTTATTTCTTATTTTTACGAAAAACTAGCCCTTGCGTTTTTTTGTAACGACACAATAAAACAGCATTCTAAAGAATGCTTGTAAACTTCATACAATAAAATGGGTGATGAATTTTTGAATAATATAACGGACAGTGAGTACAATGAGCTTACAGCTAAACTAGTAAATTAAATTTTACCCACAAAGTATGTGAATGTACTGCATTGTAATAGTAATAAAAATAATAAAAATTGCAGAAACTGAAAAATTTATAAAAAAATATATAAGAAACAAAATATATAATGAAAAAATAATGAACTTTTTTTTGACATCCGTGGCTGTTATATTTTCAAATCTGAAAAGCATATTGGTATGTATTTAAAAAGTGCCTTATTTCAATCGTCAGCCGGCACAACCCATTTAAATGCAAATTGATTGCAGGGTTAAAAAATTTGTGACATGTGGATCTACCCCTGCATATACGATTTACGGAACAACCTAACAATCAAAAAGTGCCGGAAATCTATTAAAAAATATGTATCCAATGACGCTTGTCTTAAGTAAAAACCAAAATAAGTCATATGTACATCATACTAGAGCTGCTCGGGCCAATCTTTATACGTATTTTCCCAGACAAAAGAAAACAAAAATATTGGCGCACACCTACGATTTTGGAAAATAAAGCGGTGGAATTATCCAAGTCAAATTATTGCAATAAACTAAAATTATAAATTTTGCAACATTGAATAAATTTTTAAATACAAACTTTTCCTTAAAACACATTATTCTATTTTTAGTAAATTTTATTTAATTTATCTATTGCGGTAGCATATTAACGCAATTTTTTTTGCATTTCTACTCATTTAAAACTACATTTTATGTGTATATGTATACATAAAACATGTTTTTTAAGCAAAAACACTGTAAATATGCGCATTCTCTATATAAATTTACATGCTCACCAACTTACACATTATGTGAGTACTACTTTTCACGTACACACATGGAGTAAACTTACCCAATTTATAGTAGGAGTTCAGTTTCCTACTATAAATATGATAAATTTAAACAAAAATGAATTAGAGTGTAAGAAAAACGTGTGCATTCGAAATATTAAACATAGCGGTAGCGAAAATTAAACTCGATGCATGGCAGTTTTTATATATTCATTCAACAATACGAAAAAAAAAATGGAAAGGTCCACTTTAGGGAACGGGACCCAATACACGAAAACTGTTGTTCATTTTACGAAAGATTTGGTTATTTTGACATTACGAAAAAATTGTTAATAAGCACAAGCGATGTTTAGTTTCCAATAGAAAAATTGAATTTGTATATTTTACGAAATTTTGTGAAAACACAAAAAGACATTTGTAAGCATATTAAATTTTTGTCAAAGTACAAAATAACTTTTTACATTTTCTTACATTTTAAAAATTTTTCTTGTATTATTTACGAAAATTTTGTTATATTACACTTTTTTGTACTTTATGTTACAAATTATTTACGAAATCGTGTTATTAATATTTAAAAAATTTATGAAATTTGTTGTATACCAAAAGTTTGTAATATATACAAAATGTTTGTACATTGAAAACAATCTGCTAGTTTTAGCAGTTTTTTCTGCAACACAATTTTGAACTAATTTTTAATACCCTGTTAAAAAACGACATATGTATATGAATCCATACATGCACATACATGCTTCATACATGTCCGCATGCCTTCATACTTGATGCATATGTGTTCATAAATGATTCATATGAAGGATCATATATGTTCATGCGTGTGCATTTACGAAAATTGAGGAAATATGTACATATATAATAATACATGTCCATAAATTTCCATATATGGTTATGTGTGTACATTAACGAAAATAGAGGTCATGTTTACTTGTATGATCACATATGAATTCATATAAGCATATATAAATCCTATATGGTGGAATATGGGCATGTATGGCCTCTAATGGCTTCATATAGGAGCATGATTGAGTTCATACATGTTCATAAAGGATGCATATACATACATGTTCATAAAATATGCATATTTTCAATCGGGTAGTTTTAGCAAACAGTTTTACTAATTTCTTGCTATTAATGTGTGGTTCCTTTGGTTAAAATACCTGAAACAAAACATTTTTGAACCCGGTTGTGGCCCCTTAAACTTTCGAGGTGACCTAAAAGTCAAGACAGGTCGGTCTTACAAGAAAAATACTTAGTAGTGTTTAATGTGCACTCATAGAAATAAACCTGTAATAAAAGTTGAAAAGCTACTAAAAATTAGTTCAAAATTACGTTGCAGACTGCTAAAATCAACTAAAATATTAGACTTTGGATTTCAGAAGAACACTTTTTATTCACAAAAACCTTTAAATTACATAATATTTAGCTCGAATATAACTTAAATTGTATACATTTAAACGATTTATTTTTGTTAGTCTTATCTAATTTAATTTTAAATTAATTTTCAGTATTTTTAGCATCAAATATTACCATTTTTAATTGGTGTGTTTTACGCTGTTTTAAGAACGATATTGTTTTTTTTTTTTAGCTGGGACTTACACAGAAAAACTAAAATCTAGTTTAAATTAAAATATTAGTTGATTCAATTAAAAGTTTAATTAAATTCAGTCCAATTAAGGGAATTGTAGAATCAATTAATATAATTTGTAACCATTTAATTGATTTTATTTTATTACATACCTATTAAAAATTTAATTGAATATTGTATTTAGTTTCAAAACAATTTAATTAAAATTTTGCATAAAAATCGCCATAAAATTTGAAAAAAAAATCGATAAAATTGGAAAACTATTATCAAAATTAAAAAATTGCTGAAACTTAAAAAAAACTCTAAAATTGGAAAAAATCGCTAATATTTGAAAAAATCACCAAAATTTGAAAGAACCGTGTAAATAAAATTTTAAACGTCTTTTTCTCGAAAACATTTTTAATTTGTGGTGATTTTTTAAATTTTAGCGATTTATTTCATTTTGGTGACTTTTTTCAATTTTATCGATTTTTTTTATATTCAGCAATATTTTTTCATTTAAAATTTTTTATTTCAATTTTCTTAAATTTCTACGATTTTCTAATAGATTTTTTTCAATTTGGACGATTTTTGCTTTAAATTTTGGTGATTTTTTTTCATTTTGGCATTTTTTTCTATGTTGTCATTATGGGTTACAAAACTGAAAATTTTGTATTTATAGTAATTAAATGTGCTAAAGTCCCAAAACTTATTTAACAAATTGTGAAAAGCAATCTGATGTAGGCGTGTCCCTATCCGGATTTCATTCCTGCCCAAGGAAATCTTCAGGGGACTTTGTTATTAGAATTTCTAGAGATATTTGTTATGTTAAATCACAAACTCAATGAGAATTTCTTGTCCTCGTCTAGGAGCGAGATTCAAAATTTAAAATATCAAAGAAAAAACAAAAACAACAACAAAAAATTGTCACAATTGGCTTTGTCATTTTCCAAATACTACTCTGTTTTTTTGACAGACCTAGCAATGTTGAGACGTTTATTCAAGTAAATCAACAATAGAAAATCATATGTTTTCTATTAGTGTCAGTTACATTTAAATTTGCACAAGCACCTGCATATTTGTTATTTAAATTTATTTTCATCGGGATAAACATTAATTGCATTTATAGTAATTAAATGTGCTAAAGTCCCAAAACTTATTTAACAAATTGTGAAAAGCAATCTGATGTAGACGTGTCCCTATCCGGATTTCATTCCTGCCCAAGGAAATCTTCAGGGGACTTTGTTATTTTGTGTTCACCAAATTCAGTTCAATTAAACATTTAATACATATTATTAAACTTTTAATTAAAAATGAGTTTAAAGTCAAACAAATGTTGAATTGAATATTAATTGAACAATAATTTGTTCTGTGTACTTATAAGAAGCTCAAGTTTGGCCTAAACTTATAAAAATTAATTAGTAATTCCTCAGAGTATAATAATGTTGACCTTTTTTAATTTTTTTGTTACCAATATCATCGCCAACATACCCTGATATAGCGTAGGGTAACGTGGAACATACGTCTAACATAAGTGATAAATGCTGATTATGGTTTTAGTAAAAAACTATATTTATTTGGGACTTGATAAAATTCCATTAATAACAACTTTGACTAACACCATATTTACTAATCGTATTTTAACCAAAAAAAGAAGGAATATGTAAAATAAAAGTAGCACAGCAGATGATGATGCCTATGATCAGTAAGTTAAAGAAAATCGTGAGAAATCTTTTGTAAATTCTTGTCTACAAACAAGATGCATAGATAAGCTACAATTAAAAATTCAACAAACAAAATCTATAGTTTTAGAGTTGATAAAATAAACAACACCAAAAATTTAAAAAAACAAAAAAAAATTTGAAACAGCAGCAATTTGATTTCCATAATTTGGTTAGAAATCATTTGGGAAATTATAGGCTTTCAAACAAACCAGCCAACTACATAATCGAATAATCAACACTCGACACGATGAGCTCTTGTGTATGAGTGTGCTTCAAATTCACTACACTGAAAAAATAATCCGTTATGATATTAATAAAACAAGTGTATAGAATTTTTTTTCGTAGATTAAATGAAGAATTTCATTGAATGTATGAAATTTAATTACTAAGAAGTGAGATCAGTCATACTAGTGCACGAACAAATCAATATAACTGTTGCTGTAGTCAAACAATTTTAATAAATATAAATTGATATTTTATAAACCCCCGGTTAAAAAAGCTCATATATGTAAATATGTTTATATATGGACATATATGGTTGCTTATAGGCCCGGTTAAAAAAGTTTTATATATGATCATATATATTTTTTATATGATAATATATGGTCATTCGTACGTACTAGAAAAATGAACCTACATTTATGTGGTCATATATGTTGATATTTTATTTATATGATCATTTATATATTTTCATATATTAAATATTTTTTTGTAATTTTTTTTTTAGAAAATTTTGTATTTAAAACAACTGTTTTAATAAAAATTACAATATTTTTCAAAAGTCCTAATCGCGATAAAAAAAAAGTTGTTTTAAATGGCAAAACATGTATATTATGTTATTAGATCAGCGCAAACATTCTGTTTGTTATTGCATTACAACGAAATATTTGCCCATAAAACGACATTTTAAACAACTTTAAAATAAAGTATAATACGACCTACATTAAATTAAAACATTTTGAACAATATTAATTTTAAAAGTTTTTTAAACAAAAATACGAATTACTCAAAAACTTTAATTTCTTTTCCTTACAATAAAAAAAACTTTGAATTTTCTATTTAATACCTTACCTTAGAAATTTTAAATGAAAATGTAGACTTACAGTTTAATACCTTTTATTAATTGAAGTGTTTCGTGTTTTTATGTATGAGGTCCTGTTTAAGAAATCCTAAAGTTTGTCCACAATGTTTTAATTTATGTAACGTTTATACTTCTATTTGCGCTTCATAAGGTTAAAAATAATTACTGAAACAAATTTACTGCCAAAAATAGCAATTTTTAAAAATTGGTACAAACAAATTCTTAACTTACTGAAATTTTAAAATAGGCGGGCGGATCAATAAGTCCGTGACTCTTTGAATGAAACACAGTTTTTTTTTTTTGCAAAAAAAAAATTTACTTTTCAACATAATCTCCTTTTAGCTCAATGCACTAAGTCCAACGTTTCTCCAATTTTTGTATCCCTTCCAAAAAATAGGATTTATCGAGGTCCATAAAATAGGCATTTCTTGGCCATATGGGGCGTTTTTTTTTTAAAATTCTCGTTAAATCGGTCCAATAAATTGGCATAATATTCGCCGTATATTGTTTTTTCCTTTTGAAGGTAATCGATGTGGATTATCCAGCGTGCATCCCAAAAAACTGTTGCCATCACCTTATTGACCGATAAACTTACCTTGGCCTTTTGCGTAACCGGTTCACCCGGAGAAACCATTGTTTAGACTAGTGCTTGGTCTCCGGAGTGTTGTAATGGATCCATGTTTCATTCGAATTGCGGTTAAGCAACTCCAAACAATCCTTTGAAGTTGTCACACGATTACGTTTATGGTCAGTTGAGATCAAACGCGGCACCCATCTTGCAGACAGCTTTCTTAAACCCAACTGATCATTTAAAATCGAAACCACACTGTCATATGAAATGCCTATGGCATCAACAATCTCATGCACTTTTACTCTTCGATCGGCCAACACCATATCGTGGATTTTTTCGATATTTTCGGGTATATTGACCTCAATTGGCCGTCCAGAACGTGCAGCGTCATTTGTACTTTTGCGACCACAACGAAAGTCACTAAACCACTTTTTTTTACCATTGAAATCGATGGTGCAGAGTCCCTTATAGTATTTATCAAGCTTTTCCTTGGTTTGATTGACGGTTTTTTTCGCAAAAAATAATGTTTAATGAGCACTCGAAATTCACTTTTTTCCATTTTTAAAAAAATCCACGAGGTTGTATGTTTTGAACAGCTGTTAAACGCAAAGTAAATGACGGAACTTGCTTAAAATTTGACAGTAGTCTATTAACAGGTGGTACTTGATGGGAGCAGTGTTGCATTTCATATAACTACGAGGGAAGTTCGAAAAGTAACGGACTTATTGGCCCGCCCTCGTAAGTGTTAAATACGTTAATATTGTCGTAATGAAGACAAATGTAATAAAACTAAAAAATAGACTTGTTTTAATGTAAATAGTGGCGATTTTCTACTGATGTACTTTAAAGTCACCAAGGATGTGGGTTTCTTCATACATTGTACAGCAATGATGTTTTGTAACAAAATTAAGACATAGCTCGTTCTTTGGCCACCTCAATCTACCTGGAATTTCGGCTCGGCACTCACTTTTCACTTTTGTTCATTTTTTTACCTTTTCTGACCAAAAACTCTAAACAGTAGGCTTTACGGCTGTTTTTTTGTTTGACAGGTTAGGATTTTTCTTCAACACAAAAGGCCCATTACTTTCTTAGCAATATTTCGACCAGAAATAAACTTTTTGATAGTGGTTCGCGAACTTCTATTAGCAATACGAGTGTCATTATAATGTTTAACAACTCTGGAACCCGTATTTCGTAAAACCTTTAATTTTTTAGCAATTGCTGTAAGAGTACCATTTGGGTTTTCTTTGTAAATTTCAATTATTTTTTTCTAATAAATTTTATTGATTATCCATTTTTTTTGGACGAACTAACTAATAATTTTGATTGATATTTTTTAAACACAATTTAGGTATATTTCCAAAGCTCACTTGATAAACAAATATTTCGTTTGAAGTATGCAAAAAGAACTTACAAGGTATAATACGTGCACTACTTTGACTGATCTTTCTCCTGATAGGAACATTTTAAAAATAATGAGCACCTTTTTAACTTTACCTCCTCAGATTTTAGTAAAACTTGGTATAAATATTCTTCTATGAAATATGGAGTTTACGTTTATTTTCTTTTTCCTAAATTCGTATAGTTCGCACTTAATCGCGGCTGGAAGTTGGGGGTGTTTATCACATGTGTAAGAAATATGCAATGTTTGAATTATCACACCCAGAAAAATGTCTCAGTTGTGGCCACCGAATTTGTTGCCAATAGAATTCTGGTGGTTACGACAACTATATTCATATTAAATTTAATTTTTTAAGGCGTGAAAGCTAATATTCAGTTGCCTCAGTTAATATTCCACTAAAATACGTTCCACGAAATTTTATTGAAATTAAAAAAAAATTTTTGATTTTTATAGTATTGAACCATGTCCTCCAGATTAATAGTCATATGTCCAACTTATTGCGTCACAATTACTTTTAATTTTCTTTAAATCATTTGTTGTTTTAACATTTTAGTACATAATTTCAATTAAAAAAAACTTTTTTTTTGTCTTTTCAAGGAACTAGTAAACTCGGAGTAATTGGCTGCCGCTCTAACCATTACACAACAAACACTTATAAATTTTGAGTGCTAAATTTGAATTTAAATATTTTGTTTGGAAAATAAATATTTACTTATACCAGTCATTAGTTGATTATATAAACAATGCAATCCACAATTCGGTTGGTTCTACTGAAACCCTAATTAAATTGCATATTTGTTTGGGAGATCCGTATTTGCTGTTTCCACTTTTGTTTATTGACAAACTTTTTAATAAATTTGATAGATTGTACCATTTTTTTTTATATTATCACTAAATAAATGGTTGCTTCTACCGTATACAATTACTAACAGAATTCTATTCGAAAAGTTGATTGTAAATACCAATAACTGTATAATAGGATTGTTTTTTAGTTCCATTTCCCTATTTTTAATTGCCAGTACAGTATTTTTGATTTTTTTAATCGATTATAGGTAATTCATAGTGAAATGACGTCCTATAAAATAAATTTTAAATGTTTTTACCAAATTCCCGCCAAAGTTTTTTTGGGTACATAACTTTTGAACAGAAAATTAATTTATACATATTAGTTAGTTAACTCTGTCTCTTCTGATTAAAGCAATACATAGTGAATGCTGTGATTGACAAAACTCCACTTAGCCACACTCATCGCTGTGTCGACCGTTTCTCAACTTGCTAAGAAGTGATGCTACGAGTCATAGCCTGATGTATGGCTGTGGGTTTGAAACTCACTACGACACAAAGTAAATAGTTTTTCATATAGAGCAATTTAACAATTTAAAATACTTTGTTCAATTGACACATAAATTAACCACTGACGAGTCCTTGGAGGCGACGAAACAGCGACAGTCTGGCATATCTATTGTGGCTGTTAAATTTTTTTAATAAAAATGTTTTCTTCTTCTTCTTTCTGTAAAAATCTAACTAAAAAAATCTTCAGTAATTGATTATAATAAAATCAGTTACGATTGTCATTATATGACGGTTTCATTTCATTTAATTTTTTTATTAATTCAAAAACCAAGCCCATAGAGCCAAATATGGTTCGTATTCTACAATAAATTTTTACAAAAAATAAAAAAATAAATTTATAATTTAAAGAAATGCCTAAAATAAATAAAATTATAACTAAAGTTTAACGGTCCAAAATGTAGCAATAAGATTATCAAAATAAGTAGACGATTAAAAAATAAAACAAATTATACCCAGCAAAAAATTTTCAAAAAAGGGAATCGGGTTGGGAATCAGGTATTTTTAATAGAATGCCTTCCCAACCTGATTACCAACTCGATTCTTTTAACAAGGCGTGAGACTAAAAAGAATCGATTCTTTGGAATTAATTATTTTTTTTAAATTATAAATAGTTACTTAATTTTTTTTAGGACTACTTCGTTTGTTAAAAAAAGAATGAGTTACCTAATACAAATTGTAAGTAGTTTCTTTACAAAAATAAGAAACACTTCTTTTCAAACACATTGTAACTAGTTATAATATTTCAAACGGAAGCACTTCCATTTTATCGATCGATTTTTTTTTTATAAAATTTGATATATGTGCAAATCTAAAAGTAAAAATTTCAGTAATATTCCAAAATTATTTTAAAATTTTTGTCTATATAACGGTAAATTATAAACTACCAAATTGGGTCTCATCAACACATGCACATTTTTAAAGAATCTATAATTTTTATCAAATTTTGTTAAGTGTTTCTAATAAAATAAAAAATATAATTTTAGTGGTCAAAAACTACTGATTTTTATCCAAAAACAAAAATGGCATTCGTTTATCATTACGATTTGAAAGTTTAAAAGATCAATGTGTATATAAATTAGATGTTAATTAATAAATTAACACATTCATTTTGTTTTTTTGATTTATTCTTGAAATTTTTTTTACAGATAGAAAATTAGCTTTTTTTTTAAATATTAAAAAAAAATTTATAAGAATATTTAATGAAATTCTAAAAACGAAATTCTAAAAAACATATAATGACTCTTATAAATCACATGAAAAGTCTCACTGGCGCAGCGGCGAATGTATACTATATATTTAACTAGCGGGCGCAGCCCGCTACGTTGTTAGCGTGCCTTAGACCTAGTTTTTGGGATGATGGATAAACTGGATGGAAGTTGGGTCATATCCCCAAGAACACATGGTGACAATTTTCGCCTCTACTATCCTCATTTTTACCACATTCCTGATGGAAATTATATAAAGTGAAATTCCAGAAAGTTGGGTCAAAGTCGAAAGAAAATCATTATGGACATTTCAGCCTTCTATCGCAAAGGGTTTGGTAGAACGCAGCCCGCTACGTTGTTAGCGTGCCTTAGACCTAGTTTTTGGGATGATGGATAAACTGCAGGAAGTTGGGTCATATCCCAAAGAACACATGGTGAAAATTTTCGCCTCTACTATCCTCATTTTTACCACATTCCTGATGGAAATTATATAAAGTGAAATTCCAGAAAGTTGGGTCAAAGTCGAAAGAAAAGCATTATGGACATTTCAGCCTTCTATCGCAAAGGGTTTGGTCAGACCGGTAAGGGGGGAGACTTTTTCCCTTATTATCCCCCTTTTTACTATGTTACTGAGCAAAATCCTAAAAAGTGAAATTTTAGAAAGTTAGGACATATCCGAAAGAACACTTTTCCCTTATTATCCCCCTTTTTACCACGTCACTGAGCAAAATTGGGAAAAGTGAAATTTAAGAATGATAGGACATATCCGAAAAAATACATGGTAAAAATTTCAGCCTTCTATCGCAAAGGGTTTGGTCGGGACGCTAAAGGGGAGACTGTTTCCCTTATTATCCCCCTTTTTACCATTTTACGTATCAAAATTGTAAAAAGTAAATTCTCCAAAGTTGGGACATATCATAAAGAACACATGGTTAAAATTTCAGCTTTCTACCCCAAAGGGTTTGGTGAGGCCACTGAGGGGGAGACTTTTTCCCCTATTACCACGTTCCTGAGCAAAATTTCAAAAAGTTTGGTTATATCCGAATGAGCATATGGTGAAAATTTCAGGTATCTATCCTAAAGGGTTCGGTGAGGCCGCTAATGGGGAGACTTTTTCCCACTTTTATCCCCCCTTTTACCACGTTCCTGGGCAAAATTTTTAAAAATAAAAGTGCAGGAAATTTTGTCATGTTCCAAAGAATACATGGTGAAAATTTCAACTTTCTATCCCAAGGCTAAAGCACCATGTGTATACAATTTCAAATAATGAAATAGTGGGCGTAAAAGTGGGCGTGGCCAAAAAAAAAGTATCCCATTGAGCATTCCGGAGTTCCAGTTACATACTGTGAAAATTTCAGGAAGATCGGTCCAGTGGTATGGACAGGCCACTGAGGGGGATACTTTTTCCCCTATTATCCCCTTTTTTACCACGTTCCTGAGCAAAATTCCAAAAAGTAAAACTGCAGAAAGTTGGGTTATATCCGAATGAACATATGGTGAAAATTTCAGCTATCTATCGTAAAGGGTTCGGTGAGGCCGCTAATGGGGAGACTTTTTCCCACTTTTATCCCCCCTTTTACCACGTTCCTGGGCAAAATTTTAAAAAGTAAAAGTACAGGAAATTTTGTCATGTTCCAAAGAACACATGGTGAAAATTTTAGCTTTCTATCCCAAGGCTAAAGCATCATGTGTATACAATTTCAAATAATGAAATAGTGGGCGTAAAAGTGGGCGTGGCCAAAAAAAAAGTATCCTATTGAACATTCCGGAGTTCCAGTTACATACTGTGAAAATTTCAGGAAGATCGGTCCAGTGGTCTGGTATACAATTTCAAATAATGAAATAGTGGGCGTAAAAGTGGGCGTGGCCAAAAAAAAGTATCCTATTGACCATTCCGGAGTTCCAGTTACATACTGTGAAAATTTCAGGAAGATCGGTCCAGTGGTCTGGTCTCCTATAAAATACATACATACAAACAAACAAACAAATAAACAAACACACATTCTATTTTATATATATAGATTTAAAATGCTGCAAAATTTCATAATTTAAAATTTTTAGTTCTATAAAAAGTTTTTTTTTATTACACATGTAATTAAGTATTTTTCGTCAAAATATTAATGAGAATTTTTTTATTTTGCATAACTTCCCCTTTGTAAATTGGGAACTAGTTCTGAAAAGGTTTTTTATAACAAAAATGTAAGTGGTTACAATTTGAGTTTAAATTATTACAAATATAAGTTACGAACTGCTTGATAGTAAATAAAATACCTAATTGTATTTAAAACACTATCACGCGTTCTTTTTGTTATTTTAAGAATTGGTTACAATACTATTTGCTTTTTTTAATGGCTGGAAGCAAGGTGTTTGGTAATGCTGTTCAGAAATTTGGCAATCAGAAACGTAAGCGGTTATATGGCAATGCCTTGTTTGGGTAATGTGTATTTTTTTCCTGGGTATATATAAAAAAATTTGAAAGATATGAAAAATTATCGTAAATTATCAAAATTATAGTGAGTGATTAAAAAACTGCCTTAGTTTGCGTTTAAACGTAGCACTTTCAACAACAAAGCTTTTAAGAAATCTAGGTAATGAATTCCAGACTCTAGTTATCCTCACATTAAAGGATCTCTCGACAATAGAGGAGTTTATACGTTGATAAACTATCTGAGGGTTTCTACTCGATCTTGTAAATCTAAAGTTGTCAACAATGTAACCAGGACAGTTCGCTCTAATTAGCTTGTAAAATAATAACAAGATTCTCAGTTTTATAAAATTCTCAAAAGAAAAACCAAGAAAATCCAACACAAACGGAGAGACATGTTCTCTTATCCTCAATCTGTAAACATATCTCACTATACGGTTAAATGTAAGATGAAGACGGCTAAGAATATTACTGCTAGTACCCGTAAATACCTCCAAAGCATTAATTAACTGGGGCATAAGAAGAGCACTAGCTACACGTTTCCTTACATGTAGTGGCAAAAAAAGATCAAGAGACCATAATCGTCTCAACGTAGCATTCACTCGAGCACACACGTAATCAACGTGTTTCGAAAAACGTAACGTCTCATCTACAAGAACCCCTAAACACTTCATTTCCGAAACAAAGTTGATACTAACACCGCTCAATGATACACTTAAATCACGGGAATCAAAACCGAAGCACATAGCCTTCGTTTTGCTAGGATTTATGTCTAACCCATTTGTGTCCATCCACCGTGTAATCTGAACAAGGTATAATACTATGTTTGCCTCCAAAACATCAAAGAATTGTCTTTCTCCAGAAAATAAAATCTGTACATCATCTGCATATACATAAGTTTCAAAACAGTTATTATCTATTACACCAATAAAATCATTCAAATAAATCATAAATAAAATAGGACCAATTACCGATCCCTGCGGAACACCACTGGTAACCTCCAAAGTACAAGAGTTCCTATCTCCAAACGAGACGAACTGCGAACTGCGGTTACAAACACTTTACCCCAAAAATTTGGTACAATTTTGAAGATCTATATAATATTTTATTGCTTAAAATGTAGATGAGTTGTTGTGCTTCGTGTTTTCGTTCGTGATATCAAAAATATACACCTTACCATTATGCTTACAAAAAATCACTAAGTAATGTTTCTATAAATAGATTTTCAAAAATATATATTAATAATTACTTTACGTTTATATTTCATGCATTATGTAATTGATGATCGGTAAGTCATTGTTTTATGTTTTGAAGTAATGTAAAATGTAATGAGGTCCCATTACAAGGTAATCCATGAGTGTTCAATTATCGGTAACTCATTACTTCTTGTTAGAAAATAATGATACAGGTAACTAGTACACATTACAAGGTAATGCATTACTTTATCGCACCCATTACCAAAGTTTTGCTCTGAGAGTTCTATTAGTTCAAGGAAACTTATTAATATTGAAAAATTCAATGAAACTGTTTTATAAATTCTTTGAAACGCTTTATTGTCGGAATGATTTATTAATTTTATGAACATTTCTAGTAATTCTATGAAACATTTTATAATAATTAATGATACCTATTCTATAAATTCTTTGAAAAGTTTCAATGCACTAGTTCCAGTGACAATTTTCATTAAAACAATAAAGAAATTAATTATTAAAGTAAAGATAATTCTCTCAGTGTATGAAAATCTTACCAGAGGGCTGTCGTCTTAGATATTTAGTGATTACTATTATTGCTGTTAAGATTTTTTTCATTCTTAAAGTTAAAAAGAAAAAAAAACTAAAGTATTTAAACAAGCTGCCAAATACACTTGAAAATGATTGGTATTTGTGTTTTTATACTCTTAAGTTCTTCTAGAATTTTATACACTATTCGATAGTAGCCACCTGAAGTGCTGATCATATCAACGATTTTATCAGAGTTTGAAATTCTATTTTAGCATTGCAGACAATCGTTAAATAACAACCCGCTATTTACAGCTGCAGGTATATGATCATCGATCATTTTTTTGATCGTAATTTTAAGAACTTCAGCGATTAAAGATGCTAAAAACAAAAGAAACATAAAAAATCGAAATAATAGTGTGTTTTGAAAATCAAAAATTCTTTTTGAATATATTTTGGTGTTGGTAATTTATGTTAACTGAAAATCGTTTATGGTTGTTTCCCTAATTTTTAAGCTTCTACATTAATGCAAAAAATAAATTTTACGATTTTGATATACTTCGAAAAAATTTTTTTTTTAATATTTCACTGTGAACTGGGTGTTTTTATAAAGTTATAAGTTTTGATGAGTTTAAAGTTTCATATTTTTTATTTATTTTTTGTTTTCAGAGATACTTACTTCGGGTAATTTTTCTTAATTGTCCCCAGATATAAACTTTTGTATTCTACCCCTGCGGGAAATGAAGGGTCGATTGATCCAAAGTGGTAATTCTGAGATATATGATTAGGGGGCACGTTACGAAACTGGTGAAGCCAAAATTGTGGTGCACCAAAAAGTGTTAATTTGGGCGAAATTACCAATCACGTGAATATAGTTATGGTGACAAAACATTCACTTGTTGGTACCAGATATATAATGTAACTGGAGAAAAAGTGACATGACATTAAAGTGTACTGAAGTAACTAGGGTCGTTGCAGTTGAAGTTGCTAGTGGTCATTGGAAACCGTTAGCAGTGGATTAAAACATGGCAATTAGTGCCAAAGGACGCAGTCCCTTGACTGCTACAAAGCGGACATAACACTAAACTAATTTTATCTGTACCGACTATGTGACAGTAGAAATGAAGACGTAACAGTTCACTGGTTTAAAAGAACTAAATACGGAACTGCTTAGACAGTGACCAGGGTTGCCAGATATGGCGATTTCTTGCCAAACGTCGCGAAATTAAAAGTAGTTTGGCAAGTTAATCGGACGCTAATTGATTTTCGAAAGCCCTGCGACATGTAGCCCTTCGACCAGTGCAGTGAAACGTCGCAAAACTATTCCAGTCAAACTACCCCTATCACAGAACTCATTGCGCTTAATATGTGACTAGTTTTCTTCAACATTTTTTCTCTAGTTCTACGATACGTTCACCTACACCAGTCACGTGATAATTTGTTTCCCACTGGTTCTGTTGCATATAGCATAAATCCTAAAATGGCGCTACTTTAACACTACCTACTTCTGACTTGTCCCGTAGCATATTCATTTCAATCGGTACGGTGATAGGTTACCTTGGTCAAGTTATTCGCCACGTCACACATTGCTCCAGAGGTAGCAATTGTTACCTCCTATGACAAGCCCATGTTAAAAGTACCGGTCATTTTCATATAATAGAACCGAAACTAGGACAGGTTCATACACACAAAGTTCTAGTCACGTAACCATACCAGTGACTGGTTCATTTCCCACAGGGACATTACTCAATAGCTTTTTTATAATTTATAAATTAGTACAACTAATTTGCTTCAAAAGTCTTCAAAAGAGGTTTTATATAGCCATACCAAATACTTTTGCGCAAGATTGCACGCGGAGCAGCTTGATCCATTTCTCGATAAAAGTTTAAAATTTTTTAAGTTATATCAATGATTTAAAACGAAGGGGCACTATTAGATCTCGCATCTACATTCTTTCTGACAGTCAGGCGGCATTAAGGGCTTTAATGTCCTATGAGGTGTCATCTGGTCTGGTCATGGAATGCATTCTGGCTCTTAACCGACTTGGCAGGCGAATCTCGCTTACCTTAGGGTGGGTTCCTGGTCACGAGGGGCATGAGGGAAACGAGAGGGCAGATTGTATTGCTAATTGCGGAGCCCGAAGGCCCTTTATTGGCCCTGAACCATTCTGTGGTATACCTTTGGGGTATGTTAGGGAGAAGCTCGGGTCGTGGAGGGAGTCAGAATTCTCTCTCTATTGGGAAAACTCTCTTGGCCAACGACAGGCTAAGAGATTAATTTCTTTTTCCAGTGCAGGATCGAGGAGATTCCTGTCCCTCGGGAGGGGTGACTTGAGAACCCTGGTGTCTTACCTGACTGGACACTGCAATCTCAGATACCACCTGCACAAAAGGGGTCTTTCGGACACGGATGAGTGTAGGTTTTGCGAACTGGTAGCTGAGACATCAGAGCATGTTCTTTGCGAATGTCCGAGGCTATGTGAAAGGCGTGCCAAGTTTCTTGGCAATCGCTTTGTCTCCCCTTCGGACATTATGAAGATTTTGCCTAATAGGATTATTGGCTTTATAGGTAGCTTGAATCTTTAGGGTAACTTTAGGCAGCACAAAAGACCTAAGTTGGTCGCGGTGCATAGTGCCATATAATCTAATCTAATCTAATGATTTAAAAAATAGTTCTACTTGGGATTTATTTTCCACCTTCAGTAGCTTATACATTTACGACGCGGTTTGGTATTTAGATTAACCCTTAAATGCTCACAGTACCTTTAAAGATACAACCTTGAAAAATAATCTTAAAAAATGTTGATATCTGAGAAAATGTTAAAATGAAAAAATTATATGTCGGTCATATATTTGGCTCCTCTAGGGGTTATCTTGGTATAGTTAGATCAGTGGGAGCAAATATTATAAGAATATCATTAATTCAGCGTTTTTGGCAAAAACCGTAAAAAAGTGATGATATCCTAACATCAAATTTTCGTGACGAAATATAATATGTACGCAGTTTTTAATTTCACAAAAAAATATGTTAGTTTACAAAAATTGTGAATTTTTTATGAATTTAACCACATTAGAGTTATATCAGCGTAACAAAATTATTTTAAATTTGTGTTAAAACTTTGAACATTTACTTATTTTAAGGACTTGAACTACATATGTTTCTTGGTGTCTTTATAACTTTTGGATTTGCTAATGAATTTCAACATATCGGAGTAATATCTCCATAACATAATTCTTTTAATTCCTGTTATAACTGTGAAGACTTACTGATTTCTTTCAGAAATTTTTGAAATTGTGTAGTAGTCAGGGCAGCCCCAAAAAATCCTCTTTATGCCCTAAAAAATCAGAAAATATCCTCCTAAAATTTGAAAATTAAGATTTTTCTTTAAAAACTTATTTTTTAGTTCAGTTGAAATAAGTTTTGAGAAATTAATTTAAACTGCATACAAAAAGAAAAATAAATGATTAATAATGGCAAAATCGGTATAGTCTTAAAACAAGAAATTTTAATTTGCAAAATTTGATTGAGTTACCAAAATCGGTGTCCCAAACTCCAGAAAATATTAAAAAAAATGTTGAACATATTTTTTGTGGAAAAAATTTCAGTAACAAAAAATTAAAAGAAAATGGAAAAAATTATCCATTTGTTCTAAAAATTTCTAAAATATGCTAAAAAAAAAGATTTTTTTTACAAAAAACATGATTTTATGTCAAAATATGCTATTAAGAGGTAAATATGCAAAAAGATGTCCTAATAAATCAATGCCAGAATTCGTCAATTGTTTCGAAATATATTTTTAGCTCACGACGACTCACAGGAAAAAACATGATACAGCGTATTGCTGGTTGCCCTGGTTATAGTCAATAAATCGAATTCAATAAATGTGCGAAAGTGACCAAATTTATAAGTAAATCTCAAGGATTAAAGTGTTATATTAAGAAATGATGTTTTTAAAATGCTATTAAAATATCATTCAATATTTGTGCCATAATCATATTTAAAATTACTGAATTTAAATCATTAATTTAATTTTTTTGATTCCGTATTTCAATAAAATAATATATATATATTACATTTTTAATGTAAGGAATCGGTATCTTAAAGATCAATTCACAAATCGAAAGTATAAAATGTTTAATAGAGTTATATGAAAAAAAAAATCTATCACTGTTTCTAGCAATTCTGTTTCTAAACCTAACACTTTCTAGCACTATTTCTCAACAATCTAGCACTGTACAACATTCATTCAACATAACATTTCAAGTTCCTAGTTTCAGCGGAATGACCAGGCCGCTAAGGGGGAGTCTTTCCCTTTTAAGCCTCCATTTGACCAAGTTATTGGACAAAATTCTAAAAACTACCATACCATGGAGTTAGGTTACATCCGAAAGAACAAATTTCAGATTTCTGTCTAAAGTGCGCCTACCCGTAAGAATTTTCAAAAATCCTACCTATACAGATTTCTACTCATGATAAGGTACAGACACACCAAATTTCAAGCGCATTACTTTAGTGGTTTTGCCAGGCCGCCAAAGGTAAGACTTTTGCCCTATTTGGCCCTCCTTGTAAAAATGTACAAAATTCCGCTCTATACATATGTATTCTCTTGAGTAAGAAACTCATATACCAAATTTCTTGTTCCTATTTTCAGCGGCTTTGCATATGCTGCCAAGGGGGAGCTTCTGCTCCTCTCAGTAGGAATTTCCAAAAATCCCGTCAAGGTATTGGTAGCTTTAGAATTGGTTCCAAAACCGGTTATAGACCTGGTGCTGAGACAGTAAAAGCTTACATTTTGACTCCCAGGAACCTATTATAGAACGGGTTTCATGTAACCGGTGGTAAAAGAAACTGTTCTAGAACAAGTTCAGAGGTAATCTGATCTAAAAAATTTGCTGGGGTGTTTATCCTATTTGCAATAGGTTCATTACCTCCAAACTAGGACATGTTGCTTTTGAACCAGTTCTTAAACCAGTTATATAACTGGTTCTGGGACAGTGAAACCTTACATTTTAACTTACATGAACCTGTTCTAGAACCGGTTCACGCAACCAGGGGCAAAGAAGCTGTTCTGGAATAGATTCTAAGGTAACAAGTTCTAAAATATGTTGCTGGGTAGTTTCAGCGGTTTGGCCAGGTCGCAAAGGGGGAGACTTTTCTCCTTTTTAGCCCTCATTTTAACACGTTTCTCTGCTACGCCAGAGAATTAGGTCATATCCAAAAGAACACATATTGAAAATTTCTATTCAAATGGGCCCTGTAGAATCTCTTGTTTGATGAATTCTGGTACTCCTTATATATAAACTGCTTGAAAATCCCATCTTTCGAAGGAACATATACCCAGAAATTGTCACCAAATTTTTCGGTTGTAATAACAATTATTTGATTAAAACAGCAATCCACCAAAGAAAAGACTTTTTCTTATTTTATTCCCCATTGTAGGATTTGCCAAAAAGTCCACCTTAGCGGACTTCTACTACTGGCTTTACTAAAAATAAAACCCAAACTTTTTAATTTAATGGATTCTACCATATTTATAATTATTATTTTATGATTTCATTTGTTAATGATCATAGAATTCACATTTTTTTTTTTGCCTAAACACATCATGGCAAATCGTACCTTCCATATGAATACAATACAATCGTTTGGGTATATTATAAAGAGATCTTTATCTACATGTTTAACTCGTTTTGGCATTTAGTTAGCAGGCGCCTAAATCACATTGTTATCACATCAGAAAATCTTTATGCTTTAACAAAACGGAATAAACACAACGATACACACCAAAATTCTACGAGTCGCAATAATCAACTACAAAAAGATGCTGTTCGATTCTCAAGATCCTTTCTTTAACGAGTACTACCAACAAAAGTTTCATTCTGAATGAGTTTATGATATCATATCATTGAACATATTTCGTTTTTTTTAACAAGAATTTTTATAAATTATATTTGATTGTATTTTAGGATTGGGACATTCCAAAAAATTTCGATTCGATTTTAGAACGGATGTGTTCTGATTTTATTGAAAGTTAGAAAATGGGTATTCAACATTGTTATGGTATATGTGCTGTATTAAGTTTTTCGAAATTAGGTGTAGTTCACGTTCTATCGCATTTCAAAGTTAGACATTTTAAGCAAAACTACAGTTAACAAAAAAAGTCAGTAATGTCAGCAACATGTAATGTCAACTTTTTAAATCGTGTTTTGCCCTCTAAATCCGAATCTGAACTCAGAACAAGTTATCAATTTTTTGTGATATTGATCTTCCATCATATTCGTGACGTTACAACATCGCGAATAAATTTTTACACGCTTTTGAATTTACTTGATATCTTAAGTTATCCTCCCTCCCTCCAGTACTTAAAGTTTATCTGAGAGATATATGATAGACTAATGTATTTTCACAATTATGAGTAATAGTTTAAGAATCCGTAACGAGTCTTAAGTAAGAGAATTTATTTGCAGTATGGTAAAGTTCCGAGTATGAGTAAAAAACGTGTTTTTTTTGCATATATTGATTAGAATGTTTAAAAAGCTTGCTGACTTGAGGAATTCTGATTCACAGATTCGGATTCAGAGCATCAAAGAAAATTTAAAAAAGTACAAAATGGACTGTTAATCATGAGTTTGGCGAAATTTAAAATTCGTGTGTATTGAACAAAATGGAACATTTTACTTTTTTAAGAAAATAATATGAGAATTTCGTACTACAATCTAAATATTTCTCCAACCCATAGATAACCCATTCTGTATTTTGTATATCTTGTTCAAGACAATAAGATCTATTAGTAAAAATTAAAAAAAAAAATCAAAAATGTAGGTTTTGAAATATGAGCGAAAAAATTTGGTTTTTGCATGTTTGCTAACTTTCTCAAAAGAGAATATACAAATACCTAAAAGTAGAAGATCCAATCATTCATAAGAGGTAAGATTTGTAAAAAGTTCAAAAGTAAGAGCAGTTTAAACAATAGGTATTTCTCTCAGTTTTCATAAAAAAACACCGAAATTTGAATAGCTATTCAACGCGAAATGCACCGAATTCTTAAAAACGTAATGCAGCACATATATCATAGGAACGTTGAATAACGATATGTTCATTTTCAACGATATCCGTAGTCACATATCCAAAGACCTTATCGAAAATTTCTGGAATGACTCGGTTACAAAAAACAGCTTATTTCTAAATTTTCTATTTGTTTAAGGGGGCAGCTAATTATAAAGTGCCCGTCCAGAAGAAGAAGAAGAAACCTGCTATTACAGGTGACAACAGTTTTTATGTTTCTAAACATTCAAAATGATTTATGATTGTGTTGACTTATGTTATAAATTATACAATGTCTAATTTGGAATACCTGTATGTTTTTAGCTTTGGGTCAAATTTAATATGACTGTTAATTTGTTTTTTTTTTTATTTATTTTTTTAATTTTGAAAAACCTACATACACTTGTTTTAGCGATATTTTTTGTTAAGGTTGTTGTATGGTTTTTTAAGAAGTTAACCTCATAAATCATGGGATTGGAAAATATCATCTACGTTTTAATTAAAGCATTTTTTTTTGATAATCATTTAAATTGTGTATGCTGGTTGTCATTTATGGGGATTCAAAACGGAAATTAGTAACATTAATTTTCGAGAAAAAAAACAGATTTTTAAACGACTCTTTATCTTATAAACCTAAGATTTTTTTTTTTTTTACTACAATTTTATATTTTGTCGTTGCTATGAAAAAATTGTATTTTACTTATCTCAAAATAAACACACTCATAGAAAAAATCTGTAAAAATAGCAGAAAAAGCTACTAAAAATTTGGTTAAAAACGACCATTTATACGCCAAATATTACACTAAAAAAAGTATAAAATAAAATTAAGTTTACGCCAGACTTGGGCGACGCACAGTGGCTGAAAATCATTTTTCATTGGCCAAAATTCTGTAACTTTTGAACCGATTAAAATATTTTAGAACAGATAATTAGTTGAACTTGGATCAGTTTTAATTTCATTGAAATTGATTGAGCACTTCTCCAGAAATTCAAGGTCATAGTTGAACTTTTGATTTTTTTTTTAACATTTAGCGTGAAATACAGCTTTTTTAATTTTTTTATTTATTAAAAAATGTCATATTTGGATTTTAATAATAATTATAAACATTTTTTGCGATAATGGGAGTTTTTAATGTTTACACTAAAAAAAAAACAAATAGTAAAATCTACTGAAAATTTTTGTAAAAAAAAATAAAACTTCTAATCGAAACAAGTTGGCAAGAAACGTATATCACAAGGAGAAAGGTGAAAGTGTCCTCTTTAACCCTATATAAACTTTTGGACCCGCCACGACCCACCGGTAGAACACTTTTTTCATTTTAATGAAACATCTCAAAACAAAAATTCAAATGACGCACAGTGTCTGAAAATCATTTTTCATTGCCCAAAATTCTGTAACTTAAAATATTTTATTAATTTTTTTTAAAGGACGGGTAATTAGTTGAACTTGGCTCAGTTTTAATTTCATTAACATTGATTGAGGACTTCTTAAGGAATTCAAGGTCAAAGTTGTACTTTTGATTTTTTTTAACATTTAGCGTGAAATATAGGGTTTTTAATTTTTTATTTATTAAAAATGTCATATTTGGATTTTAATAATAATTATAAACATTTATTGCGATAATGGGAGTTTTTAATGTTTACACTCAAAAAAACAAATAGTAAAATCAACTGAAAATTTTGCTATTATTACTTAAAAACTAACCATTTTTGTTGTCAAATTTACAAATTTGTTTACATTAAAAAAATATTTACACTTAAAAAAACGTTAGTAATATTATCTAAGAATTTTGCTATTACTATAGAAAAATTTATTATTTCTGATAAATTTGTTAATTTTAGCAAAATAAATCTGCTGAACATTCGCGTAATTATTCTGAATTTGTTTTTTTAATTTTGATATGAAAATATGGGTTTTTATTTACAGAACCTTTCTTATTTATTAAAACATTTCATATTTGGATATAAAAAAACCTTTTAAAAATAGAAACTTCAAATTTGAATTCAAAAAAGAATCTTATGATGCCATTAACAAAGAAGTTAAAACTATCAACGACCAAATCAAAACACTACAGCCATTACAATTACAGTTAAATAGACAACAAATTGAAGTAAGCTACGATTTAAAGCTAACAATGATAGATGGAAAAGTAGGCCAGGCTTTGACTAATACGAAGGCTGCATCCAGCTGCATCATATGCCAAGCAACATCAAGCCAATTAAACCAAGTCCCGACAAAATCTTTATGTAATACTGATGCATATGCATATGGATTATTTATGGAACACATACTTAAAATTAGTTATGATTTGGATTTCGGATCTTCAGGAACAATGAGGCAATTCTTCCCTAACTACATAAGCGCCATCTATCGAATATACAAAGAATATATCATAGATATGGCATCACTTACAACATATGGGAAAACAGAGGACATTAGAGTGAGGTAAATTTCTAAAAATAGAACTATTGTGTTGTTGGAATTGTACTTCTGAGATTATGTATGCAAGAACAAAAACACCGTGTATTGAATAAAACTAGTTTTAATCACAACAAAACTCGAACTGACGATAGCTCAGAGGGCTAAAGCGCTCTGTCTAACGTGTAGTGCATTTGGCATTAGAAATCAGTTTATCTATACCACGGTCAGTGATTGCACAGAAAATTTCATATAGACGCAATCGAACAAATAAAAACATAACAAATATTACATTATTTAAAAAAAAAAAAAAAGGGTCACTGACGAAGGTTCAATACCAGAAACTGCGCAGTCTGATTCAGAAAAAATTGAAAATTTGCAATGTAGTTATGATTTTTAGAAAATACACTCATTCCTTTCTACCACGCCTTTCACAGAGAAACAATGAAACCCACAAGGAGTTAAGAAGTTAAAAAAAGAAACATGTTCAAGATGAATATCGCAAATTTGGATTGATTATAGATCAGCCAAAACAAGGGTCAGGCAAAACAAATGATGGCAATACTGCAAGAAGATTCTTTTCAGATCCAGAAACAGCATCTGAAATAACAGGAGTGGCTTTAAACCTTATTTTGAGATTTAAAATAATCCCAGAAGTACTAACGTGCAATGAAAATTTTGAGGTTATGCTAAGGAAACTGCAGAAATATATACAACCAAGTACCCATGGAGAAATATGTCTGCAACAGTTTACAAAATCCTTTATCATGGAGAAGATGTCATTAAGTATCATTTGGTGCCACTTGAAGAACTATGAGAAGAAGCTCAGGAAAAAAGAAATAAGGATTACTGATTTTATAGAGAGCACAATACTAGAAAAATTTCACGAAATTCCACAAATGAAGATCTATTTAATATATTATTGGCTACGTCAGATCCGTTCATCTCCAGTATTCGAAATCAATGGAAAGTGAAACATCGGGATTTAGATGAAGAAAAACTACTACAGCACAGAAATAACACAGAACAGAATATGGAATATTTGCAATCAATATTCGAATCAAATGAGTAATAATTATAATTGCCTTTCATTGTTATTTAAGTACGAAAAACATAGAATTTGTAAAAAATAGTAATAAACATAAACCTCCCAATGTTGCAAATATTTTAAAATCTATTGCAGTCTTTATTTTTAAAACGTTTTTTTTATCCACATATGAAATGTTTTAATAAATAAGAAAGGTTCAGTAAATAAAAACCCATATTTTCATATCAAAATTAAAAAAAAAAACTAGAATAATTGCGCTAATGTTCAGCAGAATTATTTTGCTAAAATTAACAAATTTTTCAGAAATAATGAATTTTTCTGTAGTAATAGCAACATTTTTAGATTATATTAACGTTTTTTTAAGTGTAAATATTTTTTTAATGTTAACAAATTTGCAAATTTGACAGCAAAAATGGTAAGTTTTTAAGTAATAATAGCAAAATTTTCAGTTGATTTTACTATTTGTTTTTTTTAATTGTAATCATTAAAAACTCCCACTATCGCAACAAATGTTTATAATTATTATTAAAATCTAAATACCTATGACATTTTTTAATAAATAAAAAAATTAAAAAACCTATATTTCAAGCTAAATGTTAAAAAAAAATCAAAAGTTCAACTTTAACCTTGAATTTCTTAAGAAGTGCTCAATCAATTTTAATGAAATTAATACTGAGTCAAGTTCAACTAATTACCTGTCATTTAAGAAAAAAATACTAAAATATTTAAATGGGTTCAAAAGTTACAGAATTTTGGCCAATGAAAAATGATTTTCAGCCACTGTGCGGCGCTTAGTTTTCATGGAAACAACTAAAAATTTAACAAAAATTTTTTAGATTTTACAGTTTTGTTTGCGGTTTTTATTTTACTAACATGTAGCAAAAAGAATCTGATAATTTTACCGCTTTGACCTGCAACGTAATTTTTACTAATTGTTATTAACTTCTTCTGCTATTTTTACAGACTTTTTTGTATGAGTGTAAGCAGCAGAAAAAAATATTTTAACTGAATTAGCACCCGTTTAACAGACTTTGTTAACCAACTTTTTTTATGAGTGTAATCCTAAAATTCCATAGAAAGTCGAAAACTTAAAAAACAAATGAAAATACTTATTTGGGGTTCAGTATGAATGTAGAAATGAAAGCTATTACCGAAGACCCTGAAGGCAGTCGTTCTTTGGTGTAAATATATCATTAGACTATAAATTATGTCTAGACAAATGACGAAGTATCAATCTATATAAAAAATAAAACTCTTAAAACTGCATCTATAAATTTAATACGTTCATAAATATTTTGACATTTAATTACGAAACAAAAAGTTTATTTGTCATACTAAGTTTAAACTATATTAAAATAATAAATGATATTTTAACAACAACTATTAAACAGTATGTTTTAACAAACAAACAAATAAATATTATCATAGGAACCAACCAGCATAATCATATAAAATCTATCAAGTGCCATAGAAATCCATCATCAATAAAAAAAATCACCTGAGTTGCATGAGAATTTCTTTCATAAATATTTCAAATGTTAATGATATGACAACAATAAACAACAACAAAAAAAACCCATTATAATTCCATAAAAAAAAAAAATAAAACAATTAAATAACAAAATAAACATAACACTATGATGCACTATGGAACCTTTACACTGTGCTACACAGAAAAAAAACCCGTCTAATGACATAGTTTAGGTTGTAAGTCTAGCTAAGTGTATTACAAAATTGAGACTGTCGCATTTAAACATTTGTACACTCAGTAAAAAGGCTTCTTTATATTTATGAAAAGTTTCATAAATATAATGAAAACCTTCATTGAATTTAGTCCAATGTAACACTTCATAAATATGATGAAGCTGTTTCATAAAATGAAAAATTGATGACAGGCTTCTTCGTATTTATGAAATGTTTCATAAATATGATGAAGAAGTTTCACAACTTTTTATAAAATGCTTTATAAATATTATTAAATATTTCATAAATAAGATGAAGCAGTTTCATAAATTTTTGTTAAAGTTTTATAAATTTTTATGAAATGTTTCATAAATATTATGAAAAGTTTCATAAACGTTTCAAATTACATCCTGCAACAAATTTAAATTTTTTTCTCACACATGGAAAAAATCATTATGTACGGGAAACTAGAGACCACTTATAGTTAAACTGCTTTTTCATTTTTTCGAAATGACGTCAAAAAAATTTTTTAAAGGACTTTAAAGTTTCAATTTTTCTAAAAAAAATAAAAATACTTGTACTGGTTTTAGGATGCCAATAGGGGTATCAAATAAAAGGTGAGAACTTCTGTTCTTTTTTCTTTTTTTTTTAATTATTGGTTATAAGTCTTAAAGATTAAAAATTTTACAAATGTCCTTTTTAAAAATTTAATCCTTCCATATCTTTGAAGATTCTGAATTCGCCACGAACACTCAAACAGTGTTGATCAGTTTTACCTAGACTTATCGGCATTTTCCAAGCATTTTGGTGTTAAAAATTAGCAAAATCGATTTAGCGGTTATTTATGAGTAAAAATGATAATGTGCCTCCAAATGTTGAAGTCAAATTGGTTTATTTCAGTAGAAATTTTTCTAGGCGTCTGGTGATCAAAACTTGTTTAACAGACGCTACAGGTGAATGTTATATATTTTTTTCACAATCTAAGTATTTTCTCACCACAGAATTTTTTTCACCACAGAAATTGTTATTTACCACAGCAACTTTTTTTCACCTCAAAAATGCTTTATCAACGAAAAAGTTGTTTTCACGTTTATCATGGTTTTTTATCACATTTTTTATTTTCTTTGTAACAAAGCAAAGTTTTTTTATGTGCTATTAATATATTTTTTTACATTGAATGTTTAAACCTTTTTCGATATAAAAGTTAAACTTTTGTCTAAATTAGGAATTGTTAGTGGTCAATAATTAATTGCCTACCAATTTTTTTTTTGTTTTTTATGGGTTATTAATATATTTTCTTATTTTGTTTCTACAATTGTTTTCTTGCCTCAGCGTCCTAGGACATTATTGAGGCCAGTTGGCATAAAATTTAATACAAGAAAGAAATAAGTTAACTAAATTTATGTACTATATCATTTTAGTTAAAAAATAAATATAATGTTTAAATACATTACATTACATTTTAACACTAGAACCATTCCTAAATTTTGTAACAAATAACTTTTTAAATTTGATTCAAATATTGAAATTCTTTGAATAATTTTAATATTTTCTGGCAAGTTATTAAGTTCAACTCCACCAATATATTCAGTTTTTTGTTTAGTTGTTTCTAATCTGCATCTGTACGTTCTTAAATTTGAGCTATTTCTAGTATTGTACGTAGCCTGGTTTCTCGAAAACTTAATTGTGTTGTGACCAATATTTTGAAATGACTTAAAGACAAATATCAACAATTGCATTTTGTATAAACCATTAATTGGCAAGATTGTTTTGGTTACGTCTCTATATAGCGACAATGGCGGGCGTAAAAGTGGAAGATTATGTACCGTTTTTAAAGCTTTATTTTGAATTCTTTGCAACGATATTAGTTCAGTGATATTTTTACAGCCGTATACTACAACCATATAGTTTAATTGGCTTTGAATTAACGCTTGATATAGCAGCAATTTGGTGTTTACTTATACTTATTTTTAAACTTATATAACAATCCTACTACCGGGGATATTTTCGCCTTCAATTCCCGAATTTGCAAGGTCCATGATAAATTATACTGTAGATTAACTCCCAAGTATTTTATTGACTCACTTTCAAATAATTCTTCTCCATTTACATAAATACTAAATCTTTGGGCATTGTTGCACACATGAGGTCTGAATCGCAGAAATTTGGTTTTTTCCAGTGTTTATTGCTAACTTGTTTAATCTTGCAAATTCAAAGACTACTGCGGCATCTTTTTCCATATATGCTTTTAGAGCTGCATCATATTTGTATGGATAAAATAACAAGATATCATCAGCATACATAAAAACTTTTCCATACAATCCAAGATTTACAATATCGTTTATATAAATTGTAAACAAAAGCGGTCCCAAAACACTACCCTGTGGCACACCATGCTCAACAATACCAAGTAAACTGCGACAACCGTTTATCTCTACATACTGTTTTCTATTGTATAGATAACTTTTAAAAAGCTATAGTTCACTTCCTCCTATTCCATAAAACTGAAGCTTTTGGATCATAATATCGTGATCTACAAGATCAAACGCTTTGAAAAAATCAAAGAATATCCCAGCTACTCCATTAAAACCTTCATCTAAACCTTTACAGATATAATTGACGACATTGACAACAGCATTTTCGGTTTCACTGCCATTTCTAAAGCCATATTGGCAATCATAAATTAATTTATTATTTTCTAGATAGTTTAATAATTGTTGATGAATTATTTTCTCAAATATTTTATCAAGTACTGGTACAAAGGAGTTACACGCCTCTTTGTCGGCGTGTAACTCCTTTGGTATTGGTGTAATTCTAGAAATTTTTAAAATACTGGGATACTCTGAGGTTTGAATAATGCTGTTAAAAATCTTAAGCAAATCTTGTAAGATTTCCTGATTGCATTCAATAAATATTCTTGGTGACAGATTATCATGCCCAGGACTCAACAATTTGTCTTCTGTGGTGTTAGGTCAAAACTCCCTATGGAAAATATTTGATTTTTGTTTTTTTAAGAAAACTTTAAATTTTTTGTAAATCTAACTAACTAATTGAGGAAATTTAGCTACATTTTTCTGTATATCAGGCCTTTAGAAATATTTTGTTTTGAACAAATTTATCACGAAGGATTATTTTTTTTTTTGAAATTTTTTATCCTGGAAAATTATAATCAATATTTTTTTTAAAGCAGAGGATCTCACCTTCTATTTGATAGCAATATTTAATTCATATCATGAGTACAAGTATTTTAATATTTTTTTGAAAAATTTAAATTTTGAAAATTGAAACGTTAAATTAAAAAAATTCTATTTAAAATTAAAAACACATCAACTAATATTTAATTTATGTTTCAGAATATCAAATAATTTCTGGTAGTTTTTGTCTAAATTGTCTAAATTGTCTAAATTTCAAATTATATTTTCTAAATTTCATAACAAAATTCAATAAAAAGCTAAATTTTATTTTCACATAGTTTATGAAACTTTATTATGAAGGGGTATGAAACATTTGTCATAAATTTTGATGACGCTTTTCATCATATTTATGAAAACTTCATTAATATGATGAATAATTGATGACAAACGATTGATGAAACAACATCATTAATATGATGAAACTTGATTTCTTCAGTTAACTTACAAGGAGAGTCCGTTCATAGGTTCCCGCCGATTGGAATACAATTTGGATACCTTATAAAGAATCAAAAATTAAGCGGCCCATGTTTTTCTTAGCTGCCCATTCTTACACTAAGGGATTTTTTCATATTTCTTCCAAAGAAACTATATATAAATTTGGTATCCAATGATACTCGAAAACACACATAAAATTTAGGGGTTTGTGCTACACTCATAAACAAATCCCGTACAAATAGTTGAAAATTCTGCTACTACACTGATAGAATTTTCCTTCATAGTATTAATGAAACGATTTCATTAAAATCGATTCATTGGTTTAATGAAAAATTTCAATAACTGAATGAAAATTCATTAATATTGATATTTTTTTCTTTAACATTTTTTCATAATGTCATAAAAAAATTCATTAAATCAATGGAAAATTTTAAAACTTTTTTCAATAAAAATTTTGACTTGAAATAAGAAAAAAAAACTAAAAAATTGCTTTTAACCAGAAAAACCAAAACTTTGATATAAATAATTTTTTTTTATTAAATTTGCCTAGAGTTAACAGTTTTTGAAGAATTTAAATAGTTGGTCACAAAATTCCAGGGAACATATTCTCTAAGAAAAACGATATAGTTTTGTTCAAAACGAGATCTAAATTGTTATCGTTTTGACGATGTTACACAAAAACGTTACGCTAAACGATAATAAATTTTTGTTTTTAACGACATTGTTAACAATACTTAACATTTTTATCTAATATGGTCGTAATTTAACTACAAAAAGTGGACTATAATCGTCGATCGTTCTACAGAATTCCTAGCCAGATCGATAAAAAAATTACATATTTTGTACCGACATATAAAATATGTCATCTTTTAAAACAAATTATAAAAAATGTAAAGAAAGGTTGAACAATTTTGTAAAAACAAAACAATAAAAACAGAAATAAATTAAAATTAGTTTTTTTAGTTCAGCTTTTAATATTTTAATGCCTGTTAATTATATTTAAAGTTCTTAATATACATAACTTAAAAGAAGTACAATAATTAAAATATTTCTTTTTTATGGATCAAAAAATTTTATTTTCAAAATTTGTAATTTGTATGTTAACATAATCTTAAAAAGTCCAAATTATTAAATATCAACGAAAATATTTCATACAAACTATTAATGAAACTTTCATAACGATTAGGCAAGGATTAATGAAAAAAATTTCATATACTTTATGAAATTTTCATTGGGTCAATGAAACCATTCATTAAAATTGATTTAATGAAAGCCTTTCATTGACTCAATGAAAAATTTCATTGGATTAATGAAGGAGTTCATTAATACTACGCACAAATTTCTATCAGTGTACAACAGAAAATAGTACCTGAATTTGCTTTGAGTTTGAATTTTAACGTCTTTTTCAGACAATTGCAATTAATACTATAATTAATATGCAATTTTATTTAATTTTAATTGTGAAAGGCGTGGTAGAGAAGAATGAGTGTATTTTCTAAAACTCATAACTACATTGTAAATTTTCAATTTTCTGAATCAGACTGCGCAGTTTCTGGTATTGAACCTTCGTCAGTGACCCTGTTTTTTTGAATTTTTTTTTTTTGAATAATGTAATATTTGTTATGTTTTTATTTGTTCCATTGCGTATATATGAAATTCTCTGTGCAATCACTGACCGTGGTATAGATAAACTGATTTCTAATGCCCCATGCACTCGCACTACACGTTAGACAGAGCGCTTTAGCCCTCTGAGCTATCGTCAGGTCGAGTTTTGTTGTGATTAAAACTAGTTTTATTCAATACACGGTGTTTTTTTTCTTGCATACATAATCTCAGAAGTACAACTCCAACAACACAACAGTTCTATTTTTAGAAACTTACCTCACTCTAATGTCCACTGTTTTCCCATACGTTGTAAGTGATATGTTGCGCCAGCAGAATTTTCAATAAAGTTGAGAGTTACAGTCTGCTAAATTTAGGTGACCTTAATTTTAGGTGACCCAAATTTGAGTTGACAGTTGTAGTTAAATTAACTAAGAATTTAGCTAAACCAATGCAATTTTTAAGCTGAATTAACAGGAAATTTCTGTTAAAAATGTTTTTCTGACCTGAGGCAGGTCCATATATATTACCGGCAGTATAGGTAACAAATACTACTTAATATGTGAGCAGTAACGATATTTGGTACATTTTGCTCTATCTCGCTTAGTTTTCGAGATTATGATTATAAAATAAAAAATATGAGAAAATAACGCCATCAACAAGTGAGACTAATAGCGGAGTCACAAAAAATAATGTCTTGAAAACCATTGGGGTTTAAATTAACTGACAAAATTGGTATATTTGAGAATCACGAATTATTAAATGTTATGTCGAAAAATTAGTTCAAATACGGATGAAATTTGTTTTTGAGGTAAAATGAGGTATATAATAACTTTAGCTAAATAACTGATTAAAACGATAACAGCTAAAAAATTAGCTCAACTGAATTAGAGCGCGTTTAATAGACTTGTTAACTAACTTTTTTTTATAAGTGTTGCAGGTCGAAACTCACATATATTTTCTACTATTTTAGTTTCCATGCATAGATAACATATAAAAATCTCATATTTTCTGTGTAAGAATAGCTGTAATATGAATCGGATTTTTTATTATTTTAATGCAAAATAAAGTTTATAAAGAAAAAAAAAACCAGCATATTTGTGGATTTGTAATCCTGTTATTGAGCAAAAAAGGTGAAAAATGTTCATTTTTGCGATTTTTAAGGCACCGGATACACTTTTTTCGGGTAGTATTGTACCGCATTTTTTTCTCCTATTCAATATCTACATTTTTGCTTCAGACACAAAAGAGATATTCCGTACGGTATACCGAGATATACCCGTATTAAAATATAGAAAAATTGCTAAAAATCCGCCTTGAGCCAAAAAATTCGTATGGTCATTAAATTATTACTTGACAACACGAATGATGCAGAAGTTCTTATTTTTTGGGGCTACTCTCACGTGCAATTCTCAGAATTGAGTCCCAAAATCAAGTGTTGTACTGTGTGAGTTAAGAAAAGGTATTAGTTGTTAGAGTAATAAAAACATACTAGTCATACCAGTTGTGTACTAGTGTAAAATAGCTATTTTGGAACTGTTTGAAAAGATTACATAAACATATGCATTTTGAAACTTATGTTTTCTTTACTACATTTGTTTTTAAATATAAACTAGTTTACTATTTTTCTTTCGAAAACAATAATTTTGAACTACCTGTGTACTAGTTCCATAGCAGATATGTTAAGACTGTTTCAAAAAACTCCATTCAAATACGAGTCTTGAAGTTCTAAATTTGACAACATTTGCTTTTAATAACATATTCTGAATTGGCATACATTTTTTATACTGAATAGAAATCATGAACGCAAAATATATTAAATTTTTTTATTTTTTTTTTTTATTAAATAATAATCGTATAATTACAAATTATATACTATTTCCCTAAACGAGCACTAGATACTATGGCCTTCGGCGCGTTGTAGCGAAAACAGACCAGTGCCTCTGGTGGGAATTGAACCCACGACCCCCGCACTGATAAGTCAGCACGCTACCAACTAGCCTACCGGGGAGCACATATATTAAATACTTTTTAGTCTATGAAAGTTTTAATCTCAATAAGATGAAACTATTGGTCCAACCTTTCTTCTTATCAAAGCAAAACATTTAGTTTTTAAACCAATTGATATAGTACTGGTGCCAAAGAGTTAGTTCAGAACTAGTTCCGCGAGTGTGCCATTAATACCAGTTATTCTCACTATTTTTCGTCCTTAAATTGTAGTTTTCAAACTAATTCTTTACTAGTTCCAAAGCTTGAATTTGGAACTAGTTTACACCCCTATGACATCTCCATGTTAAATTCTACAGTTGTTTATATGGAGAGGCGATAGAACTCGTACTAGTGGCCGGGTTCAAATAAACTAGTACAAAACTGGTTCTTTACTAATATTTTTTTGCTACTGGGTAGTTATTTATATTTATAAAGAAAATATATACTATGTATGTGGAAACACGGTGTAAATTTCTTTTAAATTTGAGATTCTATTGGAACTTCTCAAATCGGGTTTGTAATACACTCACAATCAGCTAGAATTACAACCTAAACTAGGTCACGTTAAAAGTGATTGCAATTTTATTTGTAGCACCGTGTTATCTATCAATGATCTTCAGTATTCATTCTCATACACTTGTTGATCTAACAATTCTTGTTTGACTTCATATAAAAATATCATTTATAATTATGATACATCTTGGAAATCATTCATAAAACAAATATTTAACAAAATTTATTTTGATTGATGTCCTTTTGTGAAATTTAAGACACCTTTTTTAAAGATTTTTATTTTTTGTTTTATGAGAAGATAATATCATAAAACATTTGGGCACACACATTTTTATAGGTAGTTATGTCTCTCCAGTTCTGACTGATTTTAATATAAATTTAGTGATTTGGTATGAATGTTATTTTTTTCGTTTTTTCTTTTGTTAAAGGTTGTGAAAAACAGCAGGAGGTTACTTGGCGCCACTGAAACACGCATGATCACATGATTTGTATGTTGTTACCCTTTTTCACTATATTAATATTTATAATATGAGAAATTTGAAGAAAATTATCCATTTGACATGATCAGTAGAGGCGTTTCTGACAACTATGTGGGGAGTACCAACAGTTAAGGAATTTTATGGAGTACTCTTAAAACACAGGAATTTTTCCAGCCCGTAGAAGCCGATTTAGAATAAATTTTAATATGTAATAAGATAAACCCAGTGTAGAAACGTTAATGACATGTCATTACTTTTCTCACTGCCAGTAATGACACCAGCTTACTCTCTGCAATACGTTCACACTAATAACAATGACTTACTAATAACTAGTTCATTTTCACGTTATTTTAATGCAAAAAATAGTGCGTTTCTCAGAAGTACTTACTTTTATCATTATTTCAAATATACGGTAATGATCTCAACATTTTTTGAAAATCTATTTTTATACTCATTATCTGTTCTATCCTACTAGGGGGTTTTTACCCGGTACTCTTTCGGTTCCCGGGAAAGCTGTTTTTTTGGTGAAAACATTAAGATTATATGGATCAAGTTAAACAAAGTAATAGTTGTTTTTAACAAGTGGAGAATTTTTATTGGCCCATTTAAAGACTTTTATATTTTTTTCATGGCCATAATTTAAATTAAGTTTGAAGGAACTTATTTGTCCCCCTACCATTAAGGGTTAACATTTTTTTAATGAAAGTAAAGACAATAATAGTCAATTCAAATTGAAATGAAATCTATATACAGTGGCGGACAAAAGTATTCACACAGCAGCAAACTTTATTTTTAATCTTTTATTTTTTTAAAATGAAACCCACTAGCCGGATTTGGTATTCAACAAAATTGTTTATTAACTTATAAATTATTAAAATACAACAAAAAAACTTATTCTTAGTATGTTATATTATAAGAAAAAACTAAATATGTAATTCAAAGTATTATTTTAGGCGGACTTTAAACAAAATAAAATATTTGTAACGGTTGTTTTCCACATTCCTTAACAAAAAGTATTGCCGTATCAAACAAATATGTTTATATTTATGTATTTTTAAAACTCCAAATTGTAACTGTGTGAATACTTTTGTCCGCTTAAAACCGTACTTTGAATTAAATTTTTAATTTTTTTTTAATACAACTTGCTTAGTGTTAGTTTTTTGTTGTATTTAAATTATTAATAAGTTAATAAACAATACTAGCTTTCATTTTAAAAATATAAAAGATTTAAAATAAAGTTTGCTGCTGTGTGAATACTTTTGTCCGGCACTGTATATAAAACTCATTTTCTGTTTGTTTGTTTGTTTGTTCACTATACAAATTTGCAATTCTGATCGGATGTTCCTCAAATTTGGCACGAATAATCCCCGGACCTCAACTTAGATCATAATATAGTTTTCATCGACCACGCCCACTTCTTACCCCTACTTTTAACAAAAAATGTTAAATTACATTTTTTTTCACCTTTTTCAACTTTTTTCGTTATTTTCGAATACAAACTTCTAAGAAAGTTTTAACGGATTTCTTTGAAATTACTCACATATATTCTACGTTTCCGGAGGAAGGCCTCAGTAAAAGTTTCATTACCATAGCCCACTTCAATACCGACTTTACAATAAATTCGGCACACATTCGATTTAAAACAAAAACTAAAACCTTATTTCATAAATTTCATATGGAATCTTTAATTTCAAGTTTAACGTTAAAATCCTAACTGATTCTGCAAAACACAACAGAATTAAGTCGTCTATTTCCTAGCTTAAAGTTGTTTCTGCATTTAAAAATCACAGTTGACCCGGAATACACTTTAGCTAGTTTTATCTAAAAAAAATATTAAAGGTGTTATTCTCTAAATATATAAATATAATAGACCCACTAGGTCTTTTTTGGCCAAAAGTGTAAAAAATAACCCTATATGGATCAAGTTACATAAAAAAATTATTCAGAAAATTATTCAAACTTTAAAAAAACATTAAAATTTAGATAAATTTTTAACAAAATAAGCGACTTTTTTAAAATGTCCTGGAAAGGAGTGGCTTTAAACACAAACTCGAATTATAATTTTTAATATTAATTTTTTTCTTTACTCACAACTATTATGTTTCTTTTTAAATTAGGCTTATAAAAAAATCTTTAAAAATTAATAAAATAAAAGACGTTTTTGCATTTTATCAAATTCGTGGGTCATTTTGGATTCCAGGCTAAAGTGGGTTAATTTTATCCGGTGAAGTCAGAATTCTATATCTGCATAATTTTAAGTATTATAAATGAATGAATGAAAAAAAAATACATTTGGTGGAAACTTTGAATTTTGGGAATGTTTAATAAAAATACACTTTCTTCCAAAATCGGCAATTTTCGGCCGACTTGCTGTATGGTTAACGTTGTCCAAAAAATAAATATCGATTTCTTCCATTTGGAACCATTTGTAATAAAACTAGGGGGGTGTAATAACCGAAAATTGACAAATTGTTTTTTTAAGGGACGTCTTAATATATATTATATGAATTAACATACGCATTGTAGTTCTAACTAGCAAATTTTTGAATATTTAAGATGAACAACTTATCTCAGTTACAAGTTAAAACTTTCTAAATCAATAGAAAACCATCTGACCTATTTTTGCACACAGAAAAATAAAAAGCCAACCAAATTAGAAAATGTATTTTGGTTGCAACAGTCAATTAATTCGGTTAGCACAACTATATTCAAATGTGATTTATGAATATTTTGTGAGTTGTTACTAAAATGTACTTCATTTAACCGGTTTTTTTTTTTGGGTAAAAACGATTTTCGTTATACTAAAAATGTATACAAAATTTGTACAAATTTAACCACGCCTACTTCTCCCGCTTTTTGTAAAAAGTGTATTTTTGGTGGCAACCACTAATTATTAAAATAATTTCAGTTAGAAAACTACAAAATTGTTCTATATGTGTGGGATAATAAATAATAATGCAATTGACACAATCTATTTTCTTTGTAGCTGGATAGTTGGCTTGAGAAGCTATGTTGCAATATCAGAAATATTAACCATTTCACTACCCTTGTCCACTACAGTGTACACATTTTTAAATAAATATAAAAAATTTTATAATGCAATAAAACCTTATATTTTTATTTAAATATGTTCATTAGGATATTGGTCATTGAAAAAAAAATCATTATATGGCTAAACTGTTTATCAGGGCAATATAGTCGCGATACTTGTTAAGAAAGGCAGATTTTTTTATGAACCTTTTCTCCGAAAAAAGGGGCGTTTGGTGTATCTCGTAGCTTCACATAATGACCAGAACGAAATCACACACGCAGATAAAAAATATGGTTGCAATACGATTGTGGAAACATAACTATGCTTCCTACAGCAATAAATGGTTGTTTTAATTAAACTACTATTGTATCGATCATATTTCACCAATAATATGGTTGCTTTTATCAAAAAAAAACAATTATCTTTTTTTCAGTTATCATATTATTGTATTGTCTACAATCATACTATATTATTTATTATTATATTCCTCTATCTAACTGCAGTCATATTAGAGTTGCATCAACTATAAGATGATTAGTAGGTTTTTTTTTATGAGCGTCTTCGCTCTTTTAGTTTCATTCTTGTTTGAGATTTTGTGAAAAGAAGTTGTGAGAAACAGTCAGCCAAAATCTGAACACCTACAACAAAATAACAATCGTTTAATCAATATTTCAGGCTATTGCCTTATACGCTTGTCCCGTCTGGAGTATATGTGCCAAGACTCATATAAGAAAAATCCAGATCAGCCAGAACAAGTTACTCAAAATGATAATGCGATTACTCCACTAGGAGATTGCATATTTTATGTAATGTGGAATATATTACTACTACAGACTATAATTGAGAAATTTCGGAACTCATGTAGTCATTCAGAAAATGATTACATCTCAAGCCTATATATATAGGCTTAAATCGTAATTTTTTTTTAATTACTACTAACTTGCCTATCTCGATAATTCACATGCTTTCTTTTGTTCAGAAAATTCTACCACCCTACCTTTTAAAGCTCCTTGTCTCTCCTTGCCTATTTAAAAATTATTTAAAGTTACCGCCATATTGACAAGTTAAAGTCCCTAAATCTTTACTTTAAATCTTTTATTGAAGGTTTTTTCTATATAAACTTTCCTTCTTCCAAGCGTTTTACATTATTTTAATAACTGCTTTTTATAAACCGCAATTATTGTTATGGATGTAAGGTAGATTAAACCAAATCTCTTAAAAGAAATAGTTTAAGCTTTTTATGAGAAATGATTTTGAAATAAAGACATTAATAATAAAAATAAAAATAAAAACAGTCAGCCACAACATATTAAATAATATTAAACAGAAAGTTATATATGCAATTTTGGTTATAATGCAATTATTATGATTGCTGCAAACATGGTTTGATCATTAGAAATGTATTCTGAAATTGTATTCTTAACAATATTTTTATGCGTGCTTTATTCTGTAATTACATGTATAGCTTGTATAGCTGACACAATATTTTACAAAGCTTATTCTTCAGCGCAAAGCCAATTTGATTACTTAAATTATTTTAAACCTAAGCTTATCTAAATATGTGAATTATTAAATAAATAAACTATTACAACACACGTATATCTTTTTAATGCAGCTTCAACAGAATGTTGGGACAATACTGAAGGGCTCATATTGTGATAATTCAAAAATATTTCTAGAACCATAATATGATAATATTAGGATATATTTGGAACCATACTATGGCAATCTAATTATCATATTATGATACAGAAACAGATAAGAGTATACATAGTTGTCACAACCATAGTAACATTGTTGTCGCAATTATAAATCCAAAAATGTATGATACTCTTCAAATATGGTTCCCTCAACCATGTTTTTTCTATGCGTGTATAAAGCATTTTTGCTTATTCGAATTTTTTAGTGTTAAAAATATGCTGAGAAGTTTTAAAAATTCTATTTTCGGTCTCATTTTTTGGTAGGTAGGTAGGTAGGTAGGTGGGAAGAGGGCATACATGCAAACCTATTTCTTTCTAATTTAATGACCCACAACAAAAATCTGAAGTCAAAATAGATATATCCACAAACAAAAAGTCGGTAGTGAAAGAGTTAAAAGGAACTCTTAAATTGATTTCCTTAAGTTAAACATTATAAGTTCTATAAAGTTTTAGCTGCTAACATGAAAGGACCGCTAATGAGTTCTTTTCGATTGCCATAAAATTTGTATTTGTGATAGAGGGTACTAAATAAATAAGAATGAGTTCCGTTTTAGCTGCCTAATTTCACGTTTAAGAATGACTTTTTTTTTATTTTAATTGGGAGTAAACAATAACTTAATTTTCTGTTATTTGCGTTTTTTTGTTCAAGTTGCTTTCAAGGAAACAATTTTGATATCAAATGAAAAGTATATGGATGAACTGTAAATGGGGGTACAATAAATAGTGAAATGTTTTAAAAGAAAAAAGTTTCGGACACCTTTGAATGCCATTTTTACCCATAAATATGCGATTAGACAGGTATGTTTTTTTTTACCAATTTTTTATAACTTTTGCCTCCTCTATCCAAATTTCGGCGGAGCTCGCATTTAAGAGCAGATTTTTTTTAGATTTTTTGTGTAAAAATAGAAAAATTTTTCAGGTGCTCAACAGATCATAATAGCTTAAATCAATCAGGCATATTATGATTGAACATCAAAGTACTACACAGTATGATATTTTAATAATCTTTACATTACGACTTTCAAATCGTTTGTCGGCATGTTATTTTTCAAAATAAGTAATTTTGAGTTTTTGTATGGATTAAATTTTTTAATGAAACACTTTTAATGTCATCATTGTTTTATCTGTTCCTATAGCTCTACGGTCATCTTAACTAACTTTGAGAGAATTAAAAAATCAACGCTCCGCGGCTATATGTTGTTTTATCATCATCATCAGCAGCAGCATCATCGTCATCCTTGTCGGAAACAAAAACATGACTAGTAGCACCACAAACGATCATATGCATCGGCGAACTCTCAAGGAAAACAACCGACATCAGGGAAAACAAAAGAAACGGTCAAACAACAAAGAGATCCACTTTATTAACTACTTGAGATTAGGACTGATAAAGAGATAATCTTAGACAAAAAAAAATGAAAATGCCATACAAAGAAATGCACTTCTTCTTGTTTTATGTTTTTTTTTTTTGGAGGAATGCTAGAGTGAGAGAATGAAATTTTCGGTAGCAATGCATGTGTAATAAGCATAACCTCCCGATTGACAGACACTCTTACACATTCCTTCTAGCACTTTTCCTATCTTTAAGTATTTCTATGAGTGAAATAGATCACAGGTAAATATGTCAGAGTTATGACAAGGGATGATAATGACTGGATGTGTGTTTGCTCTTCACTTCGCTTCTGCTTTTTATCTACTTCTTTGTTATTGTCTATTTCGAATTATTACTTGAAAATGAGGTGAGATCAATAGCCGGCTTATCTCAGTTGAAAAGGAACCGACCCGCATTTCTCTTTGTTATTTTAAATTTCATTACATGCTTTTTACAATGATCAAAGCGCAAAACATTCGACGCGAAATTGATCACTTGCCGTATTAAAATGTAAAAAATAAAAACATAAAAATGTTTTTTTTTGTTTTTTTTTTTTTTTGTAAATAATTATTGAAGCGAATTTTTAATCCAAATTGGTATTGGCTTTCATTATCGTTTACAAAAGAATACCGACATTTGATTGAAGTACTCTACAAACATATTTATATGGAGGTATTTTTTTTTTTTTTCTTTTTGTATGGTAACTAAAAGAGGAGGCTTCAGCATCATCAACACTCGTTTCTCCTGGCACTTTCACAAAAGATTAGTGTGAAGCGGTAACTTTTTATTTGTGAGAATTTTACGCTTTTCAAAATTAATTTGTACACTTCTTGCGATTAAAATGGTTTGATTTTGAATTTATAATTGTATATGCTACTGTAACTTAATGAGATTTTGTAGTAACATATTTGCAATGGAAAATCTTTCAAATGAGTGGTCCGACTTTGCCAAAATTCGTATATATCGTCGGCTAGCCTGCAAGTAGTGCTATGTGTTATTTTGATTTTTTTTATTGTACCATTGAGCGCACCGCTCTGCAACAGAGATTAAATCTAAATTTCCTTTTAGTCAGTATTTTAATAAATGAGGTCGTGAATCATTACTGAATGTCAATAAAATATCTTAAAATGATAATAAGAAGCATCGCTCTCTACTGAAAATTACACATAAAAACACATAGCACTACTTACAGGCTATGTGTTTTTATATGTTTACGGTATGTTGTTGAGGACAAAAAAATATTAGAATCGTTTTTACTAGGTGCGCAATCGCACGTTGAGGGGTTAAAAAGGGGGTCAAAAATAACATCTTTAAAATTAAAGAAATTAAAATTTTTTTGTACGCAGTAGTAAAGTACTCGGGAAAACAAAAGCTTGCTACCCATATTGCCTATGCTGTGGGCTCAGGTTTTCAACTTATTTAAAATTATTAAATGTGGGTTATAGAAAAGCTTTTCGAAAAAAGTCGTGTTAGAGCCGAACGATAATGAAAATTGAAAAAAAGCCCAGACACCCACCCCCTCGATTAAATTAAATAAGCATTTTTTTTATATGTTAATTTGAGCTCAAACCAACAACAGCTTCCCATACAAATGTGGTATTCGAAAAAATTGTTTTTTAAATAACAAAAATTGTTGGACATGTTTTATATATCAGTGGATGCGTCTTCAAAATACCTTTAATTTCGTATCCAATAGTTTAATAAGTTATATACGAAATATATTTAAAACTCGTCAAATTTGGTAATTTTATAACCCACTGTTTAACCCTTAAAATTGGGATTGCGCACCTAAAAAAAATACGTGTCTAATATTTTTCTGTCCTTTACAACATATTCTAGTTTCATTCAAGTCTGAGGATTCACCACTGTATAGTTTCCTTGTTAGTTTACTGCCTTCTATCCTCTCATTAAGTGGTTTTAATCAAGGACTATAAAGAACTAGGATGCACAGACCGGTGCGCGACGCGCACCTCATCGTGCCAACGCGCCAACACCCCAACATGCCAACGCGCACAAAGTCAGTTATGGAGGCGACACAATTTTATCACAGTGGTTTTTGTTACCCACTATTAATATAATTTATTTATTTTTTAGTAATTTTTAAGCTATTTCGATTAATAATAGAAATATAATAGAAAAAAATGATTTTTGAACTATTTTAAAATTAATTGGCCAATCTAGTGTATTTTAGTGTAGTTTGCAAATTTTGTTATTTTTCGATTTTTTAATCAAAATTTTACTAATATTTTCAATTATGAAATTTTAATTAATATAAACTATTTTCCAAATATTTCGAATGGTAAAATGCAAATGTCAAAATTACAAAATGATGTGACACAAGCGCATGTCGTAAATTTGTTTGTGTGGGTTTTTAAGGGACCTTTCTAAGTAGCGAAATTATGACTTTCTGCGTATATTAATTATTTTCATACCATAATAGACATTTGCATTTTTCAATTCGAAATATTTTGAAAATAGTTTGTATTAATTAAAATTTCTTAATTGTAAATATTAGTAAAATTTTGATTAAAAAAATCGTAAAAATAACAAAATTTTTAAACTACACTAAGATTGGCCAATTAATTTTAAAATAGTTCAAAACTCATTTTTTCCATTATATTTCTATTATAGCATAAAAATTACTAAAAAAAATAGCTTAGAAATAACTAAAAAAAATAAATAAATTATATTAATAGTGGGTAACAAAAACCACTGTGATAAAATTGTGTCGCCTCCATAACTGCCTTTGTGCGCGTTGGCATGTTGGGGTGTTGGCGCGTTAGCACGATGAGGTGCGCCTCGCTCACCGGTCTGTTCATCCTACGAAAAAATTCCTTGATAGATTTTTTCGTAGAGTATTGTTTCTGATTCTATTTCGAAGAGTTTTTAAAGCTATTCGGCGTGCATATTTCATTTTAGAGGCTTGTACGCTGCTTTTATTTTTGGTTGTGTATGCCCACGATTCACTTCCTTATGTGAGGGAATGTGGAAGAGGGTATGTGGAAGTTGCACACTGCTATTTTGTTTGTAAAGGGTTTAGAGGGTTGGAAGAGGGTATGTGGAAGTTGTACACTGCTATTTTGTTTGTAAAGGGTTTAGTTAGTGGCAATACAGTAAAAGGTTTCGTTTTCGAAGGAAATATTTTTTCTAAAGGTTAACACGACAATTTTTTGCACATATAAATGGTTTTTTAATCAACCAGCGATTTTAAACAAGAATCTATCATACGTAAAGTTTTCAATTACACAGAACAAATTATGGGCCAAAAATATCTAATCAATCGATTGTTTGAATATCAATGGCAATTTAAACAATTTGTTTAATTGATTCAATTAAAAAATTTATTGAATTTTCTAATATATCCATGCAGTGTTGACAACATGTAAACAAAATTTTTAAAAATTTGGTAAACTATTTTTTTTATTTTATTTAGATTTAATAACACAGTGCAACAGGAAAAAAAAAATAACCATATACGGACACCACTACGTGATAAAAGACTAAAAAAAAAGACCCGTGTCTCCCAATTTTTCCCAAAGTCATCTCCTTTTTTGTTTATGGGCCGCCAAAGATTTGGGGCCTCGGTATCATTTTCGCAAAAAAGTGATCATTTTCTCATGCTCATATCTTGCAAACCGTTCAGAATTTCGATTTACTCTCTATGGCAAAGTTGTAGCTCTTGTCATAAAGAACAAAAATTGCGAACATATAAAATCAAAAAAACTTCACCTTCCAGATCAAAATCGCTAAAAACTTAAAAAAAATTCGATTTCTTGTTACCTTTTTTCCCGTGTTCAGGTCCATAGGTAGCAAACCGTTCAAAATTCAAGGAAACAATCAACTACAAAAATGTACCTTAGATCTCAATAAACAAATTTCTAGAACATATAAACTTCCTAAAGATGATTCTTAACACTGTTTAGGTAGCGCGCAAAAGTGAAAAATTTTTTAATTTCATTTTTTTTCCTTTTTTCTCCTGTTCAGGTGTATACGTAGCAAACCCAATTCCCAGGAAGTTTATATGTTCTAGAAATTTGTTTATTGAGATCTTAGGTAAATTTTTGTAGTTGATTGTTTCCTTGAATTTTGAACGGTTTGCTACCTATGGACCTGAACACGGGAAAAAAGTTAATCGAATTTTTTTAAGTTTTTTGCGATTTTGATCTGGAAGGTGAAGTTTTTTTGATTTTATATGTTCGCAATTTATGACAAGAGCTACAACTTTGCCACAGAGAGTAAATCGAAATTCTGAACGGTTTGCAAGATATGAGCCTGAGAAAATGATCACTTTTTTGCGAAAATGATACCGAGGCCCCAAATCTTTGGCGGCCCATAAACAAAAAAGGAGATGACTTCGGGAAAAATTGGGAGACACGGGTCTTTTTTTTTAGTCGTTTATCACGTAGTGGTGTCCGTATATGGTTATTTTGCCATGACTTAAAAAATTACACACAGTGTAATCAAACAAAGGTTTAATTATATCAATATATTATTTAATTTGTATATAAAAAGCAGAAAAAATCGCAAATGATTAACTTTTAATAAGTTGAATAGTTTACCGATTTCAAATACACGCAAAATCGTAGTTATTTCACTAGAGTTTGCAACACTCTTTTTGTTGAGATATTCGTGTACGCACGAAAACTTAATTTAGTTTCGTGTTTTATCTGTGGTAATAAAAGTGCACATGTGGATTTAAATAAACCTTATCGAAAAAGGACAATTAAACTATTATTTTTGTAAATAATTAAATTTTCAATAAGTGTCATTAAACTATTATTTTAAAGTTGTGTGTGATTTTTTTAAGAAAGCAATTCAATTACAAGAAAAAGTTCAAGACAAGACAAGCAAAACAAAAATTTTGTCTTTACTTTTATTTGTTTTATTGGAATACATTTTTATATTAAAAAGCTTTAATTTTATTATAAATAAAATGTCAATTTAATTTACAAACCTACATTTTTTTTATTTAATGGGGGGCATATAAAAAAAATAAAAAAATACGAGTTTTCAATTAAAACTACCATTGTTTTCTTCTGAAGTATCAATTAAAGTTTTAATCAATTTAACTAAACTTTTTAATTGAGGTTGTAAAGAAAATTAATAACTCTTTTAATTGATATTATTATTATTTTAATTGAAAGAGATTTAATAAACTGTCTGCAATTTTTTTTATTTAATACTATCATTTCAGTGGTAGGTGCAAAATCAATTAATATATTAATTGATTCAACAAAATTTTTAACTGAAACCCGTTTTTAGTTTTTTCTGTGTATATGAGGTGAGGTGTGACGGTTGTCCAATTCATAGGTCTAGCCTTATTATTTTCTAAGATATAGAATTTTGTGTCCCTAAAATGGTAAAATCTTACACTGTGCTGCGGGTTTTCCTACATGGAAAAATCTAAAATAAAATGATTCTTAAATTTAAGGTGCTTTTACAACAACATTTTCAGAATCAATATTTTTATTGTTTGGTAAAATTAAAATTCTGTGTAATTATAACACTATTGTTAATTTTTCGTAAAAAAATGTTTAAAAAAAATATTGGAAACAGTGTTTATTTATTTCGATAGGAATTATTAAAAAAGTCGGTCGGGACTACAGAATTCAGTTAGACCAACTATTTTATGTTTTGCTTATATAGTAGGTATAACTGAAAATGTCAGTGGCTGTAACCGAATAATGTGATAGTACGTGCATACTACCAAAATTTGGCTGACAACGAATTCGGTTGACACAGCGGACTCTGTACGTTTTCGTAGATTTTCCCATATTCAAGTTTCACTCAAATCTGCTGATATTACTAACAAATATTTAAAAGATGTAGGGTATTTAGACTTTGACAGATAAACATTTTAATAAATAACTTAATCACATTTCCATATAATTATGCAAAAACTAAACCATAAATAATATTTGTGCTCAAATAATAATTAAAAACTGTAAGGCAAATGCATCCCATTAAGATTAGTTAAGATACATAATAAATTAAGTTTAAAGTACATAAATGTTGGCAACACATAGTATAACCCACACAAGTATATTTACTGAAGTAAATAATTATATATTTCATATATATTCATTGATAACACTCTTCCAAAATCATGTGATTCATAAAGCTAAAGGCGGCTTGATTAAAGCTAAGTCGAGTCTAGAAAAAGCAAAAAAAAAAAAATAAATAAATTACTTGACAATATTTAAGATTTAAAATCCGCCTAAAGCCAATGAGAAAATAGAAGACATCAATATTACCAAAACATATCTTAGCTTATAATGGATCTTTTATCAGAGAAATTTAATTTTTTGACTACTGGACTTTGTTTACATCATCATCACTACAACCAACTTTTTAAAATAAGGCAAAAAAAAACTTCTTTGATTAATACCGCTCGTCCATTAATTCGTTTGTTCACATTTATTTGATTCACTTTAAGATTTATATGAGTAATTTCAAAAATATTCGACACCTGTTGCAACTGAATTTAGATGTCTCTTATTTCTCAAGGTTTTTTTGAATTGAGAGAAATGATGGATAGGGTTAGGCAGACTATACACCCAGAAAACAGTCTCAGTTGTGGCCAACGAATTTGTTGTATATCGAATTCTGGCTGTTACGACTACTATAGCAATGTTAAATAATTATATTTTTAGCCGTAAAAGCTAATACAGTAAAACCAGGGTTAAGACGGACTCCGAGGGACCAAAAAAAATTAGTTCGTCTTAAGCGAGGTTCGTATTTATTCAACGATAAAAAATATGTATTTATTAAAACAAAAATAAGATTTTTACATAAATAAAAAATAAAATTAGCATTTCGTGCATTCACAACTAAAAATTCAATTAAAATTCAAATTTAAGAAAAATCTGTTATTTTTTTCTGAGTGACTGAATTAACGATTTCATTCGTTATAAGTTTTTCTATTACCAAAATATGATTGTCAGCTTCTTCGGCACACGATTTTGTTCGAATATATCTTGACAAATTTTCAACATCGGGAGGATTAACAATTTCCAACATTTCTTCACCTGATAAAGTATGTGACGTCAAAACATTAGCATCTATATCTAGAAAGTCATCCACGGATATGAAATTCATATTAGGTTTATCCCATTAAACGGATATAGAGTGTACTTATTTATTTATTTATTTATTTATTAATTAATAATCACATAATTACAAATTATATAAATATTACCCTAACCGAGCACTAGCTACTATGGCCTTCGGCGCGTTGTGGCGAAAACAGACCAGTGCCTCTGGTGGGAATCGAACCCACGACCCCCGCACTGATAAGCCAGCACGCTACCAACTAGCCTACCGGGGCGCACATAGAGTGTACTAAACATGGTAATTTGTATAAAAACGAGTTTTTGGGACTGCTTAAAACAGTTCGTAATAATCGAGGGTTCGTATTAAAAGATGTATTTTATATGAAAATTGTTGCCAAAACGTCGGGACTTTTAAATTAGTTCGTATTAACCGAGGGTTCGTATTAACCGAGGTCGTCTTATGCGAGTTTTACTGTATTCAGTTGCCTAAGCAAGATAAAACAAATGAAGCAGGATAAAACAAATGCGCTGATGTAAGTGCTTACTATTACATAATATTGAGAAGCAGCAAAAGAAACGAATAATTTTCGTTTAAAAATAAACAAACAAAAATTTTGAGCTTACTATTTTCCCTAACAAGGAAACCTGCATTTTTACCTAATCCCTTATAAGGATGCAGGTTGCAATGCAGAAAGTTTCATATCGTGTACTCTAAACGATCTGTACCAACTTTTCCGTGTGATTTTCGATTGCGTTTGCTGTTTTCGAGCATATAATAAAAAATAATTGGTCATTTAACTGTTTCTGAAAATTTTAACAACAAAAACTTAATGTCTGTAGAATTTTATGTAAAATAAATTATGTATGGTATATTCATGTTATTAATTTTAATCGTAATAATATAGACATGAAATATGATTTTACTGCAAGCCATGAAATCACAGCTTTTTATAAGCGCTAAAATCAGCGCTTATTTTGCGCAAAAGTAATACTTCCAAGTGGGAATTCGCCATGTAAATAAATTCGCCATTAAATCATGGCATATGTAAGCAGGTTTGTAAGGGATTCTTTTTAACTTACTCCCTTACAAACCTGCTTGCATGTAAGCAGCGTTTTTTACAGGGTTAATTGAACCGTGCACTAAGGATATTATGTATGTAAAGACGATTTTTGAATTAAATTTTTTAATTAATAAATAAACATTGCACGGTTTTTTGTTTAACAAAAAACAAATGATCTTGAACTTGAATAATCTTGCTCACATCATATTTTATTTTAATAAAAAAAAACTTTTTGTGTTTGTCTTTTCCGAGATTTGAACTCGGTTGTACGGAGTACAAGGCAAACTCTCTACCCACTACCCCACAAGCACTTATAAATGTTGAATGCTAAATTTGAATTTAAATATTTTGTTAGGAAAACAAACATCCCTATGGTGAATGAGGAGTCAATTGACCTAAAAGTGACTGGTTAAAGAAGGACTTATCACAGGACTGGTATAATTTAATACTGAAGTGTCAATTGTCCTAAAATTACCAATCCTGTGACTGGTAGAGGGAGGACATACCACTTAACCAGAATGCTTATTAACAAGAAAAAGCCAATTGGCCAGAATTTTACCCATTGGAAGCTGTTTAGTTTTCGTTTATTTTTATGCCCATCTTTATGCCCATCTTTGGTTAGTCCTGTTGCATGCCAATATGTGGTTTAAAGCAGGGCAATGACCCCCTCCTATGACAAGCCCATGTTAAAGTTGCCAGTTGTTAACATATGGTAGGGTTTAGCAGAGGACCGGTCTCTGGCACGAAGAGACCGATCCTGTGGCACACGCTGGACCGGTCCCATTCCCCATAGGGATTGTCTCAATTTCATTTACCAATACCAATCATTAGTTGCTTTAATAAACAATGCAATCCACAATTCGGTTTGTACTACTGAACCTCTAATTTAGTGGCATATTTGATTGCGAATACCGTATTTGCACTAACCACTTGCGATTATCGAAAATTTTACAAAAAAAAAAAAATTGATAGATGGTTCCAATTTATTTGTATTATCACAAAATAAATGCTTATTTCTACCGTGCACAATTACTACCGGAATTTTATTTGAAAAGTTTATTGGAAATACTAATAATTGGATAAATGGATTGTTTTTTAGTTCCGTTTCCTTCTTTTTAAATTCCAGTACAGTTTTTTTCCTTTATTAATCGATTTTTGGTAGTTTCAATTAAAATAACGTCCTATAAAATAAATTTAAATGGTTTCTACCGAATTACAACCAATCCTTTTTATGGGTGTACTAAAAACTAGAACGTGCGTCTTCACCTAAAGAATTAATGGTCATTTAAAAGTCGAAAAATTAAAAAATAACCTGAAACTTACAAAAGTTTGTTCACACACAACAAAATTGTTAGAATGATAGGTTGGTTGGTTTATCAGCAAGCATTTTATAGTCTAAAAGCGTCCTCTAAATTAATTAAAATTGAAATGTTGACGGATAGTTCGCTTTTAAAGGGTTAATATTTTTAAAATTTTTATTTTTATATATTAACAAGTAAAATTTCTTTAAAAAAAATTGAAAACAATTTTGATTATTGCTTTCGCACTAATTTTACGATTTTTTTAAAATTTTTTTATTTTTAGCAATTTTTTACAACTTACCATTTGGAAGCTCTAATTGCTTAAATTTATGTATATGGTCCTTGGCTAGTTGACAGAAAATAGCTCATTTTTAATATTTAAAATATAAAGGGATTCATTTTCTGCATAGTTTCGTGTTTACAATAATGAACAAATCTTGATTCGATTAGTACATTTTTTTTTTTAAAGTACATGTTGGTTGAAAATTTTTTCTATTTCTAAATATTTTCTTACATATATTTCTCGAAACTAGCATATCACTTTTATTACACCGATCCTCCTTATGTTTCTAAATATAAAGATCAACAATACATACAACATTTTCAAACCAAACATACAGGTGCCATGCAATGTAAAATTTAATAAGAAAACAACCAACGAGAATATCGCACACCTAGTTCAAAAGTGTCTCAACTCAAAATTTTTCATTTTTCAGAAATCGAAAAAAAATATTTGCAACTTTATACCAATTGATACATAAAAAAGACATAACTGTTTTTTAGCAACAGTTAACAACAACAAAATGCACTGATATTTTTTTATAGATAAATAAGTGTATTGTGCATAGTTTAAGCATATAAACCCGAAAAATTAAAACTTTGAGTTGAGTCACTTTTGAACTAGGTGTGCGATATATTGTGTTTAAATATTAGTATACATGCCGGATTCCTAATTCCTTCCCACCCTATGGGAAATGAGGAGTCAATTGACCTAAAAGTGACTGGTTAAAGAAGGACTTATCGCAGGACTGGTATAATTTAATACTGAAATTTGTTAAGCAGTGTCAATTGTACTAAAATTACCTATCATGTGACTGGTAAAGGGAGGACATACCACTTAACCAGAATGCTTATTAAGAAGAAAAAGCCAGTGGGCCAGAATTTTACCGATTGGAAGCTGTTTATTTTATACGATATGGCCCTTTTGCGATAGTCTTGTGGTATGCCCATCTTTGGTTAGTCCTGAGGCATGCCACTATGTGGTTTAAAGCAGGACAAATGACCACCTCTTATGACAAGCCAATGTTAAAGTTGCCAGTTGTTTACATAGGGTAGGGTTTAGCAGAGGACCGGTCTCTGGCACGAAGGGACCGATCCTGTGTCACACGCAGAACCGGTCCCATTCCCCATACGGCAGTAATGGCAACATTAGCAGCTGGACTGGCAACAATGCAAAAAGAAAGCTTTAAGAAAAGACGACTCATGTTGTTCAGGTAATCAATTAATATCACCGACTTTTTGTGGTTGGCTGATATATATACCTGAGCAAACCTTGAGTTTCTTGTGGGTTTTGAATTAGAATGAGGCTGAAGATGACCTAGTCGCTTAGGTCCAAAGTGCGGCACTCGCTCTAGCGCTGATCCGCACAAGATTTTTTTTTCATCTTCTCTTACATTTATTAACAATTAATGTTTTCTATTTGTATTAGTAACATTTTAATTATGATCTCAAACCTGACAATTCAAAATTAAATTAAATTTTTAAAGATCACCAATCCACACACAAAATTCCAAAAAAAAGAGTTTTATAAAAAAACTAAAAATATTTTTATTTAAATCATCATATGTCAACCCTGGAATTTCAAGTTTTCCGATTTTTTAATCTAATTTGTTAGCCAAGACTTTCTGCTGCGTTGTTACTAGGGATGTCCCAAAATTAGTCGACCTGACGCATAGATGGCGGGTAGTTGTTTGAAAAAAAAATTACTTTGATGAGAAATGGCAACATTGCAAAACAAGGCTCTACGTTGTTTAGTATTTTTTTTTGAGCCATCAAAATTAAACGATCTCAGTGATGTAAAAAATTGGCCACCGTTACGTAATTCAATACTCTAATTTGGCAGGTCTCAGTCCAACGGATATTAAAGTCGAGCTAGATTCTACTCTGGAGCAGTCTGCTAAAATATTTTGTGGCAGATTTTAAACTGGACCATACGAGCTGTCAAAACCAACACCGTAGTGGGCGATCAACTGAGGTGTCCACGCCAGAAACGGTTAAGAAAATCCACAAAATTGTTTGGATGATCGTCGGCTAAAAGTGAGTGAGCTAGCTGAAATGATAGGCTTTTCTTAAAGTGGTATACATCGTATATTGACCGAATGTTTGGAAATGAGAAACTGTGTGCAATATGGGTGCCGCGTTGGCTCACAATAGAACTACATCCACTATTGCGCACATCCACTATCGCCAAATTCAATCAATTAAAGTTAAAATTGCACCTAATTCGACAGATTTAGATCCCTCGGATTATTTTCTATTTCTAACCTTAAAAAAATTTGTACGGTGGAAAAAGATTTGCCACAATGACGAGGAGGAGTCCGCGGTTGATGGTTATTTTAAGGAGCTTGACAGTTCTTACTATAAACAGGGTATCGAAGCTATTGAATATCGCTGGGAAAAGCGTATCTAGCTTAAAGGCGATTAAATTGCGAAATAAAGAAAATGTTTCCCAAATTTGTTGTGTTTTGTTTGTTAGGTCTTCTAATTTTGGCACCGCCCTCGTATATCGCCTATCAAAAGTCATATGCTCTTAAAAATAGACATGTCTTTAAAGACACGTTGGTAAAAAGGGTAACAGACAAATGATTAACTCGGATTGATTTAGCATTTAGCATTCTTAACAAGTGGCTACCACATACACGAAAGGTTATTCGTGTCATACAAATCATTTTTTTTTTTAAATATTTTACCTTAATGTGTCGAAAATATTTGAAATTCGTCACATATAAAAAAAAACAACACAAATTTGAACAAGTTAACACTTTTTTTGGGAATGTTATAGTTTTTAACGTATTTTTTTATTACTTTGGTAATGGAAATGCATTAAGTGTTTCATTGTTATCATAGTTACGATAAGAATAAAAAGTGGTAGAAAATAGATTGAAATAAAATTTCCGTTTCGTGAAAATGTCGTATATCTTCATTTGTCATTAGTTGTGATGTGTAACAGATTGACATTTAGTATTAAATTAGAAAAAAAATAGAGTTATCTTCTAAACGGATTTATTATGATCAGGGCAACGACTTTCATGCATTAAAAAAATTGAAAATATGCTCTTATAATAGGCAGTAAAAACCAAAAATCTGCGCTTAAAATATGCACTTAAATAGAAACATGCTCTTAAAACCAAAAAACGTACTATAAATCGAAAAATATGCACTTGATGTTTAAAGTTTTAAAATGCGATTTATTATTTGAGAGCGTTGGCTTAAAAATGAAATACAATACAAATGTCTAGCAACTAGATGAAATTTCAAGGGTTACAAATCCTTGCTAGCTTTCATTTTTTATTATAATTTCTACAAAAAATTACAAAATATGCACTATAGCAAAATATGCATTTATAACAAAATATGCAAAAATATGAAATAATAAATCTGGCATTGATATTGTTGCAAGTTCTTTGATTCGGAAAAGTATTTGGCCAAACTGATTTTGGGCTACTGACTACAAACATGTATTTGCATAAAAGTCGCTGCCCTGACTATGATTAAGCTATTGAGCGCTACAGTTTCAATGAAAAAAGTGAGGACATCCAGAGTGTGAGAATAAAAAAATGAATATACAAACCTTAAATTGAAATAAGCATTTCAGACGTTTTTTTAAGAAATAAGATTTAACTAGAATTAATTTCAAATAAAATATTTGAGTTAAAGCAGATAAATTTTGCACTATATTTAAGAACATTTTTTTTCTAGGTACACTTAAAACAGTTTGTAAGTTAAAATAAAAGAAAATACAATTCAAAAGAAATGAAACTTTATTTTAAAACCGTTCTACTTGCACTACACTACAATGATGAATTAATAATACCTACCCTGCGGGAAATGAAGGGTCGATTGATCCAAAGTGGTAATTCTGTGATATATGATTGGGGGGCACGTCACAAAACTTATGAAATCAAAATTGTGGTGAACCAAAAAGTGTTAATTTGGGTGAAATGACCAATCACGTGACTATAGTTATGAAGAGAAAACATTCACTGGTTGGTGCCATATATATCATGTAACTGGAGAAAACGTAACATAACATCAAAGTGTGCTAAAGCAACTAGGGTCGTTGTAGTTGAAGTTGTTACTGATCTTTTAACTGGTTCAAAACCGTTAGCAGTGGATAAAAACATGGCAATTAGTGCCAAATGATTCAGTCCCTTGACTGCTACAAAGCAGACGTAACACTGAAGGAATTTTATCTGTACCGACTATATGACAGTAGAAACGAAGACGTAACACTCCATTGGTTTGAAAGATCTGAATACGGAACAGTTTAGACAGTGGCTAGCGCTACCAGATAAGGCGATTTCTCGCTAAACATCGCGATCTTAAAACTCGTTTGACAAGTTAATTTTTGATATGCCGATTGGCGATTTATCGAGTTATTCAAAAACTTAAAACACTTTACAAGAATATAAATTAAAATTCCGAAATTTCTGCATATTCGTTTCGAAATATTTTGTTCAGATATTTTACAAGATTTTTGGTAACCATTTTTTATGAATAAGTAATTGGCGATTTGTAAGAATTTCTTTGGGAACAAAATTAAAACTGAATATATATTTTGTTGCTCTGCTTTATAAGGTATACATTACATTTTTACTGAATTGCTGCAGCTCCTTCTTTTTATAAAGATATTATTGTCAACTAGAATTATAATGAAGCATACAAAATTAAAATGTTCATGAAGTGCTTTTTAGAAGTGTTGAACCAATGTTAGCAAATAAAGAAAAAACTTGAAAAAAATCTATATTTTGAACATCCGGACTTTTTGTCTAGATTATGTACTTTTCCAAATTTAAATTGTTATAATGAATTTAATGTTATAGTTTTTTGTTCGGTATAGACAAAATAAACAAATTTTAAAATTGATTTTTGTTGTGCCTTTTTGAAGGGTTTTTGAAACAGGTGGTATGATACACTGTTTTGGATAAGTGCAGTGACTGGTTCATAACCAAAGTTAATTGCTAACTACTTTTCGAAAGTCCGGCGACATGTACCCCTTAGACCAGTGCAGTGGTACGTAACAAAACTATTCCAGTCAAACTACCCATATCACAGAACACATTGCGCTTCATATGTGACTAGTTTTCCTTCAAAAATTTTTCTCCAGTGCTATGATACGTACACCTACACCAGTCGTGCTATAAATTTTTTTCCACTGGTGCTGTTGCATATCACATAAATCCTAGAATGGTCCTACTTTAACGCTACCTACTTCTAACTCATCCCGTAGCATATTTATTTCAGTCGGTACGGTGATAGGTCACCTTGGTCAAGTTATTTGCCACGTCACACAGTGCTCCACAGGTAGCAATTGTCACATCCTATGACAAGTACATGTTAAAAATACCGGTCACCTTCATATAACAGAACCAAAACTAGGACATGTTCATATACATAAAGTTCTAGTCAAGTGACCATACCAGTGACTGGTCCATTTCCCGCAGGGTATTTATAAGAATATTCCACAAACGCCATATTGTTTTAACATACAAATATTGAAATATTTAGAAAAGACAACTTTCAACGAATATTACGTATATCCAAAACTAGTTAATCCGAATTACACGATACAATTTTCTGGATCGATAGAAAACCATCTAACATTTGTTTAATAAATAAAAAAATTACAAAAAAAAAAAAATGGAGATCAGTTTTCAGATAATTTTAGTTGGCTATTACGTTAAAAATTGAAAACAAGCTCTAAAATGTTTTAAAAATTAAATTTTTTTCATATTTTCTATACAAAAATCGACATATAAAAATTTCTGGCATTTTTCAGACTCAGTTAAATTATTGTAAATATTATAAGGGAATGTTCCCTAATCTAGTCTGTTTTCTAAAGTGGACCTTTCGATGTTAACGTGTTGTTGCATGATTATGTCAAAACTGTCAACTGTCATCAAGTATTATTTCCACCATCTCTATTTTAAAAAAGTTTCGAAGTGAAAGCACACGTTTTCGCTGGTTTTATTGTTTCGTTGCAAAAAAATTACATAAAGTGTATTTTTTGTTAACATAAAAGTGAATATAAAACAAGTTTTAAAGAATTTTTCAAATCGGATTTTTACAAATAGTAAGAATTTTTTTTAACAATTTTAATAAATCTAATTTATTACATAAAGAAATTTAAGGAAATGTATTCTAATGTGGCCCAACATCTGGTATTTGGGCTATAGAAAAAACAAATTTGAATATTCCAAATACATCAGCTTATATGCCAACCGTTTGGGTATTTTTCATCCATAGATCATAGACTAATATAAAAAAGATAAATAACAATTTTCAAAACAACTCAAAGGTCCACATTAGGGAATATGTGCCCTAAAGTGGACATACAATTAAAACTTTCTAAAAGGGTATAAAATAGATAGAAAATGATGTCAAAGAAACTCAAAAGTAATGTTTAACTTACATTTTGTTTGTAATATACATAAAAAAAAATTATAAATTAACACTTTGTCGACGAATGATTCATATATGTCCCAGACACACAACATTAAATGTTATGTCTTCAAATGATTTAATCATAGCAACTTCTTTGTGATATTTATATAAATTGTAATTGCATATTTTTATAATAAATCATTATTCATTCATTCATATGTCCCAACTCTAGGTGTTGGGGTATTAGCTACACTTTTTAACCAATTTTCCCAAGTGTAACGTGTATTTACAAAGGATATATGTAGCTTTATATCATAGCAACCACACGGACCAATATGGTCTCAAAGAAAAATAGGGTGACCCCAAATTTAAAAAATATGAATATTTTTTCATAATTTTTCATACATATTTTCTCGAACAATATTAGGCATTGGGGATACAAAATTTGGTAAGACATGGTCCAATATTTCACGTTTTAAGAAACATTGAAATATTTGGAACTCATTCATTGCATTTACACTGGGACATATATATCAAATTGGTCGGCAAAGGTAAAAAAGAGGAGGATTTCCTTTAGTTTTTGTTATTTTCTGTGCGTATTGTAATTTAAGCAATTTTTTTTCCATTTAATTTTTAATGTAATATTTATAGAAATTTATTTTCAAATTTCCAAATTGGTTTTATCCTTTCACAATTTTAAAATATCGTATAAACGCGATATTTTAGGATTACAGTCAAAACTCGATAAACGACTCAAGCCATTTTATAAAATGTTTACATATTAGTGTTTTGCATAGCAAAATAATTAAAAAAACATGGGTCATACACTCACAAGAACTTTTCCATAAAAGTTCAACAGTTATTTAAAAATTTAATCGGTGAAGTTATTTCAATGGACCGTACAGTTAAATTACGAAAAAAATATATTTTTTAACTTTCTGTCTGTTATTCTATAAACAAAACAAACAAAAAAAATTTATATTTTAAACAAAAAATTGTTAAAAGTTGTATTTATTCGACCTTTCAGTTTTAATAAAATAAAAATGCTCGAGCTCGAGGCCAGTTGTAGTTAATATAAAATTAATTTATTTCTCGATATTTCGACATTCGTCGAATGTCATCTTCAGGAGAAATTGTTATATTATATTGAGTATTGAAATAAACGAAAACAATCTACTGTTTTTTTATCAATTTTTTCAATTAATTTTTTAACAGTTGAAAATAACCTAAAAAATGTGTTGTAAACGACTCAGTCTGGCACTACGGACTCATCTTCAAATTAAAAAGAATTAACCTTCCTATAGAAATAATAAAAATAATACAAAGATTTTTGCATAACAGATCGTTTCAGGTAAAGCATGTTCTCAACAAATCAATATAAATGCAGGTTGTCCTCAAGGATCCTGTCTTTCACCAATTTTATATAATATTTTTACCTCAGACATTCCAAACTTACCAAATTGTACCACTTCAATATTTGCTGATGATACATCAATATTAAGATCCGATCATTACGCATCTAGCATCATTTTAAATCTACAAAGTGCGTTAATTGAGTTAAACAACTACTTTAACAAATGGAACATCCTAGTAAACCCCGAAAAAACGCAAGCCATATATTTTACGGGAAAGAGGAAAGAATGTTTTATTCCACAGTCACCGCTAAGATTTATGAGCCATGATATTTCCTGGGTAATGTAAAGTTAAATATCTTGGAGTTATTCTTGATACCAAGTTAAACTTTAATGAACATATACCCCATCGGCTCGGCAAAATAAACAAAACTACACGGTTTATGTACCCACTGATAAACCGGACCTCAGATCTCAGTGTTGATAACAAAAAAACTAATAACAAAAGCTATTTTCCATCCCATCATGTTCTCCTGTTGTCCAGTTTGGTCCACTTCTGCAAATGTCATATCAGTATATTACAAATATTAATGAAAAAGTAAACAGATTGGCTAAAATTTTCACACGAAGATGCGAAGTTTCTCAACACAGAAAAAACTAAATACGGGTTTCAATCAAAAAATTTATTGAATCAAATAATATTTTAATTGATTTTGCACCTATCACGGCAATGATACTATCAATTAAACCTTTGATTAAAATTAAGAAGGAAAAAAAAGTTATAAATAGCTTCTACAAAAAAAAAAAAATATGATACTCACAAAAAACGTGTGTGATCTATACGTTGGCATGTGTGTTTTTTGCAATACTGAGTCTGTTTTTGTGTGTGCTTGTTTTGTTTGTTAACTTAAAATGTATTTGGTATTTTACTGAAAAATTTCTATTTATGCATACAGTGTATAAAAAAAATAATATGATAATTGCGTCTAAAATAAAATATGTATTTATATATTTAAAAGCCAATTAAAATATCAATTGATTCAATTAAATATTTGTTTAGCAACAAATTAAATTCAAATCAAATCTTTAATTAGATATTTTAGGTTGATAATTTGTTGTGTGAACATTCCCATATTAATGAAATATTTTCATCATAATTTTATCCCCTTATCCCAACCTAAATTTTTATCTTATACCCCTGCTTCACAAAGATTTTTTTTAAATTTTTCCTCCACACCAGATAATTTGAAATATAAATATTAAAACTAAAATTTAATTATTAAGTAGAAAAGGAACATAGTCCCTAAACTCTTAGAATAATTAAACCAATGTAATTACAATGAATGTTGTAAATAAATGCTACATTATACTAAATTGACTTTGTCAATTAATTTTTCAACAGTTGAAAATAAACTAAAAAATACAATTGTTTTAAACGAAAAGTAAGTAGTCTTTTTTCTAACAGATTTTCTGTTAATTTAATGTGTAGTTATATTCAGTAGTCTTAACGGAAAAAAATATTGTGAGTGTAGTTATGACATAAACAGGATAATATATATAAACTCGGCACATTACTTGGGTACGGTATTTTTTCACTAATTTTGACCGTTGATGACCAATGTGATATATCTGTATCATGGAACTTTTCATAGAAGGAGTTCCAAAAATATATTTTTAACATCATTTTCTTTTCAAATGTTGTGTTCATAAACTCGAGTCCGAAAAAATTGCAAATTTTCCAGCAGTATAGTTTCTGCCATCAAAGAGTTAACTTAAACTTATTATATTCATTTTGAAGTTAAATTGAAAATGATTTCAACCAAAACTATATTATTAAACTAATTTCATGCAACTAAAAAAGGAAAATAGTAGCCTATAAAATTCAGCTAAAAATTAAAAATATACATTAAAAACCTGAAAAATATGCACTTAAAAGAACACTATTTTCAAAAATTTAAGCTTAAAAACATAAATAGGAACACAATCTATTTCGGTTAAGCAAGATTTTAAAATGTAAAAATGATTTTGCATAAATGAAAATTTAAAAATGCATTCAAATTATCATTAAAAAGATCAAAATATACATTAAAAAAAATCACAAAATATACGTTCAAAGTTCAAATATGTAAAAACATACACTTTTGCCAAAATATGCTACTAGAAGTCGATGCCAATTTGTTCTTAATTTATTGATTCGGAAAAAATTTAGTCAATATTAGAGATGTAACGAATATTTAGTATTCGGTTTAAACCGACATTTCTATTGTTGTCATAAATGTCGAAGAATTGACTAAAATATACAAGAATAAGTAAAGTAATAAGAAAATATAACAAAGGTCCACTTTAGGGAACAAACAAAGTAACACTTCATGAAAATTTTATTTTTTTTTTTTTCTTATTTATTATATTATTTTTATGAAATCAATTTGTTTTATTAAAATTGTAAATAAAATTCTTACCGTTTAAAATAGTCCGATTTAGAAAACTGTTTAAAACTTTACACTTTATATTTGGTTTTTTGCAAGAACACAATAACATCAAGAAAAACGTGTGCATTCACTGCGAAACTTTTTTAAAATAGTGATACCGGAAATTAAACTCGATGACAGTTTTGACATATTCATGAAACAAAGCGAAAAAAAGCGAAAGGTCCACTTGAGGCAACAGGCCACCATTTGAAATATTCCCTTAATAAATAATAATAAAAAAAATGTGAAAAATTAAATTTTCACAACGTTCGCTAGAAGTGGACCTTTCTTTGTTTGTTTTATATTTTTCTTTTCAAGTTTTAGTCTTTTTTAAATGATATACGCATTATTTTAACTGTTCTTATCTATTTTGGAGAAATATTCAACATGTTTCACAACAACAAAAATATTGTTGTTTTACCGCAATTAAAAAAGTTAGCATTACATATCGCACACCTTAAACAGCTTTAAAAAATACATAAAACGTTTTAGGCCCGATTACAGAATGTCCAGTTATAATTTAACAAATAGTTAAATTGAAAATTTATATGGAAGACAACAACAAATGTGCCAGATAAAGTTTCAGTTAGTAGCTAACCGGAAATTGTGAAAATGAGGCTTAATGAACAAAATTAAAATAAATTTTCTAACAATTTTCTATGCTTTTAGATAGTATTTTCTTTAAGGTTCACTTTATCGTATGGTAGAAGGGGCACATATGTCACCCCCACTGGGGTACATATGTCACCCCTGATTTTTACTTTATTTAAAGGTTTTATTAAATTGTTCCTTTCCATAATACGTGAAGTTATTGATCAGCTTCATGTCTTCAAATTGATCACTTGTACTTCACACGTTTTCGTTTATAAACATGTTTTTGTTTTTTTTACTAAAAATTAAAAATTTTTTTAAAACCAAAAATATAAAGTTTAAAAGAAAAATTGCAAAAAACGTGTAAATATAGGCACTTTAAATTATTATTTTCATATTTTTAAGTAATTTTAATACCCAGCAAAATTTTTTAGAACGGATTACTTTTGCAACTATTCTAGACAGCTTCGCTTACCACCGTTTGCATGGAACCGGTTCCTGAACAGGTCCATAGGAGTCAAAATGTAAGGTTTCACTGTCCCAGAACCAGTTCTATAACTGGCCGGTTCTGATGCAACCTAAAACATATAAACGGAATCGGTTGCAGGTCAGAAACTAGAACTTGTTATAATGCAGTATAAGTTGTTTTGCAACCAGTTATTTGGATTTTACTATTTTACTGGGTAATTTTTAAAGTTAGTTTGCATAATTAACACAAAATTTTAATTATTTATATTGAAAAATAGTAATTAAAAAAACACTTAAATTTTTTCTCTTAATCCCAGCAACTTGGATTTTTTTTTTTGTCTTTATGCTCGTTGGTGAAATATAAAACTAAAATTGATTGTTTTACAAAAAACTAGGAAGAATTATATAAAAATATGCATTTACAGCAAAATAAGTAAAAATATGCTATTAAAATATGCATTTAAAGTAAAAGAAGTAAAATTTTGCAACAAAGATATGCATTTAAAACAAAATATGAAAAAATATGCATTTATGACATAATATGCAAAAATATGCATTAACAAATCGATGCCATTTTAGGCAAATTCTTTGAATCGCAAAGATATTTTGTTTTCTCTCATTTGCATGAACTTCCGGTCCCTAGCGATTTTGTGTGGTAAAAAAAATTCCCTTAAAATTGTCAAATTGTTGATAATAATTTATAACATTGTAACGGTTTTTTTTGATATTACTTTCTAAATAGTGTAAAAAAATAATTAAATTATGTGCGCAGCTGATCTTAGGGTACATACGAAAATTGGTTGCAATTTTAAAGACGTATACTTTATATTAATTCGTTACATCGTTATATACTCGTATGTTGCACGGGTCAGACATAGTTTACTTTCAATAAATTGTTAAAAAACAAATTTTTTTACTCCAGAAATCGAAAACCATTGATCATATTTATTTCGGCCACGCTGATTTAAATGGCGTACACAGTTTTTCACTAAAGGGCCAGGCTTTTCAAATTTTATTTAAAAATTAATACAAATATGTGAACATTTGTAAAATAAAATTTCAAAAAATGTTTTAATTTTTTTAATGTATGTGTTCTTAAAATTGTACGAAAAATTACACTAGTTTACAAATTTTGAAAAAATATTTGATCCACGATATTTGGCATTTATTTTTCCTGTAAAATCGCTAGTTGAATCCGAAAATGAAGTCGAAAAGTATTAGGAATTAAAACAGTGGATTTGATTTTTTTTATTTCTAAATTAAAGCTAATTAAATGCTACGTCAGTTCTCTAAACAGTATTTTTTAATCCGATTATAGCCTTAAAAGCTAAATTTCACTAACAAGGTAGGTAATACGACCCGGACCTGCAGATCAAAAAATACCCCATTTTACGTTTTTATCGGTTTATTTCTTTCTATTTGAAGGAACTATAAAGAAATTTAGTAACAAATGAAAAGTTTTTTTTCCCGAAGAGCCTTTTTCTCCTATATTTCAAATAATTCAAAAATGTTGCAGCTCTGTATCCACTATATAGGCGATAGGGGATCAAAATTTTCGCTTTCTTGAGTACTTTAACCATGTGTACAAATTAATCTAGTTTTCGTAAAAACATTCATTTGTTTTTACGAAAACTATATTAATTTGTAGTCCCACTTATTAAGAGGTAAACTAGCATATTAATGAATTATTGCATAAATAATATTTAAACTCCGGAACAAAAAAACTCAAAAGTGTTGTTCTTTTTAGTAAAAATCCCTTAGTAAAAGTCCCTTTTTAAATCGAGAGTGGACAAATTTGTGAAAAGTGCATTTAAAAAACAAGTTGCATAAAAAATGCATTTCTTTTAAAACGCAATTTAAATGGTGATGATACGATTAATATTAAAGAAAATGCAAATATTCAAACTTACACAATTTTTGCATATTTCTAATTTCTCAATAAAACTAAATCGCACATAAAACGGTGTGTTTTTCGAAATTTGAAAAACTGAAATTTGAAAAACGCATTCATAGAATGAATGCAAACTGAACTTGTTGAAATCGGAAGATTAAATTTCAAAAAATGCCCTTCTTGGCCGGTCATCAGTGGAATGGCCAATATTGTTTAGTTTAGTATAACAATCAAAACAAAGAATTGTTAAAATAAATAAATACAACAGTATTTTTATGAAAACTGAATTTCTGCACTTTTACTCAAATGCATGTAGCGTCTACAATTTCAAACTTATTTTATTAAAGAGCCTCTTATTTTGTTTGTAATAGATCAGAACTCTAAATAGAGAAATCAAATTTGAAAAGAAATTTAACTTACCTGGAAGGTATCCCGACCCGGAATGGCAGATCTAAATGAACTTCGGATATGTTGTAGAGAAAAAAATTTATGGGACCCATATTTTTTTTAGTTGCCAAATTTCAGGTCACTAAGTGGGGTCAAAAATTGCCCCATTTTTAAGGGCTATTTCGTTTTTTCTGAAGTAACTATAGACAAATTTAATATCAAACGAAAGGTTTTTTAAAGACACATTTACTGGCATACAAATTATTTTTAAAGACTTTCAAGTATTTTTGTTATACATAAAAATGTGTTTTGAGTAACATTAAAATCTGGCGTTTTATTAAGGAATTTTAGTTGTATTAAGTTAAAAATAGTACATAATAAGGAGATCCGAATATGCCAGAAAACTACAGTGGTATATCCTTCATGAATACCTTAGCGAAAGTTATGATGGGAATTTTAAACAACAGGTTATATAATTGGGTGGAAGATAATCAAGTTTTAACAGAATACCAAGCTGGTTTTCGAAAAAAGTATTCAACAATTGACAAAAAAAGATGTGGTCTTATTCAACTAAATTACAACACTTTCGGGGGCGACAACTCAGAATAAATTATGCAAGCTTTGTAATATGGGTACAATAGAAACATTTGAACATTTCCTAGGTGTTTGTCCAGTTCTCAAGGAGTTCCGAATTGGTAATTTTGAGAAACCGAATTTACTTTACACTGAAATGATTGATATACTTAATGGTGGAAAAAATACAGACTGGAAAAAATTGGTTGATTATCTAAAGTCAGCATTACAATACAGAACATTTTTAATACAAGAATATAATTAAATATTTTGTTAAAAAATTTTAAAGTTTATTTTTTAAGGTTATCGACAGACGTTCTATAAAACATTGTCGAATATTACTTTCAATTTTCTAATTTTCAATAAGAATTTATTTATAAAATAAGATGAAATTTTTAAACAAAAATTTATTGTAAATAAAGAAAATCTTTCTACTACTACTACTACTCCTACTACTACATAGCAATGCCTATTTAATTTATTCGAGGGGGTGTCTGAACTTTTTTCGATATTCGAAATCATTCGATTTTATGCAACTTTCCCCGAAGAGCCTTTTTCCCCTTTTTTTTCAAATAGTTCCAAAATGTGGCAACTGGGGGTTCTCTATATAGGCAATATGGCTATCAAAATGTTTGTTTTCTTGAGTACTTTAACCCAAATAAATCTAGTTTTCTTAAATTAAAAACAAGTTTTCATACAAAAGCAAATGAATTTTTAACTCAACTTGTTTGCCCTTAAATGTGAGATTGGGAAGCTAAAAAAAACTACGGGTCCTCTTTCCCCCTGGATCCGATCCTTAATAAAGCAAAGCATTTTATTAAAATTAGTACATCTCGTATTGATAAGCGTTTAGAGAATATTAACATGAGCTTTAGTTTTGAAATACACTCAAAAGAAGAAGCATGTGAGCTTTGTACAGTTAGTTTTGGCAGACACAGTACAATTAAGACCCAGTACTTTTAAACCTCATGCACGAGAAATAGTCTTAATAGCTAACTTTACACACGATTTAAGTACAAAATACTGGTACTTCGATATTTGATGCTTTAAATAGTAATTGATGCTTAATCTTGTCTATCAGGTAAACCATTACATGTTAACTTAGAACAGTTTGTTTAACAGTTATGGCAAATTTTGGAAAATTTGTTTTGTATATTTTGAAATTAATAAACCAGTTAAATGGTTAATATAGTCAAAATATTCCAACTATGAGGTTTTAATTTTAATTTTTTTTATTTGTTATCAGGTTATTTGTTAAACACCATTTAAACAAAATACCCTTATTTGCATACCTAATCTAATGACACAACAATTTTGAAAATTGTTTTTCTAAAAAATTAACCACCATTCCTGCTTAAATTATAATTAGTGCATAAGATATTGTTTATCTAGAAAAGTGACTAATAACTAGGGCAAGGAACTTCATGCAACTAAAAAAGGAAAATACGCACTTAAATTATGCAGTAAAGAATCCAAAACATTTTTCTAAAATACGCATTTAAATCGAAATACGCTCAAAAACCAAATAATATGCACTTAAAATCAAATAAATAAATATTTTTTATATAAATAGAATATTTTTGGTCTTCAAAGTTTAGTAACGTCATGATGCTTGTTAGGAAAAGACCATAACCACGTGCTTGATTTCAAAGAAGACAAGAATGGAGCAAAATTAATGATTAATAGGTTTTTTGTTAAAGTTCTGACTATTATGGAGGCTCTAGCTTTTCTAAAACTTCGGGTTCTGATAAGATCTTTAGCCAGATCGAAATACAAGTATCAACCTAGCTAATATGTTTGATTTGCTTTATTTTTGTAAATATACGGAGGTTGAAAGCCCGCTTTAAATTTAAAATAACATAAAAATATTCTCGATGTATATAAAAACAAAAAACTAGTATAACTGTAAAAAATGCACGTACAATTTTTGAATTTTGAAAAAGCGATTTATTACTCGAGCTTGTTGGTTTATAAATTAAATATAATTTAAATGTCTAACAAATAAAAATTAGATGTTATATGCAAGATTATAAATATTTTCTTTTGTTTATTTTTAATTTAAGCTTAATTTTAATTTTTACAAAATATGCAATTGAATGAAAAATATGCTTAATATGCAACAAAAACTGCCAAAATATGTCATAAAATATGCATTTAAAGCAAAATATAAAAAATTATGCATTTATAACAATATATGCAAAAATATGAAACAACAAATCGATGCCATTTTGTTGAAAATTCTTTGATTCGGAAAAGTATTTGGCCAAAAGCGATTTTGGGCTACTAATAGGGTCTTAAAATTTCCCGGGATCCCGGGATTTCCCACTAATTAGAAAATATTTAAATTTGATATAATTTTTAACTGAAAAGTTCAACTATTATTAAAAAAAAAAAAACAAATTAATTAACACGAAACACATAATTTTGACATTAATTGTGAAAATCTTTACTTAAAAAGCTAAAATTTTGCATCGTATAACGACATTTTTGAAATTCTTTTAAGTTACAGCAATAATCCATATTTTCGTAAAGTATTTAAATCGCTATTTTATCTACTAGAAGATTTCTTAATTAAACCTTTAATTGGGGAAAATCACTGTAAGCAAAATATAAATAAAAAATATTGTACAACTTGTGTTTTTTTTATTTTAAAATTATAACGAGATTTCAACCTCCGTATATTTACAAAAATAAAACAAATCAAACATATTAGCTAGGTTGATACTAGTATTACACTCACAAGAACTTTTCCATAAAAAATCAACAGTTATTTAAAAGTTTAATCGGTAAAGTTGTTTCAATGGAATATACAGTTAAATTAACAAAGAAATATATTTTTCAACTTCCTTTCTGTTATGCAATAAACAAAATAAACAAAAAAAACGGACTTTCCATAATAGTTAAAATATTCAGTTAAAATTTTATATTTAAAACAAAACGTTGTTATATTATATTGTTTTAAACGAAAAGTAAGTAGTCCTGTTTTTAACTGATTTTCTGTTAATTTAATGTGTATATTCAGTAGTCTTTACGGAAAAAATATTGTGAGTGTATATATTGTTTATAAAACAAATGTTCATACATAAATCATTCAATAAACGTTTTAAAAATTTTGGAAACTGATTTTGCATTGGGCTTAAATTTTTAAAATGTGTTAATAAAAGTTTCAAACGATTTTAAAGGAAAAAATTACGAAATAAGTTAAACTTTTATAAATATTAAGTTTTCTGTGATCTTCTTTTATTTGATACTTCTCATTTTAAACGAGCTTAAAGCTGTTATGACACTGTATAGTTTTTGTATAGTTTCAAGATGTATTAGGAGAAAGAAACAACATTAATGTGCGAATGAAACATATATACAATTTGTAAACAAACAGTTTTGTTTTTTTTTTAAACTGACAGTTCCAAAAAGAAACTGACAACAAACTTATTTGCCTGTGAGAAATGTCAAGATAAAGTTCAAAATTTTCGTTTGCACTTTTGACAGATATCCCAATTTTTCGCTGATTTATCGATAACAAAAGTATTTGTTTTGACATTTACTACAATTTGGCACTATGTGTTCGTACTCTTTACACTAGTTAAAAAATTGAGTAACAATATATTTGTACTGCTTTAATTTAGATTGTCAATACAAAAACTATACAGTGTCATACGGGCTTTAGATCATTTATTTAATAATTATTTCCAATATTTCATCTCCACATTGGGTGACTTCTTCAGGGAACATTTATTACAATTTGTTTGAAAAACTTGTTTTATTAATTAAAAACTTATATACAATGTGGACACGAAATATTGGAAATAATTAATAAATAAATAATCTTAAGCTCGTTTAAAATAAGAAGAATTAAACATTTATATTTTGTTTTAAGGATTAATTTAAATTCCAATTTTCTACACTCAACTCACAATATGAATTAAAAATGTAAAATCCAAAAATTTCTAGGACCTCTACTTCTCTACAGATGTCCAAAACAATTCGTTTAGAATTTTTTATTTTTTTATATCAAAAATGTTTAAAGTTAGTGTTTCCACACTATTTTTTAGGCAGATTCTTTTGTTTTTTTAAAGCTATTTAATAGATTTTTAATTGCTATTTTTTTTAATAAAATGTTAAATTAAATTAAATAAATTAAAAATTACGAATTTGAATTTGAATTTCAAAAACATATTTTTGTAACAAACATTTTGATTAATATTGCAATGCTATATATTTTTTTTTTTTAATTTCAAATATTATTATTAAGAATAATTTGAGAAAACTCAACTGATTTCAAATAAAACATAAAATTTTTTCAATATTTATTACTACACTCTGAATAATCCATGCTAAAAACACAAGAAAAATGTCAAAACAACGAAATCTTTTGTAAAATGAACAAATTTTCGTTTATTTTACAAAACTTTTGGTTATTTTGACATATTTTTGTATTTTTACGCATGGACTATTGTCAGTGAAATTCTCTGAAATAATAAAAAAAAATCCCGTAAAATCCCGCACAAAATTCCAGGGATTACGTTATTAAAATGAGATCGCGTTTCAATAGCTACTGACTACAAACATGTATTTGTATGAAATTCTTTGCCTTACACTAAGAAAAAAAAGTCTGTAATGGCTGCGGGAAATTTTGCTGTTATTACGGGAAATTTTGCTGTTGTTATGGGAAATTTGACAATTTTGAGCCATGCGCTATTTTATGCTAAATTTAGCAACACATGTCTGCTAAACTGTAGTAGAAATAAGTAGTAGCCACTACTAAATTTTAGTAAAAATTTGTAAAATGCAATTCAAAGCCGATTTGCTAAAATAAAAATAAAAGTAGTACAATTAAATTACTAGAAAAAAGTAGACACTACTAAATTTAAATAGAATTGTAAACTACAATTTATAACCGTTTTGCTAAAATCAGCAAAAAAAAAAATATACAAAATTTTAATAATATTAGGACAATGAAATTTATTATTACAATTTTGTAACTACCACTTTGAACAATTATTTTGCATTTTTCAGGTCATCCATGAAGAGTTTTATTAATTTAAAGAACTTCTTAATATTAAACAAATTTATGAAACTGTTTCATAAAGTCTTTAAACGCTACATTGTCGGAATGATTCATACGTTTTATGAAGATTTTCATTAATTCTAAAAAACAGTTCATAAACATTGACTTAAAAGAAAAGAAATGTATCAAATTTGATATAGCTTTATATCTAAATGAAATACAATTTGATCCGGAAAATAGTGAATCGTATTGTATATAAATGGATTATATTACATTGAGTTTGATAGCATTTAATACGATTCAGTATACATTGAAAGAATTATACTTCATGATATTAAGGAAACAATTTCATAAAATTTTTTTCGTAGATTCAATGAAGAATTTCATTATATCCAACAAATTTTATTAATATTAAAACCTTTTTCATAAACTTTTTTCATAAAATAAAAGTTTCATAAAAAAAAAATCATTCGATTTCATAAATAACCTCTTCATAAACTTAATGAAAATTTTCTTTCATAAAATTCCATAATTTCATTCATTTTCATACATTTCAGACTTTAGTTATATAATTAAATTCTCAAGTGTTCAACATATTTTATAAATTATTTCAATATCCTTTAATTTTGGACTTCAATGAAATTGTTTAAAAAATCATATGAAGCTTTTCATTGGCTTAGTTCCAATTCATTTTTAAGACATTCATTAAGAGTTTTATTAATTTAAGGAAACCTATTTATATTAAAAATGAAACATTTTCATAAATTCTATAAACACTTCATTGTCGGAATGATTTATTAGTTTTATGAAGATTTTTATTAATTCTAAAAAACGTTTCATAAACATTGACTTAACTGAAACCTGTTTCATAGATTCTATGAAAAGTTTCAATGGACGAGTTTCAGTGACAATTTTCATTAAAGAAATGACGAAATTCATTGCTGAATTTGAAGATAATTCTCTCAGTGTAAAAAAATATCTAGTACTAAAAATTAGTACAAAAATAGTATTGAAAACGTTTTTCAGATTGTTCTATTAACTTTTTTGCCTGAGTGTAATAAAAACTATGTATTTTTATGTTTTTCTTACTATTTTTTACATATAATAATCTTGTGTCAAAGATACTGCAGTCGGTAAACAAAAGTTTTAGTGTAAATTATCATACTTGAAGGTATAAAAAATACATACAAAAAGTATGTTTGTTACTTGTTTACGAAATATGTATATACGAAATCTGATTACCAAACTGAACTATTTAAGGTGTAAGTAAACATTTAAGATAGCACATACTAAGTATATTTTTCCATTTTACGTATGTTGTCGGTCGGTCGGTCGGTCGGTCGACTAAACAACAGCCATGATGGCAACCACCATTTAATTTATAGTGAAAAGTATCAACCCAGTCCAAATACTAAGAAGACAATCTTCTATGCAGTAGCTGAAAAAGATGTGAAAGAGCTTAATTTATTATTAACAATGAAACGAACAAAAAAAATAAAATATAATATAATTAAATTAAAATGTTATCTTTGTTGTTCTTCTGAAATTTGTTTTTATTAAATAAATATTTAAAACAAGTTTAGGCTGTTTTGTCACCTTATTTTTACTGCAGTAAAAAACGAAAAAAAAACAAATTTATATTGAAAACAATTTAACAAATTAAAATAAAGAAGGTGTTCAGTAGGATTATAACTTTTGACTTTTTTTTTTTGATATATCAAATATTATCTATCCCATCAGTAAAGTCCATATAAAAATATAAAGAAACATAATATTACTTTTTCGCTATAATCAAAAAAGTTCCCTCAAAATCCTTTTTGGACCACATTTTTTGTTTAATTAAACTAAAAATTAATAGTTTGCCATTATGGTAAAGTAATTGACTCTAACGTATTGATCTTAATGTATTGATCAAAAAGTAAATAATTATTGTATCAGCTTTTTGCGATATGATTATTAAAATTAGCAAAGCAACCGCATATGTTACTACTTTGAGGTGACACAGAAGGCATTCCGCGAAAACGTTAACCAGTCATGGAGGGACAGAATGGATTGCAGGGTGTCTAGGGCGTTATGGCCCGCATTGGACGCAGGGGCAACCAAGGTTCTTTTGGGACTGGACAGGGATGGTCTCAGGACCCTTACGGGGTTCCTGACCGGTCATTGTTCTGTCAGGGCTTTCACAAGCAGATGGGACAGGGACATACCGGACTTTTGCAGGTTGTGCGAGGACGTTAAGGAACTGGAGACAGTTGAGCATATAATGTGCCACTGTCCGAGGTTGCAGGGTCTCAGACAGAAACGGCTAAGAGATAGATTTCACGACGAACTTGGGTGTGCCGCTGGATGCAGTCCAGTAGATTTTCTGAGATTTGTCAGGGTAATAGGACGGCTGTTTCTAGAAAAGGGACGATAGGAGAAACAAAATTCCAATTGGTTTCCTAAAAAAAACTGCATGTTCTTCGGAAAAATCAAGTTTTAACAAAAATATACATAAGGCCATAAAATCCGAACAGCAGCTAAACTAGCAAACCCCAAATGTGGTTTTGTTAGTTTCGATAAGTAGTTTAAGAAATTCCACACGAAAAGGAGTTTGCACTCGATGACTTCATAAATTTTGCACTGTGTAATGTAAAAAGTAGTTTAAAACATTTTATGCAGTAATTTTGGTCCACTAATGCAGCATTAATGGTAAAAATGTGATAAAAATGCATTTTTAGAAAATGCACGTTATGCGGGAGGCTTTAGGTTCCATATGACCCGAAAGCCTGATATTTTTATTAATACAATATTGTCCACATTAAAAAAAATTAATAAAGTCAGCTAAATTTTTGCTGCAAGGATGCTTACATAGAAATTGCATTAGCAACATTTCAGCAAGACTTTTGCTGAATTCAGCAAATTGCAGACAAAAATGTTGCTGACTTTATTAATTTTATTTTAGAGGATCACGTGGTGTTAGGTATAAATTTTGGAAAAAAAAGTTATAACCCTAGTGTTCAGCTCACATTTATTAACAACAAAAATTTTTTTTGCAAATGTATACTTAATATTTGTTTGTATTGTTTAAGCAATTCTAATTTAAACAATACAAATATATATGAAAGATATAAAGTAATGGGTTAAAATATAGCAATTAAATAAATAACACAGGCCACTTTTTTTTATACACATAGACTACACTCATAAAAATAAATAGATAAAAATTCTGCTAGGACAACAGAAAATATTACCTGAATTTGATCCTGAAGAATTTTCATTGAAGTTGTGAATCAAAGTCTTCTAAATATAGGTGACATAATTGTAGAAGAACTAAATTTGAGTTGACAGTTGTACACTTAGAATACTATGTAGGTAAAGACCACTGCAAATGGTGTTAAAAACAAATGAAGTTTCACTTAAAGAAAGGACGACTAACATTTCAGTAAATTCAACTAACACTGTCATTTGTGTTTTAATGTTCAAAAAATTAACCACAATTGTAGTAAAAATGAAAGACATATGCAGTAGAAAATAAACAAACATTTGTTTTTTTAAATAACAAAAAACTACTGTATAAAATGAATGTAAAATGAATTAAATGAACTACAAGGTTAGTAAAAAAATTTAATTTGTTCTACAAACGACTGACATCTACATTAAAAATAAAGAAACTGTATTACAAACCAAACAACTACATATTTTTAAAGCATAAGTTCTCTGAGTGTTGTTCCGGCTCAATTAACAGAAAATATTTGGTAAAAATGTCGTTCCGGATCTGACCTAAGGCCGGTCCATATATATTGCCGGGAGTATATTAATTTCATACGGAGTAAGGATTTTTGGTCCATTTTGTTCAATTTCGCTTAGTTTCCGACATATAGCCTATTTTATGATTATAAATTAAAAAAATTTGAGAAAATAACGCCATCTACAAATGAGACTGATAGCGGACACACAAAAAATAATGATTTGAAAACAATTGTGGTTTAAATTAACTGGCAAAACTTGTAAATTTGAGAAGCACAAATTACTGAATTTAAGGTCAAAAAATTATTTCAAATACGGATAAAATTTGTTCTTGAGGTAAAATAACTTTAACTAAATAACTGATTTAAATGAAAACAACAATAAAATTTCAGTTTTTGATTGGATTTAATCAAAGTTACATAAATTTATAAATCTCACTGTATTTATAAAGAATTATTTTTGTTTTTTATGCCATTTTAATCAATTTGCAACAAAATGCCGCTTGGTTCATAAATAAGTGACTTTAAAAAACGGGAAACTTTCAGTCCATTTAAAAAGTGGCTTAAGTTTTCGGAAAATTGCTAGGAAAATAAACAGTTTAGATGTAGTTGTTAAAAATTTTGCAAATAATCCGAGTGCTTATGGTAAAAATATAACAGGCGACCCGAAAAAAAAAAGCTTTCTGATAGGGACCGACGTAAAATAATCAACTGTGCCAGCAACACAATTAAAAATCGAAATCAGATAATCGATGAATGTAAGGTGAGTGTGTCCAAATCCACCATAAGTGGGCACTTAAAGCAATCCCAGAGAGTTACTTGCCAAAAGCTGATGTCTGCGCCAAGATTATTACCCTGCCTCAAAACTGATCGACTTGGCTTCGCTACAAGAAATTTACAAACCAACTGGAGAAAGGTAAGTCAATAACCGCTGTTGTTGGTGGAGCATAAATTTCTTTTAAAGGTGTTTTTTTTCTGATAGGAAAAAGTACAATCTTGAGGTTCCAGATGGTTTTAACAGCTATTGGAGACACCTACGTAAGGAGCCACAGTATTTATCAAAAAGAATTTTCGGAAGCGGATCATTAATGGTTTGGGGAGCTTTTTGTTTCGACGTTATGGTTAATTTGGCATTTCCATGCACCAGAATGAATTCTTCTGAGTACATTACAGTATAAGAAGAGAAATTGGTGCCATTTATTGAGAATAGCAACAAAGAAGAATTTATTTTCCAAAAAGACAATGGCTCAGTGCATGTAAGTCGTCAGACGATGGAATAGCTATCATCAAAAAATATATGAGTATTGGAATGGACTGCATGTTCTTCAGATCGAAACCCCATTGAGAATATTTGGGGAGTATTAACCCGTCGAGTTTATGCAAAAACCGTCAATATGTATCTATAATGCAAGAACTTCGAATAAATCTCGTAGACAATATGTCTGTTAAAATTTTCTAGTTGATGGAAAAAAAGGAGGCCTTACGCATTTTTAAAACCACTGCTTTAAAATATGTTTCTTAAATTTTTGTAAATTTTGATATACTAAGTTAAGTGTATTTATAGTTATGAAACACTAACACTGTATTGAATAAAAACTAGTTTTAATCACAACAAAACTCGACCTGACGCTAGATCAGTGGGCTAAAGCGCTCTGTCTATCGTGTAGTGCGAGTGCATGTGGCATTAGAAATCAGTTTATCTATACAACGGTCAGTGATTGCACAGAAAATTTAATATAGACGCAATCGAACAAATAAAAACATAACAAATATTATATTATTCAAAAAACAGGGTCATTGACGAAGGTTCAATACCAGAAACTGCACAGTCTGATTCAGAAAATTGAAAATTTACAATGTAGTTATGATTTTTAGAAAATACACTCATTCTTCTCTACCACGCCTTTCACAATTAAAATTAAATAAAATTGCATATTAATTATAGTATTAATTGCAATTGTCTGAAAAAGACGTTAAAATTCAAACTCAAACTAATTGATTTTGTTATTCCTTTTTTAATAGAAATGAAAAAAATAAATTAATTGTGTTTTTGTTAAATATTATTAATTTTTCATTGGTTTTACATGTATGCCGGTTAAACTCTTCTACTTTTTTTAACTTACGAAATTTAGTGAAATTACTGTGTAATTATAGTTCTGAAACTCAGTGTATAAAATTCGTTAAATTGTTCTGTCCAATGCGTTTGTTCACCAAATTTTTTATAACATAGTTTCTACCCACCTTTTTGATAAATTACCTCTAAATTTACCCATTTTCACCCAATTTACCCATTTTACTTCTCTACTAATTGGTAGTCAGGTATTCCTATCTCTACTAATTGGTAGTCAAGTATTATTTATATTATGAGTAAGCGATTTAATTAAAGGCGCGAAGTAATGCAGGGATAAGGAGTTAAATTTATTACCAGGTAACAAGTTTCGTAATACCAACGTATTACCGAGGTTTTGTCGGGTATAGCAAACATTTAGTTAATATTTCAGTTTTTTTCCTGTTTTTTGTCTTCAAGTGTTAATCAAAATTTTTTTTGCTGATTTTAGCACAATAAATTTTTATTTGCATTTAACTAAAATTTATCTCAAATATAACTAAACTTTTGTAAATTTAAAAATTTTATTTTCAATTCATAACGAGCTTTCAACCTCCGTATATTTACAAAAATAAAGCAAATCAAACATATTAGCTAGGTTAATACTTGTATTTCGATGTGGCTAAAGATCTCAATAGAAAAGCTAGAGCCTCCATAATAGGCAAAGTTTTAACAAAAAAACCTATTAATCATCAATTTTGCTCCGTTCTTGAAAATAACATTAAAATAATCTCGATGTATATAAAAAAAAAACTATTAAAACTGTAACAATTTTATTTTTGTAATTCTTATCTTAATAACATTTAGCAAAAAAAAAGGCTTGCTAATTTTAGCAGTTTTTCCCGCAATGTTATTTTAAACTAATTTTTTAGGAGTTTCACTAAAAATATTTATTAATTTTTTTTCATGTATGTATATGAAACGAAAGTTAACAATAACAAACCATTTTGTAATTATTTCTTAAATATCAGTATGACAAAACATATTTACTTGCTACAAAAAATGTTATAAAGGCATTTTTAAAAGGTCTTTTTTATCAAAAACATATTTAAGACGTAAAACATTAAACAATGAAAACATTTACGCATGCGCGGCTCCAGCAATTTATATAAGGGGAAATTTCATACGCCTCAATGTGTAAAAAACAACAAACACATGCAATTGTACATCATGGCGTATGAAATTTCCCTGTATATTTATTGCTGGAGCAGCGCATGATTTGAGATTTACCTTTAGATTACACTACTCGACATGGTTTTGACACAAACTTTGCAAAAAAATAAATTTTCATTGAATTGAAGTGAAGTGAAGTGAAGTGAAGTGAAGTGAAGAATGCTAACGAAAACATTTTTACATTTTGTTTTCCTCACAACTTTATAAAATGAAAAGCTAGAAACGAGATTTATATGTCAAATTAAGCTCAATGATCCAAAAAATTTTAGGTGTCGAAAAAGATGTGCAATTCGAAACGATATGTAGTAAATTTTTGCATTTTAGCATCAAGGGAACCTTTTTAGTTTTGAACATCTTTTTACCAAAAATGAAACGCTGCTTTTAACTATATGAAAATAAAGCAATAAACCCCAAATATCTAAATGTTGTGTTAAAAATCTCTTTAATTGATTTCTTTAAATCTCAAAAACCTAAAATGATTTGCTATAAAGTGACTTTTAGACCGCAAACCAGTGACGAATACGAAAAACATGCCGAAATCAAAATTTTCCACCTTATAAATTCAATCAAAATTATTATATCCATTAAAAAAAATGGATATAATAATTCCGAACTATATTTATAAAGACAACTATATTTATAAAGACAAAAATGTTGAGAAATTATTAAAAAAAATCTGAAACTGGCAATGCAATTGTAGTAATGGTCGATTTGAAGAGTCGCCTTTAATGCTATCTACATATTACAGGCAAGAATTCAAACTAAGAACGTTTACAACAGATTCTTTACTTCTAAATAAGAAATTCTTTATGACCGAATTATTGCTCAGTTTTACCTTGATTTGTTAATGTAACAAGAAAATATAAAGATTTGTGCAAGATCCCTAAAACAGAGTTGTAAACCCGAGTAAAAACGTTCATATACAAATATATCTTATTCAATATTATATTATATAAAATATATAGCATAATATGGATATATGTGATGGCGCTTATGATCATATATAATTTTATATTGGATTTGGTTTTCCGAAAATTTTTGGTCCCATACATATTTTTATCGTAATATATATCGATGGATATTAGACTTAATACAATATATATTTATCAATTGTATAATTACTTGCTGCTCCTTGAACAAAACTTTAAAATGCTATTTTCATCTGCAATTTTTTATTTAAAATATCTGCATAAAGTAATGAAAATGAAAATTATTCAAGTTCGAGGTCATACTCTATATTTCTTTATTTATTAAAGAGTTTTTGTTTTCAAATTTATTAATTGAACACTTTTAGGAATGTGGTGATAGATCTATTTCGGGAATTTTCTAGGTTCCCATCATCAGAACACATTTTGAAAGAAGTGACAATCCCATGCAAAACATCAAACATTCATATAACCTAGTTTTCCCACTAAATGAGAACTAATATATGAGCTCGAAGTTAAAGATTATCACCATTGATCAAAAATAAATTTAAAACTTGTTCGTTATGTGCAAGCTCTACCTTTGGTAGATATAGAATACACGCTTTTTGTTTTTATACTCCTTTTTATTTTCAGATTATTTGTTAGGACAATATCCTATAAAAATAAATATAGAATATGGCCTCGAACTTGAATAATTTTCATTTTCATTGCACATTTAAAGGTCGAAAAAACATAATTTTTATTTTTTTTTATAATATTTATTTATTATATCAAACTTGTATCTGCATAAAGTTTAATATATTGTTCAGAAATTAAAAAGAAAAACATATGTGGTTCATTTTTATTACAATTGTGGTTCATTTTTTGAACATTTATAAAACAAATGACAATGTTAGTTGAATTTACTGAAATGTAAGTCGTTCTTTCTTTAAGTGAAATTTCATTTGTTTTTACCCACATAGTGTTCTAAGTTTTGAACTAAACACCTATTTTACTGTGTTACTTTGTTAAAGGAGTTGCAGTAAAATTAAAGTGCTTGTCATTTTCGGAGTATAGTTTATTCTGAAGAATAATAAATATTCTCAAATGCGAAACGTGAAACGTGAAAACAGAAATCTAAATTTTATATCATACAAGCACCCGTATTTATCGCTCTCTTCTAAAAATCTGAACTCTGATTTGAAGAGTTTTGGTAGAAAATGTTAAAATTTTGTTAACAGAGCTACTTTTAATTAAATAATTTTCAAGTTGTTTTAATTAAATTTTCAAGTCAAATTGAGTTTTCCAATATATTCTCCGCATTATGAATGCATAATTAGCACACACTTTTAACTATTTATATTGAATCGATTGTCTTGCAGAATGTGACTAAAATTTTAAAAATTTATCTGCCATCAACGATTTAAAGTTGTGTCTTTAAGTTTTTAAGTTTTTTATTTTTAATTTATTATTTTATTTTTTTTTTTTTTTTTTTTTTTTTTTATTAATTAATAATCATATAATTACAAATTATATGCTATTACCCTAACCTAGCACTAGCTACTATGGCCTTCGGCGCGTTGTAACGAAAACAGACCAGTGCCTCTGGTGGGAATCGAACCCACGACCCCCGCACTGATAAGCCAGCACGCTACCAACTAGCCTACTGGGGCGCACGTTATTATTTTATGTTTCCTTATATTTCATTATAAAAGAGTGAATCATGAATTATTTTATAAGAAGTACTTATAAAACTGTAGCTAGAAGTTTTCCCCATAATTTACTAAATTAACTTTTCCGACGAGAAACCCTATATTTTTATTTTGTTGTTAAACTAAAAAAATCCAAATGATTTTTGTTGTAGTACAAAAGTGAGGTTGGGGCAGACTGGTTGCACTCTGGAACAGAAGGGGAAGCTTAAAAATCCAAAAAGAAATAAAAACACACGGTTGGTTGTTGTTTTTCTAAGGGTATGGTGAAGTATAAAATACTTTCCTTTTATTTTACACCGTACTTCAATCTAAGTTAACAATTTAAAAAAATTAAAAAAGTTAGACTTTTAACTCGTCCAGGGCTTTTACAAAGAGTGAATATAGAACAAAAAAAAAAGAAAAAAAATATTCGTTAAATTTAGGATGGACGAAACAAAAGGAACGCATCTAATGGCACCATCTGGGTGACAATATTCAGCATGTAGACATGGCAGCACCGTCAGCAAATATCTCCGCAATAGAGTTGCCATCAGAACGTGTTCAGACATGAACAAAACTCTTTTTTATTTTTATTCTAACTTTGAAAGTTCAGAGATTCCAAATAGGCAACTTTTTCTAATAATGCTACCCATATTGTTTTGCCATGTTGAAAACTCAGAAATAATAAATAAAAAAAAAAATGTAAAATACGAAAATCGACAAAGTCTTCTTGTCTAGTAATGACATTTTTAAATGGAAAAATTTTCGGAATTTTAATAGATTGCATTAGAAAAAGGTTTTCTGCAAAAATATTCACTTAATGTGGCACCCGAAACCTTTTCAAACAAAAATTAGTCTGTATCTGGCGCAACGATAAAAGTCTTTTTTATTGAAATTTTTCAAATAAATATTTTTTTTTAATTTAAGCTTCGCTTTATTTTTACAATATTTTTTTTTTTTATTTATATTACATTTTTTGTTATTGTACAAACTATAGCTATTAGAAATGTGCGATTAAAACACCTTTTAATTATTTGTCTACACGATTCACAGCGGTACTCAACAGAGAGACCCCATGAATATGCGCCAACAGTTGTGAATAGTCATTTTCCAATATTTTACTACTTTAACTTGCATTGACCATAAACGGACAGCAGCAATGTATGTACACATATATACATATATTTCCATATACAACTTACAATCAATAAGCAAATATAGTAAAAATGTACACGCTGAGAAAAACTGGGTAAATATTATCAAAGTGCTTAGTAATTATACAACTACATTAGTTTCTAGTTTGTTTTATATAGTTCTATGGAAATATTTACAACAAATTTTGTAAAACTAACTTGAAACGTATGTAGTTTTATAATTACTAAGCACTTCGATAATATTCCCATAGTTTTTTTCTGCGTGTATATGATTATTACCAGGGCTTGGAAGTTCATGAATTTATAATCGTGTTTTATGTACATAAAATCGTAAATATTTTATAATATGCATTTATTTTTCATTATTTTTTCAACATTTTTATCATTGTTAACACATTTTAAGTAATTTTTGTCTTAAAAAGTGGTTAAAAATTTGAAAATTACCAATAATAATCTTAAGAAAACTACAAATTCTGATTTCTGTTACTTTTGTTTTCGTGATAAAAAAAATGTGTATCAAAATAATATTAATAATTTGAAAAAAAAATTTTAAAAATATTTATAAAATATAAACATTTTTTTTAAAACGCAAATTTTAGATAAAATATCAGAAACTTTTGTGAAAAACGTGCATTTAATGCAAAATATGCAAATCTATGTATTAATTGCAAAATATGCAACAAAAAATAAAGAAAGATGCATTAAAAATATGAATTTATGGCAAAATATGTAAAAATATTTATTTATAGTAAAATATGCATTAACAAATCTATTGCATTTTTTGGTAAATTTATTAATTTGCAAAGATATTTGGTTAACTTTGTGCACCAGCCAACAACTTCCGAGCCCTAATTATTACATATAATTCTCAAACAGATATTATACGTTTTTATGTACGTGGGTCAGTCGATAAGTTACTGCAAAACAAATATTTTTTTCAGATGGTATAGCAATCGGATACTCTTGATGTTCTGCGCATGAGAATACAGTGTGATGTCCGTTGGAATAAGCACGTATTTCAAGTGTCGAAAGAGGCATTCAAGTATCTCTGAAACGGTGCAAGACTTACTTCACTCTATCCGATCTCCTTACTATTTATACCAGCTATATCCGGCCGAAAATGGAATACAACTCTCATATATGGGCAAGGGATCCACTGTCTATTCTGAAGCTTCTGGCCAATGTTCAGGGGAGGGCGGTGAAGCTTGCCAATGACAGTAGTGTATCCAACTCTATTGATTCATTGGAGCATCTTTGGAATGTGGGTTGTGTGACACTTTTCTATCGATATTACCATGGGAGGTGTTCATCTGAGATAAGTGAACTTATTCCACGAGGCCGAGTTTTTATTCGTAATACTCGCTTATCTAGTAGAGCACATCCGTTTGTAGTTGATTGTCCTGTGTTTCGCACAACACATTACAGAGAAAATTCATTTTTTAGTCGAAGGATTCGTATGTGGAACAAACTTCCCGCAGAAGTCTTCCCTGTTACCTATAATTTAGAAAAATTTAAATCAAACATCCACAAACACTACTCCCTCTTTCCTCCTTCCCATACCCTATTTTCCTGATCAATACAATGCACTGCATGAGTAGGGGCATCCCCTGAGTCTTGGTTAAATTTAAAAAACAAAAAATAATCTATTTTCAATTATCCCTCGCACATGTAACCATATTACCTTAAGCTGTTTAAAATCGACTATTTCTTTGTCTGCACTTGTTTATTTACTTTGCAATTTATAAAAACTCAACAGCTTTTTAGGTTATTTTCGATTTAACACAGCTTCTTACATGACTTTTTTCGTGCCTGTGGTGTGTCAATACTTGTACTCGTATTACCATATTGTACACTCAAATAAAAAAGTTAGTAGAAAAATTAGTAAAACCTTTTAAATCCCTATTAACAGTTTTTGTACTAATTTAAAAATCATTAAAAATCATTTTTTAATAAAATTTTTTCGTAATCTCTATTTACGAATAATAATTATTTTTTTTTTACTAATTTTCGTTGCTGATTTAGGAAAATATTTTAATAATTTTTAATTCCTGAGTGGCTAAAACTATCAACAAATTTTACTATTTTTTTCATAGTTGCACTCAAATAAAAAAAAGTTAGTCTAAAAATTTGTAAAATATTTTGTACCTCATTTAACTGTTTTCGTACTAATTTTTAGTACAAAATAATTTTTTTAAAAATTTAAAAATTACAAAATGTTTGACTAATTTTCTTTGCTGATTTTAGCAAAATATTTTACAAATTTTTTAAACCCGAGTTGTTAAAATTAGAAATTAGATACTTATTATGTTTTCATAGTTGAGAGCCGCGTGTTTTTTTTTTCAATGAATCTTTTTAGAATGTAAAATATAAACCCATTTTCCAGATAATAATACAAATTGAATTAAAAAATTTTGGTAATTTTTAGTAAAAAGATTGGCTGATTTTGGCAAATCGATTTTCATTAAGGGTTGACTAAGGTTTTACTGAATTTTAGTAAAGTTAACCAATTTTTCCAATTACTTTCTCTTTACTATCAATTACAGACACGATTTGCTAAAATTTGTTAAATGTTCTACTAGCCTAAAAATATTCAAATTTTCTATTAAATTACAGACTTTTCTGTAACTTTTACATAATTTTTTATTTGAGTGTAATGATATGATTTTATTTGTTTTTTTACTGTTTCTGAAAATTTGTATTGCTGTTGTAATGATGATTATCATTATTGTTGGTTGTATGGTTGGCTGGATGGTCTTTGGCTTTCAATATTGTCTTGAATCGATTTATTTTGGACTGGCTCATTTTTATTTCCAATTGTTTGTTGTTATTATTGTGTAAATACGACGTACTTACTCGCTGTTGTAGACAGAAGCCCACTTGATTGTCAATAATCGTTTAATTTTTATTTATTATCATTTCTGTTGTACTATTTGTTTATGATTGAGTCATTTACAATAAAATTTGCATAAGTAATTTTTAACGATATATTTTCTGATTTGGGGGGAACATTGTCATTTAATGATCCTTTAGACTAATGATGTGGTAGTCTTTTTATTTTTATATTCTGTAAAATGTTTTCCTATTCTCTATTTTCAAAATTTTCTTATTTTCATTGTTGATTTTAGCAAAATACTTTATTACTAATTTTTGAAATTTTAACTAATTTTACTTTTTATAGTTGAGAGCCATTTTTTATCCCTATTTATACATTTTTATAATCTAAAATATAAAGAAAATACGAAAAGTTAAAAGAAATAAATTTTAATAAAAAAAATTACTAAACATTTAATATAAAAAAATGTACTGATTTTACCACATCGTTTTCTATTAAGGGTTTATTAAAATTTTGCTATATTTTAGAAACGTTTACTAATTTTTACTACTACTACTACTTTAACTACTAATATGTAATTACAAAAATATTTTGCTAAGCGGTCAGTCAGCTGGTCTTAAAATAGTTAATTTTACTGTAAAATAGCAGTTTTCTCTGTAATTTTCACAGAACTTTTTATTGGAGTTGAAGACAAATATTTTTCGTCAAAACAATTTCGATTTTAAAAGTCAATTTTCATATTATAATTCCTTAAGGGAAATCGATTTTCTGCTATCAACCAAATTTTTTTTTTACTAAAAATTAGTAATTTTTTTAATTACGCGGGTTTAAACGATTTTAATATAATTGTGTATAATTTTACATTATTGCATCTTATTATGTGTGGTAAAATTGTATATTTTCATATACAATTTCATCAATATTAATAAGATTTTACAACTTAGATCTAATAACATAGGATCGTTTTCCCAATCAAATCATATAAAATGATGTCAAATTATCCAAATTCACTTTGAAAATCAGTCATCGGTTCGCGAAACTTATAGACGACTAATTGTGTTCAGTGATGATGGTAATTTTTGGTTAATAAACAAAATTGCAGCATAAGGAGTGAGACCAATCCATCCAGAAAAATGCACTGTTTGTTGACATCATCGGACCTTATTTCTGAAAAAATGAAGCCGGACCATAATCAATGATTTTTTGTTTGAAAATATGAATGACATTGATGCGGAAGAGATGTGGTTTCAACAAGATGGCGCTACGTGCCATACGGTGCACACTGGTTCATATTTTGAGAAGGCTCCAAAATTATTTTTTATAGTATCAATTGCAATTGTCTGAAAAAGACGTTAAAATTCAAACTCAAACAAAAATCAAACTTTGCTCTCTGGCAATTCTTCCCTAACTACGTAAGCGCCATCTATCGAATATACAAAGAATATATCATAGACGTGGCATCACTTACAACATATGGGAAAACAGTGGACATTAGAGTGAGGTAAGTTTCTCAAAATAGAACTGCTGTGTTGTGGGAGTTGTACTTCTGAGATTATGTATGCAAGAACAAAAACACAGTGTATTGAATAAAACTAGTTTTAATCACAACAAAACTCGGCCTGACGATAGATCAGTGAGCTAAAGAGCTCTGTCTAACATGTATTGCGAGTGCATGTGGAATTAGAAATCAGTTTATCTATACCACGGTCAGTGATTGCACAAAAAATTTCATATAGACGCAATCGAACAAATAAAAACATAACAAATATTACATTATTCAAAAAACAGGGTCACTGACGAAGGTTCAATGCCAGAAACTGCGCAGTCTAATTCAGAAAATTGAAAATTTACAATGTAGTTATGATTTTTAGAAAATACACTCATTCTTCTCTACCACGGCTTTCACAATTATTTTTTTATGTTCTCCGATTTTAAAATTATTTTATTCAGACGAAAGTAAAGTACTAGTAAACCTTGGGAGCAAAAAAAAATCAACTCTATTTTAACTATTTCACTGAAAACAGGGTGTTCCAAAATGGACTTTTTCAGTATTTGGTTATAGTTATGAATTTCTTAGTCAATTTTTAAAGTTTAAATGCCTATAACTTTTTTGTTTTTCAAGATTTTTTGAAAGAATAAGTTTCTTGTAGTAGTTTAACTTATTAACCATTAGTGGTTTATAATACAAAGTTCTGCTACTATTTATAATTTTATAACTATTTATAACTTTTTTATAAAAAAGTCAAAAAAAAAAAAAATCTGTAATATTTTGTAGTTCGGACTATCCCCTACTAGAGCAATTTCTGTGACCCAAGGTAATATATGTGTCCGGTTCAAAATATGTGTCCTACAAGGAAACGAAACTAAAATTAAAAAAGGTGGATCTTAAAGAATTTTCGAGACTTAAAACAATTAAGCCTACACAAATTGTCTAGTAAGTCAGTTTTCGGAGCAATTAATTTGGAAAAGTTAAGCAATTGCTTTTATTGCCATTTTTATAAATTTATTGCTGCAAACGAATAAGATGACAAAAATGGATTTTTTAGTAAGTTACAGGCAATTTAGCAGCCGCATCATAAATTACATAGTTTAAATACCTGAAAATTGAAAATTAAATTTAAAACAAATGAAAATAACAGGTAAAAGGTAAAAAAAAACAAGTACGCTTCTATACGTTAACTTTAAATTTAGCTATATGCTAATTACTTTTTAACGGGTAATAATAGAAATAAGTATAGTATACCATTTTTCTCAAGTAAGAATCCTCTTTAAATGATTAAAATGAAAGAATAAAAAAAATCCATTTTTCCGACCACCCTAATGGCTATCCGTTGCATTATAAAAGGACATAAAACTGCTTATAAGCCTAATTTTTTATGTAGAATCGATTCGTGGAGTCAGATTTTAAATATGTTTAGCGGTTTTTGTTCTACAAAGTAAGGTACCCAAAATTCGCGATTTTAGCCGCCGAGTGGGAATTGAAGGAGTTGAAATTTTTCAAAAATAAAAACGCCATTATTTTTATTGTCCAAAAACCGTCTAAAAGGTTATGATATCCCAAAATCAAAATCCAAAAAAAAACACTCTAATGTACATAATGAATAATCCATTCTTTAAAAATGTTTCAATTACGTTAAGAAAACGGTGCAATAAACAAGAAACAAGAAATCGTTTTATTTACGCCATCAAGAATGGCTAACAAATGAACTTGTTTTTAAGAAGCCATCGATAACCGTCAAGGAAACAGGAAAAGTAAGTCGACCAGCAAAACCAATTGACAATTGTAGTGAAAGATCACGAAGACGCTTTTCTATCTATATTACCATGGGAGATACTCATCTGAGAAAAGTGAACTTATTCCACGAGCCCGAGTTTTTATTCGTAATACTCGCTTATGTAGTAGAGCACATCCGTTTGTAGTTGATTGTCCTGTGTTTCGCATAACGCATTACAGAGAAAATTCGTTTTTTAGTCGAAGGATTCGTATGTGGAACAAACTTCCCGCAGAAGTCTTTCCTGTTACTTACAATTTAGAAAAATTTAAATCAAATATCCACAAACACTACCCCCTCTTTCCTCCTTCCCATACCCTATTTTCCTGATCAATACAATGTACTGAATGAGTAGGGGGCATCCCCTGAGTATTGGTTAAACTAAAAAAAAACGCATAATAAGAAAAGTAAAATTGCTATAATTGAAAAAATCGTGGAAGCGAGCCCCAGAAGCACAAAGGGGATTTTAAAAAGTATACCTACACCAACTGAAGAACAGAAATTTTTTTTGGATTTAAAACTGCCTAAAAATCAGTACACAGAATTGCGGAAGCGAACCAATGAAACAAATTGTGGAATTTTTACAGCATACCGTGATTTAATTTCTGTCCAAAAATAGTGCTTACCATCACAAACTGCTATTAGTGTAACTTCAAGTTCAGCAGACATAAAATTGCAGGATCTTGTTGAACACAATGCAAAACGATTATTAAATACATTTGATATTTAATATTTATAAAAATATTTATAAAATTTAATATTTATAAAAACTTAAAAATTGCATCACTTCATCAGTTTATTTTCTAAATGGGGACGAGATGAATCCTCTGGTCAGAAACAATACAAGCAATGTAATGTAGAAAATTCATCAGATGCTAATTTCTTCGTGGTATCTTTTTTCGTTCCATTACGTTTAACAGAAACTTATATTCGTTTAAAGCCGTCAACTAGTAGTGCTACAGAAATGGATGTATGGAAAACTTAAATTCCCTCCTCTGCAAAGTATTGCAGACCAATAAAGTTTGCTTACAAAAAGGAAACTAAAGATGTCATAACTTAAGAAGTTCGAAAAATAATAGATCAACTTAAAGAACTTCAAGCAGTAGTGTTTGAATTTGATGACCAATGCATCGAGATTAATTTTAAAATGTTTCTTACAATGATCGATTTAAAAGTTACACAAGCTTTAACCGAAACAAAGTCTTTGTCAAGCTGCAGCATATGCCAAAAGACATCAAGTCAATTAAGCCAACCACCATCACAAGACGATAGTTTCAATGACGCATACGAATTTGGAGTATATTCTTAAATTGGGTTATGATTTGGAATTTGGCCCGTTAGGCGAAACTGTGTGAAAAAATAAAGAAAATTTAGAAAAATGGAAGAAAAGAAAAACCAATTCAAGAAAAATATCATCAACTAGGCCCTATAATTGTCCAGCCAAAACAAGGAGAAGGAAATTCAAATGATGAAAACTCTGCAAGGAGATTTATTTCTGATCCAGAAACTGCAGCGTCTATCACAGGAGTACATTATGAATTAATAAGACGATTCCAAATCACATTATAAGTTATAGCATATAGCAAAAAGATAAATGCAAAAAAATTTCTCCAGAATAAAAAACTTCAAAAAAAAAAAATCCAGAATTAAAATTTTAGAAATCAGTCTACATTTACAAAAGTTGCACTCTCCAAAAGATGATTTATACACGCGGTAGTCTTATTTGACAACCTGTAGGTACACCTTGTACTAAAACAAGATGACCCAATCACATTATTACAACAAATTGACACATCTTTTACAATTTCCCATTTAATTCGTACCGATCGGATCAGTAGTTTAGAAGTTCTATATTTATTACCATTATTTTTTCAAATACCCCACTGTGTGTAGTTACATCGGGTACCGGTCGGATCAGTAGTTTAGAAGTTCTATATTTATTACCATTATTTTTTCAAATACCCCACTGTGCGTAGTTACATCGGGTACGTATACTTGTTTTAAATACAGTATTTATAAATAATCATACGCCTCAGTGGATTTCTTAAATTCTTATATACGGCAGAAACCGTAGGCAGCCCCAGTGGCATTTTTAATAAAAAATATTCAATTTTTTAAATTGACATTTATTTCCAAAAAAAAAAAATTTAATGTTTGTAAATCGTTGGTTTGCATATAAAAATTCTTTAACAAGAAATTTTTAATTACAAAAAAATTAATAAAAAGGTGTTTGTATTTATAAATCCCCTTTGTTGGTGACAATTTAAAAATCTTTTCTTTTTTTTTTGTTGTATTTGCTAAAAAGCTTTACTAGATATATTTAATATTAGAAACAGAATTTTGTAATTTTTTTTCTGTGTAATATTCACTGCCACTACGAAGTTACGTTGCACAGTGGGTGGTATCAGAAATATTTTTACAAATAATTCTGCCATTTCTTACTGGTTGTTCGGATCGCCATGAAACATCACACAGCCGTAACTAACGTAATTTCAATCTTAAATTTTAAAGAAGGCTACACTAGATCCATCAGGCGCTGATCAGTTAGGCTCCATCAACCGGTTTTCAAAAATGAAACATTTTTGTAATCTGCTTTTGCGCTTACTCATGTGGGTTATCTCTTAAAGTGCAAAAGTTATCCGCATTTGAAAAACAAAATTTTGAATTTTTGCAAAACCTGGTCCGGTTTTTTGTCAACGGAAAAGGCAAATTAAGTCCAATTGCTTTGAAAAGTGTTGGTGATATTAACAAAAAGTTATTTAATTACACAAAAAAACTTCAATGTAATATCCCAGCAAAAATTTTTCAAAAAGGTAATCGGTTTTGTAATCAGGAATTTTGGTTAGAATGCCTTCCCAACCTGATTACCAACCTGATTCTTTTAACAGGGCGTGAGACTAAAAAGAATTGATTCTTTAGATTTGATTATATTTTTCTTTACAAGAAACAGTTACCTTATTTTTTTCAGAACTACTTCGTTTGCTAAAAAAAGAAGGAGTTCTTTTATTAAAATTGTAAGTATTTTTTTTAAGAAGCACTTCTTTTATTACAAATTAAGTATTTTTGGCTAAAATATTAATGATCATTTTTTTAATTATAATAATTTCTTATTTCTTATTGGGTAACTAGTTCTAAAAAGAGTTTTTATAACAAAATGGTAATTGGTTACAAATTGAACTAAAATTATCACAAATATAAGTTACAAATAGTTTGTTAGTTCGTAAAAGAACTAATTATATTTAAAAAACCATTATGTGTTCGCTTTTTTAATTTAAGAATTGGTTACACAACTGTTTCCTTTTTTAACTGACTCATTGCAATGTGTTTGGTAATGCAGTTCAGAAATTTGGCAATCAGAAACGTAAGCGATTATATGGCAATGCCTTGTTTTGTTAATGTGTTTTTTTTTCCTGGGATCTTGTTCACGCTTAATATAAAATGCGTCTAAATTTGTAAATTACTAGCTGACCCGGCAAACGTTGTTTCGCCTTCAAATTTTATTTGTATTAATTAGCTGACCCGGCAAACTTTGTCCCGCCGAAAATTTTATTTAAGGCTAATAACTTTACTAAAAATAGCAGAGTTTAATTAGTCAAATAGACGCGATCAAAGTTAAAACTTTAATGGCTGCAAACATAGCTCCCGTTTGGTGAAATAGTCTTTGTTCTTAAGACAACCAATCAGAACCATTCTTAGTGAAATGAATTGCCATATACATTATTTGAAAAAAAATCCGTTGAAAGGAATAAATTTGTACAGAGGACAAAAAGATTAAAACTTTTAAACAAAATGGGGCGAGAAAGGGGGTGTGGCGTATTAAACGTTTATATTTACCTTGGGTGGACTATATATAATGTGTATACAATTTAAAGTAAATGTGTTAATAACTATATGGAAGCAATATCACTGAAGCAATTTCTCATAGTATCATAAAGTATTCATTTATGCATCAAATTCAAGCAACGCAAAATAAGAAAAGTAAAATTGCTATAATTGAAAAAATAGTGGAAGCGAGCCCCAGAAGCACAAAGGAAGCACAAACTATATGGAAGCAATTACATAATTCAAAAAAAGTGGGCGTACACTGAAATTTTTTTTTTCGCAAAAATAAAACGTTAAACTGGGAAAACACTTCAAAGGCCAAGTGTTTTTTTTCCAAAAAAAAAATTTTTAGAAAGATCTATTTAATATATATAACATATCTAAAAACTAAAATGGCGTTTTTTTTTAAATTTTTTTTAAGTAAATACATCTCTGGTTAACTTCATTATATTTTGATATCATTGTGAAATCGGTTCAGCCATTCCGTAGTAATCACAGCTTGAAATAACATATCATCGTCATTTTTCAAAAACTTCGATACCTTGCCACGCCCAAGTATTTTCAAAAATGCAATTTCTAAAAATGAGGTTGTGTTTGTAGCTGTATGCCAAATTTCATTAAAATCTGAGAGTGTCGGGTTCAAAATGTGCCTTTTTTTTATAGGTTTTGATATGAAATTCATCATATAGAAGATAATAAAATTTGATTTTTGTAATTGGTGTAATTGTTGGTGCTAAAGGTAACAACATAATTATACTGCCCAGTTGGTTATTGTTCTCCCCTCAGACCAGGCAGGTAATATCGTTTCCAACGATACCAAACAATTATATGATATGATAACTCGTTAACAGAAAATCTTCAAATGTTACTTCTTATGCCAATATTTCTTATTATGAGTCTTTGTTTTCACATCTTGAATCATTGAAGTCAGGTTAAAAATTAATACAAACATTCATAATAAGAAATATACGAAATATTTGCTTAAAGGATAAATTTTAAGATTTCCTGCTAAGAAGTTATAAACATATCATACAAGTGTTTAATATCGTTGTAAAGAAAATTAGATGTAGATTACTAAATTTTTTTTGAAAAGAATCGCATTTAGCACTCTTGGTAGAAGGTAAAAATTTCAGTTAGGAGGGTAAAAATTTCAGTTTTTGTTAAAATGTAAATTTTCACTATTCAATAAAATATTTATTAGTAGACGTAATCATCAATGATTTTTTGAACCTTAATACACTTTTAAGTTAACACCAATTCCCAATAATAAATAAGAAAATACAGTGGGCGTTGTGGTGTAATGATTAGCGCGTTGTTACACAGAAGGTCCTAGGCTCGATTCCCGGTGACGACAAAATCAATTTAGAAAAATAATATGTATGAGTTTTCTATCACTTATATGTATCGCTGCGCCCACCTTCGGTGTTCCCATAGCACTTAACCCCACCGAAGTAAAATAATGAATCAGGGCTATGAAACAAAAAGCTTCAATAAATTCGAAAACTCTACATCAGGTGGCAAGCAACAACTGTTCTAAGACTTATCATCTCGCGCAATTAGAGTGTTGCCATGTTTGAAGCCCTTCATCTTTCACCACCTTTCATCTCTCCACTATCCCCTTTCCAAAGAAAGCAACACATTAATTAATAGGAAGAATTTCCTGAGTGTTGCTTCTCTTTAAAAAAAAAAAAAATATTTGCCTTAAAAATATGGCAAATTTAGAAGCGGCTGGGAGGAAAAGTATATGCAAATCAAAAGTTCTTGTATAAAAATACCTTCCAAAATAGTATACACACTTTATATCTTTAGAAAACTACTGTTTGCTAATTTTAGCAAGTCGGGTTTCAAATTTAGTGTAATTAAATAAGTAAAATGGCAAACAAAATTAGTAAAAAAAACTAGTAAATTGTAAAATGAGAAAAACAAAAAAATTTACTAAAAAATAACTTTATACTAAAAATTAATATAATAATAAAGGGTGTTTTTTATAGAAGTATATTACTTTGAAATGGAATAAAATAAGTAAGTAAAATGAGCAAACAAAATTAATAAAAAAAACTAGTAAATTGTAAAATGAGAAAAACAAAAAAATTTACTAAAAAATAACTTTATACTAAAAATTAATATAATAATAAAGCGTGTTTTTTATAGAGGTATAGAACTTTGAAATGGAATAGAACAAAGATGAATTTTTTCAATTGACATGAAATTTACTTTATTCGAAAGATAATCTTCTGGCATAATAGGATGGCTCGGACTTAGTCTATTCTGGAGGTCCAATTTTCGATCACTTTTTCCAACATTTGTGGCCGTATATTGGCAATAACGCGGCGAATGTTGTACTCCTAGTGGTCAATCGTTTCGGGCTTATCGGCGTAGACTAGCGACTTCACATATCCATACAGAAAGACAGATACTGCGCCCCGGTTGGCTAGTTGGTAGCGTGATGGCTTATCAGTGCGGGGGTCGTGAGTTCGATTCCCACCAGAGGCACTGGTCTGTTTTCGCTACAACGCTCCGAAGGCCATAGTAGCTAGTGCTCGGTTAGGGTAATAGTACATAATTTGTAAGTATAAAATTATTAATTAATAAAAAAAAAACTATGCGGTTACCAAACGTTTCCTTCAATAAATCAATTGTGGCACCAGCTGTGTGACATGTTGCGCCGTCTTGTTTAAAACACAGCTCCTGCACATCATGGTTGTTCTATTGATGAACGAAAAAGTCAGTAATCATGGCTCTATAGCGGTCACCATTGACTGTTACATTCTGACAAGCATCGATGGGGGTCTTCTTCTACGCTACGCTCTACAGCAGCAATGACTTCTTCTGTATGCACTGTAAGACGTCTCTGTGGATGCATATTATCATTTAGAGTGAAGGTAGTTCAAAAACGTTCCATAGTTAATCGAATTAATTGCTCTAATGGACGATTATGTTGACCGTAAAATGGACGTAGTGCGCGATACGTATTTCGAACAGAACCATGATTTTCTAAATAAATTTGCATAATTTGGAAGCGTTGTTCAGCCGTCAGTCTATTCATGATGAAATGGCAAACCAAACTAAACATAAATAAGAAAAATTTTATAATTTTACAATTTTACAATGAAAAAATATTGAGAATAATTGATTAATATGAGAAATTATAAATGAATTGAATATAAAAATTATTAAAAATGTTAAAAATACATAGAATATAAAATAAGTTATTCATAGTATATTTCTATTATATATAGCTGCTAATATTCAACCTAAATGATTAATTGAGGAGTAAGCTATTAATTTTCTTGATAGCTGACAAAATGGCCGATAGTTAAAAAATTGTTGCTAACTTATCAAAACAAAAACAACTTTTAGTAAAGTGAGAGATTTAAAACCGTATCGAGATTAAAAACTGTTTTACTAATTTCTATACAAACTTTTTTTTTTTTGAGTGTACACCAATTATCTTAGTCCTTGAAAATTCCTAGGATAGGTGAATGTTGTGTCTGATGTTTAAGTCTTCATAGTTTTGGTAACAGAATAGAGTTTTTTATTGTCTCTGCTAGATCTGAAGGATCTGTGATGTAGCTAAAGTGAATCGCAGTGAGCCAAATGGTCTTTGGAAAGCTCGTCATGATTCAGACTCTCTACACCTTAAAATGGTCACCAAAAAAATAGTAGTAAAATCTCAAGATCTTTTGTTGTTTTCCAGTTTAGAAAAAGTCTTTTTAAAAAATATATTTTTTATTATTCAACGATACTATTATTCATTTATTTATTTTAGACAATGTCGATTATGTTGAAGTGAATGTTGGTTGATTATACGATGAAGAAGAATGATGATGTTTGTTTGCACTTGAATTATCATAAACAAATAATGAAAATAATTCATAATGTATTTGTTCGTACCTTCATATTATAAACATAGTCATAAAAATGCATCTCGAAAGACTATTTCAAATATTCAAATAGGAAAAATTAAAACGGTTATTGTTTGTGTGTGGCTTTTTTAACAGAACTCTTCAGTTTTACTATTTTCTACATAAGATTTTACGCTTTTAGACACTATTCTTTAGCTCTTTACAAATACGTTTAAGTGCTAAACTTGGAAACGAATGTCTAGGGCTACTAAAGTGTGTACTTGAGAGATACTTTTTTTTCTTATGTTTCATATTCAAGTGCTACTGGAGTTTTTTTGTTTGTTTTTTTATAAGACAATACATTGTGGATGATGTGAAATACGATTAAAATATTTAAAACAAAGTGAAACACTTCATTATTTTTTTTTTTTAATTTTAAAAATTTGAAACCTAATATTTGTATAATGATTTAATAAAATATTTATTTCAGGGAAAAAGAATATTTATTCTATTTGATTATGTACACTAGAGGTGTTCTGGCTAGTATGGAGATTTTTCAAAATGCGATTTTTAGGGAAGGATGGTTTTTTCAGTCTTTGCAAAAGTTTTTTTTATATATCGTAATAGTTTTTGTTCTATATGATAAATACGATATATAGATCGATATATAGATAAAATTATGTTTTTTAAAAAGGTATACAAATCCAAAAATCGGTCAAGATCTAGCTCAATAGTAAAAAGTGCTATAGACCACTAATGTTCCCAATACCACTTGACAACGAAATTCAAGCATAAATCTTAAACGTTTCTGAAATTGATTACTGCAATATAATATCGGTATTTAATAGACTAACCTGTTAACCTGTCCTAAGGAGACATCAAAAACAGACAATATTTTGGGAATATTTTTTATATCTCCAATTTCAAATTTTCAGAAATTTTCCTCAACAAAATCGAAAAAATTGAGACTTGAACTGCATGACATTGTTAAATATATTTTGGAGAATGGTTTTTTTCTCAAATATTTATTTGTAATCTATTTTACAGTAATAAGCAAATTGTCTTAAGATAAATATTAACATAGGTTTTATCTCCACCAGGCGCGGATCCAGAATTTCGGTTTGGGGGGGGGGGGGGGGGGGGTAACTTTTTTGAGCAAAAATTTTTTTATTTTTTTATGTGCCAAAAATTTTCTGTAGTTATTAGCCATATGCTTTCCAAAACTGTACAGGTAAAAGATTGAGTAATAATGTCCGATGGCAATTTGTAAGTAAGGGTTGGGGCAACAACAATGTGGAGTGTGGTAAATCTCTATCTGTTTCCACTTACCCGTTAGGAGCTCTCAAAGTTGAAAAATCCTATATTTTAGAGCCAGTATAAAAATGAGGATCAAGGAGGGGCTTATGAATCCAATTTGTGGCATAGTAACTCTTATTTAGTTGTAGATCACGAAATTAAAAAAAATAGAAATTCCTTCAGACAAAACTTCGTGATCGGCAAATAGCAGTTTAAAAATTGTATCGAATTCGGTCAAATTAAAAAATTGTAGCACCAATTAAAATAGTTTGTAGCTTTCTAATTAATTTCAGTTTCATTAAAGTATCAATTAAATATTGTTTTCAATTTAAAACAAAATTTTAATAAATACTATAAAACTATGCCAAAAGCAAAAAAAAATACAATATTTACTTACAAGAAATATAATCGATAACGTTTCGAAGATTTAAATAAAAGATATGTTTATCATTCAATTCAATGCAAAAGGAATTCAGTTATAATGTTTTTTTATGTATTAAAGATATAATGAAGTTTTCTTATTATTTGCAAAATAGGAGCATATCAATAATAATATATTCAAACTATATGAGAATATTTAATAACATGAAATAATCTTCGATTATAAGTAACCCATAAAAGTTAAATGTTTACTAAAAACAGATTTCGAAGCAAGAAATAACAAAACAAAATAAACATTTGTTTTTAATAAATACAAAGAAATCGGGGTTAATAGTTTATTAAAAATAACATTTAAAAAAATAAAAAAACAAAAACTCAACAATAAAAAAGAAAAGAATTAATTCAAGTAAATTCGATAAAAATAAAAATTCATAACTAACAAAACAGTTTAAATTAGTAATTTGTGGTTTCCACTTGAGGCAAATCTTGCAAGTACAGCATCTGGATCAATTTCTATTTTATTATGCATATGCATGTTTTTATTCGACGAAGGCTTGAGAACGACCTTTCAGCTGTGGCGTTGCTGACAGGCATAGAGGCAAATATTTGAAATATTTTTCTTAAGTTGGGATATATATCTACATCACAGCTTACTAGTGCGGTTATTGTATTATCTGGAAGCTCTTCTGAGTTCTTCCATTTATAATGCCAATGTAGGAGTTCCGCCTATAGTTTCAATGTCAGGATTTTTTGATCTGTTCCATAAAATTAAAGAAAATCCTCTACCAGTTGTGGGATTAAAAGTTTAATTTCCGAAATTGAACTTGTACCTAAGAATGGTAGCAGTTTCGGTATATTTAATAAATTCAGGACGTCTTTCGAAAATCTTGATTTTAAATCTACTAAAATCGATTCTATCAGTGGAATGTAGCAGACAACCCTGAAATACTCCTCGACATCATTTATCGGATGTTTTCTTTTGAATCTAGATTTTTCAATTGGTATTTCCAATTCAACACAAATAGCTTTTGCTTTCTCAAAAATTGTTTTAAACTCAATTTCTGCTTCTTGTCTTTTATCCTCAAGATAGGTAATTAAATTTGTTATAAGATCTGATCCTTTTTGTAGGTCTATATCTTGTTTTTGTAGAATGACACTAAGGGGATGTGTAATATAAAGCATATCACATAAAATGCACAGGCCACATATAAACTCAAAAGTGCTAAGTGAATTTCTTAATAATAAAACTTTTGATGATGTTTCTCTATCTTTCCATTCAGATATTTTTTCTAACGCTTCTATTATGTGCTCAACACTTGCAGTGAATTGCAATATAGAATCATGGCGGTCCACCCATCTCGTCTCGCACAACGGAGAAAGCTTAGCTCCCAAAAACTTAACTAAGACAGTATTACGTTTAGGATGATGATATTTAAAAAATTTTGTTGTCTCTTTTACAAGTAAAGTCACTTTTTGAATAATAGGCACTTTATTGATTTTTGAAATCGAATTGTTGAGCTTGTGTGAAAAGCAGGGAGTTTGTTTTGCGTTTAGTGCTACTTCTTGTATTTTTTTAACGGCTCCTTTTTCTGCTAACATCAATGGGCACCCATCCGTACCAATTCCGACACAGTTTTTTAAGTCAAGCCCAAAACTTATCAAAGCTTTTATTATTATTGTTGACATTGTCTTTGCATCAATTGATATTTCATCACCGTCAGCTGTATTCTTAATAGCTTCTTCAAATGCGTCTACAAATCCTATAAATTCTTCGTGTACATTGTTGTCCTTTACATTCAAATATCTTAAAGATAAGGAAATTTGGCTTTTGCCAGACAGGTCCGTTGTTTCATCAAAAATTATAGAATAATATTTGGCTTCAAAAATATTTTTCAAAATTATTTCTAAAATTAAGGTATTGCAGCAGTCTATTATTTGGTTTTGAATAGTTTTGGATATATATGTAGCATTCAATGGGCTTGTTTTTAAATGGTTTTGAAGTATTTTATCACCGGCATCTATGCGAAACCGTAGAAGCGAACGAAAGATACCTTCTGAGTCTGAACTTTCAGACGAGAGCAAAGCACCATCATCTCGATGACCACGGAGTGGTATGTTATTTCTTCCAAGAAAAATAATTGATTTTATAATAGGAAGTAAACGTTCACGGTTTTTAATCTTTTGTTGAAGTACATTTCTTTGCAATTGATTTATTACCTCGGTACGAAAATTTTCCGGAAGTTAGTTTCATCGAATGTGATTTTTAGCACATATTCTAACCGGATGCTGACTCATTGCTATGCGCATGTAGATGGCATATGCACTTGCAATCGTTTGGGCAAATAAGTGTGTTAAAAGGCTAAAAATACAGTTTTAATTTAGTTTTATGTATCCAACGATATTTTTCTAAACCAAAATTCTAGAAAATAATCTACAAAGATATCCTCTTCTCCCCCCCCCTCCTGTATCCGCGCCTGATCTCCACTGAGACTAACACATCTAAAAAATTTGTATATATACATGGATAATCTATATAATCTATATATATATATATATATATATATTTACAAAAATTAACAATGTTCATTTTCTAAAAGGAAGGTCTAGAACATGGTTTATTTTTAGTATTGTTACCTCATTACTGTCATCTAACAGACTTATTGCAAGCGGTTAGAATGATTACTAAGCCTTTCCATATATCTGGAGCTGAAATTATTTATTTCTTCTTTAACTTTTAGTATACGTAAGTCCTTGTGAATGTTATTGTTAGTTATGTACCAAGGCGTATCTGCTATCATTCTAAGTGTTTTTGATTGATACCGCTGAAGAATTTCGATGTTGGAGTTGCTTGCGGTACCGCAGAGTTGTATGCCATATGTCCATACGGGTTTTAAAATAGTTTTATATAATAAAACTTTATTTTCAAGGCTTAATTCCGATTTTCCACCTAATAACCAATACATTCGTTATGTTTTTAAGTCCAAGTGATCTCTTTTTTTCTTTATATGATTCTAAGTGCATACCAAGATATTTTACACAATCGGTTTTTAGAATTTGTTCATCATTGAGAAAAATATTAGCACAATCGCCTTTTCTCAGTGCAAATGTGATATGTTGAGATTTTTCTGCATTTACACAAATGTTCCATCTTTTCAACCAAGAGGCAATGTTGTTAAGGTGTCTCTGGACCAAGTTTGAGGCTTCCTCTTTTGACTCATTACTTGCTATTAAGGCAGTGTCATCAGCACATGTAGCAACAATAACATCATCATGCAAAGGCATATCTGAAGTATAAATAGTGTAAAGAACAGGCCCCAAAACGCTACCCTGTGGAATGCTTGCTTTAATTTCACAAACATTTAAAATTTCGTTATTTACTTTTACATAAAAGGACCGATTTTGTAGATAAGAAATTAAAAATAAAAAAAAGGAGCAGGAAGAACCTTCTTTAAGTTAAAAAGAAGACCTTTATGCCAAACTCTATCAAAAGCTTGTTTTACATCTAACAATACAGCAGAGCAGAACTGTTTTTTCTCTAGAGAATCTCTAACTGCATTAACTAAACGATGACACTGCTCAGGTGTTCCATGTTTATTCCGAAATCCAAACTGATATTCAGGTACAATACTTTTATTATCCAAAATTGGCTGCAATCGTCGTAAAAATAGTTTTTCAAAAATCTTCGAAAAAAACAGATAAGAGACTTATCGGCCGATAAGACATGATATCTGTTTCTGGTTTATTGGTTTTTTGGTACCATCATTATTTCGGCACATTTCCATTGTTCTGGGTAGTGACTAAGCCTCAAAATAGAATTGAATATTAGTGTTAATAAAATAATAGCTTTTTTAGGCGAAGCTTTAATGTCTTTAGCGCATATTTTATCATAACCCGGAGATGTTTTGTTGTTAAGCAATGTTACTTCTTTTTCTACTTCGTTGGGGGATATGTGTTTGATAGGTAAGTCCATTTGACATGGACTATCGAAGAACATGGAGACTGAAATTTCATCATCAGTGTTATTAAGAGAAAAGGTTGAAAAGTTGACTCCAAATATTGAGAAAAAGCATCAGCTTTATTGTAATCTGATTTGCACCATTCTCCGTTCAAATTTTTCACCGGAACATGTCTTTTAGTTGGCCTTTTTAAATACTTCGTAGCATTCCAAAGCTTATGTTCATCGTTTCTAGAAGCTTTTAAGTTCCTTAAGTAATAGCTGAATTGATCATTTCAAAAATCAGTTAAACGCTGCTTTAACTCATTCGTAGCTCGATTAAGATTCGTTTTATTAACAGGATTTCTAGTCTGTTTCTAAATTTTTTCAATCTTCTTTAATTTTTTATAAGCTCTCGAATCTCCGTAGAAACTAAGACTTTATTTCGTTTATTGGCATGTGTTTATTTTGGAGAATGGAAATAAAAAAAATTAAAAATAACCCCCTGTACACTTGGGTAGGGGCAGAAACCTGATTTTTGCTGATTTCTGATTTTTGCTGATTTTTTTGGTAAAAACAAATCAAATTTGTTGTCATAAAATATTTAAAATCAAAAATTAGCTACTTTTGTACAGTTTTCTGTTTTATTAACAGGTTGAAAAAAAAAATGTTTGACATCTTTAACATAGGTATGTAAAATAAAAAAAGAGTTTACATATTTTTTGTTCAAACATATATAAAATTCGCAATTTCGCCTTTAATCTCCATGCTGCACTGCAAGGGTTAAAGGCTGTTTAATTTGACCAACATGTTTAGCATAGCAGCTTCATACATTATGGCACAGTATTTCAAATCATCTTTCATAAAATTCAATATTACTAAGCAAATCTATAACGTTTTTTATAAATTTAAATAAATAAGTCTGGGATCATATTGTTCCGCCGGTCCACATGGGTTAATAAAGTCCAAACATTTTACTTCAACCCTAAATAATGATGATAAAATAAAACAACAAACGGTAGAAAGGTAGCTAATTTTCGATATTAAATATTTTGTGACAACAAATTAGCCTTGTTATTAAAAACACAATTTTCTCAAAATCCGCAAAAATCAAATCGCTGCCCTGCCCAAGTGTACCGGGGGATATTTAAAATTTTTTTATTTTCCTTCTCTAAAGAGTATTTCTGAGTAACAATTTCATGAAGTTCAAATCTCAAATTTTTCGATTTTGTTGAAGAAATTTTTTTAAAACTTTAAATTGGAGATTTGTAAAAAATCATAAAAATATTGTCCGTTTTTGACGTCTCCTTAAGACAGGCTAACGACATTCTAAAAAAAAACATATTCCATATCTCACATTTTATGAGTCTAATAAATGAAAAAATTATGTTGCATGAATTAATTTCAAAAACGTTTAGGATGTGTGCTCGAATTTCATGGTGAAGTGATATTTGGCACATCACATTTTATTACTGGGCTAGTTCTTAAAAGAATTTGGATTTTTATACCTTTTTTGAAAAAAATAATTTATCATCCACAAAAAGCACTATTACGAAATTTTAAAAAATTTCCAAAAACTGATAAAAAGCTGAGTTCGCAACCGTTTCATTCGGTTATCGGAATTGGATAATGGTATTCTGTGAATATTTCGTTAGGGTATTTTAAGGTTATCGATATTTTAAGTTATATCGTTATGTTATTTTAAGGTTAACATTATTTTAAGTTATTGCGTAAGGTTATTTTGGGGATAACGATATTTTACGTACACTTAGGAAATTATGTTGGTAAAGACGACAGCAATTGTAGTCAAAAACAAATGAAATTTCATTTAAAAAAAAGGACGACTTACATTTCATTAAATTCAATTAACATTGTCATTTGTTTTTTAATGTTCAAAAAATGACTAACAATTGTAGTAAAAATGAACCACATGGTAGTAAAAAATAAACCAAAAATTTTTTTTTATTTTTTTAAATAACAAAAAACAACTGTAAAAAATGAATGTAAAATCATAAAACAGTCATTTGATGTGAGTTGTTTTTTTAAATGAACTACAAGGTTAGTTAAAAAATTGATTTGTTCTACAAATGACTTACATTTACATTAAAATAAAGAAACTTTATTACAACCCAAACAACTACATATTTTTAAAGCAGAAGTTCCCTGAGTGTAATGTTTTAGTATATTGCACAGATAACAGCAATATCTAGCACACCTAAATTAAAAAGTGCGAAATGCATTCTTAAATTTCAACAACAGGTAAAACGCATTTTTATAAAGAATATTTTATTTTTGGACTACAGTTCGTTAAAGTAGACAATTGCACCTTTAAGAAATTTTTTTTTAAGTAGCCAGTTTAGAAACTGTAGGTCATCAAAGTTAACTAGTTTTTAATTTTTTTAAGTTTTTAAAATATATAAAAAAGTGAATAAAATCGCGAGTTTTTAAAATTTTTAAGATCCATTATTAACTGCAATGTCTATATTGCTTCGTAGAGTCTGCTCACAATCTGTACAAAAATGCTTATTTTTCAATGTTCTTTCATGGAATGAACGATATGTATGTTTGTATTAGGCATGCCGATAAGGATTGATATTTAAGAATCCCGCGATTCGAGATTTAGCAAATCCCGTCTGTCTATCTGAGATTTTTGGAGATTTTGAGATTTTTGATAATCTCGGTATTTTGGGTATATCGTGATTTTTCGGGATTCCGGTATTTTCTTATGTTAACAAAATAACTCGGTTACCACAACTAAACTAATTCGATTGTCAGTACGAACATGTTTTCTCTGCGCACCTTTCACAGGGGATTTTTCAGTAATTTTGATGATAAAATGTTATGAAAACAATACCAGTTATGTTCTGTAATCTAGCATCTAAAATTTATGTTCATCGATTCTTGAAAAACGATTTTTAAAGTGCATATTTCTTATCTTCTAATACAATTTTTCGCTAGTCACATAATTTAATTAAGATTTTGTTTTAAAAATTTAACAAAAAATAGTGTGTCACGTGACATAGATTTAACAGACCTGTAGTGCGATTCAGTAATTTTTAACGATCCGATAATCGCAAAATATATCGACAACTTTTGTTGTTTGCAATAACGATAAAGTACACCTTAACGATAGTCGACAACACTATTTTTCTATTTAAAATTTTTAACTTTTTCTCCATTAAATAAACAACACAACAATTGTTGTCGTTTAGACAACAATAACAGCTGACTTTAATAATAGCGAATATCGTTTAAAAATGTTAATGAAAAAAAAATCGTTAATTTTGTTGTTTACTTTTTTATCGGTAAAACAAGTTACTGAATCACACTACTGGTCTAATGAATCATCAGCTTAGTTATTCCGCTCGGAAATCACTTGTGATACCAAACGATAGTTTGTTTTGCCCTTAAATATATCTTTCCTAACGATATCGTTTTTTTTTTTCATAAAATAGTGATACCGTTTACGTTTGCGCAGTTCGTGTAAATACTATCGTCATGACAGTTAAAATTCTATATATAAAAAATACATAAAAATAACAAAGCACTAAATAGTACACTATCGGGGGTATTCTGGAGAACGAAGACCGCAAAAAATATCGTTTTCACATAAAATTATGTGTTGTTGTACAAAAACAAATAATTTTTTGTGTATCCGATTGGCAACAAATTTTATATATAATATTTTTCTATAGAAAGGTAAGAAACCCTCAAATATCGCATTTTGGTTTGTTAGAACGCGCCTGTATTACACTAATAGAAAGAAATTAGTAAAAAGTGCTAAAACTACTAAAATTTAGTTTAAAATGACGCTGCTGAAAAACTGCTGAAATTAGATTACTATTTTGCTTAATATTAGTAAGATATAAAAAGCAAAAATCCAATTTGCAATAAAGCTGTAGACAAAAAACAAAAATGTGAAATTTTAGAATTCTTTTTTAGAATTTTGTTAAGGGAATAAAAATCTGCTCTTCCGAAATCAGCAGTCAAAAATGTTGTAAATTTTACATAAATATAAAAAAATGTTGTAGGTGTTACAGTTTTTGATCGCTGCAGATGTTACAGTTGTTACTTGCTGCTAAAATTAGCAAAAGTTTTGCTGATTTTAGAAGAGTAAATTGTTATTTTCAATTAACTAATCGCGTTAATTACAATTAAAATTTTGCACATTTAACAATTTTATTATAGCTCTTGTATTTAACTAATATTTAGCAAAATATCTTCAAATTAAAAGTTCAGATCTCCAACAGTTTGGAATGTGTACTTAAGCCGAACACTTTTCCATTTTCTAACTGCATTTAAACCGCGTTCCGATTGCAGCATTTTAAAATTACCTCTAGACTGGAGCAGGAATCTACAAAAAAAAATTTTAAGTGGCTGTCTACGCTGAATTAGAAACCCACAAAGCAAACATTTCAACTTCCTCGCTTAAGCGATTTGGCCAGACTTTCAAGAGAAAGATTTTTACTATTTTAACTCCCATTTCTAACTCATCTCTAGCCAGAAATTCAAAAGATATCATATCTGTGAGTTAATTTCATATTTAATGGAACATACTTTTTAAATTTAAAATTTCTTTCTAAAGGGGTTTGGGCAGGCCGCCAAGGAGGGAACATTTCTAGTTTTTGCCCCTCTCAAAAATCCATTATATGACGTCTACGCTGCACACAAAAGTAAAATAAAGTACCAACCGAATTGAAAAGTATATTTTACTGGTAACAACTAATAAATTGAGTTACTACAACAATATTTACATTCGCTTTCTGATTACTTTGTGTGTTGCAACCAAAAATCAGTTGAAATAACCGAATTTTGTTGTGAAAAAACTGCAATGTTCAGTTACACTAACTGATTTCAGTCGTAATAACCGAATTTGAGTCGTAGTAACCGAATTTCAGTTGGCAAATAACTAAAATTTTCTCTGTGTGTGGAAAATTACCCCACCCCACAGGCACAGACTTTTCCCCAAGGCACAGACTTTTCCCCTTTTTGCCACTCCCCGTAAGAATATATAATTTATCGATTCAGAAAGTTTCATCGTGTAACTCGTATTAGTTTAGGAGAATATATTCGTTGAGTATTGTGCTTCATATCGTCGTTGCTAGTAAAAATATAGCTATGTGCTCTTAAAAATTATTTGTGGGATACCTAAATTATGTCTTTATATTTAGGTCTATATCTATAATTCTGGCGAAGACAGGAAAATAAAATTCCAATTGGTTCCCGTGATATAACCCTAAGAAAAATTGCATGTTTTTCGGAAAAATTAAGTTTTAGCCGAAATATACATAAGGCCATAAAATCCGAACAGCAGCTAAACCCAAATGGGGGTTTGTTAGTTTCGATAAGTACTTCGAAAAACGGCACACGAGAAGGAGTTTGCAGTTTATGTGTTGAGTAGTTTTTTAATGAAATACCCAGCAAAAAATAACCTGGATTTGGTAAGCAGTAACTCCATTTTGTGCTTCCAAAGTAGCGCTTCACAACCTTGCATACTATAAAGCAATTACGGAAGGCATTCTGTAGTGCTTCCAAAACTGCCCTCATTGAAGCAGTGAATAATGCATACAATGAAGCATTAATTTTGTCAACATACAAAAAAACACTTCTTATTGAATTTATTGCTTCTAAGAGCACATGAAAGAAGCGCTTTTCACCTGCTTAAAAGAGGCATAACATCGCGAACAAAAATCATGCCTTTTGGATATGCTTTGGAAGCACTTCGTAATTAAATAATGCCTCCCGGAATCGCTTCTGGGTAAGCACTATTTTTTGCTGATTTATTACCTATATTTAAATTTCGTTCAATCAATATCCGAAAATAACTAAAAATATTAAAACATAAGATTTGCCTTCTTTATATGCTTTGGAAGCGCTTCGTAATTAAATAATACCTTCCGGAACCGCTTCTGGGTAAGCATTATTTTTTGCTGGGTTATTACTAATATTAAAATTTCGCTCAATCAATATCCGAAAATAACTGAAAATATTAAAACATAAGATTTTCGTAATTAAATAATACCTTCCGGAAGCTCTTCTGGGTAAGCACTATTTTTTGCTGGGTATTAACATATTTACGAAGGACAATATAAAACAAAAATTAGTCACCAAAATTAATACGAGTTACACGATAAAACTTTATGGAATTTTAGAAAAACATTTAATCTTTTCAAATAAATTTAAAAATTCGGAACTAGTTCTGACTTTTTTAAGGTTTTATTAGTTTTGTAATTTACCATAAAAATATTAATAAAAATCAAAGGATTAAGCGAATAACATATCCTTATAATATTTTTGTTCAATTGAAAAATTCTAAATTAACTTAAATTTTACAATTCCTTAATTAAATCAGGGGATTTAATGAAATAATAATTTCTTTCAAAATCTGTTAAAAAAAAAACATTTTCAAACACTTACATATTTTAAATCTTTAAAATCCATTACAAATCTTCTCACTTCTCACCAACTAAAAAAAAAATTAATTTACTTTCCAAATATTTGAACAAAAAGTCCAAATAAATAAACAAACAAAACAAAAATATAAATAAAAAAAAATTAATTTACCACATCTCCGTAAGTGCATGACGATGCATGTTGTATAGTACACATTATGTGTATTATTTAATTTTGGCGCCCATGGCGCCAAAGCCGCACATTTTTGAGTTGTGCTTCGTTGCAGTTGGAAGCACTTGACTTGGAGTGCCAACATTTTCATTAACCTCATGACGACGATTAGCATGGCAAACGTTTATATGGGATGGAAGTTTTAATAGTTTTGTACGCATGCGCATACAAATATATGTCTATACTATCTTCAAACTTAAATACACATTTTATATATATACATTTTTTTTATATATAAAGATATAAGATGTAGTTTAGCATAACGTTGATAATTGTTGGTTTTCGTTATTTTCAATGGAATTGCATTAGAGCGTTAGATAAGCTTAAATCGTTAGAAGATTGTGTCTGAATTGTAGTTTTGTTTATGATATTTGTCGAGTGTCACTTTGAATGTTTCTTCTTACTCATGGTTATTTGTAGACATTATTTTTTTTTTCTTTTTAATGTTTTTTCTGATAACAAGAAATTTGATTGTATTTTGTCAACATGCATTGCACCTTGTGCATTTTATATAACAATCGAAGCACGCGCTTTTTTTGTTAAGAGTTTCCAAGAAAATAAAGATTAAACATTTTCTTAAAAATAACTCACACATGTTACATTGAAATGAAGATATTAATTGAGTTGCCGTTTCATGAAATTAAATGCCGCCGCCATCAACCCCTTGTTTTTGACATAGATTTTTAAGAGTACATATTTTTAAATTGTAATTTTAATAATTTTTGTATGCCACCCGATATATTGGTGAAACCTTTCGCCTGGAAAACAATTGAGTTTTTTTTAATTTAATGAAAGTTCGGTAATTATAAACTTCTTTTCGCCATTATACCACTGGTCACTAGGGTGTCCCAAAAAAAATGTTTGTTCGTTGCTCAAGCTAAATTTGAATGCTTATGGGGTAAAGTAATTTAGAGATTTTTTTCAGATTTTTTGGAAGAGCAAATCGCTTCTTCCCCCAAAATCGAGGTATCTGAAAGGTTTTTGAATTATACTTATAACTTGTTCAATAACCGAAATTTACATAGCTTCTGAGTGAAGATTTCTATGAGCATAAACCATAAGTTTCGGCATTGCTTTTGAATATTAACGTACCGTATACTATTTTTTTTTTTGTAATTTTTGCATAAGAACAAAAACACCGTGTATTGAATAAAACTAGTTTTAATCACAACAAAACTCGACCTGACGATAGCTCAGTGGGCTAAAGTGATTGCACAGAAAATTTCATATAGACGCAATCGAACAAATAAAAACATAACAAATATTACATTATTCAAAAAACAGAGTCACTGACGAAGGTTCAATACCAGAAACTGCGCAGTCTGATTCAGAAGATTGAAAATTTACAATGTAGTTATGATTTTTAGAAAATACACTCATTCTTCTCTACCACGCCTTTCACAATTAAAATTAAATAAAATTGGATATTAATTATAGTATTAATTGCAATTGTCTGAAAAAGACGTTAAAAATTCAAACTAATGACGATGTTTAACAGAATAATTTTGTCAAAAAATAAAATTGGAATTTGCTCTTACTGTTTCAGAGTTATACCCTTTTAAAGCTTTGTACCCATTGTATAGAACTAATAATTTATGATTTATGATTTTTCGTGTTTCGCGGAGTAATCATTTTTGATATTTGTTATCTTGAGTGAAAAAATAAAAACTAAACGCGAAAAATCTCAAAATTATGAGACTTTTTTCCTTGAGCGGAAAAGTAGGAATGGGTACGTGAGTGAATTACGACTCTCACTTACTCATGTTTACGCGAGAAAAATTCCACAATCACTCACTAGAATTTTTCTACTTACACTCACTCACGTGGGTAAATTCCGATTTGTTTGTTAATATTCTACTTACGCACGCTAAAATTTGACTCACGCACACTCACTCACAAATAATATTTTCCTATTCTCACTGACTTACGTGAATAAAATTGTGTTTCGCTAACACCCACGCTCAAATCCGATGCAAAACTGGCAAAGAGCTTATAAAATTCTTAGTACAAAAATGGGTACAAAGTTTTCAATAGGTATAACTCTGGAACAGTATGATCAAATTAAAATATTTTTTTTACAAAATTCTTTAAAATTTATCCATTATTTAAACTGCATCATTAGTTCGTTTTTAAATTGTAGTAGATATTTTAAAAAATATAAAGCGTTGTTTATAAAATTTACTGAAAAATTACAAAAAGATTAAATATTTTGTACGCAAATGGACAAAAGCATTGCCGAAACTTATGGTTTATGCACATTAAAGTAAAATTTGAGTATATGTCTTGAAAAATATAGGCTTAGAAGCTAAGAAAATTTGGGTTATTGACTAAGTTATAAATAAAATTCAAAAATTTTTGGAAACAAATTGATTTGAAAAACAAAAAATGTTTTGGAAAACACTACTGGTTGCTGGTGCAATTTAACGCTAAATCGAACTAAAACCTTGCATAAAACTAGCTTAAAAAATATATAAAAGCAAAGAATGCTTACGAAAAACTTTGTGACATAAAAAGCTAAAAACAAGATTTATACATCAAATTAAGCCCAAGTTCGTTAAATTGAAAGCCTCGAAAATTTACAATTCGAAGCGAAAGGATGCGAGTTTTCGCTTTTAAGCCCAAAAATCAGTCGTTGCATTTAACTGTATAGAAAAAGATTGTGCTATAAATTCTTTAGAATATTTTATTCAATACTTAAAAAAATCAAAAGGTTGCGCTATAACGTGACTTTGGGCTATAACATGCCGCAAACCAGCAACGAAAAGGAAAAAGATTTCAGAATAACAATTTTCCACCTTTTCTGGGAAATCTTCAATAAAAATTATTAGACCTATTAAAAAATACACGAAACTTATATTTTAATGAAAGCTTAAATCACTTTTATTAATTTAGGTTGCAAAACGAAGCAGGGACTGAACATACAGATCAATCAGCAAGCGTGAAATTAGCTTATTATAAAAGTTGATTTTAAAGTTGCAATTTTAATAATCATTAAACATTTGTAAAACCAGATTTCCACTAAGTTAATGGAGTGTTGTTTTAAACTTAATAACTAAAGAACATTTTGAACTTTTTATATAAAGAAAAACATTTTGAGAAATTAAAAAAAAGTGAGAGCCCGTGAAACTGAAGTAATGGTTGATTTGAAGAGTAGCCTTAAGTATAACCGAGAATAATTTAAGCGTGAAATGTTTACAACGCATTCTTTGTTTCTAAATAAGAAATACTTTATTAATAACTTTTCCTATTATAACTACTGATGATATTGTTAAAAATTTATAAGAATTTAAAAACTCAACAACTTGTGGGCCTGATGGTGTTCCCAGTTGCATCTTAATCAACTGTGCAGAGGTTTTGGCGTATCCCTTGAGCATAATGTTTAATATCTCCACTAAAATGGTTATTTCCCAAAATTATGGAAGGACTCTTTCTTAATTCCATTATTTAAATCTGGAAATAAGTCAATTGTTATTAATTATAGAGGAATAGCAAAACTCAGCGCGATTCCAAAACTATTCGAAAAATGTTTAACTGATTCTCTGTGTCATCAAATTTCTTCTATAATATCTCCTCTTCAGCATGGTTTTCGTAAGGGGTGCTCTACAACAACTAATCTATTACAATTACCATCTTTGGTAAATCGTGGTTTAATTAATGGAGAAAACACTGATGTCATTTACACTGATTTTAGTAAAGCTTTTGATAAAGTTAACCATATTCTTTTACTCAACAAAACTAGATATGATGGGTTTCGCTGGAAATTATTTAAGCTGGATAAAGTCATACTTAAAAGACAGAAATCAGAATGTTAATTTTAACAACACAACGTCGAAAAATATTATTGTAACATCTGGGCTTCCTCAAGGTAGCCATCTTGGACCAATTTTATGTTCTCTTTTTATTAATGATTTACCATCGGTGATAAAGTTTTCAAACGTTCTTATGTATGCTGATGACGTTAAAATTTTTCGTGGCTTTAATAAAAATTCCGATCAGATTTATCTACAGCAGGATTTAAATAGTTTTTACGAATGGTGCTGCTCTAATTTTATGGAACTAAATTTGAAAAAATGTAAACATATGCGCTTCTCTAGAAGGACAGAATCTTTTGGTCTTTACTCTTTGGGTGGTTTTCAGTTGGAATTAGTAGATAAAATTTTAGATTTGGGTATTCTCTTAGACCCAAAATTGGATTTTAAACGGCATATTTTAATGAAGATTAATAAAGCTCGTGGCATCTTAGCTTTTATAAAACGATGGGCTAAGGAATTTACAGACTCCAATGTAACAAAACAATTATATACATCGCTTGTGAGACCAATTTTGGAATATGGCTCTGTGATTTGGGATCCATTATCCATTGTTAAAATTGGAAAAATTGAATCAGAGCAAAAACAATTTTTGCTGTTCTGCTTACGAAGCACCTACCCTAATAACATTAATAATCTACCTTCATATACAACCAGACTAAACCTCGTTAAGCTTCCCACTCTGAAAAGTAGAAGGACAATGCTAAACGTTACGTTTTTATTAAATTTGATTAATGGTGATATATGCTCCGATTTCCTGTTAGAAAATTTTGTACTTTTCGTTCCTCCAAGATCAACACGTAATTATACTCCATTATATACTCCATTCTATCGTCAAATGTATGCTGATGCTGATCCGTTTATAAGAATGTGTAATGATTTTAATAATCTTTATAATTTGTTAGATTTTTCTTCAAATGTTAATATGTTAATATGTTAATATTTTGTTTTTAAATTCTTCTATTTGAAACAAAAAAAAAAATATATAATATTGTACTTATATTAATTTATAATTTTTTAACTATTATGTTAATAGTCTGCAAGGATTTATTCCGTAGACTTAAATAAATAAAAAAAAATAAAAAAAAAAAAAACATTATCATTATTGCTCAGTTTCTCCTTGATTCGTTATTGCAACCAATAAAAATAAAAAGGTTTTAAAAAAATAATATGAAATAGGCTCAAACAGAATTTTAAACCTAAAACCTTCCCAAATTACAACGAACCTAAATTTTTGATTAGTTTTCAGATTCATATTGAAAAAACGAAATATAGTTTGCAAAACGAATAATGATCCCTTTTGCAGAAAATTCGTTAAGTCTCGCAACGAATTGTAAATATTTTCTATTTTTAAGTATCTTTACATTTTTTTTTTGTTCAATTTGACGTAAACAACTTGTTTGTAGCTTTTCATTTCATAAAGTTTTGATGAATAGAAAATGTAAAAAAATTTTCGTAAGCATTCTTTAGCTTTAAAATTCGATACTTCGTTAAGCCCCGTTCACATAATCACACAAGTGTGATATACATGACAGAAATGTGTTGTTTAAAGCAAATGTATAATGTATGTGAACACAGTTCATTAGACACATGTCAATATATCGACACACATTTAAAACTTTCGACACAGCTGGTTTGACAATCTTTATTTTTTGAAGTATATCATAAAGTTACCACATGTCTTAACACAAGTGTTGTGTTATATGCAAATAAAAGTAAAAAAAGATTAAAAAATATGTCTCCCTTTTTTATTTTTTTTCTTCTTTGTGACATATCTAAATTTCATTAAGATCGGAGAGAACCTATCTGGAGTCTTCCCTTGTTAGTAGATTAAAGCAATATAATTTTGATAACAAAAAACATATTATGGGTTTTTTTAGCCAAATCCGATTCGGTTCTGACTTAAAATCCTTTGTTTACTTATAAATATTATTTATTCTATTCACGTTGAACCTTTTCTAAAAGTGTAGTTTTTCACATTTTTACTTTTGCAATTTTTTACAATATTTTTTTTTTTGCTATTACAATGAATTCAACTTTTTTGTCTTCTTGATGATTACTTAGAAAAGTTAAAGATTTTGTTATTTTTTGCATAGATAAATGTGATAGAATTTTTTCTATATAGCATAAGATATAATGCTATATGATAATATATAGCTCGATATTAGAAATTTGCGTAAATATAAGTAAGAGATGTAAATATAAAGGGTTTTTCAACAAGGACGCTACAAAAGTAGACCGACGAGGGACAGCAAACGACGCCATATTTTTTGCCGCTCTTTTGACATTTTTCTTCAGTAAGGTTTGCCATTTAATGATGGAAAGATATACGAGCCAACAACGAGTCGAAATTATTAAAATTTACTACCGAAATTCGGAGTCAGTGGCCTTAACGTTAAGAGCGCTACGTCCAATTTATAATCGTCATAATCATCCTAGCAGATCAATAATTGAGCGTCTAGTGGAAAAATTTGAATCCACAGGCACAGTACAAAATGTTCCCGTGCCAGTGAGACAAAGAAGTGCCCGTAGTGTCGAGAATATTGCTGCCGCTGAGGCTTCAGTTGAAGAAAGCCCAAATGTGTCTATCTGTGTCTACTGTGAATGGGAATCGCTAGCGTTCAATGATAACCGAATATTTTTGGCCCCAATTGGATGATATGGACTTGAAGGACTTGTGGTTCCAACAGGACGGCACCACAAGCCACACAGCGAATGCCACAATCAATTTATTGGAAACCAAGTTTGGAGAACGTGGTCCAGTCGATTGGCCGCCTCGGTCGTGCGATTTGACGCTGTTAGACTATTTCCTGTGGGGCTACATCAAGTCTATGGTCTATGCCAACAAGCCAGCGATGATTGATGAACTTCGTACGAATATCAAACGTGAAATTGCAGCAGTATCGGCCGAACCGTCCAAAATTGGGTTCAGCGTCTGGACTTCTGCAAGCGTGCCCGTGGTGGCCATGCAAAAGAAATCGAGTTCCATACATAATGGCATCGAACGTACTTTCACAGGAAAAAAGAATTTCATTGATATCCGAAACCGTTTTTGTTTTATTTAAAAAAACTTTTGTTGCACTCTTATTGAAAACCCCTTTATATCAAGTTATAACAAACTATACAAGACTATATATAAGCTTTATCGTTGGGTAGTGTTTTCAAAACCTAAAAAAAAAAACATAACAATGACTCATTCTTTATAACAAATAAAGAAAATCAATTTAATTTACATAAACGAACATTATTAAGGACAATTACTACCAAATGCAACATATGGCAAAAAAAAAAGAAAACATTAGCTATATAATCTATTACTAAAAAGAAAACTAAAGCCTGTCAACAACGGAAATGCACCCTAAAGATACGGATATCATTTACCTTTTCTTCCCAACGAGTAAATGCAAACGATTGATTTTCCTTTAACGCGCCAATTTCGACAAAATATTACAAAATAAACGATGAGTGTACTCAAGCGAATAATAAAGATGAGTGTACTCAAGCGAGGATAAAGTAAGAAAACATTTAAGAATGCGCCATTGCTCTATAGAATAATTACAAGTAACCATTTCTAATCCCTCTTGTTTTCTTCCTATCACTGGCTAAGATATTTTTGTGTACGTTTTATTTTTAAGGAAACCGGAAACCAAACGGAAATGGAGTTTTATATTAAGTAAATACGCACACAAAGCAATTAAATGAGGGCGTTCATTTACCTGTTGAAAATTATTAGAAAATATTCCAATTGTGCATATACAGTGAAATATGATTTTAACGAACGATATATTCTTAGTATCGTTTATTACAGCGAATACGAAATCCTTATTCTGCATGCCTCATAACGAACTTTAGCAAAGTATAATCGAATTCATTGTTAGTTTTATCGGGAATTCGTCTTAACGGGACTTTATTGTAGTTGATAACTTGTGTAAATAACTTGTGTATTTGTGCTAGGTATGCACTTTTTTTTCATATATTTACTATTGTAGTTGTCTTTATATATTGACTGTTAATGCTTTGTAAATTAACTTGGCTAGTTTGTACATATTTGGTTTTGGGATTAATAATGTGCTTTACTAATGATAGTTAAATGTAAATAATTATTTCCATATGTTGTTTAATTAGATTTTGTTTTTGTTTAACTTGCACAATTAACAACGGAAGTATTTACTAATGATTATATGAGAGTTGTTTAAAGAGGGATTTAATTTTAAAACATACAATTAATGTGAAAAAATCTATGGAACATACAACTATACAGTGATAAAAAAATGTAGTAAACATTTTTGATAAAATTACTCAACATTAGTAAGATAAGAATAGCAAAACTAAATCAGTTAAATGTACACAAATTTAGCTATATTTTAGCTAAATTTTAGTTAAATGAAAGTAATAAATTTTCTGCTTAACCCTACACTTCATATTGTATCACTGGTGATACACAATTTTATTATTAGAATAACGGCTATTTGGCTCTTGTTTTCGAAAAATATTAACTCATATTACAATATATTGATCATTTTTGCACAATAAAAAAAAGAACCGTAATGTGATTCTCAATAGTTTTGTATTGTCAACTCAGTTTTTAACACGTTGACTGCCACGGCAATTTTCAGAAAACTGGCCAAAAATGACAATTTGATTTTTCACATTATATTACTAAAAACTCTATTTCTAGATCATAGGTATCATCAAAAAGCAAAAATTATGTTTTTTTAGGAGAAAAAGGACCTTAGTGAGTACGAGATAACTCGTAGTTGGCACCCTAGAAGGGAACGCAAGCTTCGAGTTATCTCGTAGTTGGCAGTCAACGTGTTAAGCGTCTTACAGCTTAGGTGAAAGTATCCGGAGTGCTAAGACAAAAAGCAGCTGCACGTTTTGAATCACGCTCCTAGACGAGGACAAGAAATTCTCATTGAGTTTGTGATTTAACATAACAAATATCTCTAGAAATTCTAAAAACAAAGTCCCCTGAAGATTTCCTTGGGCAGGAATGAAATCCGGATAGAGACAAGCCTATAGCAGATTGTTTTAACAATTTGTTAAATAAGTTTTGGGACTTAGCACATTTAATTACTATAAATGCAATTAATGTTTATCCCGATGTAAATGAATTTAAAATAACAAATATGCAGGTGCTTGTGCAAATTTAAATGTAACTGACTCTAATGGAAAACATATGATTTTCTATTGTTGATTTACTTGAATAAACGTCACTACATTGCTAGGTCTGTCAAAAAAACAGAGTAGTATTTGGAAGATGACAAAGCCAATTGTGATAATATGTTGTTGTTGTTTTTTCTTTGATATTTTAAATTTTGAATCACGCTCCTAGACGAGGACAAGAAATTCCCATTGAGTTTGTGATTTAACATAACAAATATCTCTAGAAATTCTAATAACAAAGTCCCCTGAAGATTTCCTTAGGCAGGAATGAAATCCGGATAGGGACAAGCCTACAGCAGATTGTTTTTTACAATTTGTTAAATAAGTTTTGGGACTTTAGCACATTTAATTGCTATAAATACTATATGTATTATTAAACAATATTTTATTATATAACTTATTCTTATTTCATTTATAAATAAATATTATTTTTCCAATTTTTTATGAAAATTGCATAAAAGTGATTTAAAATTTTTTTGAATATTTTTCCTGAATTCAGACGGTAATAATTTCCCCTTGAAAAATTTTTTTTCGGTCAAATATAAAAAGTCATGCAATGTAGGGTTAAATCAGCAAAATTTGCTAAATATTACTAAAATTCTTGAAAAACAAATATAAAATTTTCAAAGTTTTTTTAGATTTTTTTTTTTAAGTAAATAAAAATCTGCTCTTCAGAAATATTTTTGTTGATTTTAGCCAAATTTCCTTATATTTGTATCAACTAAATTTAAGAAAAATATAGCCAACATTTTTATAATTGTTTGCTGTTTTTTTTCTACAAAAGTTTAGAAAAAGTTTTTGCTGATTTTAGCACAATAATTTGCTATTTTCAATTGACTAAAATTATTAAATATAACTACAATTTTGTAAATTTAACAACTTAAATTTTGCTGTTCTTTTAGCATTTTTTTCTGTAACGTCATTTTTAAATAATTGTTAGTAGCTTTTTCAGATTTATTTGTATGAGTGTACTAAAATATTCTTTTAAAACAATATAATTTGTAAGCCTTTAAAGCTCTTGAATGTAAGATTTATTTTGGAAAAAAGTTGGATGAAAGTCAGTAAACCACTTTTTTACCATTGAAATCGATGGTTCAGAGTCCTCATAGTATTAATCAAGCTTTTCCTTGGTTTGATTGACGGTTTTTTTTTCGCAAAAAATAATGTTTAATGAGCACACGAAATTTACTTTTTTTCATTTTTAAAAAAATCCACGAGGTTGTAATTTTTTGTACAGCTGTTAAACGCAAAGTAAATGACGGAACTTGCTCTGTTAACAGGTGCTACTTGATGGGAGTAGTGCTGCATTTCATATAACTTCGAGGAAAGTTCGAAATGTCTCAGACTTATTGATCCGCCCTCGTATTTATCAACCACATAATGATATATTCTTATAAATTGAATAAGTACACTCATAAAAAATTCAGCTACGACAACAGAAAATAGTACCTGAATTTGCGCCAGCAGAATTTACAACAAATTTGAGAACCACGTTCGGCTAAATTTTAGGTAAAAAAGTAAGTAAAATTACAATGGCTGAAAAATTTGTAAATGGAAATGATAATAAATCAATTGAAATTAGCACATGCTCTCTGCTGAATATTAGTTGGTTAAAAATAGGTAAAAAAAAAATTTGTTAATATACAAAAATTTAGGAGAATTTTTGTTTAAAATAAATGCTGCTGAAATAACTATTACTTTTTCCAATTATTTATTAAATAAAAACAAATTATAAGTATTTTTTATTTAATTTTATTTTAAAACACTCTATAAATGCCCTTAATATTGTTTTTAGTTTACACTTTTTTTATATCATCCTTGTTTCTTGTTTTCTTTATCAATGCCATGTCAAATAGTTTGAAAATATTAAAGGGTTGAAAGAAAAGAAAATTAATATTTAGTCTTATTCAAATAAGTAAAATTTTTTTTTTAATTCAAAACTAACCTTAATAGTTTATTAATTTAATTATATTGTCAACTGCAAAATTTTTTTTTGTTTCGGGCTCGGCTTCGTACAAAAAATATATACACATTTGTAAAACAACCACCGCTTTTATTTTTCTCGATCATTGTTCTCTGTCTTTTTTTTTAATACCATGTAGAATTTTATGAAAATATTAAAGCGATGAAATTAAAGAAAAATAATGTGTAATAATATCCACATATATTTTTTAATTTAATACTACACTCAAAGAAATAAGTTAGTACAAAAGTTAGTAAAACGTCTTGTAAATCAGGTATACTATTTTTTAGCAAATTTTTTGCTAAAATCGTGTTTTCAGCTAAAATTTTTGTTATACTTATTCAGCACTTAACTGTTTTATACTAATGCTTTACTAATATACTAATGTTTTACTAATTAATTTTGCTAAAAAAAAAATTGTGCTGATAAGCACATCAATAGTGTGGACGACAACCAGATTGAAAGATATACGCAGAATGAAGCAGATGTCGCGGCATGTCAAGATGTAGTAGAAAAGAGGATAATGATACTAAAAAGTACAACTCTAATAAGACATATAAAAAATCAACCATGGAAGACTTCTGTATCTCTTTTTCATACATAAAACAAAATTGAGGATTAAAACAACTTAAATTTTGCGTTGTCACCGGCTTGTGAAAATAATTGTCTTTTAATTAAATAAAAAACAAAATAAAATATTTAAATTTAATATGTATTTCTAAACTAAATGTTTATAGATTAATAACCTAGTGTGGTCAAATTGCAAACAAACATATACAGACATGTAGACAGAGTAAAGCGAAAGACAAAGACACACATCTTAGCTAGATTTTTATGGTTCCTTTTTCGTATTGCAAAAAAGAAGGCATCATTTAGATAACCATTGATGTAAGTAGTTGAAAGAAAATTTTTGTTCTGTTATATATATTTATTTCTATATATTTTCAGATATTAAATTAATTCATGTCGTCAATGTGGGAAAATGAAAAGAAATATTCTACAGTAATTAATATAAAAAAAAAATTAATTACGATTGTCATTATCTGACGGTTGCAAAACACTTTCTAACAGAAAATTTTTATATTTCGTAATTATTGTAAATTATTTTTAAAAGAATCACAAAAATATGTTTTATGATTTTCAGCACATAAATTAACTGAATTACAATTTTTCTACAAATTCTTTGCGTTTTTTTCAGTCTACTAAAATTCAGCAAAAAATTTATTAATTTTTAGCAAGGCATTTTGTATTTCTAATCCACTAAGTGTTAGCAAAACTTTTGCTGAATCTACTAATTTTGTTGCTAAAAATCAGCTCGCTGATTTTCAGAAGAAGATTTTGCTGACATTAGCAATTTTTTTGCAAGCACCCTCCTGACTAAAATTTTGCTGACTCAGCAAAATTTTTGCTGTCTTTACAAACTTTTTTTTTTTGAGTGTAACATTATTATTTTAATTATAATTTTTAATATTTATTTATTAATTAAATATTTTAGCCGGCAAAATTTTGTCTTGGTTTCTTCTCGGCAAGCACAAACAAGTTTCTATCTACACACACAAAAAAAAAGATTAATTGTTGCAACCGAATTTTTATAGTTACATGTACTTATAAAATATTTGTTTTTATACTCAATTTGTTCGACTAATATTTTGTTATGAATATTGATACTCATAATTATTCCAACCAAATTATAAAAAATATGTTTGTGGACACAATCGAGTGTATGTAATGCATTCAATCAAATTTATTTCAGTACATTACACCGTATCAATGGAAATAAATCTTTTTTTAGAAATGTTGAGGTTAAGAAGAAGAATAAATGTTTTTCTCTAAAAAATTATAAACACTATTAATTTTTAAATCAGACTAGACTAGTTTCTCTGCCTCTTTTAATGGACAGGCGTCATTACTGATTTTCTATTTAAATTGTACTATTATTTGTGTATTTATAATTGCCAGATTGTCTCTATATGATAAATTTTTCAACAACCTGCGGCTGTAAGAATCAAACCTGCGCTCTTCTTACATTACAAACGTAACAATACCAAGTTATGACCGTTTAGCGATCACACCCAAGTATGGCCTCGAATGTAATGCAGCTAAATTTCAGTTTTCTTTCCTATTAGCTTTTCTGTTATTGTATATTATACTCAGAAATGACAACACTAACAACACAAATATTCTATTTTTAGATTTTTGTTTATTTTTTCTAATCCCCTCCGTCTCTATTTCACAATGTTCCCAGATTGACGTATGGTTTTTACGTTCAGTGTTGACAGCTTTTGCGGTTTAAGTTGAGATATCGCGACAGGGCAAATTTTATAATGTATTTTTGTACAGTGTTATTTTCACGTCATATAGACAGTCGCAATTAATTTTTAATTAATAAAACTTTGTTAGTTATTTTTTTATTATTTATGTTAATTTTCAGGAATTTCTAAAATTTTCGAGAATTTGAGGCTAATATTTTCAAAAAAAAAATTGTATGACATGCATAACCTATATGTGTCAGCCGTATGTGTTAGCCGATGTCTAGCCATACTAACTCCATCCGCGTGAATATTTTATCTCTAATTTGAAAGTAAATTAATAATATTAAAATTTTATTAAATTTAATTTACAGATCTCATTGTATTTATCACATTTCTAAATATATATAACACGACCAAAACCACAAAAATACACTCCAACGAATTTCTTTTTTCAAATATTATAACTTAAAAGTAAATCCGAGATTAATTTTGAAAGCACACTGTTTTTGCTGATTTTATGATGTTTAATTGGATTTGGGGTTACTTATTTGCAGAAAATCATATCAAATACTTTAAGATTCGAAAAACTAATAATTTTATATAAGGTTATGAAAATGTTGTTTGCTCCATAAAATTTAAAGTCTTAAAAATTTGTTGATGTCTTTTCGGTTTTAGTATTAAGTTTATTAAAATCTTTTATTTGATGAAAGTTTTGAAGGAATTGATACAGCCCTTTAGTTGTCAAAAAGCGAAACGTGTTTCGAAAAACTGTCCGTCATGAAGATGCCTGTGTTCTTTTGCCATAAATTTCGCAAAATTAAACAAAAAAAAACAGCGGAAGTTTTCAAATCTGGAAATTTTGGCTTCACTGATGAAAAATCATGACAACATACCATAGAGTGGTGCCCGGTATAATAATGTCGTGTTGAAAAATGTTTAAGACAATTTCAATAAGAATATAAAGCATCAGAGTCTTAATTGTTCTAAAGCCTTTCCAATTACTTTCCAGTATTCCGATCATGCTTTATAAAATTGGTTAAAACCATTCAGTTTCATTTCAAATAAAATGTTGGAATATTTTTACATTTTCTGCAAGAAACATTGTTCATTATTTTCCATGAAATATTTGGATGTGCGAAATGAAAAATTTAAAACAAACTTTATTTATATCAATATTATATAATAGACGACTTTAATTAGCTAATTTAAGACAAGAATGGAGCAAAATTGATTATTAATAGGTTTTTTGTTAAAGTTCTGCCTATTATGGAGGCTCTAGCTTTTCTAAAACTTCGGGTTCTGATGAGATCTTTAGCCAGATCGAAATACTAGTACCAACCTAGCTAATATGTTTGATTTGCTTTATTTTTGTAAATATACGGAAGTTGAAAGCTCGTTATAAATTGAAAATAACATAAAAATAATCTCGATGTATATAAAAACAAAAAACTAATGTAACAGTAACAATTATGTATTAGGACTTTTTTCATTTATGTATATATATTTTTTTTTTTTATAATTTCTTTTTCCTTTTTGATTTATTTTTTATTTTGAGAGATTAATTTTGAAAATTAAAATTATTTTTTTGGTTGCATATATTATTAATTTTTCTGCCTAATAAAATTTTAATTTTCATATTGGAACCAAAAATTGATTGAAAAATTTGAGTTTCGCTAACCAACAGTTGGTAGTTTTTACTGAAAATTTGGTAAGTTATAATTTGAATAAAAAAAAATTGGTCTTAATTCAATATTTCCTTTATGAATACTAAAAAATGGTTCAAACTTTTAAAATGCGATTTAAAAATAATTGCAGCAGTAGAGACATACTATTAGAAATTATATTTGTTAGAAATAATCGGGATAACAATTATTATGGGCAATATGACTTTCTAAACATTATACACACTTTGTTTTAATAATAAAGATATACAATTGGTCCTTAATAAAAATAGATTTTTGTTTTAACTGAATTTTTGAGGTAGATACAGTTTAGAAGTTATTAACATTGAGTTCCAACAAATGTTTTCCCTGTGTGTACAAGCGCTTGTTGCTGTTTTTATGTAAAAAAAAAATTATACAGATTTAAAAAAACCCCACAGAAATGCACACACACATAAGTACACTCAGGGAACTTCTGCTTTAAAAATATGTAGTTGTTTGGGTTCCCTATGGGGAATGGCACCGGTCCTGCATGTGCCACAGGATCGGTCCCTTCGTGCCAGAGACCGGTCCTCTGCTAAACCCAACCCGATGTAAACAACTGGCAACTTTAACATTGGCTTGTCATAGGAGGGGGTCATTTGTCCTGCTTTAAACCACATAGTGGCATGCCACAGGACTAACCAAAGATGGACATACCACAAGACTGTCGCAAAAGTGACATGTCGGAGGACTAACCAAAACGGACTAACCACATGACTATCCTGAAAGGGACATGTCGTACAATTTAATAATTTTTAATGTAAAAAATGGTAGAAAATGAAACAACAAATTTCTAACTCATTGGCTTTTTCTAGTCAATATGTATACCAGTTAGGTGATATGTAATACTTCTACCAGTCACGAAACTAGTCTTTGAAGATCAATTTACACTACATAACTCACATCAATTGTAAATAATACTAGTCCTGTGATAAGTCCTTTTCCAGCAGTCCAGGTTCTTTTAGGTCTATTTTCGAATGCCGATAATTTTTTAATAAACCAAAAAAAAAAACATAAATATCGACAAAAAAAAAACAAAATAATAATTTTTAGTTTAAAAAATAATAATTTTTAGTTTAAAAAATAAACGAAAACTAAACAGCTTCCAATGGGTAAAATTCTGGCCAACTGGCTTTTTCTTGTTAATAAGCATTCTGGTTAAGTGGTATGTCCTCCCTCTACCAGTCACAGTATTGGTAATTTTAGGACAATTGACACTGCTTAACCCACTTCAGTTTTAAATTATACCAGTCCTGTGGTAAGTCAATTTTTAACCTGTCACTTTTAGGTCAATTGACTCCTCATTCCCCATAGGGTTGTAATACAGTTTCTTTATTTTTAATGTAAATGTCAGTCATTTGTAGAATAAATGAAATTTTTACTAACCTTGTAGTTCATTTAAAAAAACAACCCACATCAAATGACTGTTTGATGATTTCACATTGATTTTTTACAGTTTTTTTTTTTGTAATTTAGAAAAATAAAAATGTTTGTTTATTTTTTACTTTCATGTGGTTCATTTTTACTACAATTGTTAGTCATTTTTTGAACATTAAAAAACATTAGTTGAGTTCACTGTAATGTAAGTCGTCCTTTATTTAAATGAAATTTCATTTGTTTTCAACTACATTTGCAGTGGTCTTTACCTACATTGTATTCTAAGTGTAGAGACTAGCGCACACATCGTTTTTGTTTTTTACGCAGTCAATAAAAATATATTTCTAAACTAACAGACAAACTCTCAAAATCATTAAAAAAATTAAACTAAATATTAGAAACTCTTCTAATAAAACCGACATTATTGTAAAACGAATGGGAAATTAATAACAAAAAGACAATTTGGAATATTAGCAAATTCTAAAACTTTTTTTAAAAAAATCTTATATTCAGATTATATTACTACAAGCCGGCTAAAGCCGGGATTGCCCGGAGTGCATCTACACGCAGAGAAAAATATGATTGACCATGATTGTGGACACAACATTATCATATTATGATTCTTATAAAAATATGATTGACCATGATTTTGGACACAACATGATCATGTTATGATTCTTATTATCATATAAATGACTCTGGATGATCATATTATGATTAACGAAGGCGATTTTAACGTCATTGAGAATCATAATATGATTGCTACGATCATATTATGATTGTTATGAATTGTAGTCACATGATGCTCTTAAACTTTCCTAAAACGATGCTCTTTTTGTGCATGTAGTTCTGCCTAAAAATTTGTATTCATTGTAAGTTTTGTGAATATTTAAGGAATTTTTATATATAATGACCAGCATGTGGAATATTATAAAGAATTCATGTGATGTTGATGGAGGTCTTCCAGATCCATGCTTGTAAACTTTAGCTGAATTAGTTTGAAGCTTCATAACAATGCAGTTTGTGTTTGGATTTTATTTACCTATAATTAATTATTTGAATTAGTTTTTGTTTGTATAAAAACATTCATATTCATGATTAGTAACCTTTGATAATTAGTTTAAAAGCTATCGGTGGCCAATCTTGAATTTAAATAAGCTAATTTTTTATTTTTAAAATCTGAAATCGAACGGTTTCTTAGATTTTCCCACATACAGTTTTTAAAACAGAGACATTTCAGAGGCTCCTTAACACTTCATTTGTATGTTTCGCTGGCTTAGTGTGTCCAGTCGACTTATTATGGAAATTGAGATTTGATTGCAGTAAGATAGCCCAACTCAAAATACATCATTTCCAAAACAACAAAAACAACAAGAAACCCCCAAAAAAACGTGTTAAGTCAAGTTAAAAATAACACGGTGTTCTTTTCAATCAACGTTTTCAATAGAATAGAATAGAATAAATTCTTGTCCATTGGAAAACGCCTAATTAAAATTTACCTGAAAGGTGTATTTTAAATATTTAACTAACTTACTGCAAATTTTGGTTAAACGATTTTACTAAAAAACTAATTTTGAACTGATGTTTAACTAATTTTTGTTGCCACAAAAATTGTGCTGATAAACACATACATAGCATTGAAATAGTACGATTATTTAAAGAGGGCGGATAAAAGAAGAAAACTGCGTTTTCAGATATAAAAAATGTTCACAATAAAAAAGTTAGAAAGTTGTTTGTCCCTCCTGAAAAATTCGAAAAAATGGACTTATCACTTTTGCACACTTAGCCAACGATTTAATTTTAATAAATCTAAAAATTAAATTTATTTTTTTCTATGATGCTATAAGTTTTTTTCTGAATCATTAAAAATAGTTAAGCCCCGGGAATCAAAAAAGCTAAAATGTACCTTTTTGGTAAAAGTTCCATGTTTTGCAAATATGTTTTTTTTTCAAATTGAGAGCAGAGAAATTTCAGAGAAATAAATTGCATAAAAAACCTTTTATTTTTGACGCTGAAAAAAATTTATTGAATATTTTTCATATTAAAAAAGAAATAAAAAGTCGCGAGCCAAACCGTTGGTTTTACGAATTCCGAGCAAACAAAAACGCGGATCTTTAAGTGAGGTAAGGTCAGATTTTAGCCGATCTATCATGGAATGGGCAATATATCCATCTATTCAAAATTAAGGTTGTGTTAAAGCGTGTGCATTGCTTCGAATTGTCAAAATTAATTTTTTGTAATATATATTCGTCAAATAAAATGTGATTTTGATCTGTTTAATGTATTTCTCATTTCGGACCTTAACATAAATATGTCAATTTTTCATATATAAATTTACATCTTCTTACAAATATTTAAGATTTCCATCAAATCTTAACATCTCTTCATTATTTATGTTAATTTTTTAACGTTTGCACCTAAATAGCTTTATGAAATTATAACCAATTTCCTTTAACAAACCAAAAAGAAAAATGAAACTACAACTTTTCAACAACTATTAATCTGTTATAAACATTATAAATCAACCCACATATGAAATTCATAGTTAGTTAGGCTTATGACCGGATAGTTAAACATAAAAAATTACAAAAAAAAATAAATCAAAAACTGTATTTCATTAAAATTTCCACACTGTGCGGTCGGGCGACACACTGGCACGCTAGCCCTCATTACTACACTAAGAAAAAAAATCTGTAATGACTACTGAAAATATTGCTGTTATTACGGGAAATTTAACTATTTTGAGCCCTGCGGTATTTTTTTCTAAAGTTAGCAACACATGTCTGCTGTACTGTAGTAAAATGAAATTAGTAGAAAAATTTAGTAAAATTTCAGTAAACTGCAATTTAAAATTAATTTGCTCAAATCAGCAAAAAGAATTTAGTAAATTTTAGTACATTCAATAGAACTTCACAGAATAAAAATTAAAATAAAACAAATTTGTTTTTCAATCCTTTACACTTTGTTCCTAATAGATGAACACTATTTTAATTTTGACTCTGTAATAAAAAGTTGCATTTGTTTAAAATGTATATATATATAATTTTGTGATTAGCAAAATTATTGCTAAATTTAAACTGGTTTTCAAAAATTAATAAAATATGTTAATGAAAATGATTCAAGTTCGAGGCCATACTCTATATTTCATTATTAGGATATTGTCCTAACAAATCTATAGAGTTTTTGTTTTCAAATTTATTAATTGACCACTTTCAGGAATGAGTTGATAGATATATTTCGGAAATTTTCTAGGTTCCCATCATCAGAACACGTTTTGAAAGAAGTGACAATCCCATGCAAAGCATCAAACATTCATATAAACTAGTTTTCCCACTAAATGAGAAGTAATATATGAGCTCGAAGTTAAAGATTATCACCATTGATCAAAAATAAATTGAAAACTTGTTCGTTATGTGCAAGCTCTACCGCTTTGTTAGGACAATATCCTAATAAAGAAATAAAGAGTATGGTCTCGCACTTGAATAATTTTCATTTTTATTGCACAATTAAAGGACGAAAAAACATAATTTTTATTTTTAATAAAAAATATATCCAACTTGTATAAAAGACAAAATATTTTGCTAAAATCAGCAACAACAACTAATATAAAATTCAGTAGTTTGTAAAATAAGATTAGCAAAAAATGTTACTAAAATCAAAAAACTGTACTAAAATTTAGTACCAAAATAGTAAAGTGCGATGGAATTTTTTTTTTACTAACTTCTTTTTCTGAGTGTAAGAATTTTAGTAGAGTTGTCTTACTGAAAATACAAATAATTTTATAATAGCGATGCAAATTTAGCGCTTTTCGTGCTATATTTAGCGGGTTTGCACAACTGAAAACCAGCATTATTTTTTGATTAATTAATTAAAATATTTTAAGGCAAAAATATTTACGTTATCAACTTTACATGCAAAATATTTTAAAATTGTTCTCAAATGTGATTTTTATTAAAAAAAAGAGAAATAAATTTTAAATCATGAATATTTTGAAAGCAGTAAGATTGAGAAATATTGTCATTTATTCCTTAAGTAGTGCTTTTTACCGGTTTTTAACTGTTCATTAAATAAAATAGTTGAAAATGTACATATTTCACTGATAATCATCATCTAGCGGAACGGTTTCCAAATGGGGGTCCGTGAGAGTATTCCATGGGGTCAGCGAAGAGTTCAGACAAAATGTTTTTTTTCTAAATTTCACAATAATTTTTGCAATTTTCTTAATAATTGGAATTTTTTCAAAAAAATTAATTGAATCATTGAAAATTGAATTTTGGACTAAATTGGTTAGATAAATTTATTTTCATCTGAAATAGCGTATTTCGTACAATAAACAAATAATTACATTTGATAATTGGTCCTGCTCAAAAAATTGATATGAAGAATTATTTTTTAAAATTAAAATTTTTGTATGAAATTGGTTCATCAAAAAGCGTTTTTTTATTTAAAAACTCATTAAAAAACATTTAAAAATCGAATATTAAAACGTTTTTGGGTTTTTTTTTTAATTGTTTAAAAAATACACAAATTCTTCCTACACTACTGATGACTCTTTCTAGAATTATTCTACAGTAAAACACGTTTAAGACAAACTCGGTTTAGATTACGAAATGATTTGAATTTCCTGAAGTTTTTGGAACAATTTCAATGTAACATCTGTTAATACATACTTGCTTAAGATGAACCCTCGGTTAAGATGTCTTTAAAAGTCCCATATTTTTCGCAAATTAAAAAAATAATATGCCGCCAAAAAGTCGTGGATCATTTTTTTTTTCTTTCTTTAGTCCTATTTTCATTCATACATGATCTAGAAACTAAATCCGCTATCATATTAGAGTTACCACAAAATTGCATTTATATATATATTGCATCAAATTTGCAAAAATCTAAATTATTTACATACAAAGATGATGTACTTGGCAAAAGAAAAAATTTGATACCCATATTGCCATATTTAAAACGAAGAGTTACCACCCCATTGCATTTTTGTCAAAACGCGAACTAGCACGAATTTCAAAAAAAGTTGAGACCCGTATTTAATTAAATCGACTAAAGATTAAAATATGTTAAGTTGGTATTTTTATTACAAACAACCCGGAACAAAAAATTCAAAAACCGTTTTTTTTTACAGACTATCCTTAAAAAAAGGACATGGATAATCGTCCTTGGACAAATTTTATATACAGTTGGACGCGCCTTAAAAAAACCTTTCTTATGATACCCATATTGTATATGTTGGTAAGGAAACAGATTCTTAAATTAATAAAACATGCAAAAATTTACCCTTTTTCAAAATGGTCCAGCTCACGAGAGGTCAAAGCTAGAGCCGAAATATTTTAGATGTCATCATAAAAAATATCAATGTTCATTGCACGAATTTCGCTTCCATACAACTTGAGTCGCTCTAATGTATATAATGTTTTTTATTTATAAAATAAAAATCAAGTTTTTTGTTTGTTTCGTTATTTTAGCATTTGTTTAAAATATGAAAAAAAAAAAAACAAAAAAATTTTTGCGTTTTGCTTCAACAAAGTTGTCATCACTGGTTTCTAGTTACTTGTGTATTTCATTTGGGCGTTTAGGTCAGTGGCAAATGCAATGAATTCATCATTGGGTCATATTTCGATAATTTTTGGCGCCATCAGCACATGAACTGGGCGATGCTACGTCATAAAACTAAATACCATCACTCGATCATTTTCATATGAGATGCATTTTGACAGGTACACTACTACGTAGACAGACGGACAGATGGACAGACGAACAAACGGACCAAAAAACATGTTAAGGAAATATACAAAATTGTATGTTTGTTAAAAGAACCCATAAATGTATATAATTTTAATAGCACTTTGCATTCATTCATTCGTTTCAATCCAATGTATTTAACAACTACACTTTTGTTTTTGACAGATTTATTAATTTAAGGTTTATGACGATTTGTGTTCGTTTGCTTTATAAGAAGTAAAAATAAACAGTGAATTAAAAATGCAGTTTAAAAACTGGTCAAATATTAGAGTTGCCATATAAATTGAATATACGTTAGAAGTTGGTTTTCTTTAAGCAGACGAGAATTTTGAAAACAAATCTATAATGCCATTTATTTGATAATTGATCTTTCTGCGGAAGAGAAAGATCAATTATGTACACTAGAGCGGTATTATTTTTTTAACTTTCGAATTTTATTAATTTTTGTTACGATTGTAGCATTTATTGTAGCACTAGGTCTAAAAGTCGTGTGGCGCAAGTTTGAGAAAAATCAAAACTCTTAACAAGTTTGAGAAAAATCAAAACTCTTTAACCAGTGGCTCCCTGCTACCGAAGTTCTCGATATTTTAAAATCTTTCTTAAACTACTTAAAAAATGATTTTTTTTTCATACTTTTTCATTTCCCGGGACAGCAGGTTTTTTTTCCAAATTTTCCGGGATTAAAATCTTAAAATTTAAATTTGATATAATTTGTAACTGAAAAATTAGACTTTCATTATAAAATCACACTTATTAACCCAAAAACATGTAATTTTTACAAGAACTGTTAAATCTTTATTTTAAAAGCTAAAATAAGAAACACTGCACAGAGGGCCAGAGAAGCCGTTTTTTGGCCAAAAGTCGTTTTTGGAATTGGACAAAATCAATAATGCCAGTGTATTTACTAGTTATTGAAGCAGTTCCAGTAACATTTTCCTGTCAAACAATTGGCAATTAACAGAGTCCCAAACTCAAAAAATCTATTTAAATATTATGTAAAAGTGTAGGTCCTTTTTTGACATTTGTTTAACTTTTTTTGCAAAGATTAAAATTCTCTTTATATCACGTTGAAGCTGATACTATCGGGATTAAACAATATTTTCCTTTATATTTGGGACATTGTAGTAGAAAGAAGCCCTATTTTTTCTATTTCCTGTTGCCGAAGAGTTGCACCACGCTATACCGCACGATATGAACTATAATTACAGTCATAATAATCCATGCTAAAATTACGAAAATAATATCAAAACAACAAAAATTTTCGTAAAATGAACAAATATTGGTTTATTTTACGAAAGTTTTTGTTATTTTGACATTTATTGGTATTTTTATGCATGGATTATTATCAGTGTAGATGCAAATATACAGACAAGGATCTGATATTTCGAAAAATTGCGTGGAATTTATAAATGGCGATTTTACGGGATTTATAGCGAAGATCATTAAAGCAATACTAAATTTTTTTTCCAATTTTTCTTTGCATGTCACAAGTGTATAATGATACATATATATTTAAGATCGTGAAGCAAATTAGAAAACTAAATGGCGACTTTTTGTTATTCGGGAATACAAAATTGTCGACTATATTCGAGTACACTTTTTGCAAGTGACTAAGGTCTGAATGGGTTAACAATTTTGTAGCAAACACCCTAGTTGAAGGTAACTATTTCTGCAAATATTTCGGATTTAAATGGAGTTTTTAATGAAAAAACCGGATAAAACTATAACTGATTTTGTATATGTATGTATCAGTTCAGATCCAATTTTATACCATTATATAAAATCTGATTAAATTGTATGGTGCATTTAAATTCTAATACAAACTTATGTAATTATATGGGCCCATTTCTCTTATGAAACTGTATTAAGACTCATATTAAATTACGTACACTCAGAATATTGTGTAGTTTACTGTTTGTAGCTTAATAAAAAAGTTATCAGTTGAGTTAAAAATAAAGGAACATGCAAATATTTAAAAAAAAAAAAAAAAAATAATTTTAAATAACTGAACATAACTTTTCTTTTTACAGATCTGTTTTAGTTAAAATTTAAAAATTTATTTTTAACTTACTATTCATTTGTTCTTATGGATTTGTTAGTTTTTTAAACAATATTTAAAAATAAATATCAAGAAGCATTTAAGTAGACCATATTTTATGTTATTTATCATTTATGTTAAATTACATTTTCAGTTAATTTAAACTACGAACTATTTTAAGTGCATATTAACAGTATCGGACAAATCATTTGTAACTATCATACAAATTTTAGAATTAGTTCTAAAAAAATACGAGGGGTTGCGTTATATTAATTTAAATTTTATTTATATAATAAAGTAAACTTCATTAACAATTTTAAATCAAAATTATTTGATTTTTTTTTTCAATATTTTGAATTCTTTGTAACACAAAATGAACATAGTCACTACTTCAGCAAGACAAAACAATTGCAACTTAAAAATATTTCATGTTTAACTATTTTTTTTTTTAATATTTCGTAGCGAAACTCTTATTTTCAATAACAGCTTTGCATCGTCGATGCATGGACTCTATTAAATGATTAATTGTATCCTGTGGTATACCATACTATGCATCTTGAATCCCGTTGAAAAAATCTTCGGTATTTTGAACGTTATTGCGATCAATTCTCTGTTTCACAATTGAACAAAGGTTTTCGATCGGCTTAAGTTCCGGTAATTGAGATGGCCATTGCATTACAATAACACTTTGTTGTCTAAAGCAAGCTTTTACCACCTTCTAGGTGTGTTTGGGATCGTTATCTTGCTAAAACGTCCAAAGTACCGGCATTTCCCACTCAGCATATGGCAACATAACACCCTCAAGTATGTTTTTGTAAACCCATCTATCCATTATACCGTTAATACGATGATGTGGGCCTAACCCATTGGCAGAAAAACATCCCCATGCCATGACATAGCCACCTCCATGCTTTTCCTTTGGTCCTTCTTACATGAATTATACTATCTCTGGCGATAATATTAAATTTTGATTCGTCGCTGAAAAGAGCGTTTTTCCACTGGTCCACTGTCCAACTAATATGATCTTGAGCAAATTGCAGCCGTTTCAATTGATTACGCTTAGATATGAGGGGCTTTTTCGCTAGCCGATAGGCTAACAAACCAGCGTCAACGAAACGTCGGGAAATGGTTCTTGCGTTTACTGGTAATTTTAATTATTTTGCCAATTTCGGAGCCGATTTAAAAGGAAACTTTTTAATCTCTCTCACTATTAATGAGTCTGTTCTTTGGTCAGTTTTTCGTGGCCGAGCACCTTTGCTGATCACCTCCACAGATTTAGTTTTTTTAAAACGCGATAAAATTCGAGAAATTGATGATTTATGCACTTTATATTTAATAGATAGTTCTTTTTGAGAAATTTCCTTTGTTGAAATCGTCCACAATACGCTTTCGTAATTCCTTTCCGAATTTATTTGGTGCCATTATTATCGATATTTCGGAATATTATTTCAACTTGTGTTTCTTTTCAAATATTTTTGCAACTAATGAAAAATGTGCCTTTAAACCAAAAAACTGCGAATGTGATCAAAACAAAATAAAACATGACGGTTTTTAATCTATTATCAACAGAAACTTTAGGAGTTGCAATTGTTTTGTCTCGTCAAAACAATAACTATTTTCACATAATACACTTTAGTAATGCAAATTCCGGATAACTAAACCCAAAATATCTCTAAAATTGTTACTAAAATAACAAATACCATGAACTACCAAAAAAAAAAACTTTGAAAACTGGGAACAAATTTATTTTACGGACCAAAACTAAAATTTTGAATGTATGTTGCAAATGATTTGTCCGATACTGTATATAAAGCATCATATAAATTTTTTTTTTATCGGGTATACTTTTATATATATATTTATTTCTGAAAGCATGTTGAAGAATTATGATTTTGTATGGTATTTATTATCGGATTTGGATGAAAATTGGACAATATTACCAGAACAACTTTATTTATAAGTTAGAAAAGTTTCAGGGACATCTAGGATTTTTTTTAAGAACTGGAAGGATAAAATATAAATGTATCAGTATTTAATGTAATTTTTACAAATAAATTTAATGTCAAGTACAGTTCCCAAAAGATTTTATAATATATTTATTAATTTTTGTTTGGATATATACCCTTTTTAATGTTCCTACATCAAATACAAATAGCTCTTAAAAGAACGGCATTTTTACAAATTTTCATACAAATTTAAGGTTAATATTTTCAAACCTTTTTTTCATGCAAGTTTCAAATGATTTTAAGCGAAGAAATAATGAAATAAGCTAAACATTTATATTTTGTTTGAGTTTGAATTTTTAACGTCTTTTTCAGACAATTGCAATTAATACTATAATTAATATGCAATTTTATTTAATTTTAATCGTGGTAGAGAAGAATGAGTGTTTTTTCTAAAAATTATAACTACATTGTAAATTTTCAATTTTCTGAATCAGACTGCGCAGTTTCTGGTATTGAACCTTCGTCAGGTATTTTGCATTTAACATATAAATAAAAATTATTGGAAATTCGAAATGTCTACTTTATATTCAGAATATGAATTGAAAATATACAATCCAAACATTTCTATTTCTGTGCCCTCTACTTCTCTACTTATGTTCAAAAAAGTACATCTAGAAAATTTTATATCAAACATTCTAAAAGGGAGTGTTTTCCACACAATTTTTTAGTCGTATTCGTATTTTTTATTTTGTAAAAACAGGCACTAAAATACTTATTAAATAGATTTTTTATTAGTATTTGTTAAATTAAATTTTTAAATTTGGTTTATTAAAATTAATTAAAGTGCAATTCTAAAAACATATCAATTTAAATTGTGAAAGAATTTATAACACAGCGGTAGAAAATTTACATAATTAAATAATGATTCAAATAAATCTGCTTAGCAAAGCTAAACTAAACGAGAAAAACGAAAGACTTAGGACACAAACTTTAAATATGGTTGTAAATGAAATTTTATAAGAATTATGTAAAAATTAAAAAAAAGTCATAAAACATAAAATATATAATTAAAAAAAAAAATAAAACATAAAAATTTCAGTTTTCTAAACTTACATCAGTTAACTACACTCATAAAAAAGCCTGTGCAAATAGTTGAAAATTCAGCTACGACAACAAAAAGTATCTGAATTTGTGCCAGCAGAATTTTCAATGATATTGAGAATCATGGACAGTTAGTTAAAAAATTTAATTAACTTAACTGATAGTTTTAAATAAATTAGTATACATTCAGCTAAATCAACAGAATTTTTAAGCTAGATCAACAAAAAATATTTGGCTCTTCGGATCTGACCAGAAGCAGATCTATATATACTACTAGATTTAATTGCGTACCCAGTTTTTCACTTATGTGCCAGATTTTTGATAAAATTGCTTTAAAGTTTTGCATGTTTTAAAAAGTTTTCTATACATACAATTTTTAAAATAAAATATTTTCTCTTAATTTTTTCATACTCAAAATTTTAAAAATAAGTAACTTCTCTTAATTTTTTATGGTAAATACGGAAGAGAGGTCTCTGGGGTATCAATTTAGTTTAATAAACATGCAGCATTAACCCTTTCACTTCGCCTATACACTAGAGTGTACACAGTTTTAAAAAATTATATAATAAGAAGGGTGTTGATTAAAAAATTTGGGGTTCTCTATTGGAAAATGTCTTAAAACATACACAGAAAATATTTGCATAATTCAAAATGTAATTTTAATTTTCTTTATCACAGGAATTTATTTTATATTTGTTTGTGTGTAAAATATTTTACGCACGATTTTATGAAAGAATTTGCATTTTCGATGAAAGTACTATTTAATTTAAAAAAATGTAATCCAAATATGTTTATTTGACAAATAATGTTGTCATTTTGCATACAAAAAAACTATACACAGAAAAAATTATCAACCTAAAATATCTAATTAAAGATTTGATTTGATTTAAATTTGTTTCTAAGCAAATATTTAATTGAATCAATTAATATTTTAATTGACTTTTGAATATATAAAAACATATTTTATTTTAGACGTAATTCTCCAATTATTTTTTCATACACTGTATGCTTAAATAGAAAATTTTCATTATAAAGTACCAAATGCATTTCAAGTTTACAAACAAGCACACACACAAACATACAAACAGACGCAGCATTAACAAAAACACACATACCAACGTAACGTTCCCACACATGTTTTTTTTTTTTTGTGAGTATCATATTTTTGTTGTAGAAGATATTTATAACTTTTTTTCCTTTTTAATTTTCAATAAAAGTTTTAATTAATATTATCATTTCCGTGATAGGTGCAAAATCAATTCAAATATTAATTGATTCCATAATTTATTTAATTAAAACCCGTTTTTAGTTTTTTCTGTGTACATACTTTCGTTTTAGGAGAAAAAAGTGTTTGACCGAAAAGTTCGATAAGGAAATGTATAAAAAAAATTTATTTTGCTAATGGCATTTTGTTGGGCCGATCGGATGCAATTTTGAGATTAAAATTTAGGTGATAGTCCAACGAATTCTCTTTTTTGTTTGCCGAAATTTCAGCAAAATCGGAAAAAGTTTGTCATTTAATTTGCTTTACAACTTTCGTCTTTTTCCTTAAATTTGACAATAAATCGATTAAACAAATATTTTTTACATTTGACTGAAAATATACAAAATCAACCAATCGATTTCACCGCTTTTGATTTCAACCAAACTTGATAGTGTACATTGATGGTGCACATCATATAACTATAACCTCGTCCAAATCTAGGATAGCTTATCCCAGCGGATCTTAGAAATACAGCGTTTCAAAATATGAAAAATATTCGAAAATTTTAAAAAATTAGTCGTTCATAATATTCCATATCTTTTCAACGGCTTAAGCTACGGGTGTCATTAATACCTCATTTTAAAGTTACTTATGTGTGGTTTTACTAGTGCCCACAAATTATTAACTTGTCCACTGTGAAATACATTGTTTTCATAACCCATGGTTCAAAAACCAGTTTTTTTATTAATTTTTAAAAAATATATGTTAATTATAAATTACTTCCTTATGCCGTGTCCAAAGTTTTGTTTATATGCAAAATTAATTCAATTCAAATTACAAGAAATTTAAAAGGATTACACAAATATGTGTTTACATTTTGTAGAAAATAAAAACAAAAAACTGAAATAATTTCAAATAACTGAATATAACTTTTATTTTTACTGGTTCGTAGTTTAAATTTGAACATTTATTTTCAACTTCATATTCTATTGTTCCTATGAATTTGTTAGTTATTAAAACGATATTTAAAAATAAATAACAAGAAACATTTGATTTGAATGAAAAGTAATAAGACCGGATTTTAAGTGATTTATTATTTATGTTAAATTAAATTTTCAGTTAATTTAAACTACAAACTATTTTGAGTGTAGTATTTTAACATTTCTATGTTAAAAATACATGACATATTAGGAATTTTATTATATGTAGTAGTTATTGCTCATACACCAGACACGGCTATAGTTTTCACACACAAATATTGAAATATATATGAAGGACTGTATTCAACGAATATTTTCTCCAAAACTAATCCGAGTTACACGGTGAAACTGTATGTATCGATAAAAAAAGAACATCTAACCTTTTTTGTAAATACAAATAAAATTTTAAAAAATTTTAAAAAATTTTGGCCGATATTTATGGTGTTTTTTAAAATGTTCATTTTTTTAATTTTGCCATAACCCCGAAGATTCTTCTTAAACTAAAAAATGAATAACTACAGATTTGGAAATCATATTTAAAAAAAACTTACCTCGTTTTCAGAGTAGAAATTAATTACGTTTTCCACAAAGTTTTTGACTAGCGGTCGATTATTTCGTTCCACCAGGCAAAATTTTTGCACTTTGAAGATGTACCCTATGGGGAATGAGGAGTCAATTGACCTAAAAGTGACTGGTTAAAGAAGGACTTATCACAGGACTGGTATACTTTAATACTGAAGTGGGTTAAGCAGTGTCAATTGTCCTAAAATTACCAATCCTGTGACTGGTAGAGGGAGCACATACCACTTAACCAGAATGTTTATTAACAAGAAAAAGCCAGTTGGACAAAAATTTTACCCATTGGCAGCTGTTTAGTTTTCGTTTATTTTTATGCACATCTTTATGCCCATCTTTGGTTAGCCCTGTGGCATGCCACTATGTGGTTTAAAGCAGGACAAATGACCCCCTCCTATAACAAGCCCATGTTAAAGTTGCCAGTTGTTTACATAGGGTAGGGTTTAGCAGAGGACCGGTATCTGGAATGAAGGGACCGAACCTGTGGCACACGCAGGACCGGTCCCATTCCCCATAGGGTAACAATATTAGAAAGGAACACGGTACCCTTTCACGAAGCTACCTTTTTTTGGAACAGAGCATAATATCCCTCATTAAGGGCATAAATGTTACATTTTTTGTCAGAAAAGAAAATATATATAGATAAATTAAGTTTTCTATTATCCTAAAAATTCAGAACAAGTTTAAAATTAAAAAAAAAAAAAACTATATTGTTTTCAAATTCACAAAGGAAAAACTATTGACAATTTACAGCATTTTCCCAATTCAGTTACATTTTTATAATAAAATAATGCATTCAAAATTACCGCAACGTTTTTCAATATTTAACTACTCCTACTTTTTGGCAAAATTGGAAAAGTTGTTCGATTTTTTATACGTCTCATGTATGCACTCAGGGAACTTCTACTGTAAATATTTGCAGTTGTATGAGTTGTAATGCAGTATTTTTATTTTTAAGTGAAAAAACAGACATTTGTAGAAGAAATTTCATTTTTGAATACATATGTAGTTCATTTAAAAATCAAACCACATTAAATTACTGTATTATAATTTTATGTTCATTTTATAGAGTAGTTTTTATGTTATTTAAAAAAATAAAACAATTAAAAGTTTGTTTATTTTTTACTACATATGGAAGAGTGCTAAATTTGAGGATAAACATTGGGCAGAATCAATAATGTAGTAAAAAGATAAAGGATCCGCCATCTAACGTTTTTTTTTCAACTAGTGCTTATTTCGTTAATGGTAACACTTAGCTCATGTCTGATTTGACAGATAATTAGTTTTATCCTTCCGCTGAACGAATATGGTTGTGTATACGCTTGAACAGCGCTGGGAAATATTGCAACGTGCCACACAGCCGAAGCTACACTCGATGTTTTGCGCCCCGTTTTTGAAGATCGCATTATCAGCCGCAGATCTGATGTCATTTGGCCACCTCGGAGCTGCGATTTGACACCGTTAGACTATTATTTGTTGGGTGCCGTCAAAGATAAGTTTTACGCCAACAAGCCAGAGACAATTGACGATTTAAAGGACAATATTCGTGAAGCCATTGGTGAAATACAGCTGCACACAATCGATAATGTGCTTAAAAATTGGACCGATCGTATAGGCTACTGCATGGCCAGCCGAGGCAGCCATTTGAATGAAATTATTTTCCATTATTAACCGGAAGGATTGTACTTTCAAATACAAAAAGAAATTTGAGAAAATATTCAGTAGTTTTTTTTTATAGCATTTTCAAAAAAAAAAAGTTATTTGGCGGACCCTTTATAAGCAAATAACAGCGAGAAACAGACGCGACAAATATAGAAGTTATTTGTCGCTTCCGTTTATGCTAAAATTTAGTACTATTCCTTGCTTTAATACACTAAGGACATATACCGCATCTTTATATTCCTTTATTGTTTTTGGCTCAACTAAAAGTGTGCGAATGTCGCGTCCGTCGCCCAGGAATTGCCCATATGTGGTTCATTTCTAGTACATTTTTCGAACAGTAAAAAACAAATCACAATTTTAGTTCAATTTACAGAAATGTAAGTCGTCCTTTTTTCAAGACAGATTTCATTTGTTTTTAACTACATTTGCAGTGGTATTAACCTACATTATATTCTAAGTGTGACAATAAATGCCGTTAGTTTGACATTGCTACAATATATATTTTTTTTTTAGCTGGAGAGTTGGGCATTTCCATAGTGACAAGACGTTACAGTCGTACGTTTCAATGAGGTGAAAAACAATGAGAAATATAATATTTTTATTTACTTTTATATATTAATATATATGTATATCGAACTACTTGTACCTAAGATATAAGCAATTAAAGACGGTGACGTGAGGCGACAAAAATATTGTTGTTGTTTTTTCGTCTTTTACAAAAACTCAAATCACTGCGAAAACTTAAAAATCTCTGGGAAAACTTGGAATATTTGAGTTGTTTTGTACAGTTTGGTGAATTAATAAATCTTTTTTCCGATTTTCTTTTAACATCCACAGTGTGAAACGTGACGTTACGTGGCGTGATGTGAAATAAATTTCCTATGCTTACAATAATTTAAAAAAAAATAATTTATAATTTATAAAATTAAAAAATATTATAAATTTTATGTGGTGAATTTATTTTTCTGAATAACAATGGATATCATGTAAATTAAATTAATTCAATTACACACGCCAACAAGTTTTCCAATGGCATAAAACAGATAGGACTTTCAGATGAAATAAAATGGTTTGTGAATAAAGATCAATTACCGATGTCAAAACGTCCTAATATAGCAAAAAATCTAGTTTTTCAAAACTTTAGGTTAAGATATCTTAAAAATCTGATATGATAAAAAAATTTTGAGGTCGGATTTAGCGCATATGAAACCTTTAGAAAAGTATACTCTAGTCCCAGCGTCTTGACGATTTTAGATTTTGATAGGCTGTGTTTTGAGTAGGGGAAAGGCTTGGAGGTTGCCACCCCTTAGCTTTTTTGGTCATAACTCGTCATTAAACCAACGTATTTTTGTTATATTTATAGGAGAAAATATCAATTCACAATCTTGAGCTAGAAATAATTTGAATTTGCAAAAAAATTAAAATTTTTATTGAAAATTTTCAGAAGTATCTAAAATCGAACCCTTAAAAAAGGGGAAAAAATTGCTGCAAATATGGTAAAATTCAAGTTAAACACCTGATTTGAAAAATTTAAGAAGATTTCTTAAATTTTATTTGCAGTCGGTGCCTGTGCACTTAAAAAAATTATTTAAAATTAGCATAAACATTGTGTTTCCGCAAGTCATTATGGGAATCACAATTCGTTCAATTTTGGAGCAAACTAATTAGCCAATTATTGCAATTCAATGATGCTCAAGCCGTAATTGTGTTTGGTGCATTTCTCTTGTTCTATATAAAAGCATAGAGAAAAAATTAGGCAAAAAATATGTGCTTCGCTTTAATTGCGTCGAGCAATGACTCAAAATCCTTAATACCGCAGTCGGTTGTTCTTGGGTCGCCCTGTCACAATAAAAATGTATAGATAATGTAAAAAAAATAATCAAAAACTCTTTTTGGCGCCAAGATAATTAATATGACAAAGTAAATATCAAACAATCAGAAATTAATTTAATGAAAATCAATTTATTTGGAAGGTTTCAAGGTAAATCCTAAATTTATTCCTTATATAAAGGTTTTATCATTCTTTTGATAACATTTTAAACATTTTTTTTGCAATATTTTTTTTTTTTTTGTTAATCTAGTGAAAAAAATCGGTAAACTTTTTCCACTGTATATAAATGTAGTATTTTTTCTGCGGCTTTTGAGTCTAATCTAGCAATATTTGTTTAAAAATAGTTTATATCAGTATAAACCAGTGAAAAAATGGGTTGGCAAGCTTTAAGCATTATAAGGTGGCAACCTGCATTTTGATGGAGTTTTGGAGTTAATAAAGAACAATTGCAAATTAATAATATGTTTGAAATTCTGTTTGGATTATATAAATTGAATGAAAAATAAACACAGCAAAAATATTAACCTTGAAATTTCGCTAAAAACATTAAAATTATCAGTAGACGTTTTACTTTTAAATTTTAAAAAATTAAAACCAAAAGTTGAGTTTGAATTTTAACGTCTTTTTCAGACAATTGCAATTAACTATAATTAATATGCAATTTTATTTTATTTTAATTGTGAACGGTGTTGTAGAGAAAAATGAGTGTATTTTCTAAAAATCATAACTACATTGTAAATTTTCAATTTTTCTGAATCAGACTGCGCAGTTTCTGGTATTGAACCTTTGTCAGTGACCCTATTTTTTGAATAATGTAATATTTGTTATGTTTTTATTTGTTCGATTGCGTCTATATGAAATTTTCTGTGCACCCACTGACCGTGGTATAGATAAACTGATTTCTAATGCCACATGCACTTGCACTACACGTTAGACAGAGCGCTTTAGCCCACTGATCTATCGTCAGGTCGAGTTTTGTTGTGATTAAAACTAGTTTTATTCAATACACGGTGTTTTTGTTCTTGCATACATCAGAAGTACAACTCCAACAACACAACAGTTCTATTTTTAGAAACTTACCTCACTCTAATGTCCACTGTTTTCCCATATGTTGTAAGTGATGCCACATCTATGATATATTCTTTGTATATTCGATAAATGGCGCTTACGCTTTAAATTAGCGGACGGAAAACTTTTTTAATTAGTAAAGAAACTTTGCACGGTTTTTTGTTTAACAAAAAACAAATGATCTTGAACTTGAGTAATCTTGCTCGCATCATAATTTATGATAAAAGATCGAAAAATAAACTTTTGGTTTTAACTTTTTAAAACTGACAACCTGCAAGCCTTTAGCCTACAATATATATTATTTGTTTGTGACTTAAGTGCATCTAAACACCAGCTACCAGCAATGCAGAAGTAATGAGAATAAAAATTGTTTTGCGGTGAAGACCGCGACATTAGAATGTCAATGAAAGTAAATCAATCAAGTATATTTGCATCACCGCTCTTAAAGAATTAAATATTTAAGAGAAAATATTACTGAAAATAAAAACAATCATCACAAACTTGATCGCAATTTTGCAGTCCGTTTTATCATCATAGCAACTAATATATAATTTTGACATTTTAATTTAATAAAATTTAAATATTTTTCTTTTATAATACTAGTAGAGTGTCCTGCTTTTTTACTCAAATGCATGTAGCGTCTACAATTTTTAATTGATTTTATTAAAGAGCATCTTCTTCGTAAAAGATCAGACTTGAACTGCAAATGGAGAAATAAAATTAAAAAATAATTTAGCTTAGTAAAACTTACAATAGAATTAACGATTTTTTTTATATTTAGTAAAAATTTAAGCAACATTGTCGATATATCAATTAATAACTTCTAGGGCCATTATCAGATTGAAAAATTTTGAAGTAAAAGATTTAAATCCATGGTTTTGGTCTGGAAATATTTTTATTTAAGTAAAACCTCTTTGGAAAATGGACTTAATTTTCGGATTCAGTGAGCGATTTTACATGAAAAACAAACTGATATATACCCTCCTGCACAATGGGATGAAGGACATAACAATAAATGCCAAATTTCGTGGATGAAAGTTACTGTAAACTAGAGAAATTAACAACAATTTTTATATAATTGATAATAAAGAAATTAATTTGAACATGCAACTCAAAACTGACTTTTGTTCATGTATATTTAAACAATATGGTAACCCTAACCTAAACTGATGGATGTTATATAAAATATTTAATTTCATTTAAAACTCATAAAATGATGTTGTTTAATAGCGATTTAACCAATTAATAAATTAAATTTTTATTTTATTTTTTTTATGACAGAAAGTTTACTATTATCATTAACAAAAAAAAAAGATCATATTGCAACCAAATTTTTAAGTGTTTTGTAAATTTGTTTTCAACTCAGTATTTAAAGAAAAACACAAATCAGTTATTTATTTACCTTTATTCAATTCGTTTTTTTCATTTATTTTTTAAATGTTCATGCCAATGTGTGAAAATGCATTTACATTTTTAATCATTATAATATTATTGTAAATATGACTACGTTCACCAACCACACTGAAACTGAACTCGCAACTCAGCTCTTCTTATTTGCATACAAAAGTTAAATATTTATTAACATTCTACTTACTAACACTGAAAAAATTTTGTTGGACGAAAAATAAAAAAAAAATTTAAGTAATTTAATGATACTTTACTTCATAGAATTAACGAAAATATTCTAAAAGTTAATGAAAAGCTTCAGAAAAAGAAACCAAGTTTTTATTGAAACTTCCTAGTTGAGTGTATGAAACTTTTACCTGATAAAATGTAATGGACGTATTCCAGCGAAGTTTTATTGATTTAATTCAAAAATTGATTAATGTCATGTAGATAGTTTTCTCAGTGTATGCATTTATAAATTTTTCACGAAATTATTTTTTTATTTTTTTGTGTTATTTAAATGATTTTGTTAATTCCCGTAATATGACGTTATGAGCCATAAATCCAACCATCCATTTGAAAACTTACAAATTATATGTGTCAATATTTTCTCATTGCAAATGTTAATGAACCGTAACCGTAACGTAATCCAGATATACAAGCATCATTACGAAAATTTAAATGTAAGTCACAGTCAAATGAGTTCATCGTTTTGTTAAATTTATTTTTTATTTGAATTGAAGTATTAAAATGTGTGAAAATGACACAAAATTTGTACAATTCATATTGAGTTTATATTAAGGGCATTCAACATAATGTGTAATTTTTAGATTTTTCGCTAGAAACGTTCCATAGAGTGTTTCCAAGAGTGTACAAGTTGACTGCGAAAAAGTTACTTAAACTGTTGGCTTTTATAAAGATGATACAGAAAAAGAAAAATCTTTGTAAAATGTTTTGCTAAAACTAAATGATGTTGCAGGAAAAACTGCTGACATTAGCAGATTCGTTTGCCAAATATTAATTAGATAAGAAAAGCTATTTTAAATAAATCTGTTAAATACAAAAATAAATAGTTTTATTTGTGCTAAATATTATTTAGTTTAAAATTGCATAAATTATCTGCTAAAATCAACAAAAAAAAATTGGTTAAATATTAACAGTAAAAAAAAAATCCCAAAAAAATTAAAACTTTTAAAGTTTGTTTTTCGCATTTTTTTTATGCGAATAAATTTTAGCACTTCTGAAGTGTACCATTTTTGTAGCAAATATTTCTATTGGTTTTAGCAAAATTTTCTGTTACTTGAAGTCACAGTTGTATTTTCGAATTTGATATTGGCAAACAAATAATCCACAAATAGAAGATAATATGTTTTCAATATTGTTAAGGAAAACCAGTAGTTTGAATGAAGTGACTGTGTTTAAGTTAATTTTATATATTATCTTTTTACAATATAGTTTAATTATTCTGATGATGAATTTTCAGTACTTACAATTAAAATTATTGATAATGATTAAATTTTGTTTTTTACAATGGAATTGCAATCAATTTGTTCTCTGTGTGTGTGGAGGATTTACGGCAGTCTTGTGTGCAGTCTTCGACAACTCTGGCGATAGTTGCAACTCTTCGGTTCGCCCCTCGATTACAGGATGTCTTTGAAGTAGAAAAGTAGAATAGTAGCAATGTCTACGATTTCGAGACGAATGCGCAATATCTCGAAGGTTAGCAGCACTACAATAGATATCGAGACGAACGCACTTGTGCTAACAAGTAGCAACGATTACTTGCTAGGTCGGCGTGCAATAAAATAAATAGCCAGATGAATGCGGGAGTAGGTTTCTATAAATCGACTTTCGACTTTCTGAAAGTCGACTTTCTAGTCATAAAAAAGTCGAAAACTGGACTGTTTTTGTGAACTTCTTAAGACTTTCTTATTTTTTTACACTCAAAAAAATAAGTTAGTACAAAAGTTAGTAAAACGTCTTGTAAATCAGGTATACTATTTTTTAGCAAATTTTTTTTGCTAAAATCGCGTTTTCAGCTAAAATTTTTGTTATATTTATTCAGCACTTAACTGTTTTATACTAATATACTAATGTTTTACTAATTAATTTTGCTAAAAAAAATTGTGCTGATAAGCACATTAAAAGTGTGGACGACAACCAGATTGAAAGATATACGCAGAATGAAGCAGATGTCGCGGCATGTCAAGATGTAGTACAGGAAAATGATACTAAAAAGTACAACTCTAATAAGACATATAAAAAAATCTACCATGAAAGACTTTTGTATCTGTTTTTCTTACATAAAACGAAATTGAGAATTAAAACAACTTAAATTTTGCGTTGTCACCGGCTTGTGAAAATAATTGTCTTTTAATTAAATAAAAGACAAAATAAAATATTTAAATTTAATATGTATTTCTAAACTAAATGCTTATAGATTTATAATCTAGTGTGGTCAAATTGCAAATAAACAAACATATACAGACATGTAGACAGAGTAAAGCGAAAGACAAAGACACACATCTTAGGTAGATTTTTATGGTTCCTTTTTCTTATTGCAAAAAAAAGGGTTGTTTTTTTCGTTTCGTTTATTTTTGTTTATTTTTTCGTTTCGTTTCTATAATTATCTTCGGCAGTTGCGTCCTTTAAAAGAAAGCATCATTTAGACAACCATTCATGTAAGTAGTTGAAAGAAAATTTTATTTATTTCTATATATTTTCAGATATTAAATTAATTCATGTCGTCAATGTGGGAAAATGAAAATTTTTATATTTCGTAATTATTGTAAATTATTTTTAAAAGAATCACAAAAATATGTTTTATGATTTTCAGCAAATATATTAACTAAATTACAATTTTTTACAATTTTTTGCGTTTTTTTCAGTCTACTAAAATTCAGAAAAAAATTTATTAATTTTTAGCAAGGCTTTTTTATTTCTAATCTACTAAGTGTTAGCAAAACTTTTGCTGAATCTACTAATTTTGTTGCTAAAAATCAGCTCGCTGATTTTCAGCAAAAGATTTTGCTAACATTAGCAATTTTTTTGCTAGCACCCTCCTGACTAAAATTTTGCTGACTCAGCAAAAATTTTTGCTGACTTTACAAACTTTTTTTTTAAGTGTACATATAGCTTAAAAGTAAATTTTGTTTTAGTGGAACTAAACATGCACCTCTAAAAAACTGGTTCGATTTGGACAAAATATATGCCCAATAGGGTTATAACTTCTAGTTTTGTTTTGCAATTAAAAAATTTTTGTGTGGAACAATTATTTTGTTAAACTGAACTTAAAAGCATTATTTCGCCAACACTGTAAATATGATAGATTCTAAAAGACACAAAAGCGTTTATTCGAGAAAAAAAGATGACAGCGTTTTTTTGTGATATGGACATTTAAATACGCAGAACAGCGAGCACATTGTGTCAAAAGTGTAATATTTGGCAAAAATGTCACATTTTTTTTGCACTTTGCCGTCAAATTACCTTTTTGTGTTCTTTTCTAAAATAAGGTAAACAATCTGAGAGGGTGCCGTGTTTCTTTCTGAAAATGTTGCCTTATAAAAGGCAAAAAATGCAACATTTTCTGCCCTGAAAAAATTTACAGGGTTGGATGTTAGCCTGTTTTTTTGATTTATCAATCTCATGTGTATATACTGGAAAATTTTTGGCGAGAAAACTCTCACCTTGGTAGCAGAGTGGTAGTGTGATGGCTTTTGACACAGAAGATCCCAAGTTCGAACCCTTATTGGTATCACATTTTTTTATATTTTTTTTTTTTTTTTTGTTAAATTTAATTTACGATTTTTTTTAATTTGTTTTTGCTTTTTTTTAATTTTTTCTTTTTGTAAGTGCATATTTAATAATTTTTTTAATCTGAAAAAAAAATTAAATTGAAAAAAATGTATGGAGCTAAATCCAAAGTTTTTTAATAATTAAAAAACCAAAAATTAATTATTAAAAAAAATATTAAATTTTTTTTAAAGTTTGCTGGGATTTGAACCCGAACCTTAACAACACTAAAAAACAGATTTGTTTAAATAAATGTAATATGTGATGAAATTGTGTTCTAATCTGATTGTAAAAATGCTTCATTTTAATGGGGATAGGGCAAAATTTGAAAAATGTTGCACATTAAGAAGGCTACACTTTTTTCCAGAAAAGAAAACACCATAAGTGTACTTATTTTGTTCCAATAAGCAGTTTTAATATTAAAAAATTGAAAATAATGCATTTTAAGAAAATGCACTCCAAAATGACCCGAAAAAGCGATATGAAATGTTTTTATACTTTAGGCAATCTGCTTCATGAGTTAAATAAATAATTAGTGGACATATTCAAAAATGTTTTTAGTTTCATTTTAAAGTTTTCTTAAGGTGCATTCTTTTAAAATGTGTTAGAAATTATTACATATTGGAAATAAAAATTAATGAAACGTTACTTGCAAAAAAAAAACGATTTTCTGGATACATTTGAAATCGTTAAGATTCAAACATATTCACTGCTTAACAGTTTAAAATAATTAAAAAAGATTTAATTTAGCTTTCTGGAAAAGTCATGACAATTACAAAATATTAAACATTTTCCTGTAATAATAAAAAACTTATTGGAAAAAGCCAACAAAAAGTCATGTCCCTAATAAGGGAAAGTCATCATTGTTAGAGCTGAGTGCCGACAAATAGTCATTAAAGTCATTTCAAAAGAGATTTCGATATATTTTACTTAAAATACAATCAAAAAATCACCTGAGTCCATGCAAAATTAAAAAATAAATATTTCTTTATGTTGACCTAAGCTTTTAAAACAGAGTATACCACTGGATTCTATGCCCCAAAATTATGTTTACGTCAATTCAATTTCATGTACTTATTACAGTGTAATTGTCATCTAACTTAAAAGTCGGAAAAGAAAGATGGTTATTTTGAAACTGGAATTCAAAGTTAATTAGCCTTAAAAGCTGGACTTTGCTGTATGGATTCTAAAGTGTAATCATATTATTCGAAATCTTACAGACATAATCAAAAAGGCGTTCCATATAACATCCCTATCCACACAGACAAAATAATCTCCAGCATAATAGTCAAGTAGATATTGTTATAAAACCCAGCTGGCTATTAAAAATTTCAAAAAAAAAAAATATAAAATAATTGATAGCGTTAAACAATTTGTTCGCTATATTATATATTAACAACAAAATAGTGGATTTTTAAACACTCTTGGATTAATTACCACTTTTTGGTTATAAATGTTTATGATTCCACCTGCCAAACATGACGAAGCCAATATAAGACAAACTCAAAAAAAAAAAATGGAAATAAACTCATGTTTGTAAGACCAAAAATGAAACACCACATTGAGAAGTAAAAGAAAACCATTGTAAAAACGCCATAAAAAAAACACGAACAGAAATTAAAAAGATACAATACCAAAAGGCATATGTTTCATCTTTTTATTTTGTCCAACATTTTGATGAAGATGATCATCATATAAGGTATAGAAAGACCACCATGATTGAAGATGATAATGTATAAAAATAAAAATGAAGATTAATATAAAAAACTAAGTTTGAAATAAAATTTAAAGAAGGGTTTTCTATAAATACAAAAAGAAAAAAGTATCGAACGAGAGCTGCAATATGTTTGGAGTTTTAACAACAGGGTATAGGAAACAGAGATGATACGAATGATACAAAAGTACTATAAACAAAGGTATTATACTTTTGAAGTTTTAAAAAGAATTTTGGCTGAATTTCAGTTTATGGGGGACACCCCTAGAGAAAAAATCTGAATATGCCATCCCCTTCAGAATGTTCCCAGGAGTACGAAAATCATAATGAATAAGGGGGCTCACGCCCCCTATGGGCGTGGCAGTCGAAAAACGACCCGGCCCACCTACGTAGACAATATGGGTATCAAATGAAAGCTAATGTCTTCACGATTCCAAAAATAGCCATAGTTGCCAGATCGGGCGGTTTTTGCAGCCGATACGGCCATTTTTGTTAAATAGGGGCGGGGGTGAAAAACGACCCATGCCACCTACTAAGGCAATATTGGTATCAAATGAAAGGAAATGTCTTCACGATTCCAAAAATACCCGTAGTTGCCAGATCGTCCAGAATTTGAGGAAGATATGTTAATTTTTATAAAATGGGGGAAGGACTTTTTTTTGTTTATTTCTTTTTAGCTCGGCCAGAGGCCGAGCACTCGAGATCCCCGCCGTCTAGAATTAAGACATACTGGAGTTAAAAACCCCTAAGCCCGGCCGTAGGCCGGTCACGCAGAAAAACTTTACTAAGCGAAGCCATGAGTTCTCATGCTTCTCCAAGGGGATTGATTTACTATGACCTCCACGCGGTAATCCCTGGGTAACGCTAACAATAGTAATCTTTTCGCACAAAATGCTCATTTTTGTTTGATTTTAACAAAATATAAGCAAAAAAAAAGGAAAAAAAAAATTTCCCCCACCCCAAATTTTGCCAAAATGGCCATATCGGCTACAAAAATCGCCCGATCTGGCAACTACGGCTATTTTTGGAATCGTGAAGACATTAGCTTTCATTTGATACCCATATTGTCTACGTAGGTGGGCCGGGTCGTTTTTCGACTGCCACGCCCATAAGGGGCGTGATCCCCCTTATTCATTATGATTTTCGCACTCCTGGGGTCATTTAAGGGGGCGTGGCATTTTTTTTTTTTTCCAGGGGTGTCCCCCATAAACTGAAATTTTGCCAGAATTTTTAAGAGACTTTTACTTATTTAAATACATTACTTCGTTTCCTCCTAATATTTGTTAAGAGTATACTGAAAGACTCCTTTCTTAAGCAGTTCAGATCATCAGATATATCTGACGACATATCTTAATTCCTAAAAGTTCGTAGAATAGATGCTGAACTGTCTCCTTCTTTTTCTCGCAACACTAATACACTCATAATAATAAATGTATAAAAATACGAAAAACATGTCAAGATAACAAAAACTTTCGTAAAATAAACGAAATTTTGTATATTTTATGAAAGTTTACATGGATTATTATGAGTCTAGTAATGTCTTCGTTAATTAACTCTTGTGTGCAGGCATATGATTAATTACCAAATTTATGTTCTTGCCAAATTTTCCAAATCTTGATCTTCCTTGCCAAATCTCCAAATCTTGGTTTTCCACTACTAAAGGGTCCTTTTCGATTTCTTTAAAATTTAAATATTTTCTTTTGATTAGACAAATATCTAGCTAATGTCTGATTAAAGCAAGATTGTAGTCAGACGGTGCCCGGAAGTTCCTGTACGAACATAACACCCCCCATTTTGAGTTTTTTTTATTTATATCAGAGGCTTGTTCGCCTTAACCCCCATAAATAATGATTTTTTTTTGTCATAATCTCTGTATCCAGTTTTGGTGGTTATATCCGTCATCCAAGGAGCTTTCATGATATGCTGACTTTCCACTCTTTTTTAATTTAAAATATTGCAACTTTAACTGTTGACTTTTCAAAGTAGATTTATGGTCCTAAAATAAAGGAAGGGGCCCAGTCCAGCTTTGAGTTCTTCTTCTTATCCTTGTCTTATTTTTGAACCACAGACATAACAGCAAATATTCCTTAAAATAAATTCCCTGTCATGCCTCCGACCTTATAATCGGATTTTTGAAAACAACAATTATGGTTCGTCATGCGTCACACAGTGTAGGATTTCACCATTTTAGAAAGACAAAATGATATATCTTAGAAAATAATAAAGCTGACAGATAAAACTTGGTAGAAGATTTTATTGGACCAATATTCATCTTTGGCTAAAAAAATGGGTGTAATTGGACAACTGCCACGCCTACATCCCATATAATTGGAACAATTTACTTGTGATAAAATTTTTGTTTAGCAGAAACTTTGTATAATTAAATATAAACTAACAATCTTTAATATGCTTAGAAAATAGGCGTGTTTACACCCACAAAAATATTTCTTTTAAAAACTTAAATATGCATTTCAATGTTTAAAAGCAACGTTGATTTGCATGAAACTTGGTATATGTATTCTCCTGATTAGTACGACAAAAAAGTATTCTTTTTTTGAAAATTTGTTATTCGCGTTTAATAGCTGATTAAATTCTGCATTTTTTAAAAATATATGTGAAATACGCTATTCAAATTATTGAATGCGTAGTCTGATTTTAAAAATGTATATCTCATTTTAAAGTTTTATTTTTATGTGAGATGTTTAAAGCTTTGATATATACGTTTTAAAAAAAGGATACAAAAACTTAAAAATGTCCTTGATTCTCAAATATCTTAAAATGAACCATTTTTTTTTTTAATTTTTGGTTGCAGATTGATCAATATGTCCTATAAACCATATACAAATTTAAGATTGGGGTCGCAATGGATTAATTAGGAAAATGTGTTTTCAATATTACAACATAAAACTGAACGAATTTCCAAAACTTAAGAAAAAGGTAATCAATTAAGAAAAAAAATAATCAAAAAATCGGAAACTCTTAAAAAACTCTATATTATTTTTTTTATTGAACAAAATTGCAGTAATACTAAAAGAATCGTTTTATTAAGGAGCCGATTGTAATTCCAATCTAAATTTGGTGCTTCAACACTCATCATATTGACCCAAAAAAATGCCTTTCGTCCTGCTTACCGCGTGCCGCTTTGAATAAATGTTTTAAAAATATTTTTAAGGAAACTTTTTCATTTTTCATAATCAACAAATGCAGAAGATCCTCTGCCTATTTATCTACAAATATAGTCCAAAAATGGCCAAATCTTTTATTTTCTGGTGTTGTTAGCCATATATCAAAAATTTCGTTGTATGAGGTGTTGTCATTCATTGTCTTTTTTTATAAAATCGGCTAGTTTCGGAAATATGTTAATGAATTCACTTTTAATACGTCGCATTTTCTGTTTAAATGTTTAAGTGTTTCAGACAACTTGAATATTTTTATTGATGAGATGATAAGCAGATTGTTTCGTATTAACACAAAGAAATCAGAAAGAATGATAATTGCCCGAAACAAAGGAGTACACCAAACTAACGTCATTAACTGGGACTTATTATAAACGAATATGGAAAATAAGATAAGGTCTTAAATTCAAGAATATCAGCCACTGCTAACCTTTACCATTCCTTGAATTGGAACTTTATTGCTAAAATTGACCTTATAGCTCAACAACAACGAAAATAGCAGTGATTAACTATAACTCCACATACGTTCCAACCCTTACATATGGAAGTGAGTCGTGGGCACACACAACCAAAAATAAAAGGAGGGTACAACCCTCTTAAATTAAATAGGGAATAGCTGGAAAAACTCGTCGAGATAGAATCAGAAACGATACTCTACGAACATCTCTATCATTAAAATCACTTAACGAGAGGATAGAAGGCAATAAACTAACAAGGAAACTACACAGTGGTAAATCCTCAGATTTGAATAAAACTATAATGTGTTGTAAATGATAACAAATATTAGACACGCATTTTTTTAGGTGCGCAATCTCAAGTTTAGGGGTTAAATAAGTGTGGTCAAAAATTACCCAATTTGACGTTTATTTAATATATTTCGTATAAAATTTATTAATCTTTAGTCAAATTTTGTATCAAATGAAAGGTATTTTCAATGGTATATAATACATGTCCCTGCATGTCCGAACAATTTTGTTATTTACACAACATTCTTTTCGAAGACCACATTTGTATGTGAAGTTGTTGTGAAATTAACACATGATAATGCTTATTTAATTTAATCGATTTTTTTAATTTTCGTAATCGTTCGGCTGTAACACTACTTTTCCCGAAGAGCTTTTATAACATAAATTTTAAATAATTTAAATAAGTGGCAAAATAAAATACAATACAAAATAATCTGAATTTCTCAAATTTATAAGATGTTTTCATACAAAATTGTTATAATGTTTGACCCCTAAACGTGCGATTGCGCACCTAAAAAAATACTTGTAGAATATTTTTTGGTCCTCAGCAACATATCCAAGTTTCATTAAAAATCGGCGAATTCATCTCTGTGTAATTTTCTTGTAAGGTGGTTTGAAAATATCGCTAGAATTCCAGATGAACGTCTAACGAAAACAGTGATGGAAGCCCAAGGTAGAGGAAGAGTAATATGGCAAGATACGATCAACACAAGCTTAATAGAACTTAATATCGACAAACGGCACAAAATAGAGAAGAATGAAGAAGACTTAACAAAACACTACTACACTGAAAGTTAGAAGAGATCTTGAATAACTAAGGAAGAAAGTATGGACGTACTTCCAACGTATTCGAATCCAATTCAACATTCCTTTAGCGGAGTTGGATTCCGTTTATGACGTACAGTAAGCATACCACTTAATTCTTCGGCATAAAAATTAAATTGTTATGTACCTAATGAAAAGTCCCATTTATCATCACTGACAAAAAAGTACCCACAATTGAATATTAAACCAGAAATAAAAATAACGCCATTGAGCGTTAAAACTCATACAACAAGAAGGCGGAGCTAAAAAAACAGAAGCGTGTTGGAAGTCAACAGCCACAAGCGTCAAGATCAGCACTTCAATATGAGTGTGATTTTCAAAATGGAGATACCCATGCAGCGACAAAAAGTCAGGAGAAAATATTTTTCCAAATTTTCCCAACTCAAAGAGAATGATAAACAAGAGGCAGATGATAACTCCCAAGAGAGTATTAAAAATGAGAAAACTCTTTTTATAACAAACCAACCAATCACAAAACATAATGAAATCTTAAAAACTTAACCATGGTTGATAACACTACATAGATTTGGAGAACAAAAAAAAACAGCTGGTTTTTTAAGCAGATCTTATAAGAGTTGTAGGACAGCAGGTAAAACCTACGAACATTTGGTGAACAACAGAAAAACGACAACAAAAAACTTAAAAATCAACCAACCTAAATATCGATCGATCGTTTTGTTTATTTTGTGTTACTACTGGATTCCCTACAATAACAATGATAATGACGAAGATCATAACGATGATGATCATTCATAAAAACGAATAAATTTTTGTCACAAACATAACAAAAAACAAAATTCAGTTGAATTACAAACTTTGCTAAGCCAGCACCATAGTAAACGTTTTCAGATTATAATTAAAGCCGTCGGTAAAAAAAACTACGCTTTTATCAACTTTATCGTACCAATTATCACTGATCTAATTTAATTAACACCCACACATTTATGTAAAAAAAATTATCAAATCATCAAAATAATATGCAAATTTTCTAGTTTTCTATTAAAAAAAATAACATAAATTATTTACACAAAAATTTGTGTAAAATTGTATAAATAATAGTAATAAATGTTTATGGCAAATATAATCACACAGAGTGATAAATTTAACACGTCCGTCGCCAACGTGTTAAATGGATTTAAATCACGATACCTGTCGTCGTCGTTCGCTAATTTGTAGTTTCTCGTAGTACTTCGTAATTGACAGTGTTGTTATAAACGTGTTTTTGTTATTATTATTATTATTTGTTTATAAGTGTTTTAACAATTTATTAAAAATTGAAAACTATTGATAGTGACTGATCGGGCAGTCAAACAACATTAAAATGATTACCATGAATGAATTGGTGGATTTGCGTATGCAACAGCATATTGCTCATGAAATATATCGACAACAGATTATGCAAAGAATACCAGGTGAGTAGTGTGATTATAGAGAATAAATGCAGAATTTCAAATTATAGTCGAAAAAAATTTGAATTCCCAAGTTTTGAGATAGTTACATATATATATTACCTAATAACAGGCGCGAATCCAGGAAAAGGTTTTGTGAAGGGAAGTTAGAGTGTTTTCACAAACTTATCTATTATTTCTTATATTTTTGTATTGAAAAAAATTTATTTTGGGGCGGAAATGTTCAAGTTTCACTCCCCCTGGATCCGCGTCTGCTTTATACAGTTATTTATTATGATATATTGCAAACTGTATATTCATATAAAATCACATAAAATTATATCTCAAATATATATATATATATTTCTTTATATTGAACTTCATATAGTGCAATATGTAAAAATATATAATTACGTATCGATCTATACACTCTAAAACATGTTTTTAAATTCGCTACTATAATGTATAAAACTTTTTGTGTAATTTCGCGCAAAACGCCCAAAGTTAGACACAAAATGCATAAAATTCTTGAATACAGATTAAAACAGCAAAAATAAAAAAAACAAGATTTATGCAAAATTTTTGTTTACAATTACACACTTTGTTAGTGAAACTACTCCATAAACAAGTATTAGGCATAACGTATGTAAATTTACAACAATATGCAGCAATGAAATATCTGACAATTGATTATTTTGAAGAAAAAAATCAAATATTAAATTAAATAAATACATACATAAATTACAATATTAAATTGGAAAAAGATAATATATAAAAACTAACCGAAAAACGTATATAACTTTCCATTTGTAACGAGCTTTCAACCTCCTCATATTTACAAACATAAAGCAAATCAAACATATTAGCTAGGTTGATACTAGTATTTCGATCTGGCTAAAAAGCTCAACAGAACTCGGAGTTTTAGAAAAGCTAGAGCCTCCATAATAGGCAGAGGTTTCACAAAAACTCTATTAATCATCAATTTTGTTCTATTCTTGTATTCTTAGTACCAATTCATGAATTGGATTATTATTAGTATAACAGTCAATTCATAACCAACAACATGTTCCAGAAAAATGTATATATTTTTGGGTATGTAATGTAATCAAATAAAAATAGTCATCAAGCTAAATGTACATGCATTATTTCTGCTTTCTACAGGCTGGCATCAGAATTAGCGAATATTCTGCAAAAAGCAACAGCAACTTCCTGAAGTAGTCACAAAAACAATAACCATACCCAGCAAAAAATAGTGCTGACCCAGAAGCAGTTCCGGAGGGCATTATCCCAAAGCAAATCCAGAAGGCATGATTTTTGTTCGCAATATCCCACTTGGTATGTCTCTTTTCAGAAGGTGAAAAGCGCTTCTTTTATGTGCTCTTAGAAGCAATAAATTCATGCGTTCATAGGCACTATGAAGCGCTTTTTTGTGTGTTGACAATATTAATGTCTAATAGTATGCATTCTTTATTGCTTCATTGTAAGCACTGCTTCAAAGAAGGCATTTTGGGAAGCACAGCAGAATGCCTTCCCTAATTGCTTTATTTTATGCAAGGCGGTGAAGCGCCATTTTGGAAAGCATACAAATGTAGTTACAAAATCCAGGCTATTTTTTGCTAGATAAGTACTGACATTTAAATTTATAAATCGTAGGGAATAGAGAATAAAATTAAAGAATCTGAGCCTTTTTCCAAAGGTAAAGTCCCCAGAAGTCCTTAGAATCTGAGACTTTCTATAGGAAAAAAATTCTTTGATATCTGAAACAGATTTTAAGGACTTTTTTCCTATTAAGAAAAAGCCTCAGATTCTGAGAGCTTTTCTCTATGCAAATACATCAGATTCTAAGAAATATTCCTCAAGAAGAATTCTCATATTCTCAGTACATTTTATTGTTGAAAAACTTCTGAAAATGTTTTGTTATAGAAAAACCTCTAGTTTAATTAATCTTTTTTACATTTTTTTATTTTTAATCTTTTTTACATTTTTGTATTGGGGGGAAATGGAATTTTCCCCCTTGAAACCGCGCCTGTTCTGAGGACATTTCGCTAAGACTCTAACCCAGCAAAAAATAAACTGGACTTGGCAATTCATCGCCTTGCATACTGTAAAGCAATTAGGGAAGGCATTCTGTGGTGCTTCCCAGGATGCCTTCTTTCTAGCAGTGAATAATGCTTACAATGAAGCAATAAAGAACGCATACCATGAAGCATTAATGTTGTCAACATACTAAAAAAAGCGCTTATTATTGCCTAAGAAGGCATTCATTTACTGCTTCTAAGAGCAAATGAAAGGAGCGCTTTTCAACTGCTTAAAAGAGACTTACCAAGTGGGACATCGCGAACTAAAATCATGCCTTCTTTATTTGCCTTGGAAGCGCTTAGTAATTAAACAATGCCTTCCGGAAGCGCTTCTGGGTAAGCACTATTTTTTGCTGGGAAGTGCATTTTAAAATACGAAACCTCCAGATTGTAAGGACTTTTTCTTATACGAAGAACCTCATATACTAAACTACTTTTTTTTTAAAAAAAATTTTGATTTTTTAAATTTTTTTGTACAGATAAAAAATTTGAAATCTAAAAACTTTTCTTAAGAATAAAAACTCAAAAAGTTCTTTAATCTGAGGATTTTTCTCGTTTTTACAATCTTAGAATTTGTAAAAAGGAAGAAGTCCTCAGAATCTAAGTCTTCTTCTTTATGAAAACACCATGGAAACTAATCCTCAAAATCTATAAATTTGCATATAGTAAAAATTCTAGAAAAAAAAATATTAATTTGAGGCATTTAGTATTGAGTATTATATTATCTTTTTTTAAAAATAATATTATTCTTTTATTGTTGGGCTGCATATTAAAGTTTTAGTAAGGTAAAATTACACATAATTTCCGAAATGTTTTTGCACATTTTCAGTGTATATATACGCATTTTGTGTGTAATCAAATTACGCCTAATATGTAATATTTTTTCACACACTTGTACTAAATTTAATTATAGTGTATGTCACATGCAATTGCATACATTTGTATGCAATTGTATCTAATTATATATGAATGTATCACATTATATATAATTTGATACATTTTAATGAGGGAAAAATTAGGGTACAATTGTATCAAACTATATATAAATTGATCAAATTAGATCTAATTGTATCAAATAATGTCTAATGGTGGCAGATTATATATATTATGATGCAATATCATTTGTCGTATATATATATATAGATAATACGAAAAATATATAGATAATACGAGAATTCAAAAAATATTTTTTTACATGGGTTATTTTAAATTACACTACTCGACAAATTTCACTTTTTCGCTTAACCTCTCTTTGAAATTCATATTTTTTAATACACTTATATATTTATGCTGAATATAAATCTGTAAAAAAAAATTTTTTTTTCATTTGCAGTTTTTGCAATATCGCTGTTTTTATATTTGAAACATTGACCAAACTTTTTCGTATATTTTGCTTAATTTTTCGAAATTCAACAGCAACATCATGATTTTACAAATTTACACAAAATTTTCTTGCATTTGCGTATAATCCTGTCGGTGTTTGTTTTCAACTTGCAAGCAAGTTTCAAAATTTGCATGTTTAGTTTTATCCTTGTAAATTTTATGTTTGCAAAACAAAATTTAAGTTTAATCACGATGCTAAACCTTTTTTGTATCAAAATTGCAATTCCATTGACCACATCCTGAAATATTTAGAGGTTATATGCAGAAAATATAGTACCCGAGTAAAAGATATTTGATCAGATCTTGATTGAATCTAACTAGATATGGTGCAAGATCTGGTCATATATGATAGATATGGCATTTCTGATTCACTTTATGACCAGATCTGATCAGATTTAGTACCATATATGTTCATATCTAAAAGGGTTGGATATTAGATAATTTTTATTCCCAGATCAAGTCATATAGGAAATTATCAGGTGCCAGATTTGTTCACATCTAAAAAGACTGCATGAGCTTTTTGTCCAGATCTTATACCAGATCTAAGCCCTTTTCGTCGTTTTCAGAAGCACCAATATAAAAATGCTAATATTGTTTTATTAATCTAATAACGAAAATAAAAATGCGTTTAAAAAAAAATGATAACATTTTGTGTTGGATTTCCGTTTTGGGTTGTTTTTATTTCATACACACAGGGAAATAATTAGTTGGAATTTTTTCTTGCCTGTTTCAAATTAACACTTATCATTAAAATTTTATTAGGGAAACATTATTTATATAGTAAGGGTTAATTGTATTAGATTAGACTAGAGTGGCACTATGCACCACGACCAGAAGTTTGTATTTTGTGCTGCCAACGAATACACCCTATAGGTTCAGGCTCCATACGAAGCCAACTATCCCACCAGGTAAACAATTCCAAACGTCCGATGGCGTCACTTTTCGACCACCAAAATAACGCAGCCTCGGACATTTGCAGAGAACATGCTCTGAGGTCTCGGGTTCCAATTCACAAAACCTGTACGTATCCGTAGAGGATCGTCCCATCTTGTACAATTGATACCTATGGTCACAGTGTCCCGTGAGGTAACCCGTCACGGTCCTTAGTTCGCCCCTCGTCATAGACAAGAGTTTCCGCAACCTCTCCCCAGAGGGAGATATAAACAGCCTCGCCTGTCGCTGCCCAGGCGATCTGGCCCAATTGTGTGTCCTCTTCACTAATAAACATGAAATGATACCATTCGATAGTGTTGTTAACTTTTTTATTGGTTAATTTTAAATAATTTGAATAAAATTAAGTTACCGTAGTAAGACGCTATTGATGCAACTGATTTTAAATCACATTTTATAAACATGAACTGATTTATTTTATTTTGCCCACAGAAACTCAAATCCAAAATATATATAACCAAAATTCTGTTGCACTCAAATTTTTAAAACTTTTTCAGAAAATTATATTACCAACTTTTATCTCGCATGGCTAAGCCGATGATTGTATTTTAAGAAAAATACGTTCAAAAATCCGGTGAATCTTACAACATGTATGTATAATAACCCTGGCATAAAAACTTTGATTGTTGTTTTCCAAGAAAACAGTTTATGTTTGCTGTTTACGTCGAATAGGATGCCAATATTGAATATTGAATATCGAAAAAGAAAAATAAGATTTATCTGCGTTAAATAAAATACATTGAGAGTTGGTTTTAAGATAAGTTATATCATTACAATCTTTTTACAAATGAAATAAATTTTCTGGAGGAAAATTTATGAAAAATCTTGATTACATATTTAGAGTAAAATATTTATTTTTAAAGAAAGATTTTATTCGTTTAATTTTCGAGTGAAGTTAAAGTTTGTGACACCATTAAATTCTTAATGAAAAGATTTTTCGATCTTAGATTTTTGTATGACAACTATCCAATCAATTTAAATCAAATTTTGAAAGATTTACGTTCCGTGTAAATTCTTTACAGAGGAACATTTACGCGATATCTTAAGTTTTGTCTTTAGGAATTAATCAATTAGAATTTTAATAAAAAGTCATACAATTAACCGAAAAAGGTACTCCATACTAAACAATTTGATTAAACTTGGGTACGTTGTAAAAATAAAAATCTTAGATCGACCTGTTTCGGCTTATAAACCACGTCGAGAATTTAATTGACCCAAATTGGGTATACAAATTTTACATTTTTTAAATAAGGATCTTTTTAAAATTTTAGCGAAAGCAACAACTTGCAAATGTGGTATAGTTGGAAAGGATTTTGAAATGCATTTCCTAGTAATTGTTGGTCTTTTAATGATGCTGCAAAAAATTATCTAAGTTTTTAGGTACTCTACATAGAATTGACTTCAAAATTCATGTACACTATACCCTGTTTAATTTAAGCGCGCACGTATTTTTCATTTTTATTTTCGTGCTAATTTGGACATTTACGAATTTTATCCGAACCCATTTTTTATACTTTTTGAGATAACCCTGTTCTAAAACATTGGCATTATAGGCATTGACATGCTTATTTTCCTCCCCTATGTCAACTCCTTAATCACCTAGATGTCAGATATTAGACAGGATATTCTTAGATTTCTTCTTTGTATTTCATATACAATTTTTATCCATATCGAAGATATGAGCTTGAAATACTTTCCTTGTAAGTATTTTTCTGTAGAATGTCAAATATTTTATAAAATCTCAAAATGTTTTTAAGAATATTAATTACTCCAATCGTAATTACAACAAAGAATTAAATTAGTTCACATAACTATCAAAATTCGTTTGGCAACAAAACTCCACTATGGGGAATGGGACCGGTTCTGCCTGTGCCACAGGATCGGTCCCTTCGTGCCAGAGACCGGTAATCTGCTAAACCCTACCCTATGTAAACAACTGGCAACTTTAACATTGGCTTGTCATAGGAGGGGGTCATTTGTCCTGCTTTAAACCACATAGTGGCATGCAACAGGACTAACCAAAGATGGGCATACCACAAGACTGTCGCAAAAGGGCCATGTCGTATAAAATAAACGAAAACTAAACAGCTTCCAATGGGTAAAATTCTGGCCAACTAGGTTTTTAGTGTTAATAAGCATTCTGGTTAAGTGGTATGTCCTCCCGTTACCAGTCACATTATTGGTAATTTTAGGACAATTGACACTGCTTAACCCACTTCAGTATTAAATTATACCAGTCCTGTGATAAGTACTTCTTTAAGCAGTCACTTTTAGGTCAATTGACTCCTCATTCCCCATAGGATCGGTTGTGACTATAAATATGTTTTCTGTGTGTATGCATAACTTGCGGGAAATTAAGGGTCGATTGAGCCAAAGTGACAATTCTGTGATATATGAAAACCACGAAACTGGTAAAACCAAAATTTTGGTGTACCAAAAAGTATAAATGTGCGTGAATATACCAATCACGTAACTATAGTAATGGTGACAAAACATTGACTGGTTGGTACCAGAAATGTGTAACTGGAGAAAAAGTAACATAACATCAAAGTATACTGAAGCAACTACACACAGAGAAATAAAGTGCAAACCGAATTTAAAAGTGTATATTAGTTGTAACAACTTATAAATTCAGTTAGTAAAACGATAATTACATTAGGTTTCTGAATATTTTGGATGTTGCAAACAAAATTTTGTTGAATTAACCGAACTTTGTTGTGAAATTCGTAATAACTGAATTTGAGTAGTAGTAACCAAATTTCAGTTGGCAAATAGTAAAATTTTTCTCTGTGTGTAGGACCGTTGCACACTGATAATAAGGCATGCGTAAAAATGCAAATAAATGTCAAAATAACCAAAAATTTTGTAAAATAAACGAAAATTTGTTCATTTTACAAAAAATTTTGTTGTTTTGACATTTTTTTCGTATTTTTAGCATGGATTATTATGAGTGCAGTTGAAGTTACTACTGGTCCTTGTACTGTTTAAAAACCGTTAGCAGTGGATGAAAACATGGCAATTAGTGCCAAAGGATTCAGTCCCTTGACTGCAACAAAGTGGACATAACACTAAAGGAAATGTATCCATATATAATTATAATATATTATTGAATTTGTTTGGTCTTACTGTTTTAGTTATATGTACTTGTTGTAAAGGGTGTCCCAAGAAGAACGCAATTTTTAAATCTGGCAACATTCGAAGTGTCATTGTTTGACATTTGAACAATTGTTGTTGTTTGCTAGTAGAAGGTACGAGGTTAGTAAAAATGGAGCGCTACACGAATGAACAACGCATTCTCATTGTGAAATTGTTTTACCAAAATGGTGAAAGTTTTGCGACTACAGTTCGCAAAAATCATCTTCAGTGACGAGGCCCATTTTCATCTTGATGGCTTCGTCAGTAGGCAGAATTGTCGCATTTGGGGTGAGGAAAATCCTCGAGTGATTCACGAGAAGCAAATGTATCCTCAACGTGTCACTGTGTGGTGTGGTTTTTGGGCTGGAGGAATCATTGGACCTTTTTTTTATGAAAATGAGGCAGGTCAAGCCCAAACAGTCAATGGTGTTCGGTATCGTGAAATGATAACCAGGTTTTTCTTGCCTAGAATTGAAGAAATGAATGTGGAGGGCATGTGGTTCCAACAAGACGGCGCCACATGTCATACAGCCAGAGAAACAATTCAATTGCTGCATCAGTCATTTCCCGGTTGTGTTATTTCGCGTTTTGGAGATCAGAATTGGCCGCCTAGATCGTGCGATTTAACACCATTAGATTTGTTTCTTTGGGGTTTTTTGAAGTCGATGACTCAAGCCTTAAAAGAGGAAATTGGACGCTGCATTAATGAAATACCGCAGCATTCATGCAAAACGGTCATTGAAAATTGCATTAAAAGATCGCGTGCATGCCAAAGCCGCGGCGGCCATCTGCACGATATATTGTTCATACACAACCTCATTCTGTCTACTTTACGATATAAAAAAGTTTCACGATTTTTTTTAAATATCTGTGTTTTATTTAAAATTTAAAAATTGCGCTCTTCTTGGGACACCCTTTATATAATTATACATGGTAGTATATATGATCTGATATATAGCTATATCAATTATGCACTCAAAAGAGTTTGTAGTTGAAATTAACTGAAATGATAAATCACTTAAAACTTAACATAAGTGATAAATCATTTAAAAGCCGTTTTACTTACTTTTCATTTAAATCAAATGTTTCTTGTTTATTATATTTAAATATTGTTTAAATGACTTACAAATCCATATGAACAAATGAATAGTAAGTTGAATATAAATGTTCAAATTTCAAGTACAGATCAGTAAAAATAAATGTTTTTTTCAGTTATTTTTAATAATTTCAGTTTTTTGTTTGTTGTTTCTCTACAAAATGTATACACTCACGCATTTGTTTTAACTCTTTCAATTTCTTGTAATTTGAATTAAAATAATTTTGTATAAAAACAAACCATTTTAATAAAAAAAACAGACACGAATTTTTTAAACACTTTTTTGAAAAAAAAAAATTTATAATAAATGTAACGGAAGCAAATAAACTACAATATTCCGTTTTTGTGGTTAAATTTTTATAAAACTTTAAATAAATTGAAATAATAAATGAAACTAAAAACAATCGGTAAATGATAGTAAATTATTTTCAACAAAAAAATTTTAGTACAGTGTTATATTAACGTCATATAGACAGGCCCAAATAATTTTTAATTAATATGCATTTGACAAATTTAATTTAGAAATGTTGAGGTTAAGAAGAAGAGTAAACGTTTTTCTCTAAAAATTATAAACACTATTAATTTTTAAATCAGACTAGACTAGTTTCTGCCTTTTTATGGGCAGGTTCATCAGTGATTTTCCATTTAAATTGTATTATTATTTGTGTCTTATAATTGTCAGATTGTCTCTATATGATAAATTTTTAGTACAGTGCTATATTAACGTCATATAGACAGGCCCAATTAATTTTTAATTAATATGCATTTGGCAAATTTGATTTAGAAATGTTGAGGTTAAGAAGAAGATTTTTGTTCCAAATAATGTACAAAATGTTGAAATAAAATATTTATTTGAAAAATAAATGCATGTTACATTATTTGTTAACTAAACTGAAAACTTTTTTTTAAACTACAAACAGTAAACTACATAATATTCTGAGTGTATAAGTTGAGATAAATAGATCTCTCATAAGATATAATGATATATCATTGTATATAGCGCCATATTAGAAATGTTCGTACACTTAGAATACTATGTAGGTAAAAACCACTGCAAATGTAGTTAAAAACAAATGAAATTTCACTTAAAGAAAGGACGACTTACATTTCAGTAAATTCAACTAACATCGTCATTTATTTTTTACTGTTCAAAAAATTACTAACAATTGTAGTAAAGATTAACCACATGTTAGTAAAAAATATACAAATATTTATTTTTTTTGTGAGAAGAATGAGTGTATTTTCTAAAAATCATAACTACATTGCAAATTTTAATTTTTTTCTGAATCAGACTGCGCAGTTTCTGGTATTGAACCTTCGTCAGTGACCCTGCTTTTTGATTTTTTTTGAATAATGTAATATTTGTTATGTTTTTATTTGTTCGATTGCGTCTATATGAAATTTTTCTGTGCAATCACTGACCGTGGTATAGATAAACTGATTTCTAATGCCACATGCACTCGCACTACACGTTAGACAGAGCGCTTTAGCCCTCTGAGCTATCGTCAGGTCGAGTTTTGTTGTGATTAAAACTAGTTTTATTCAATGCACGGTGTTTTTGTTCTTGCATACATAATCTCAGAAGTACAACTCCAACAACACAACAGTTCTATTTTTAGAAACTTAACTCACTCTAATGTCCACTGTTTTCCCATTTGTTGTAAGTGATGCCATATCTATGATAAATTCTTTGTATATTTGGTAGATGGCGCTTACGTAGTTAGGGACAAATTGGGAATTGGGGAAGAATTTTTTTAAATATCAATAAACAACTGTAAAAAATGAATGTAAAATAATAAAACAGTCATTTGATGTGGTTTGTTTTTTTTTTAAATGAACAACAAGGATAGTAAAAAATTTAATTTATTCTACAAATGACTGACATTTACATTAAAAATAAAGAAACTGTATTTCAACCCAAACAACTACATATTTTTAAAGCTGAAGTTCCCTGAGAGTAGAAATGAGTTTGAGATGTAAGTATATATCCTTAGATATGGCCACATACATAATAAGATACTACTATATCAAGCTATATACGACTATATATACACTTTTTTCGTCGGCTATAATAAACAAATTTGTAACGTATGGTTAATTCTTTATAGAGAATGAAGTTCAATATATCTATCATCGTAATAAAAATGATTAAGCTGTTCGAATGTGTTGTTTACACAGCTTCAAAAATGTTTAAAAAAACGCAATTTTTCGCGTTTATAATCGCGGTTTTCTAAAATTGTGACGAGATGGAAAAATTTGGAAAACAAATTTGGAATCAGGACGACAAAATCTATTAAAAATGCATATCATGGTTCCAACCAAATAGACTTTTTCTAATTTTGTGACTGTGTGTCATTCAAAATTGAACTAGTTCGCAAACGAAATGAACTATAATGTCCAACTCTATTCGTTATTTATATTTAATTTTTTCCCGATGTAAATATACATTTTTTTATATTTTAGATCCTTTTCCCTCCATGCTATCAATGTCAATGCCTAGACATGTGATAATGCCACCCCGAGTAAATCTGCCAGGCGTTGAAGTAACTCTACAAAATGATGATCTATGGAAACAATTTCACCAAATTGGAACGGAAATGATTATAACAAAATGCGGAAGGTAAGTTTTTCTCAACTCTTTCTCTCTCTCTCTCTCTATCTCTCTCTCTCTCTCTCTCTCTCTCTCTCTCTCTCTCTCTCTCTCTCTCTATATAAAACTCCTACAATGCTACAACAGCCTTCTTCATCTTTCTTATCGCAAATCAGGTATCAAATAGTGCCTGTCTAGTTATTGTTGTTGTTCTTGTCATTATTTGAAAATCAATTACCGACAAAATAAGCATTGTTAACTAGGCGCCAGCAATATCCTTTTGTTTGACCAAACAACAAACAAAATTTTTATTATAAAAACTTGAAAAATATCGCGCCTCAACAATAATTACTACTTTTAGCTGGTTGTGCAGGATTGTGTTCTTTCTAACAGAATTTTAAAAGAAAATAGATTTTATGATTGCATTAACACATTCATACAAAAACTCACAGTGACCGAAAGACAAAGAACAATTTAAAGTGACGAGTTTAACGGCATGGCGGACATTTGAACACAGCACTTGAAGTTCTTTGTGGAAATTGCGTTTTAAGTGAGATGCTCATTAAGCGACGGCGCCTGCCAAAATGAGCGAGAGTAATATTAACAATGTCGCGACAAGATTTTTCACACACAAATATCAGATAGGAAAGCGTAAAACAACCAACATTTATGTACTCGTAGTTAGGAAAATTTAAAAAAAAAAAAACTCTATACCAATATTAAGATGAGAATAGAAAAAAAGTTACGAACAGGAAGGAAGAATTAAACAGGACAGGTAGTTAAATAAGATGTTAAGTTAGAATATAAAACTAGTTTAACTCTTAAATGTACAAGATAGACTAAGAAGAACTTGAAAATTTCAAAGTTTTTGATACTTAAAGTTATGTAAATGAAATAAAATTAGTAATAATTTGACACGTTTCGGATATCGTGATAGAGTGTGCAGTTCTTCTGTGTACATGTAAGTAATTTTTGTAACTAAAGATTCAGGAAGAAAAATATTCGACACTAGAACCAAACTGTACTTTTCTAAAGTTATAAGATACTCTGAATCTCAGAATCACACTCCACACATTAGGCGTTCGAGCTATGTATATTAACAGGAAAAACCTCGATTTGGATAAACATGCTTCGATTTTTCACCTTTAGGAAAATATACTCGTAACGGTAATACTCGTAACGGTAACTGAATACGCTAATCTTAGCGTTTTTTTCGACTTTTAAAGTTTTTAGAAAAAATTTTTTTTTTCTTGGAATTATCGTTAGTTGAACTTGCTTATAATTTCGATTTTCTTACAATTTTATTCTGGGGGAAACCTGAATTTCAATAGACGATATTTTCTTAAGGAAATAAGTTATCTAAAAAATTCTAAAGAGTAAATTTATTCAGGTGCGGTTACAAGTATTATGAAAGATATATTTTTTTATAAAAATCGAGGCTTTCCCTGTTAATATAGCTCGAACGCATTATGTCGGAGTGTAATTCTTAGACCAGATTAGGATTCACGGTACCTTTTATCTTTAGAAAAGTATGGTTTATTTCTAGTGTCAAATATTTGTCGGCCTGAATGTTTAGGTACAATGAGTACTCACATGTACTCAGAAGAGCTGCGCACTGTTTATACACTGCACTGCATAATAATCCATTAGGGTGGTCTTTCGTTGTATGGGCGAAAAATAAAAATGATATTTGACTGTACCCCCCCGCCCCTTAAAATATTTGTTAGAATGTCAAAATACGCCACGCAAAAAATTAGAGTTCTAGCATAACGGGAAGATGTCCCGCATCGCCCTTGAAAATCAGGCCCCTTGGAAAAATGGGCATAATTTAAAAAAAAATTACAAATTTTTTTTCTTCAAAATTAAAAAAATTTAAAATAATTTTTGTGTTGGGTTTAATCATAACTACTCAGATAAAAAATATTACTTTCCCAGAAAGTCGCTAACTTACCCTAACTTTGTGTCAAAAAAATTAACAAATATTTTGGGTGTTCCTCAAAGTGACTCTTTTGCATTTTTGAAAATTTTATTCAACAAAAATCTAAAACATAGTGTTTGCTGTCAAGTATTTTATTAAACACATCTCAAGTATTAAATAAGCCAAGTACTGTGGATATCCGTTGGCAAATTTTTTATTTAGAGCATTTTGATTCTCGGGGATTTCTTTTATTTATTTTGTTATTTATTTTAATAGTAATTTTTTCTGTTAATACTGGCAAGCATATAGGTAACCACATATTTTTCTATTTTTTTTGTAAATATTTTGTTATTATTTTGCGCGATATCCCCTCATAAATGTAATGAGATTTGTAATGCTAATTGTAAGTACTTGCCATTACTAAATATTTACTTATATGTTAATGCTTTTCTGCACTATAATACTCCGTCAATGGTTGGTACTTTTGTTTTGGATTTAAGGGGTCAATTTTGTGACGCTGTGTTATCAACAACTGTGTTTAATTGAAGTCTTCTGCAAAATTCTTAAAACAATGTAAATTCTTCGACGATCTGAACAAATTTCGGAGTATATCGTTGCCTTGCCTCGTGCACTATTTGAGGCAACTTCGTTAGTTAAGGTATTCATGTGGTTATGCAAATAAAATCGACATAAGTGAGCCCATGTTCCACCCAACCCTATCTGAATAAAATATTCGTATGTACACAGCGAAAATAAATTGATGATGACAACCGAAATTGTGGCCAATGAAGTGATAATTGAATTTTTTGGTTGCAACAACAAAATACATTTACTTATATGAAAGTGTTAATAAAGTTTTAATTGAATAAAAAGCTGACATGTTTATAAATCAAATCGAAAGGAGAAAGTGGACAAAGGTTGTGGCTTCTCATCTAAGGGAAATTTCTTTAAGAGATCAATGATCTCATGAAATCAGCGATTTTGAGACTATATACATGAGTGAAAGGGAGTCCATCCGTCAGGAATTAATCTTGTTTTGTACTCAAAGAAATACACTCCCAGGGAGTTTGATCATCTTAGACTGAATGGAGCCCCTCTTAAGCCTTCGAAGAAGGAAAACCCCTGGGTGTTATTCTAAACTCTAAACATTCCTGGAAAAGAAATACCGAGGAGAGGATAAAAAACTAATGTAGTATCAACTGTCTGTACACGGCGATTATCAGATCGATATTGATGTATCGGATGCAGGTGTGGTGGTGGAAGGTGAACATGAAGTCATATCTTTCCGATCTCGTTAAGATGGTATGACTAGATTATCTGAGTCACGGGGACCGCCCCTTTAGCAACGTAGGTGGGTTTGAATACCACACTTTGGAGGTGATGTTTGGTATTCCGTCGATGGAGATATATATAATGAGTACAACTGCCAGGACAGACCATAGACTGATAGTGATGCAGGTGATGATGCATTTTACTCGGCCGCTGACTTTGTTATATGAAGTTGTAAGATATCTCATTTTTTGGACGTTAAAAAAAGTTGGCGAGTAAAAGATCGGAAGTTCACTCTATCGCACTGAACATTCCGGTTTCCGTGTGACGTCCAGACGACTGTAACGTTTCCAGGCAGAAGTCTGTGTAATTGACTTGATTAATTATACAAAGAGATAAGGATCCACTATTCACTGCCGTCTTTGCGTCAGTCTCGCTTCGAAAGCCTTCAAATCCGCTACAACAGGGTCATGGTGCGTGGAAGACTGCATTAAATCCCTTGGCCGTATTTGTGGGTACTCAGTCAGATTGACATAGGTCCGAAGACAATTTGAGATCATGGGACACAAATTAGCTGATGAGTATGAAAAGAATGGCTCTGAGTTGGTCAAGCATTCAATACAGACGGATGTCCTGGTTCCTCTGGTGGAGCTGCCCTGTGTGGTAGAGAACATCGGATTGGGATATGATGGCGAGGTAGACTTTACTGATTGTTTAATATCTCGGATCTTCGCAGGAAGATCTGAAAAATCTGCTTTGCGAGTGTCCAGGACGGAGAAAGAGGTGAAAATTAGTCAATACTTCTACACTCTAAAAATGTTTGTGAAATTGCTATTACAAAATAAGTAAGTTTTTGGTTAATATTACGCATAATAAGTTAATTTAAGCAATTAATGCTTAAAATACTTTGTAAACACTATTATATACAATAATTTACACATAATGTAATTATAGGTAACATGTGCATGTTGTGTGTATTTTTTTAATATTTTGTTGATAAATTCAAATATTACGCACAAACAGTGTAAATTTATTACATATACTCTCAAAAAAAAATTAATTGAAAAAAAGAAATGTTAAACACCTATTTAAAATATTTAACTAAATTGCAGACAAACATTTTTCTCAGGAAAGAATCTTCTTTAATTGTGTATATTAAAAAAAAAAAATAAAGAATAAAAAAATCTATTTTTTTCGACCACTCTAGTAGCTATCCGGTGCAATGTAAAAGCGTAAGAAACTGCTTATAAGCCTAATTTTACATGTAGAATCAATTCGTGAAGTCAGATTTTAAATATATTTAGCGGTTTTTGTTCTACAAAAGAAGGTACCCAAAATTCGCGATTTTAGCCGCAGCTCGGGAATTAAAGGAGTTGGAATTTTTCAAAAATAAAAACGCCATTATTTTTATTGTCGCAAAAACCTTCTAAAAAGTAATGATATCCCAAAATCTTAAAATCAAAAAACACTCTAGTAAATATACACATTTTGTGTGTAATTAAATATACACATTTTGTGTGTAATTAAATTACACAAAATGTGTAATTTATTTTCATTTATGCACTTGTAGAAAATTTACTAAATTTTTAGTAGGAATTCAGAATTTAGATCTATAAGTCGTTCTAGAGACGTTGGTTAAAGAACCTATTGCAAATATGGTAAACTCCAGACAACGAGAATCGGTTGAAGAACATAAATCACACTCATAAAACTAAGTGGTTCTGCAACCTGTCCTTTGGATTTTCCTTTTTTAGCAGCATTTATTACATTTGAGGGTTAATACCAGCTATCTACATTAATTTTTTATCAAATTTGCATTTCACCTGTTATTCTCTATCACTTGCTAACAAAATCACAAACATTTTTTTTTTTTTAATTTTTAAGTAAACCGTAAAGATTTTAAAATCATGATAAGTTTTCTATGCTTCAAAAAGATTTCAAAATATCATCATCATCATCAGTCTTAAAAAACAACAGTATATCGAAAAATGTGTACGTAATGTGGCGTCTATGTTATTTATGACATCAAAACTCAGTAGGATACTTCGGTGACGTGACTACATGTTTCTAAACGAACTGAATGTATCCTTCACTTTGTCGTTTCTAGCACTCTGTCTTTTTTGTCCCTTTTTTTATGAGATGCGGTAAATTTGTTTTGAAATCTTTCGTTCAGTTTTATGTCCAGTTGCTAAACTATCATCTATAAATCTTTTTAGTCAAGAATGACAAAAAAAGGGGGAATACAAGATGAAGAAGGAGCGTTACGTAAACTATGTAACACCTATAAATTACGTGTTAAATGTTATCAGTTCTTTTAAAAGTCATCAGTAAAACAGCAAAATGATTTCACCTTTTTGTTTTAAAATTTTATGACAATGTTTTGTAGCACTTGTTTTTGGCTTTGGCTTTGTGTTTTTTTTTTTTTTTTTGAAGAGAACGCGAAGTCCATGGCGACGGTGTATATGTATTTTTAGTGTTGCCATCTAATGTTGGAGATTATTAAATTTAAATTTTTGTATGCTGCAAAATAACTCGCACAACTCGTACTATCATATATTGCCAATTGAAATTATTGTGCGAACTATATCTTAATTTAAGTGATTCAAAAACTGGTAAGGTATAACGTTTGGCGCCATTTCTAAAAGCTATTGCTAGTCACATTTCTATATGGAGTTTCGGATTTAAATACTACTCAGTCCAATATACAGCGAGTGACAATAATATACAGCTAGTGACAGGAACATTTTTGTCAATAGGGTACTTGCAAAAACATTGCTAATGTCAGCAAAATATTTTACTGAAAACAGTGAACTGATGTTAGCAACAAAATTATTAGATTATAACACTTCGTGGATTAAAAATTAAAAAACCATTGCTAAAAGTTCACAAAATGTTTGTTGAATATTAGTAGACTGAAAAAATTTGTAAAAAAATTATACTTTAGTTAATATATTTGCTGAAAATCATACACATAATTTTTTGATTCTTTTAAAAATCATTTACAATGCGTAACAATATATAAAAATGTTCATACACCCACATTGTCGACAAGAATTAATGTAATATCAGAAAATATAAAGAAATAATTATATATAACATAAACAAAATTATCTTTCAACTATTTACATTAATGGTTGTCTAAATTATGCCATCTTTTAAAGGAAGACAAATGTCTTAAATAATTCTAGAAACGAAACAAAAATTAACAACCCCGTTTTGCAAATAGAAATAGGAAACATAAAAAAGAATTACCTAAGATATGCGTCCTTGTTTTTCGCTTTATGCTGTCTACCTGAACTTATATTTGTTTGCAATTTGACCGCACTACATTATTAATCTCTCAATCTGGTTGTCTACCATACTATTAATGTAAAATATTAGTAAAACATTAGTTCAAAACATTTAAGTGCTGAACAAGTATTACCTGAAACGTAATTTTAGCAAAAAAAATTGCTGAAAAATATACCAGATTTAATAGATGATTTACTAACATTTCTACTAACTTATTTTTTTGAGTGTATATCTTGGCGAATAATTTTTTATAATATTATAATACTGGTCTAAAAAGTTATGGATCTATATATATTACATAAAAACTTTATTTTAGCTTACTACCTTTCCATTTGCGTAAACTGCATCAACTTGATTTGTGTTTTTTTTTTTTTTTTTTGAGTAATAGTTTTACCAATAAAAGTACGATGACAAAAAACAGCCATCTGCAGTTGTTATCAGTTCTGTTCGAAAAGCTAAAAATTTTGCTGCGAATGTCAAACCATATATAGGTGTTTTGAGCAGTATGGATTTGCTCAACATACCAATTACACAGTTAAACAATAACCTCCGTATTCATAAAAATACTAAACAGAATTTCAAATACATTTTTATCTAAAATATATTTTAAGCCTTAACACCGTATTCATAAACGAATATTAGCTTTTAAACAAGGTTTAAATAGGTAATAGGTATGCAACTTATCAATTCTGATAGGTTTAAGGACGTAGATCACGAATGTGAATACCAAATTTTAATATTAGCGCCGGTTTTTGAAATATATTTTACTTTTACCAAAAATCATGTTTTTTCTTTTAAATTTCTTATTAATTCTTATAAATGAATAAACTTCTAATTTCTTTTCATACAGTTTTAAAGTGGGTACTTTGAGCATTTTAAACCGTATCAATTAATTGAGATTGGGTGAAGGATGTAGGATATCCTTGCAATTACAGTGATAACTTCACTTGTTTTTACTTTTTGTGAATATTATAAAATCCTTTAAGCGAATTTGCAAAAATTTTAGCACACGATGGTAATTTATATTACACTTAATTGATTTCATCAAAAAATCTTTAATAAATATATCAAAATTATCCGAATTTTCAATCTGAAATGCAATTTTTACAACTTTTTTATTAAAATCAATTTTATATGAATTTACTATGTAGAAAATATAAAAAGTATGTTTTTGACATACATAATTTAACGTCGTTATTTTTTAGGAAAGTGCACTTGAATTAGCTAGAACTTGTTTGGTGTTGATAAAAAATCATGTGTTTAATATACATATTTGAATGTTTTTGTCTGAATTTTATTTGTTAGGATTTGTCGCAGACTCCACATTTTTAAAGCACAAAAATATATAAAATTTTTTTTACTTTAAGCTATTTTTATTTTTAACTAAAATAGAAAGTATGCGATTTTTTCATAAATTAAGTAACCCGTGATGTTTACTAAAGGTACATATTGAAATACTTGATCTTCTTTTTGTTGTAGATTTTTTATTAGCGAAATCGTGAAAATTAAAAAATTTCAACTTTAAATACATGCATACACTGAAAGAATTATCAATCTTGGAACAATGAAACAATTTCATAGAATTTGTTTGGTATATTCAATGAAGAATTTCATTATATCCATGAAATTTTATTAATATTAAGAAACTTTTCATAAAATTTTACAGTTTCATAAAAAAAAAATTTATTAGATTTTATAAATTATTTTTTCATAAATTTAATGAAAAGTTTCTTTAGAGCTATGAAATTATAACAAAGAATTGTTTTTCTAAAATTTCAAAATTTCATTAATTTTCATACATTTAAAACTTTAGTATTAAGATTTAATTCACAAATGTTCAGACTATTTTATAAAGTGCTTTATTATTTCAATGTATCCTTTTATTAATTTCCGACTTCAATCATTTTATTAATTTTGGATTTCCAATGCATTTTTGAAGACATTCACGAAGAGTTTTATTAATTTAAGGATACTTCTTAATATTTTATGCAACTGTTTCATTGTCGGAATGATTCATTAGTCATATGAAGATTTTCATTAATTCTAAAAAACATTTCATAAACAAAGACTTTAATGAAACCTGTTTCATATATTCTATGAAAAGTTGCAATGCACTAGGTTCAGTGACAATTTGCATTAAAGCTATGAAGACATTTATTATTGAAGTGAAGATAATTCTTTCAGTGTAGGAAATATTATTTCATCTTTCGAAACATGTAATATATCAAATTAAAAGGCATAGTTGATACTATTTGAATCTTGCAATAAAAGTAACATTATTTTTTTTCCGATTTTGTATTTTTTGCAATAAGTTTGTCAAAAAATATTTATATTTTTTTGTACCCATACTTCAAATTCAAGTAAACAAATCCGAAATCCTAAAAAACATTTAATTTTGCTACTAAAATTTTGCATAACCGCTTTTTTGAAAAGTACCATTAACCACTTCCATGCAAAAACACCAATTTTGTGCAAAATTTTTTCGTTTTCATATTTTGTTTAGTTCTTACATTTTTTACAGTTCTTAACCGAATTTCTTCAGAATTAGAGCAAGTAATGTCTAAGGTTTTTCTAAAAACATGTATAAAAATCAATTCAAAAGCAAATCAAGCAAAAAACTTACATCCATGGTTTAATAATAATATTAGGTTTGCTACATAAGTATTTTTTCGGTTGCCCTAGACCATTTTGACAAAATACAAAACAATAACATTAACATACGAATTTAGACAACGTAATAAGAAAAGAAAATTCGGCATAAGTAACACATTTTCACACTAAAATATTTTTGTTTGGAAAATGTAAAAGAGTTTTGAATATTTTGAAATTTTTGGTAAGATTAAGTGAATCTAATGGTGTACTGAATACTAAGATCGAGCATGTACATTAGGGTGGGGCGATTAGTATGGAAGGAAAAAAATCTTAATGGGCGCTTCGCGTTTCTGATTCTTGGGATTGTACTGAGCAAAAAAGTCCACTAGACCATACGTCTACGGTGAAAATCAAGCTTCCAGATTTTGACTTGCAGTTTTTTCTCAGACTTTTGTCACGTTTTTTTTTGCATATTTTGGCCTATAACAGCAAAACCATTGAGATTTTCGATCCAATACTAAGACAAAAATTGTAGCCAAGACAATAGTTAAGAACTCTCTAGTACATCTCAAAAGCATTGGAACACTCCTTCATTTTTATGATTTTGCGCTATGAACAACTGAAAATGGTAATTTATCAATATTTTCACGAAAAATTTGCACTTTCACAAGGCCAAAACTGCCTGAAGGAGCGTTCCAATGTTTTTTTTTTGTCTTGCCTACAATTTTTGTCTTAGTATTGGATCGAAAATCTCAATGGTTTGGCTGTTATAGGCCAAAATATGCAAAAAAAAACGTGACAAAAGCTCGATTTTCACCGTAGACGTAGTGTCTAGTGGACTTTTTTGCTCAGTACAATCCCAAGAATCAGAAACGCGAAGCGCCCATTAATATATTCAAATCGCCCCACCCTAATGTACATGTTTCATTATTTTTAAATGTTATTGTTTTGGGTAAAGTTACAAATAACAGTCCTTAGTAATTGGCATATGCTTACATCTGGGGCGTTGATTTGTCTATTTACTTTTGTCCAGATTTTAAGTGGGCCATTCTTTACATTGGAAACTTTTACAAAAATTCAGATCTTCTGTCTTTGAAATTTGTTATTTTTGAGTTACGTCCAAGAATAGTGCAATTTTTTTTTTTTTTTGATAAATCACACTTTGATATGTTTCAGATACAAATAAACATAGAGAAAAATGTAGCTCTTTGCCAACTGAAATTCGACTACTACACTCAGGGAACTTCTGCTTTAAAAATATGTAGTTGTTTGGGTTATAAAACAGTTTATTTTCAATGTAAATGTCAGTCATTTGTAGAACAAATTAAAATATTTACTAACCTTGTAGTTCATTTAAAACAACCCACATCAAATGACTGTTTTATGATTTTACATTCATTTTTTACAGTTGCTTTTTGTTATTTAAAAAAATAAAAAAAAAAAATTTAGTTTATTTTTTATTACCATGTGGTTCATTTTTCTACAATTGTTAGTCATTTTTTGAACATTAAAAAACAAATGACAATGTTAGTTGAATTTACTGTAATGTAAGTCGTCCTTTCTTTAAGTGAAATTTTATTTGTTTTCAAATACAATTGCAGTGGTATTTACCTACATAGTATTCTAAGTGTACTACTCAAATTCGGTTATTACGAATTTCAGTCATTTGGTACAACTGAACATTAGTTTTCACAACAAAGTTCGGTTAATTCAATTGAATTTCAACTGCTACACCCAAAATATTCAGAAATCTAATGTGAATGTAGTTGTACTAACTGAATTTATAAGTTGTTACCATTAAAATACACTTTTCAATTCTGTTGGCACTTTATTTCTCTGTGTGTATAGCAAATTTAATACATAATACAAAATATAATATAAAAAAAAAATCCAAAATATAAAATGAAAGTTAGATTTGTCGCATGTCAAAACATTGGCAACAGTGACGGAATTTATTTTAACTACAAAAATAAGATCGAATATATGGGAAATGTTGTCAGTTGTTTTTTAATTTCTAATTTTTACGATTGTCTTTCAACATTTTCGGTGAAAACAATTACTTTTTTCTGCATTATAATTCTACGAAGAAAACACTTAATAATATTGAACGATTTGCAAGAAAAGATTTTTGCACCCCTTTAGAATCCAAATAAAAATAATACAATTGCTGTTTAATATCAAACCCAATTAGAAAATTCTATTAATTTATCCATTACTAAAACAATTATTGCGAAATAATGTGAAAAGCTTCGGCCATAAACTTACATTTTGGACAATGTGAATAATAATGCCTTATGAGGTAATTAATAATCTGAAATTAATTGGAAAAAAATCATAAAACTGTAAGTTAACGAGCAAATGAGACTGAATTAGGCTGGTTCTGGTACGAAATCACTATATCTGAGAAAAAAACGTGTTTCTCTATTTTATACTTTCAAAGTTGGGCCGTCAAAATATAGTTCGGGCTACGTGTCTGATCAAAACAAATTCAATATAGTGTTTTCTTAGTTGAGGGGCTTAAAGCATAAGAAATTCAAGTGCCTTTTTTCTAAAATTTAGTTGACACATTGAATTAGTAATTGAAATTCATAGACGTTTAGAGCACAATAGGTCAATGTGGAATTCACATCTGGTAGCGAGATATGTTGACCAATTCCAGGACTTCTTATTAAAATACCTGTTTCGCTTGGAGTACAAAGGGTATAGAGCACTTAAATCCCATGTGCTCTAAGTCATGCGCTACTCAAGGAAATAATATACATTATGTGTTTGTTGTTTTTTGTACACTGAGGCGTATGAAATTTTACTTTATATTAATTGTTGAAGCCGCGCATGTCTAAGTAAATATTAAAATTCGTTTTCCACATGGACTGAGTGGGTGAATTCAGAGTACTTCTGAGCTAAACTTTAGCGAATAGTTTTAGCACTTGTTGTACTCCCATTCATGGAGTGTGAAGAACATTTTCGAGTTACAGAAATTATCAAAAAAAAAAAAGAATATCTGTCAAATTTATGTAGCGGAAAGTGATGTACCTTGAAACTAGTGTACCTTGAAACTATCCACTAGTTTTAGTATATTTTTTGCACATCTTGAAAAAATTATCGTCCAGCTAGTGTTTTATTTAGCCTTGCGCTCATGTTTACCAATGATCTATGTCCATAGGTTAAATAGACGTAAAGAAAAATGGTATGGTGTACCTTGAAACACCACAAGTAAAATTTCAGAAAAATTTTTAAGGCAATTCAAATTGTACAAGTTCAATATTTTTATTCAGAACTAAAAAAATTTTAATAAATTAAACTTTTAAAACCTGGGATTCAAAATTGTTACACTTATTTAGTGAATAAGAGTAACAGCTTAAATTTGTTTGAAAACTCTATCATAAGTGTACTTTGAAACGATTTTCGAGTAAACCTTGAAACAAATATGTTTTTATGTCCATATTTATTTCAATGCTCGATCATTTTAATAATTGATCGTTTTTACCAAATAAGCGGTAAACATAAAAAAGTTCCATATAAAGGGTCCGCCATCTAACGTTTTTTTTTGCAACTAGTGCTTATTTCGTGAATGGTAACACTTAGCTCATGTCTGATTTGACAGATATTTAGTTTTATCCTTCCGCTGAACGAATATGGTCCGTATGTTCGTTATCTTGTGAAAAAAGTAAAAGAAACTGGCATCCTCATCGATAAACCAAAGCGTGAAAAGCCAAAAACAGTGCGTACACCCGAGAATATTGCTGCTGTGGCAGAAAGTGTGCGTAAAGCGCCATCAACATCAATTCACCGTCATTCTCAACAATTGAACATTTCGGAGACATCATTGAGACGAATTTTGCATAAAGACCTTGGTATGACGCCATACAAAGTCCAATTGGTTCAGGAGTTCAAAAAAAAAAGTTATTTGGCGGACCCTTTATAAGTCCAAAAAAAAAACTCGAAAAATTGTTTTTTATAGGATTTTAAATAATGTATAAAAATAAGTTTTTTTTACATAATGGCATTTAAAAAAGACCTATATTAAGGTCCTAATTCTGGTAAATATAATAGAATTAAAATTGATATTTATTTATTCGCTTTTAAATAAACCGGATCAATAAAATATTTTGAAAAATATGTGTTTAGTCGCGATATGTTAACTTTAGTCTTATAAATATAAAGTTTTAGTGATTTTTTGAGAGGGGAGGTTTCTTAGGATGTTCTTTATACCGTTGTATCATTTAATTAGGGTATGGAACAAAGTAATTTTAAACGTAAAGGTAAAAAAAAAATAATAATGGTGATGGGTGTAAAAAACTGGAACAGACCCATTATAGCACTCTTATTTGTTTATTACTGATATTTTGTCGATTTATTCTCAACTATAATACAGTTAAATTGAATAAATACTGATCATCGTGGTAAAAAAAAAAACAGCATATTTTCAATATAAAAATTAACTTTTCAAGGTACGCCCAAAAGTGTACCTTAAAACAAAACTAAAAAAATTTAAAAATTTTGCGAAATATTTTACAATTTTTAAAATTTCTTCAACATATTAATGCAGAATATTTAAGTATTAAGTATTGCAGAGAAATATTTCTTACTTTAAATTGGGCTTTTACATATCTTTTCTGCAGAGATTGGAGGGAGCTTTGTATAGAATTGACTGCACTATCAATGAAAAATGAGGACTTTATAACTTTAGAGCTAATCCAAAGATTTTTCAGAAGCAGCGCACTGGGCCCTTGGAATTTCTCATGAAAGAAAGAACTTATGAATGAGCAAGAAAACTTCACCAAAGTAAACATGAAAGCTCGAAATGTTGCAAGTGGAGTGCAGTTGCTCATAACTAGCCTAACTTTCTCCAAAAAACAGCGTCAAATTAATGAAGTTTATGAAATTCAAGTACCTATAAGAACTTCTTTGCTATACCAATTCACCATCGATGGTGAAAAGAATCGAATGCCAAGGTGAAGAAGGAAGATAACCTAACTCATTGGCACCAGTAATGGTTTAGAACTTAATTATATAAATAAAAACAAAATGCTTTCCTTTGAAAGGAATGGAAGGACCAACAGTTTCATCTTATTGAGATAAATAGGTTCTTATACTAAATAGTATTATATTTACGATTTCTATTCAGAATAAAAAGCGTTTTCTTTTCGGAGAACTGATGATTTGAGTGATGCCAATGAAACAATTGTATTGTCTATCATGAAAATGATCAAACTTTTTGAAAAACAACAAATAACATCTAATATGACAATATGTTAATAAATTTTGGACTTGAGGTAGATCAAAATTCTAACTAAATATATGAATAAATAGAAATAAACGTGTTTATATTTTTAATACAAAAATTAAAACATTTTTGTACATATTTTAAATTTTTTAAATTTCAGCGGAAATGGAGTTATACACGCTAAAAAAAACGCACTGCTGGAAATATAAATTCTGGTAATATTTTCTAATATAACATGTTTGCTTGCAATATAATATAACATGTTTGCTTGTAAACATAATATAACATGTTTGCTTGCACACATAATTATGTTTTTGCCTGTAAACATATATACATTTTTTAAAACCAGTGAAAAACGTCCACCGCCTCACATATATATGTTTGCCTGCAATTATATATATTTCACCAACATAATATCTAAAAATTTAAAAATTGCAAATATATCTTTGTTAACGTTTGGAAATTTTGATTATTGTTAACATATATATAATTACCTGCAAACATATTCAAAAGATTATTTTTCTGCGTGTATTTGCAAAAATATTGGGTAATACAAATAAGTTTTCGTCATTGGCTGTTTGTAGCCTTAATTGTGTTTGCAATCTACCAAAAAAAAAATCCAGATAGAATTTTTCTTGTATTTACCAGATCAAACTATGAGTTCTTGTGGTTGAGGATTAGAATGAGGCTGATAATGGCCTAGTCCCTTAGATTTAAAGAGCGGCACGCCCTCTAGCACTGATACTCATAAAAAAAGTTTCCATGATATTTATGAAACATTTCACAAATATCAAGAAGCTGGTTGTCAATTTGCACTATTATGAAGTGTTTAATTTTACCAAAATCAATCAAAGTTTTTCATCATATTTATGAATTTTTTTATAAATGTGAGATTTTATTTGTTCGGTTTTAGATTATGACAAATTTTTCTCTAAATTAACAGAAAAAATATAACTTTTATTTAAATTTATTTTCATCGGGATAAACATTAATTGCATTTATAGTAATTTAATGTGCTAAAGTCCCAAAACTTATTTAACAAATTGTGAAGCAATCTGATGTAGGATAGGGACACATCCGATTGTGACAATATTTTGTTGTTGTTTTTGTTTTCTTTGATATTTTAAATTTTGAATCTCGCTCCTAGACGAGGACAAGAAATTCTCATTGAGTTTGTGATTTAACATAACAAATATCTCTAGAAATTCGAATAAAAAAGTCCCCTGAAGATTTCCTTAGGCAGGAATGAAATCCGGATAGGGACACGCCTACATCAGATTGTTTCACAATTTGTTAAATAAGTTTTGGGACTTTAGCACATTAAATTACTATAAATGCATATAATTTTTATATTTTTTATAAATATTATGCGACTTTATCTCTGGATGTGCTCATCTTTTAAAAGGAGTTCAGATAACAAATATAAGTTAAGTAATTTTAAACAAAAATTATTAAGAGTGTAGGAAGTCATTCTTTAGTAAAGCTTTTCTTCCACCCACATAGGGGGAATCCCTTGGACGAGTTTTAATTGAATTTTTTCACTAAACTAATGAAGTATTTTAACAACGCGAATGGAAAATTTCTTAAACTTTAGGTAAAAGCTTCATATTTTTAACAAAACTATTTTTAATGAAACATTTTCATTATTCGTGTGAAATTTTTAATAATTAATGTGACACTTTTCATTAAATTTTATGAAAAATTTCATTAACTTAATGAAAAGTTTCCATGGACGCATTCGAGTGACAATTCGTTGATCTAATGCAAAAATTCTTGGATATCATGCAAATAATTCTCTCAGTACAGAAATTTAAAATCACATTTGAAATAATGGCAACCCTATTTTGTTTTAACTAAATCCCCTATTTGATTATGTTGATAATGATGATCTGTGATCGTTGACATTATACCCAGCATGTAACGTGATGGTAACGTTAAATACGAGTAATTTCACACTTTAAAACTTCAACGATTTTTTTTTTCTTTGTTGATCATTCTCAACTGATAACTTGAACATTTAGTATTTCATACATCTTTCCAACAATGTTTCATTTAACAATTTGTTTTACAATATTCTTAAGAGATGCCTTCTCTACATAATCAAAAAAAGTAGCTTTAGTTTGTTGTTTGTCTTAAGTTTCGTTAAGATCTCAAATTTAAAGTATCTTCAAGTTTATTGTAATTTTTCATTTTTAAAATACTTTCTCACACACTATTAAAAAAAAGAAGAAGTTGTAAAAACAGCCATCGTTTTAAATAGTCTCATGCCTTTTTTAGACGTCATACATTATTCATGATTTGTGATGTGGTTGGTAGACAGAGTCTTAAAAATTAAATCGTTTATGATGAAATTCTTCAAATAATTTATTTTAAGCTAATGTTCGGTTAATTGCTCTCAGATTTAAACACGGTTTTACATTTTTATTAAATTCGTGTATGATTTTTGATTCCAGGCTACCCGATAAAGTCGAAATTCCATATTTGAATAATTTTGAGTATATTAAATAATAAGTGACATGAAAAACTAGATATTTTTAAATTTCGAATTGAATTTTTTTAATAAAAATAAACTTTTTGCACAAATGGGACACAATTCGGCAAAGGGTTAAAGTTTTACAAAAAAAAACGATTTCTTCCATTTAAAACCATTTGCAATAAAACTGGGAGTGAAATGAACGAAAACTCACAAATGATTTTTTCTTCTTATTTTCTCTGCAAAATTAAAAACGAAAGACTTAAGACATAAACTTAATGAAATTTCGCAAGAATTATATAAAGAATGAATAAACAAAGTTAATTAATTTAGGACAAATAAAAAAAAAAGTTTATTTTTTTTCAGTTTTCTAAACTTACACAACAATATGAATTAACTATCAAAGTCAGCTTAAATCGAAATATGTAAGGGAATGTTCTCTAATGTGGCCATACACCTTGCATTTCGCTTATATAAAAAAAAATAAGTTGAATATTCCAAATACAAATACATCAATTTATTGGCCAAGTTCTTGGGCAATTTTCGGCTATAAATCTTTTTCTTATTGGAACTAATTTAAAAAAGTTATATAGCAATTTTCGAAACAACTCAAAAGGTCCTCTTTAGGGAACATGAACTCTAAAGTGGAGCTAAATTAAAAAACTCTCCAAAAGCGTATGAAATTGTTAAGTAAAATCGACTAAAATTTTCATGTAAATTAAAATTTATTTAAATTTTGTATATTAAAACGTTTTATGTACACTCAAAAAAAAAAAAATTTAGTAAAGTCAGCAAAATTTTAGTCTGGAGAATACTTGCAAAAAGTTTGCTAATGTCAGCAAAATCTTTTGTTGAAAATCAGCGAGCTGACTTTTAGCAACAGAATTTGTTGATTCAGCAAAAGTTTTGGTAACACTTAGCTGATTAAAAATTAGAAAATCCTTGCTAAAAGTGAACAACATTTTTGATGAATATTAATTAGTAGACTGAAAAAAACTCAAAAAAATTTGTATAAAAATTATACTTTAGTTAATTTACACTGTGTGTAATTTTTTAAGTCATGGCAAAATAACCATATACGGACACCACTACGTGATAAAAGACTAAAAAAAAAAGACCCGTGTCTCCCAATTTTTCCCAAAGTCATCACCTTTTCTGTTTATGGGCCGCCAAAAAATTGGGGCCTCGGTATCATTTTCGCAAAAAAGCGATCATTTTCTCAGGCTCATATCTTGCAAACCGTTTCGATTTACTCTCTATGGCAAAGTTGTAGCTCTTGTCATAAAGAACAAAAATTGCGAACATATAAAATCAAAAAAACTTCACCTTCCAGATCAAAATCGCAAAAAACTTAAAAAAATTCGATTTTTTTTTACCTTTTTTCCCGTGTTCAGGTCCATAGGTAGCAAACCGTTCAAAATTCAAGGAAACAAATTTCTAGAACATATAAACTTCCTAGAGATGATTCTTAACACTGTTTAGGTAGCGCGCAAAAGTGAAAAATTTTTTAATTTAATTTTTTTCCCCTTTTTTCTCCTGTTCAGGTGCACTGGTAGCAAACCCAATTCCAAGTTTTTTGCGAATCTGGAAGGTGAAGTTTCTTTGATTTTATATGTTCGCAATTTTTGTTCTTTATGACAAGAGCTACAACTTTGCCATAGAGAGTAAATCGAAATTCTGAACGGTTTGCAAGATATGAGCCAGAGAAAATGATCACTTTTTTGCGAAAATGATACCGAGGCCCCAAATCTTTGGCGGCCCATAAACAAAAAAGGTGATGACTTTGGGAAAAATTAGGAGACACGGGTCTTTTTTTTTAGTCTTTTATCACGTAGTGGTGTCCGTATATGGTTATTTTTTTCGTGTTGCACTGTGTTATTTGCTAAAAATCTCAAAATTTTATTCATTTATTTAAAAATAATTCATTTAAAAATAATTTACAATAGTTATAAGTTACAAAATATAAAAATGTTCATACTCCCACATTGACGACATAAGCTAATGTAATATCTGAAAATATATAGAAATAAAATAAAAAATTAGCTTTCAACTACTTACACAATAGTTTCTGTGGTTTTCTACATCTATTGATGGTTTTCTAAATCCTTAGATAATTCTAGAAACGAAACGAAAAAATGAAATATGACATAAGCAACCCTTTCTTTGCACTAAGAAAGAGGAAACATAAAAAATTATTGTCTATCGCTTTAGTATGTCTACCTGTACGTATATTTATTTGCAATTTAAAATTGTCAATTTGACCACACTTCATTATTAATCATTTTAAACATTTACTTTACAAATACACATTTGATCTTTATTGAATTTATTTACTTTATTTTGTCTTTAATTCAATTAAAACAATTATTTTCACAAGCCGGGAACAACACAAAATTTAAGTTGTTGAAAAGCAGATACAAAAATAATCCATGTTTGACTTTTTTATGTCTTATAAGAGTTGTACTTTTTAGTATTATTTTACTCTTCACTACTACATCTTGACATGCCTTGACATCTACTTCATTCTGCGTATATTTTTGAATCTGTTTGTCATCCCCTCTATTTATATGCTTATCAGCTCAATTTTTTTTAGCAAAATAAATTAGTAAAACTTTAGTAAAATATTAGTAAAGCATTAGTGCAAACATGTTAAGTGCTGAATAAGTATAACTAAAATTTGGCAAAACTCGTGTTTTGCAATCTAGTGTGAATGCCATACAACACTACATTTTTAAATCAAATCTTTTTAATTTAAAAAAAATTAAAATAACAAATTATTGTTTTTTCTATTTAAACATGATGCAAATATTTGTCAATAATTCGTTAATAATAGATAAAACCCGGAATCCAAAAAACGCATATGTTGTTTTATAGTAAAAATTCCATATTTTGCAAATATGCATCTTTTTTCAAATCGAAAGTGTATTTAAACCCAAATTGGAAAATACATGGAAAATACATTTATTTTTGACGCTGAAAAAAAAGTCATTTCGAAAAAAGTAGGCGGGTTTACCATTTCAATGCAGTGATGATCCGATGAATATTAAAGAAAATGCGAATATTTAAACTTACACGCTTTTTACATATTTCTCAGTTTTCAATAAAACTAAATCGCGCAAAAAACCGTGGATTTTTCGAAATGTGAAAAACTAAAAACGCTTATCTTTAAGTGGTCAAATAGAGTTTCTGAATACAAAATTTAGTTGAAATCGGAAGACCTAAGGTCAAAAAATTTCCTTTTTTGGCCGGTCTTTGGTGGAATGGCCGATATAAAAATATAACCAAAATTGTAAAATAAATCACCAAAATTAAAAAAAACATCAAAATTGTCGAACTTTAAAAACATCTAAAGTGAAAAAAAAAAAATTTCAAAAATTGCAAAAACGGTTGTCAAAATTAAGGAAAATCGCTATAAAAAAATTAATTATCCTCCTTAGAGCTCTACGTTGGAAGCCATTATTTCCATTTTATAATCGTGAATCGGATTTTTTTCCTGCTCTAACTCTGGGTTAGACGCCGTTGTTTTGGCTTTTGCTATAGTGAGTTTTGTTTTAAATTTATATCAGTATAAATTTATAATTTCCATTTATACCTCCTAACGAATTAAAATTCAATTACATAAATTAACTCCTTTAAAACCCTGTTTGTTGCTGTTTTAATATTAATGCCGGAGCAAAGTGGCATCTTATTGTTGTGATCTTTCAAATAAATCTTCTTTTTCGTTTTAGCCGTTTTAAGTCTTTAAGAGTATCGTTTTCGTTTTGGTTTCGATTTATGTTTGGCTTATTGTTGTACGTATGTTTGGTAGTATACAAGTGTCTTTTTTAGCGATTTAAATGGGTCTTTTAATTTGAATTTTTAATTAAACAAATTTGTTATTATTGACAAGAAAGCAGCACCAGAGAAAAGAAAATAACACAAAATTGTGTAGGTACGCATATGAGTGTTATAAATTTTAGTATTATGTTTATAACACTATTTAGAGTATAAAAAATGTTTGTAGATTAAAATCTGCTTTTCTAAGATTTTAATAGTTCAAGTTTTGTTTGGTTTTCTGTTTTTTTTTTTATTAAGAAATTAAGGAGGATTAATCTTTAATTTTATCATAAAATATCATCGAATGATGATTAAATATCATTTGAATGAATAAACATTAATTAGTGTTTGCTACTTTTTGTTGTGAACCGTAAAAGTCAAGGTATACTGAAACCAGTTTTGTCTAGGCTTTGATACGGTGACTTTACATAACCCCCATGAACATTATACCAATTTCCAGCTTTGGGAACAAAAAGCTGGGGACATTTTAGAGTCCACTTTTTAACCCTTAAAAGTAAGATTGGTATGATAAAGAATTGCCCTTGTTCCAAATTTAATCAAAATCTGAATATTCTGTAAATATCCTAGTGGGTCTTTTTTTGTCAAAAGTGGAAACATTAACCCTATGTGGATCAAGTTAAATAAAATAAATATTATTATCAAATGGATTTCTTCTTATCCATTTAAAAGCTTTACAATCTTGTACACTTAGGAAATTATGTTGGTAAAGACGACAGCAATTGTAGCCAAAAACAAATGAAATTTCATTTAAAAAAAGGACGACTTACATTTCATTAAATTCAACTAACATTGTCATTTGTTTTTTAGTGTTCAAAAAATGACTAACAATTGTAGTAAAAATGAACCACATGGTAGTAAAAAATAAACCAAAATTTTTTTTTTTTTATTTTTTTAAATAACAAAAAACAACTGTAAAAAATGAATGTAAAATCATAAAACAATCATTTAATGTGAGTTGTTTTTTTAAATGAACTACAAGGTTAGTTGAAAATTTTATTTGTTCTACAAATGACTTACATTTACATTAAAAATAATGAAACTGTATTACAACCCAAACAACTACATATTTTTAAAACAGAAGTTCCCTGAGTGTAGTTATAATTTAAATTAAGTTTTATGTGCAATTTTTCTCCTCAGGCCACTAAGGGTTAAATATTTTGTAAACAGAAATAAAGATAATTGTAATTTATCATATTTAAGTAATATTTTTCCAAAAATTATGCAAGCTTTGATGAAAACATTTAAATTTTGTTTAAATTTTGACAAAACAATCAGTTTTTATAAAATGTTTTCATAAAATGTCTGGGAAGGAGTAGCTCCACACACAAAAACGAATTAATACAGTGGTGTTCAAAACATTTGCAACTGAAATCATGGTTTAGGTTATTATCATTTTTTTGATCAAAAAGATTTGTGGTATAAGTTTTTGTTTTTTTTTTTATTAAATTCAGTTATAGCATATTATTTTACAAATACAAAAAAATTATTCATAACTTCTCAAAAATAAAAAAAGTAATTTTAACAAAGTAAGTCGATAGTGCAGTGTTCAAAACATTTGCAACTCTTAAAGTAATTAAGAGGAAATACAAACAATGGTTTTAACGCTCAGTATTTTGTAGCGTAACCATTATTTTTTATAACTTCTGAACACCTCTTAGGCATTGAGGCAATGAGCTTCTCCAACTCGACGAAAAGTTCATCGCCATTTGGGAATACTTTATTGCCGATATTCCGTTTTACAATCATCCACATGTTCTCAATCGGGTTGAGATCGGGAGATTGAGCCGGCCACGACATGATATAAATTTCATTTTCCTGCAGCCAAACTTTTACAACCCCTGCCGGTGTTTTGGGTCGTTGTCGTGCATGAGAGTGGCATTTCCCATTCAGCATACGGAAGCATAACTAAACTCAAAAGATCTCTATAGATTGTGGCCGTCATTGTGCTAGTAATGCGGTGAATTGGGCCAATTCCATTTCCTGAAAAACACCCCCACCCCATAATGTTTCCTCCTCCGTGCTTCACTGTGGCGGTTGTGTATCTGGGATTAAACTTTTAGCCCCCTGGTCTTTGAACATTGGCTCTTCCATCTGATCCCCGGAGGTTGAATTTAGACTCATCTGACCACAATACATTTTTTCATTGCTGTTGAGTCAAGTTCAAATGGGTGCGTGCAAATTCAAGCCGAGCTTTTCGTTTTTTTTTCCGACACAAACGGGTTTTTTTGTACATCTATAACTTCTAAGGCCATATTCTCGGGCTCTTCTTTTAATTGTAGGAAGACTTTTAAAAGTTCAGTTTTAGCTTCTCTGGGAACTGCTTTGGGATATTTCGTAAAAAAATTGCTGATTTTCCGATCTTCTCTTACAGTTGTAATACGTGCTTTCCACTTTTATGAGTTGTGTGGATGTTACCACTATTAACAATGCGGCAAATCGTTGATTTTGGAACGGAGTACTTTATAGAAATTTCTTTTTGGGAAAGTCCATTTTGAAAATCATTTAAAACTTTTGATTTAAAATCAGAATTGTATTTATTTCCTGCCATTTTTTACAAAAATTATTCTTACGATGTTTATGCTTCCAACATCTTATTACAACTATTAAAGAACAATAATTATAATAAATTTGTTTAAAAACTGTAACGGTCTGAATTTCATATTCAAAAGGAATGCGATTACCGTTATATCCTAGCATTTGTTAGTATAAATTGTTTCGTTAAGAGTAAGAATAATGAGAGTTGCAAATGTTTTGAAAACCTGCATTTTTGATACATCTATTATTATTAATTTTTTTTTTTTGTTTTAATTTAACGGAATTATTTTTTTTTATTTGTTTAACACAAAACAATGTATGAAGAATATGTAAAAAATAAATTTTAGTAACTAAGTGTGATTTGAAAAAAATAAATCAATGAAAACAACAAATGCGATCTCAGTTGCAAATGTTTTGACCACTACTGTATATTTTTAATAAAATTTGTTTTTTTTTTTTTTAATTACAACTATTATATTATAGAAATTGCAATCTACTAATCCAAATTGCATTTCAAAAAATCTTTACAATCAATGTTAAAATATCGCGTTTTTGCATGTACAATCAAAAAAAAAAGTTAGTAAAGTCAGGAGGGTGCTTGCAGAAAAATTGCTAATGTCAGCAATATCTTATGCTGAAAATGATTAATTAAATGATTAGATTTTTTTGATTTCACTTAGTTGATTAAAAATTCAAAAAACTGCTAAAAGTTAATAAAATTGTTGCTGAATATTAGTAGACTAAAAAAAACTCAAAAAATTTGTTAATTTATTTGCTGACAATCTGAAACATTTTATGTGATTCTTTTACAATACGTTACAAAATATAAAAATGTTCATACTCCCACATTGACGACATGAATTAATTTAATATCTGAAAATATATAGAAATAATTATATATAACATAAACAAAATTATATTTCAAGTAGTTGATTAATCAATCAATGGTTGTCTAAATATGCAACCCTTTTTGCAATAAGAAAGAGGAAACATAAAAAATTACCTTGTCTTTCGCTATAGTCTGTCTACCTGAGCGTATATTTGTTTGCAATTTGACCACACTACAATAATAATCATTTTAGAGATTTAGTTTACAAATACATATTTAATGTTTATTAAATTTAAATATTTTATTTTATCTTTAATTAAATCAATAGACAATTACTTTGACAAGCCGGTGACAACATAAAACTAAAGTTTTTTTAATCCACATATGTAAGTGTTAGCGTCCTTTTGTATGAAAAACAGATACAAAAATCTTCTTTAGTATCATTTTCCTCGTCAGCACAATTTTTTTAGCAACATAAATTAGTAAAACATTAGTATAATATGAGTAAAACATTAGTTCAAAACAGTTAAGTGCTGAATAAGTATAATTAAAATTTTAGCTGAAAACACAATTTCAGCAAAAAAAATTAACTGAGAAATAGTATACTTGGTTTACAAAACGTTTTGCTAACTTTTCAACCAATTCATTTTTTGAGTGTAGACTAGAACGACATTTTTTTGAAAAATTTCAATTTATTGTTCAGATTCTTGTAGTAGTAGGTCTAAAAGATATTTGGTGTAAATTAGAGAAAAATCTGATAGCTTTAACCCTTCTTGTATAACCGGTTTTATTTCGCTATTTTACGGTTATATTTTGAAATATCGTGAACTACTCTAAAAATAACGCTTAAATACCGAAACGCCGATTTATGTCTTTATTTTTTAGATATAACAAAATTTATTGGGTACAATTTTGAAATAAAAACTATGATGTAGAATACACATGTCACTAATGGAAAAGTAATTTTAAAATTTTTATATACAATTGCCTTTAATTTCAAATATATTGCGTTTGTATTCCACAACATCTAAATTTTTTATAACGGAAATGTCAAAAAAATAGAAATTTTGAAGATTTATTAAGGATATAAAATAAATTACATTTAAAAGTCGGCCAAGAGGATTCGATCTGGTATTTTGTCAGTTATTTTTAGAATTAAATTTTTTTTTCAAATTCGTTTAAAGCTGTGGGCTGTGGGCTGTAGGCAAATTTGCTCAAAAAACTGCTAATTGTCACCATTGTGCCGGTCCATATTTATTACCAGGATTACATAAAAAAAAATATGATAAAATAACGCCATCTACAAGAGAGACTAAAAGCGGAGACACAAAAAAAAAAGTATTTTTGAAAGCAATTGTGGTTTAAATTTTTTGGGAAATTTGTAAATTTGAGAATCACGAATTACTTAAAACTAGTCTGAAAAATTAGTTCAAACACGGACGAAATTTGTTCTTGTTTTAAAATGAGATAACTAATAACTTTAACGAAATAACTGATTTAAACCACAACAATAAACAAAATTAGTTCAACTGAGTTGGAATTAAACCCGTTTAACAGACTTATGTACTAACTTTTTGTATGACTGTAGCTATGTGCCAAATTTAAATAGTTTGAATTTAATTACAACTGAATATTAGCGCATTAAAGGGTTAATGGTCATAGTCTGTGATAATATTCTTTGAAATATAGCTTTTCGAATCTATTACTGCAGATGTAAACATAAGCTAATGTCGAAAATTGATTTAAAGAAATGTATTAGAGAATAACAAGATGAAATATAAAACAATTCAATTAATTAATCATGTTTGAGTCCTCAAGCGTAAACCAACAGAAAACAAAAATTCTAAACCCACAATCACATACATATTTATATATAATTTAAATTGGCGCCAAGACTCGTGACCACCTGCTGTTAAACAATGAATCCTTGTTAGCATTGCAAACCTCAAACTCAAAATTTCAACAAAAACTAAATGTTCAAATACTCGTTTGTACGCACAAACCCTCCATCTAAAAACCTAAATTGAAATTGAAAATAATAACGAAGAAACCGAAACTAAAAGATTTGTTTGTTTTTTTTAAATACTGTATGTTTAGGTCCTTTTCTTTTCTTTTTTTTTTTTTTTGGAGGAAATTTAAAAGGAATGTTACAATTTTGTTAAATAAATTTGAGTTTGTTTTTTCATATTTTCTTGTTAGATTTAACACAGTGCGCCTAAATGTTTAAATATTTAAGAATGACTGAATTTTTGTTAAGTCAACACTGAAAACATTAATTACACAGTAAATCGCCTACGCTCATCCGTTTTAATTGTAAACGCAAAACGAACGCACAATTAAATATGTGTAACGCCCCCTTCTCCCCTAAACATTAATATCCAGATAATCAGTGTTTCATTAGTTTCTGGGCTAGTTCTTTCAAAAAATTCCTGGTTTTTCTAGGGATACAGAGGAAAGTTTGTTCATTTATTTTATTTTCGGTTTCCTTAAATATTTGTCTATTTATATAACAAACAAACATCTTGGTTATCTGAAGATTTATTTAATTGTTATTACTTTCTTTTCTAGGCGCATGTTTCCATCCATGAGACTTTCTTTGTCTGGCCTCGAAGAAGAAAGTAACTATTGTATATTATTAGAAATGGTACCAATTGGTGATTGTCGCTATAAATTTTCCGGCTCACAGTGGGTACCAGCTGGTGGTGCTGAACCACAATCACCCCAACGCATGTGTTTGCATCCTGATAGTCCTGCCACCGGTGCTCATTGGCAGGCTCAACCTATTTTATTCAATAAAGTTAAATTGACTAATAATACATTGGATAATAATGGTCATGTAAGTAATAATATTTATAATTTTTATGTTAAAATGATAAGCTCAAAGACTCGACAGGGCTTTAGATAAATTCGGAGTTAGGGTTTTCAGTTTTATAGTGGAAACTTAAGTTTTATTAACTTAAGTGTACACTCAGGGAACTTCTGCTTTAAAAATATGTAGTTGTTTGGGTTGTAATACAGTTTCTTTATATTCAATGTAATTAGATGTCAGTCATTTGTAGAAAAAATTTAATTTTTTACTAACCTTGTAGTTCGTTTAAAAAAGCAAACCACAACAAATGACTGTTTTATGATTTTACATTAATTGCAGTAGGTTTTAGTTATTTAAAAAAATAAATGTTTTTTTATTTTTTACTAACATGTGGTTCATTTTTACTACTTTTGTTTTTAATTTTTTGAACATTAACAAACAAATGACAATGTTAGCTGAATTTACTAAAATGTAAGTCGTCCTTTCTTTAAGTGAAATTTCATTTGTTTTTAACTACATTTACAGTGATCTTTATATTTGAAAACAATTTTTTAAACTACCATGGTCTTGCAAGGGAACTCTGTTAGGGGGTTCCACTAGATTAAGATTAAATTCGGATATAAGATTGAGGAGTAAAAAGTTATACAGAAATTGGTTAGAAACATACCAATGCAAGACAATTTTTAGGGTATAAAAATGAGTTCCAACGTTGTTCGAAACTTTTTTGTTTAAAAATATTTAATTGTTGCGCAATCGCACAGTGGTTCCAAACATATAAAATGGTAATAATTGTGAATATTCTACTCTACTGAACCAATTTTAGAAAAGTGTTTACAGAAATTGTAAATTTTGAATAATTTGTTTCTATTGTCACCTAGTTTTAACACATGGTTGGGCTACGGGCAAATATAGACCGATTTGACCAATGACCGTAATCATTATGAGTTTTATAATAAAAACTACACAATAATGATAATATTATGAGCTTTAAGGATTTTCTTCAATGGTAATGATTATTTTTAAGTAATATTAATAAAAATCAGCCATAATCATTATTTTTGAGCAAAAAAAATACAACTCAAAAATAATCATTATTTATGATTTTTATTTTTTTCGATCAAAAAAAAACTTGCGGTAATTTATTATTATTATTAGTATTTATTATTATTATTATTAATTTTACTATTGTGCTCACTTTGGAATATTCCTTATAACTGACCGAGTTAGTAATAGTATTTTACTCGTACCCAATTTAAACAACAATTAGGGCTATAACCAATTATTTGGCATAGTACCACGAGTTTTTCAATGAAAGTGAGTTTTATTTTGAGCGAAAAAAATAAAAATCATAAATAATGATTATTTTTGAGTTTTATTTTTTTTTTTTTGCTCAAAAATAATGATTATGGCTGATTTTTTTTATTATTACTCAAAAATAATCATTACCATTGAAGAAAACTTTAAAAATCAGAAATTTAAAAATCATGACGGATATGCAAAGATTGTCAAAAAATAATAATAATGGTGCAATATATTTTTTTTTATGTCTGTTCTAAGTGATTGATTTTTTGATTTAAAAAAGCGAACAATAATCATTATTTACGGTCCCTGGATTTGACAAATTTTAGACTTTTTGTAATCTAGTTTACGAGATAAAAAAAAAACTGATTTGACTTTGAATTACAAAGTCTTCATTTTTCAGTTAAGTTTTTCATTATCATACATTTTTACATTTTTTATCATGACTTTTCTTAAATATTGAGTTTTGAGTTTAAAAAAATATTTGTAGTGAAAATTTTTAAACTCAAAACTTTCGAATGTATTCTGAAAATGGCATTTTTTCTCATATAAGGGGTTTTTTTCATTTACCTTTATATCTAGTTTTTCTTGTTATTATTTTTTTTTTTTTTTTTTGATTTTTTTAACATATTTTAAAAGAATGCTTAATGTGCAATTCAAAACATTTTTGCATATGCATCCCATACGCCCAGCATTTGTCGAAAGTGATGAATTTTGGAAGGGAACTTTATGTTTATGAATGTGGCAAAAATAAAGTATCGCCACAGGGATACAGGGAGCTTTATATTCTCCTACACTCAGAAGAACTTTTCCAATCAAAGTTAAACAGTTATTTGAAAATTTAATCGGTGCAGCTGTTTCAATGGAATTTACAGTCAACTTTCTAAAGAAATATATTTTTTAACTTTTTGTATGTTATTCAATAAACAAAATAAACAAAAAAACAACGGACTTTCGGTAAATTACCAAAGAAATATATATTTTTTAACTTTCTGTATGTTATTCAATAAACAAAAAAAAAAACGGACTTTCGGTAATAGTTAAAATATTCAGTTAAAATTTTCTATTTAAAACAGAAAGTTGTTATACATATTATATTGAGTATTTAAATAAACGTAAGCAATCTTTAGTTTTTATCGATTTTTTCAATTAATTTTTCAACAGTTAAAAATAAACTAAAAAATACAATTGTTTTAAACGAAGAGTTAGTAGTCCTTTTTGAACCGATTTTCAATTAATTTAAAGTGTACATTCAGTAGTCTTTACGGAAAAAATACTGTGAGTGTAGTAAATGTAGAGTTTACGTATTTTTTCTTTTTTCTAAATTCGTTATAGTTCGCGGTTAGTCGCTGCTTAAAGTTAGGGGTTTTTAACAAATATGTAAGAAATATACCAAGTTTGAAATATTATAACTTCTGAATGTCAGAAGAAAATTTAAAATTTTATGTCATTATAAACATCAAATCCTCTTCTTTAAATAGTGTTGCACGAATTTTTTTTCCGCGAAAAGGATAACGCAATTGAAAAAATGTTCTTAGTTCGTGAATATCTCAAAAAACCCATAATTAATTTTTATGAAATTTATTTTGCAAATAACTCAAAGTATCATTTACAACATATACAAATTTCAAGTTGGGAATCAGAGGGGTTCAAAAATAAACAGAGTTTTTTTGAAAGTAAATTTGTTATTTGATGTAAAGTGTTATATATTCATATAGCACCCTATGACAAATTCCAATATGTTTGCCACGCATGGAAAAATCGATATGCAATTCAAACAGCAGACTACATATAGTTAAACTCATATATCCTTACAAAAGGACATTTGAAGTTAATTCTTTAAATAGCAAAAACTTTTAAAATATCCTTTTAAAAATTTTATACTTTAATATTCTTGACAGTTTAATTGAATTTTATTTTAATTTATTTAATAACTTGAAATTTCTATGCTACGATTACATCTAATGAATTAAATTAATTAAATTAATTTAAATTTGAAAAAGGATAATAATTAAAACAAAATGTGGAATAAAAAATAAATAATAATATATAATAAAACATAATGAATAAATATTTATTAACAAATGAAAAAGAATTAAAAAATAATGTAATTAAATTAAATTAAAATAATAAGTTCGTCAAAAGAAGAAATCATTTTAAAAGTATGCTTTATTAGTTTAGCAATAACAAATATTTTAAATATCCATTTTTAGTTTTTTACTACACCTTTTTCAATTTTAATTCAGAAAGCATCAATTAAAATTCAGAATTTCCATTATAAATTCGGAAAATATCAATTAAAATTTAGAATTTCCATTTGAAATTCAGAAAATGTTAATAGAAATTCAGAATATTCATTTGCAATTCAGCAAATATAAACTGAAATTTAAAAATTATCCTTTGAAATTAAAAAAATATCAATTGAAATTCAGAAACTTACTTACCAATTGTAATTCTGAAATATCAATTGAAATTCAGAAAATACTACTTGAAATTTAGAAAATACCTCTTGAAATTTAGAATATATCAACTGAAATTCAGAAAACATTTCATTTCTATTTCAGTAAATATTTTCTGAATTTCAATTGACATTTTCTGAATTTCAAATGATGTTTTCTGAATTTTAATTGATATTTTCTGAATTTCAATTGGAAAATCTAAATTTCAATTGATGTTTTCTGAGTTTTAATTGGAGTTTCTGAAATTCTATTGATATTTTCTAAATTCGATTTGATATTTTTGCAAAAGGTGTAGTCAATTACATTTCACAGCCATTCATTTGGGAAATTTTTCAATATCATTTCAGACCTACGCTTTCACTTGTGAGCTTAAACGCTTCCTTGGAAAATTTGTAAACATTTTAATACTAAACAAGGGGATTAGTAACAACATCTGGGTATTTAATTACAGGGAAATTACTCAATTACATGTAAAAAAAAAAAATTAGACGTAAAAAAAGTAATTGACCTGTAATCAAATACACAAATATTGGTATTGCCATGTCTTGTCTTGTATTGACAAAATAGAAAGTTTTCCAAGGAAGCGTTTAAGCCAATAAGTGTGAGCGTAGATCTAAACTTATTAATTATATGACAAATTTCACGTGTAAATGATTGTGAAATGTAACTGCCCTGCGGGAAATGGACCAGTCACTGGTATGGTCGAGTGACTACAACTTTGTGTGTATGAACCAGTCATAGTTTCGGTTCTGTTATATGAAAGTGACCGGTACTTTTAACATGGGCTTGTCATAGGAGGTGACAATTGCCACCTGTGGAGCACTGTGTGACGTGGCGAATAACTTGACCAAGGTAACCTATCACCGTACCGACTGAAATGAATATGCTACGGGACAAGTTAGAAGTAGGTAGTGTCAAAGTATGACCATTTTAGGATTTATGTGATATGCAACAGAACCAGTGGAAAAAAATTTATCACGTGGCTGGTGTAGGTGTACGTATCATAGAACTGGAGACAAATTTTTGAAGGAAAACTAGTCACATATTAAGCGCAATGATAGGGATAGTTTGACAGGAATAGTTTTGAGACGTACCACTGCACTGGTCTAAGGGGTACATGTCGCCGGGCTTTCGAAAAATAATTAGCAATTAACCTGACAATGATTTGGTCTCAAATTTGATCTCAAATTTTCAACTTTCTTAATTTCTGTTCAATTTTTGATAATTTTTGATTATTTATACTCGCTAATTATATATTAGATTTTACTTTTATTCTTTTTACTTAAATATATAATTTAAATAATTTTGTAATTTTTGTTTCTTAAAAGTATTGTAACTACTATCACAAATTGATTGTATCGCTATAAGATCACATACTGTAATTAAAAAGATTTTATCTTGTTGTATGTGATATCCGAATAAAATAAATAAATAAAATAAAATAAACATATATGACACTTTTTATTCAGCGTGTGTCATATTATGTACGTGTTGCGAAATAGCCCATCCGTAACCAGTCACTGCACTTATTCAAAACAGCGTGTCATGAAACCTGTTCAAAAAACCTTCAAAAAGGCACAACAATAATCAATTTTAAAATAAGTTTATTTCAGTGTTATATCCGATTTGTAGCAGTCAAGGGACTGAATCCTTTGGCACTAATTCCCATGTTTTCATCAACTGCTAACGGGATTGAACCAGTTCAATGACCAGAAAGAACTTCAACTGCATCAGCCCTAGTTGCTTCAGTACACTATAATGTTATGTTACTTTTTCTCCAGTTACAGTTACACCATTACTATAGTCACGTGATTGGTCATTTCACACAAATTAACACTTTTGGAACACCACAATTTCGGTTTCGCCAGTTTCGTGACGTGCCACCCAATCATATATCATAAAATCGTCTCTTTTGATCAATCGACCCTTCATTTGGCGCAGGGTGACGTCGCACAAGTCTGCACATAACTATATATCAGATATAAGAGTAATCAAACAAGCAAAAAATCCCGCTTCTGCAGTCCTAGAAAAGCCGTCGCTACTCAATAAATATTGAATATGTGCTCTGTCAATAAAATAGTATTTTGCTTTAACAAATACATATTGAAAGCTTTTTCGGAGCGTAAAATATTATTTTGGATAGCAAAATATTAATTGTTGAACAAATTTAAAGAGAATTGTTGAACAAATTTAAAGAGAAGTGTGTATTTTAAATAATAAAAACTGGGCTGCCGTACAAAAAATATTAACACAGAGCTGGCGAAAACGAATACATAAGAGATCCAGGAGGCAATGCCTCAAAATAAAGGCTAATCGCTCAGGTTATGTATTTTTTTTTTTTTTTTAATTAGTTCATGTCATGTTTTTCAAATCAAAAAATTCGAAAAAACTATCTTTTATAGTTTTTGCTACAGCTAATAAAAAGAAATAGAAGATATTTAACGACTTTTGTAGGCTTTCCATTAAAATAAAAATAATACTAAAGATATCGCTTAATCCAGTTAGCGTGTGGACCGATTTAATATTGGCAAATTTGGAGAAAAGTCAGTATATTTTTTAAATTTATTTTTGAAAAATTTTTTTTGAGATGATAGTAACTTAGTTCCGAAACATTAAAAATTTGTCGCATCATTAACCCATGTTTACGGGAGATCAAAAATACCTCACAAAATAAATTTGATAGGTATTACTTAATTTTGTTATAACTTAATTTTAAGGCAATTATAAATAAAGTCCCGACAAAAGGGACTTTTTCAGTCTGTGACTTAACTTTAGTGTTCACTGTAATATCGGCCCATTATATTTTCTTCAATTTATTTATTCGACAATTTTAAATTTTTTGGTGGACCTCATCTTAGTTACTTTTCGAGGTATTACGAGGTATTTCGACTTTTAAATTTTTATTAAATCCACAATTTTTAGCTTAAATCCGTAAATTGATTTTAAAATGTTAAAAAATTTCTGTTGTTTTGAAATCTTTTGCCAGATTTTTCTTTAGCTTTCCGAAATTATATAGAAATTATGTGTTTCAAGAGGAGGTTTTTTTTTTTTTTTTGTTATTTTATAGTGTTTCTTAAGTGTTGTAATTTTCTTTATAAAATTCTTATGAATTTTTATTTTAAAAATTTCCAGATCGTTTTAGCTAGTATGCACAAATATCAACCACGCATTCATGTGATTCGTACCTCTGATTTGGCCCAAATACCTTGGGCGCCACAGCAGGCATTTGTTTTCCCCGAAACGGAATTTGTTGCCGTAACTGCTTACCAGGTGAGTTAATCAAAACCGTTAATGCTTTCTCCCAAAAAAATGTTTGAGCTTAAGAAGAAGCACTATGGGTATTTAATAGGGTAATCAATTTACTCGGTTTTGCTCTTGTTCGAGTAAACAAGTAACTTGATTTTAAGGTTTTGCACTTGCTCGATTAATCGAGTAAATTTTTAAAATTACTCGAGTAACTCGAATAACTTTTAAATTGTTTTTCATTAAATTTTCATTAAAAGTAAACAATAACATACAAAATAAATACAATATCAGCAGTTCTTAAATATTCAGCAGTTCTTTTGAAAAATAATTCAATATAAAAATTAATTGTATTGTTTAACTCAGTGTTTCTCAACCTTTTTTGGGCCGTGCCCCACTTTTGGGATAAAAAATTTTCTCATTTTTTTCTGTACAATAGAGAGTACTTTAAATAAAAAACACACCTAACAATTTGTTTAATTCAATGGATGTATGTACATATATTTTTGTTATAAAGATAGAATTAATAATAAATACACTAAAAACTAATGAGATCCTTGAGCTTGGTGCAGGCTGCAAAGGGTTTTAATAATCAGGTTCTAATTTTGTTAATTTTAATCGTAAGTCTCCGTGATTTGTGATTTCCAGACGATTTCTTTTTTTTTAATAACAAATCACTAATGACACTAAATCCGGTTTCTACTAAATATGGCGATGGAAATGGAATGAAGTATATAAAAATACAGATTTTTTTTATTCTACAGAATTTTATTTTTATATATTAAAAAAACATGAAAAGTTAAACAACTTACAAAAATTAGCCCATTGCCCCCCCTAAAATGTTGAAATTGCCCCCCAGTGGGGCGAGTTTCTTCATCAAATCCGTTTAAGTTTCAACTTTTTTTTTCTTTATGGTAAATACTGATCAGCAACATTAGGGTATCAAATTTGTTTGCGGTTTTTCTGAGTTTTTACTATATTTTACAATTTTTGCACAATTCATCATCCTATTTCGTAGTCGAGCAAAGTTTTATTGTGCATATGCAAAAAGACAAGTCTGAACAGTTATTTCGTGTAAAAAAGAAAAAAATTTATTTCATGGGGAAAATGCGAAATGTGCCTATAATTTATATGATAGCATAGCAAAAATGCATGGTAATCTTTTAGGATAATATGTAAATAGCAGAGGGCGAAGTTGACCGGCTGTACGTCGGCGCACAGCCGCCGCCGTATAATTCTTACTTGCATTAGCCGCAGACGAAGCATGCGGCTTTCATCGGCTAAAATTTGTAATAAACGGTACCAAAACCAAATGCCTCTGAGCTGTCGACGTTCGCACGTACTGGCAAAGGCTAGTTCTCGTCGGATGGGGGAGTGAGTCTTGTCAACGCACTCAGAGACGCTCGTATTACAAGAAAATATTCTACGTGCTGTTAAACTGTACAAAATTAATCAGAACTACTATTAAAGTCATAAAAGGAAGCTAAATGAAGGGTGATGTTATCCTTCTTATTGTCCCTACCCAACCTTGGTTTACTATTTGCCTTCACTTATTTTCAGTAAACCCCTAACGCGAATGTAAGTTAAGAAATTAGGCAAACATAACTATTTAATTACAAAACATTATTTTTATTAACATTCTTAACAAAACAAATATTAATATTTCTTTTAAGTCTAACTTACAAGATTAATTCGTCTCAAAGCGAATATAAAAAAAATATGAGTAAATAAATTCTTATACAATGTAGACTTATGTTCTCCCATAGGAAAATATGAAAGCGGAACACTTGTGTATAATAGGGGAACACAATGAACAATGTGGGATCAAGTAAATTAATTAGGAGAATTGTAGAATCAAATAAAAAAAAATCAAAACAGGAAAACAAAAAAAAATTGTATTTGGTAAATGTTTAATTACAAGAGTTCTAAGAACACAGTGGGGCATATGATAAAATAATATTGTACGTTTACCTGTATTGTTTGGTAACAAAATTTAATAAGTTTTTGTACTTACAATCTCACTCCGTGTCGATCCGCCAGGCCTGTCGTTCGGTGGTGTGTATTTGTTATATTATCCAAAACGATGATGTTTGCTAAACAGGTTTAATCAATATTAATTTTATCATAAAATACCACTGGTGTTGTAAAGAAATTAACTACGTTAATTTTAAGGTTCGATAATGCTCCTAATTCAGTTATAAGGTTGATGAATTTCAATTGAATATATTTGATAATAAAATCAAAGCATCTTTTGGTGGAATTTCAGAACCAAATTCAGAGTATATATACGGGTAGCCTTATGAATTTCTGGATTTATGTAGATCTGAATTAATTATAGCCCCGATTATATCATGGATCCAAAGTTAGTATATAAATTCCGGATTTTATGTTGAGCCGGTTAAATTACGGGTATGGCTGATTTTTATTATGGCCTAGGGCCGTCTTGACCCTAGGTTTCAGTACATTTGATTAATTTTCAAAATTTACGATTATATAATTTTCTGAAAACGTGCAAGAAACACATGGTTAAGTAATGGCCTAATAAAAATTCATAAAGCGTTAAACTTACCAACATGGGTTTATGGTATAAAAATATAAAATTTTGCGTTTTAATAAAAAAACTAAATTATGGAAGCCTCCAATTATATTAACGCCCGAATTAATCCAAAAAAAAATAGGATTATTTATTTTACAATGTAACAGAGTCTTCTTTATTTCTTGGCCTTATTTTTTTATTAATTAAAATTTTAGTTTTTAGTAAACTTTTGTTTTCGGAAATTTATTTTTCTTTATAGCGTAAGCACAACTTATTATTTTAATTACTGTACTCCTTTTGATTTAAAGTATTAAAAGCACGATTAATAAAACCTACGGTTTGACCATGTGGGTGAAGAAAAAAAAAAAAGTCTTGTTTTCGAACTAAACCCATGAAAGGAATTCAATATAAAAAAAATTGGCTAAGGTTTGATACAATTTATACGTAAATATGTATGCATACGCTAGTATGTATCTCAAATCAATAGAGAGTGAAATTAGATCAACCAAATTTGTAAATGAGGCTGTAAAAAAAAAATTCTGTCAAACCTACTTATACTATTTATCATTTACATGGTATACCACTTTACATCTCTTGATGACCAGATCAAACCAAAAAAAAAAATATTACGACTGATTTTAACCCTTACGTAACGATGAGTTTTAGTTTAATTTCAACGGTTACAACCAAGATTATTTGGGAGAATTTTAAATCGAGAAATAATCTGGAAAAAGTTGAAAAGCATAAGAAAATTAACTTAAGCAAAATCTTGGGTTTATCCACGTAAATCTTTGGCATGAAAAATTCCAAGATTTTTACCATTTAGATCCACTAATTCAAAATAACAATTTCCGACCTTTTTGATTATTTTTGCTTTTAAAAACTTGGGTGCTAACTTCGAGTTGAATTTTGTTATTTTACAACTTTGTGCAAAATTGCGGCGATAAATTGTGTCACCAGATTTAAAGTCGACACTTCGAGATCGAAGATCATATCGGGATTTATTTGCCTCATAAGCCCTTCTCAAATTTATTTTTACATCCTCCCTAATAATACTGAGTTTATCATGCCTATCGATAATATTTTCGCCATCGGACAACATATTAAGTTTTCTTAAAATTTCATATGAATCAGCGTGAGTTACCATTTGCTGACCAAATAACAAAAAATAAGGGGAATATCCTGTTGATTGATGGTGTGAATTTCGCAAAGCTGTGGCAATCAATGGCAAATTTTTGTCCCACTCCCTTTGGTCTTTATCTAAATATGATCGTATTGCTGCAATAAGCGATCTATTCACCCTTTCGGAAGAATTTGACTGAGGGGAGTAAATTGCTGTAAAAGTGTGTTTTATACCGTATTTAGACAACATCGCATTAAACAAAACGCTTTTAAATTGGGTTCCGTTATCGGATACTAATTCTTCAGGCACACCAAATATTGGAAACACTTCCCTTTCGAAAAAATCACAAATAAGATTAGTTGAAAATTTTCTTAAAGTTTTAAACATCGGAAATTTTGTGTAATGATCTAAAGCTACCAAAATGCCTATATTGCCTTGTTTTGACCTTGGATAAGGTCCTAGTAGATCAACAAAAAGTTTTTGAAATGGACGATCAGATTTAATTTGGCTACCCATTGGCGGTCTTAAAATAGTATTCGGCGCTTTACATTGTTTACAGACATCACAGCTTGAGATAAAATCACGGACTTCGGAGGACATTTTAGGCCAATAAAAATTTCTCTTCAATTTTTCCAAGGTTTTAGACATTCCTCTATGGGAAGAAGTAGGAGGACAATGAGCCTGTTCAATTACACTTTTAGTAAGTTCAGTAGGAATCCAAAGTTTCCATTCATTTTCTTCGGACGGACTCTCAGGACGAACAAATTCATTTCTCTTATAAATATAATCTTCAATTACAGTTATATCTGGTAATCTGTTTAAATTTTCAACTATTTCATTACGCAATTTTACATAACTGGGGGACTGAAAATATGGTGAACCAATATCGATTTCCGGTGCAATTTCTAAACTATTTATGTCAAAGTCAAGTCTTGACAAGGCGTCAGGAACAGTATTAAGTGACCCTTTCCTATGCTGAATGGAAAAATCGAATGACTGTAATTTTAACGACCAGCGCGCCAGGCGACCGTTTAAATCACTTTGCCGCATGAGCCACTGAAGGCTCGCGTGGTCAGTCACTACTTTGAAGGGGTGGCCCTCTACATACTCCCTAAATTTTTGAATACTGAGAATTGCCGCCAAGCATTCCAACTCCGTTATGGAATAATTCCTCTGGGCACGATTAAGCTTGTGGGAGAAGTAGGCTATCGGCCTTTCCACACCATCAGCATCCTCCTGCGCCAAAAACACCGCCTACTCCGTACGTCGAAGCATCGCACTGGATAACGAATGGTTTCTCAAAATCCGGCGTTGAAAGAACAGGGGCACTAGTCAATTTCTCTTTAAGAGTTTCAAAAGATTTTTGCGCTTCGGGTGTCCATTCAAAGTTTTTGTTTTTAGATGTTAAATCAGTTAAGGGTGAACTAAGGTCAGCATATCCATCGACAAATCTCCGGTACCAACCGGCAAGACCTAGGAAACGACGCAGTTCTTTTACAGACTGAGGAGGTTTTATGTTACGTATAGCCGAAACCTTTTCGGGATCTGGTTTCATAACCCCGTTTCCTATTATGAATCCCAAATATCGAACCTCTCTCATACAGAACTTACACTTCGAAATATTAACCGTCAAACCTGCTTCCCTTAAAATATTTGCAACTTTTACCAACAACTCTATATGGGCATCAAAAGATTCGGACACAAGGAGCAAATCGTCCAAATATATGAAGACTCGATTTTGCAACTCACTAGGTATGATCGAGTCCATGAGTCTACACATTGTCATCGGCGCGTTAGTAAGACCGAACGGCATTACTTTAAACCTATATAGAGGCCTATTGGGAATAGTAAAAGCGGTAAGATCACGTGACGACTCCTCTAATTCCACCTGCCAGAAGGCATGTTTAAGATCTAATGACGATATGTATTCGGCTCGAGGTAGTCGGCTCAAAATTCCATTAATTTTCGGCAATGGGTAAGCATCGCGAATGGTAACACTATTCAATTTCCTCGAGTCAATACATAACCGAAATTTTCCCTCTCTTTCAACCATAGCAACAGGACTTGACCAAGGACAGTTTTGAGGAGCTGGTTCTATCACACCAAGTGATAGCATTCTGTCGACCTCAGCATGAAGCTTCTTTTCGACTGCCGGTGATACTGAAAAATATCTTTGTTTGATTGGTTTGGTATTAGGTTCTAGTTCAATAGAATGTTTTATAATTTTGGTTTTCCCTAAACCTTCCCTTTCAAACGAATAAAACATTTTTATGGCAGTTTTCAAAGTTCGCTTCTGTTCACCTGACAGGCTATGCATTTTGGGGTCTTCAGTAAGAAAATCCTCATCCTCAAAAGAAATACAACTCAAAATTTTATCTATAAGTCCAAATTCATTAAAGAAATCCATCCCCAAATACAAATTTTGTTTTAATTTAGGAATTATATAAATCCTTAGTTTTTTCTCCAAATTATTAAAATAAATTGTTGTCTCCACATATCCCTCAATTTTATATTTCGAACCACCTGCAGCTTCTACCACTTCATTCAATCGCTTAATTGGAATATTTTCTTGCAATAAATCTAAAGCAGCATCTGAACCAAAACAAGTCAGTTCGGCACCTGAATCAAGCAGTCCTAAATACGTTTTATCAAAAATTTTAACATTAACATACGGTCTAATATCTAATTTGGGTGAAGTTAAAGAAGATATAGTTTTTATTATTTTTTTACGATCGGATAATACTTTCGTCCAAAATCTACGATATCTAAGAGTAGAGCGCTTTACTTTGGGACAATGTTTTACGATTTGATTTTTCATAACAATACTTTCACAAAATATCCTAGCCCTAGCCTGCTGATATTCAATTAATCGTTGGTGATAAGGTTTAATATGAAATAAAATTTTAGTATCCGGTGTTGTTTTAACATTACAAGCTAAACAAGTTTTTATAAAATTATCTTTTAAATTTACTTTTTCACTTGAGAGCGAATCGTGGTGTTGTCGATTCCTCTCGCCATTGAGTTTCCCGAAGTGTTACACTTAACACATTTCGGTTTTAAAAACACCTGGAAGTCCACAACCATAACAAAATATGGACCTTTCCTCCATACAATCTACATATCTGTGTCCCTCACTATGACAATTCCAGCAAATCAATGTGTTATTTTGAAAATGTCTAGTACGATCTAATTCCGCAACTTCTACAACGCTTTCCAAATTATCTTGCATAGGTTCAAATTCGATTTCGTTTATCTGACGTCGTGGGGGTCTATTATTAAATTTTTCTACGTCATCACAAAGTGCTTCCCGACGAAGTATAAGGTGACGAAGTTGAGACACTGATTTTATATCCAAATAAAAAATTTCCTTTCGCCAGCTAGGGCGAATATTACGACGAAGAATCTCTACCAATTCTGATTCCTGCATAGGGTATCTTAATCTGTCACTAAGATCGAGAATAGAATGATAAAAATCATCAAATTTCTCCGTGTCCTTTTGTCTTCTGTCTCTAATTAATTCTCTAACATCGATGTCTGATAAATGATCTCTAAAATGAGCACGTAACGCCTCACACAACTTATCCCATTCTAACCTTACAACTTTTGACCTATATCTCCAAAACCAAGCCGCTCCTTTACCAGTAAACAAAATGTGGATGTGATCGCACAAAGCATTAAAATCGGCACCTAAACTATCTCTAGTTAATGAGCTGATCATATATATAAATTTGTCCACAGGCATCCTATCATTTAACCCATTAAAAGTTATATTCCAACTTTGAATCAAATGAGCTATTTTACTATTATTAGTAACAATTGAAGACAACACTGAATTCCTATTCACCACATTTTCTGAACGCAAAGGTTGATTTGCTCTAGAGTTCATATCGGAAACATTAAAACCAGAATGAGGAAAGCTTTGACTTCTTTGGTCTAGTTCTGGAAAAATGTCCTGCGGAAATTCTGGGCGTGCTTGAGAAGCAATACTCAATCGATTTACCTGATAAGACAACGATTTAGCAATTTCCTCCATTTTAGCAAATTCATTTTGAACGTGTGACGAAACCATTTCCCTAATCGCATTATTAATATTCTCATCGATTAAACCTGCTCCCGACCTATTTTCAGGCATATTTCCACCATGAGCCGTAGCTCCAGTAGACCAATCTAAAGGGTTGCCACCATTGCCCGTACCATCTCTAGTTTGGAGTGCGCCCGAAGGCTGCTTACTAGTCTTTTTCGGAACAGCTCCTCGAGAATTATTAAAAGCATCGAGTAGATTCGGAACATTTGCCGTTGGCAAAATTGTAACCTCTACCAGTTGTTCCTTCTCACACGGCTTCCTACATGTAGGACAGTTGCCATACTTTAAAACCCAATCATGAATACACACTGAATGAAAAACATGCTTACATTTAGTCGAAGTGACAGGTCCCGAACCTGACATAGGTTGTGAACAAACTAAACAAACATGTGCGTCTGTTCCGCCTATATTAGGAATACCGTCGTTACTATATCGAACAGCCATCACTAAACAAAAATAATAATCAAATACACCAAAAAAAAATCAAGAATACAAAAAATATGCTAATTTATTTTATAAAGATTTAGTTTTCTTAAAATATTTCTGACTCAGCAAAAAAAAACAAATTCATAAATTTTATTTTACCTAATATTCCAAACTTACAATTTCAAAAATTAACTTCCAATTTAACAACCTTAAAACAATTAATATGGGGAATTATACGAGGCAATATTTTCGGATTAACTCTTAAATTAAAAGTAGGACAAACAACCAGATTTATTACAAAGTTTTTGTAACTCCTAATACTATCAATCAAGAGCAACAACGAAATACCACAACGTACAATTCAAGAAAAAAATCAAACCAAGTGAATACGTGAAATTTTAATTCGAAATCTAATATCATCAGCGGTCAGAGTAATAGCAAAATTGTCAATTACAATGAAATTCCTGCGAGACTAACTAAAAATCTTTCAAAAAACCACGAGTAAGAATTTTACCTATACTTCTGCCAGAAAAGTATTTAAAGTGGGGTCATGTGTTTGATAGAATTACACAAACCGATTTACAAGCAAACCCGAAGGCTTTTGTAATAAGGTACAACCTTTTAAAGGAGATATTTAAAATAACCCACCTTTAGGGCCAGGCCCCACGTTGGGCGCCATTTCTGTAATAAACGGTACCAAAACCAAATGCCTCTGAGCTGTCGACGTTCGCACGTACTGGCAAAGGCTAGTTCTCGTCGGATGGGGGAGTGAGTCTTGTCAACGCACTCAGAGACGCTCGTATTACAAGAAAATATTCTACGTGCTGTTAAACTGTACAAAATTAATCAGAACTACTATTAAAGTCATAAAAGGAAGCTAAATGAAGGGTGATGTTATCCTTCTTATTGCCCTACCCAACCTTGGTTTACTATTTGCCTTCACTTATTTTCAGTAAACCCCTAACGCGAATGTAAGTTAAGAAATTAGGCAAACATAACTATTTAATTACAAAACATTATTTTTATTAACATTCTTAACAAAACAAATATTAATATTTCTTTTAAGTCTAACTTACAAGATTAATTCGTCTCAAAGCGAATATAAAAAAAATATGAGTAAATAAATTCTTATACAATGTAGACTTATGTTCTCCCATAGGAAAATATGAAAGCGGAACACTTGTGTATAATAGGGGAACACAATGAAGAATGTGGGATCAAGTAAATTAATTAGGAGAATTGTAGAATCAAATAAAAAAAATCAAAACAGGAAAACAAAAAAAAATTGTATTTGGTAAATGTTTAATTACAAGAGTTCTAAGAACACAGTGGGGCATATGATAAAATAATATTGTACGTTTACCTGTATTGTTTGGTAACAAAATTTAATAAGTTTTTGTACTTACAATCTCACTCCGTGTCGATCCGCCAGGCCTGTCGTTCGGTGGTGTGTATTTGTTATATTATCCAAAACGATGATGTTTGCTAAACAGGTTTAATCAATATTAATTTTATCATAAAATACCACTGGTGTTGTAAAGAAATTAACTACGTTAATTTTAAGGTTCGATAATGCTCCTAATTCAGTTATAAGGTTGATGAATTTCAATTGAATATATTTGATAATAAAATCAAAGCATCTTTTGGTGGAATTTCAGAACCAAATTCAGAGTATATATACGGGTAGCCTTATGAATTTCTGGATTTATGTAGATCTGAATTAATTATAGCCCCGATTATATCATGGATCCAAAGTTAGTATATAAATTCCGGATTTTATGTTGAGCCGGTTAAATTACGGGTATGGCTGATTTTTATTATGGCCTAGGGCCGTCTTGACCCTAGGTTTCAGTACATTTGATTAATTTTCAAAATTTACGATTATATAATTTTCTGAAAACGTGCAAGAAACACATGGTTAAGTAATGGCCTAATAAAAATTCATAAAGCGTTAAACTTACCAACATGGGTTTATGGTATAAAAATATAAAATTTTGCGTTTTAATAAAAAAAACTAAATTATGGAAGCCTCCAATTATATTAACGCCCGAATTAATCCAAAAAAAAATAGGATTATTTATTTTACAATGTAACAGAGTCTTCTTTATTTCTTGGCCTTATTTTTTTATTAATTAAAATTTTAGTTTTTAGTAAACTTTTGTTTTCGGAAATTTATTTTTCTTTATAGCGTAAGCACAACTTATTATTTTAATTACTGTACTCCTTTTGATTTAAAGTATTAAAAGCACGATTAATAAAACCTACGGTTTGACCATGTGGGTGAAGAAAAAAAAAAAGTCTTGTTTTCGAACTAAACCCATGAAAGGAATTCAATATAAAAAAAATTGGCTAAGGTTTGATACAATTTATACGTAAATATGTATGCATACGCTAGTATGTATCTCAAATCAATAGAGAGTGAAATTAGATCAACCAAATTTGTAAATGAGGCTGTAAAAAAAAAATTCTGTCAAACCTACTTATACTATTTATCATTTACATGGTATACCACTTTACATCTCTTGATGACCAGATCAAACCAAAAAAAAAAATATTACGACTGATTTTAACCCTAACGTAACGATGAGTTTTAGTTTAATTTCAACGGTTACAAATTCTTAACCGACTTTGATAGCTAAGCTGAAATGTTAATTTTTTTTAGATTATAGTTTATTTTTAGCTAAGTAGATTACTATTAAATCTTTTGATCTATATTTTGCGGCAAGGCAATTCTAAAATATAAATCAAAATTGTTTGTTTTACTGAGTATATTTATGATTGTTTAAAGAAGTTGGAATTTGCGTTACTGTGGCAGTATGTTTTTTTGAAAAACAGATTATTCTTTTTAGCATTTTCTTAATGTTGCAAAACTGTCCAATTTGTGTTTTGGGACTCCAGCCACGTCAGCATCTTCAGAACAAGCTTTTTCTTTTGCTGGGAATTGCGTTAACGAAAAAAGAAGTGGACTTCATCCTGCAACAATAAAAAACAGCTATTCGAGCATGATAACATGAAAGTCGTAAAAACCGTTTTTATCAAAATAATCAAAATCTTACAAACTTAATTGAAATGCCTCATGCTAGTGTAGCAATGAATTACTTTTACTTTTATTAATCTCTTTTTTTTTAAATAAATAAATCAATTTAATTTTTTCAAATATTTCTAAAAACAGTCGGCTACCAGCCGGCTTTAAGCCGCCGCACTGTGGTCAATATTTTGAGATAGCGGCCAAAACTCCTTTTGGTTTTTGTTCTCCGATTTTAAAGTTATTAGACTCATATGAAAGTAGACAGTAGTAAACCTCGGGAGCCAAACAATTAGAACTCTATTTCAACTATTTCACTGAGAACAGGGTGGTCCAAAATGGGCTTTTTCAGAATTTAGTAAATTTATGATATTTTTAGTTAATTTTTAAAGTTTAAATGATCATAACTTTTTTGTTTTTCAAGATTTTTGGACGAAATAAATTTTGTTTTGTAACTTAACTTATTTCCTATTTCTGGTAAAAAAAATTGAAGCTCTACTGTTTTCAGAACAATTTAAATATTTTTTTAAAAAAAGGTCAAATTTCTCGGAAATTTCCTACTTCATAGAGCACAACTCCTTTGAGTCAAGCTGAGTCAAAACACAAATTTACTATTTTGTAGTCCTAACTATCCCCTACATTCCTATATATACATGTCCATGCATCGGGACTGCACTTTTTGAGCTACAGCAATTTTTCTGACCCAAGATAAGATATTCGGTACAAATGCACGTCATATTTTTTGAGAAGTTGTTTGTATGTGAAAGTGGCTATTATGCATATATTTTGATGAAATTTTGTACAAGAGTTCTTATTGACCCAAAAAATAATTCTGTTGAAATTAGGAGAAGTTGGCCCATATTTGGACCTAGTCCACATAGAAGGGTGTATCAAAATTTTGACAAAAATGACAATAGAACTCTCAAATTATGTGGTATCTGGCAATTCATTTGGAAAAGGTAAAAAATGATTTTATTGCCATCTAATATTACATACCTTAAATACCTGAAAATTGCAAATAAATTTAAAACCAATGGAAATAACTGGTAAAACCAAGTACCTGTTATATTATGTTTCAAAAAGGTAAAAAAGATCATGTTGAAACTTCGAGCAATAGTATACTAATCCATGCATTCATTTTTTTTCTTCATTATTGTTTAAGCAATGGCTAAATTCAGTTATAGTGTTCTATCTGATATATATTTTGAACGGAAAGATGAAAACGACATTATTTTACATATAATGAATAATCCATTCTTCAAAATATGCGACAAAGAAGAAATTAAAAATCATAACTTAAAAATAAAAAACTTTTTAAATACTTTAAGAAAACGGTACAATCAATGTTCCAGAAACAAGAAATTGTTTTACTCACGCAACCAAGAATGGCTAAGAAATAAACTTATTTTTAAAAGCCATCAGTAACAACCACGGAAACTGGAAAAGGTGGTCGACCAGCAAAGCCAATTGATAATTGTATTGAAAGATCACGAAGACGCAAGCTTAAACATATCAATGAAGAAGTTTCTTGTAGCATCATAAAGGATTCATTTCTGCATCAAATTCAACCATCGAAAACTAAAAAGAGTAAAATTGCTATCATTGAAAAAATAGTGGAAGCAAGCCCCAGACGCACAAAAAGGATTTTAGAAAGTATGCCGACACCACACAGTATGCTAATGAGACAGCAACCCTTTATAACCAAAAATATTCTTGGAGACATATGCCAACCACAGTTCACAAAATTTTGTTCCATGGGGAACAAATAATTCAGCACAATATGCTTCCAATTGGAGATCTCTCAGAAGAAGCGCAAGAAAAAAGGAACAAAGACTACAGATTCTTTCGCGAGCACAATACAAGAAAAATTTCCAGGTATTGTACTAATGAAGATCTTATTAATATTTTGTTGTGCACATCAGACCCATATATGTATGTCCAGTATTCGACAAAAATGGAAATCAACCTCATTAGAGTTAGATGAAGAAGCTAAACAACTACTGCAAAATGAAAATCAAAGCTATTTGGAAGAAATTTTTACTAATATTGTTTAATTAATACTAGTTTAAAGATTATAATTTGTTTCTAATTTTAGTATAAATTTTTATTAATACATTTAAATAAAATATATGTGCACTTTAAATCAATAGTAAAAGTTTACTTAAAATTTTATCGATGTTGTGTTCTGTATATAATATATCCAAATGGTATTGATATTGTTGGGAATTTCAGTGTTATTTTTCAGTTTAATCCTCACAAGAATTAGCTTTCTTCCAAAAAAACCAACCTTTGGCCCCTGTGAATATTGAGACTAAATAAATGTCAGGGGCCAAATGTTGGCATTTTCTGACCAAAATTAAGTTTAGGAATAATAAATAAGTATTGGTTGTAAAATACGATTGAAGAAAATAAGAAATTATAAAAAAATACCTATTTAAAATGTCAAAATATTCAACTTTTATATGGAAACTCAACAAAAAATTAAAATGCATTTTTAACTCCACATTACTTACGTTCCTATCAGTCGATTTTTACGTTTGAACACGCAAATTGAAGCTTAAAGTCCCTCCTATTGAACAAAACAAATTGCGTAAAAAAATACCAATCCGGTCAAAAGTTATAGAGTTTTGACCGCTATCTCGCGAAATTGACCACTGTGCGCCGCCGAGTTATTTTTGCTTAGCCGCCGTCGCCGAAAATTTTAGCTCGGCTTCGCCCTCTGGTAAATAGTTTAACAATTTACGTGTTCCAAAATGCAGCCAAAAAGGTTAATATTTGCAAAAGTTAGTGTAACAAAAACTTTCACTACGCTAAATGTCTACCAAATATTTTGAAATTTTATAAAATCAGCGTGCTTGAAATATATATTTTTTTCAATAGTCGATTCTCTTGTTATCGATTTTAGGGGTAAATTTTGAAGCGCTATTTTATTACCTCTATTCTTGGGTCTAAAACAACTGTTTGTCAGGTCAGCAGATTTTGGAATATTTTAATCCACAGAAAAATTTATAAAAATCAAATAAAAATTTAACAATGTACGTGTACAAAAATGCAGACAAAAAATTCAAAATTTTATAAAATCAGCGTGCTTGAAATATATATATTTTTGTTTTTCAATAGTCGGTTCTCTTGTTTTCGATTTTAGGGGTAAATTGTGAAGCGCTGTGCTATTACCACTTTTCTTTGGTCTAAAACAACTGTTTGTCAGGTCATTAAATTCTGGAATTTTGTAATCTATAGAAAAATTTATAAAAATCAAATAGGTTCTGTGCTCATTAATCGGGTCTAAAAAAATATTCTCTGTTAGAGTTAATCTTTGATTGTTACAGAAAAAAATCACTTTATCTCTCTTCCAAGTGCTGTGATAATTTTTTCTATTTTTAACACTGATCTTGCTAATTAAACAAGAAATAAGAAATCATTATGATCATCAGACTGGCGACGACTTAAAGCACATTCATCCAATTCATATTAACCATTGAGTCACCCCCAGTCAGTCGGACAGCCATCCAGCTAGTTAGTTACATAGACATACTTAGTCCAAATTTTTGTTTTTTTTTAACAAAAACACAGCAAGAGATCAAATTATGCCACTCATTCTCGAATTTAGTGATTCATTTTTGACATGTTTTGTTGTTGAGAATGTCCGTCCATTCTGCCTAACCAGTTACGATGACTAAGAAGTTTTTGGCAATCACTAAAATATACAAACTTCCTATAAACTATCTTTGTAGTCAAGAGTTTGGGAAGAAGAAAAGGATGTTCAGGGCGTTACAAGCTAATTTGGTTTTTAGAGACAACTGCTGTGTCTTTGTTTTCATTTTCTTGTATATTTTTTCTTTCGTAGACTTGAACAAATTAAATAATTAACTAACTCAAGTGGTTTTTTTTTGCAAAACTGAACACCCATGGTTATGGTTAGTTTGAGTTTCGAAGGAAGAGCAAGATGAAGAACTTGAAGTGTAGTCTGCCCAACTGTTGACTGATTGATGCAAAGTAACATGAATGAATTTAGTTTTACTAGGATTGATTGGTTTCGATTTTTTTTAACTAATAATTGAGGGTTAATTTAGAAATAGGTAATTAACCACTTGAGTTTAGAAAAAATTCAATGTTTACTTAGAAAAACGTTTTAAGCGAGTTTTAAACAAATAAAGCCGAAAATTAAATTTTTAAAATATAAATATTCAACGATTTTAAAAACCTCGAGAAACAAATGTCAAATAATACGATTTGTTAAGACTTTCTCTCAGACAGAAACATTTATTGTCAATAAAATTTCCATTAAAGGTGAGATGCCACCTTATCACAAAATATATCATCGATTTGGCAATACTCACAATATATGGGAAAATAGTGGAAATTGGAATAAAACATGATTTCTAAAAATAGAACAATGCTATGTTGTTTGTATTGTATTTCTGCAATTATGTATGCAAAAACAAAAACACCGTGTATTGAAAACTAGTTTTAAGTAACACCAAAATTCGACCTGACTTTAGGTCAGAGCATTAATCATTTGACGGCGAATGGTTGATATATGTATGTCCCATTTTTAATTTTTCTTGTATTAGCTAAACTTTCCAGGCGATTTTTATATTGACAAAGGATAGATACAATATCTTTCAGATTATATCAACCACTTGGTCTCAGAGCCGAATAGGGTGACCTCAAAAAAATATGATTTTTTTTTCATAATATTTGGTACATATTTTCTGGTGGGACATGGTCCAATCCTTCAAGTTTCAAGAAACATTGAGATATTTGGAATTGATTAATTCCACTTCCTACTGGACACTGATACAATATGGGTCATATATGTCCCATTGGTTGTCAAAGTTAAAAAAAGAACAGGTTTTTGTTCAGTTTTTTTTTTTCGTTTGTATAGAAATTTAAACAATTTTTGTTTGATTTAATTTTTAAAAGGTGATGTTTATATATTTTTAACTTCTGATTCCAAATCTGGTCTCCAAATTCGAAATATCGCATAAAAACAATATTTTATGACTACAGTCAAAAATCGATTTACCGCTCAAGCAATTTTAAGCACTTTTACACATTCGTGTTCATCATAGCAAAATCATAAATAAACATGCATACAAGGTAATATATATAAAAAAAAACCTCGACACGTCTTTCGCTATTACTTGGGTAAAGTATTTGTTCACTAATTTTGACCGTTGACGACCAATGGGATATATATGTCCCATCGATTTTTACATAGAAGGAGTTGCAAAAAAATATTTTTAACGACACTTTGGTTTAGAAATGTTTAGTCGATAAACATGAATCCTCAGAAAATATTCGAAATTTTCCAGTATGCTAAGTTCGGGTCGGGAAAGGGTTATACGCTCTGTCTAAAGTGTAGTGCAAAGTGCATGTGGTATTAGGAAGCAGTATATCATATAAACGCAATCAAACAATAAAAAACATAACAAATATTACAGTATTATCAGAATCACTGATGAACCTTAATTACCAAAAACAACAGTCTGATTCAATTGAAAATTTACAATGTAATTATGAATATGATGATTACAATGTAATTATGATTTCAGTAATATCTATTAAATCTTTAATTGAAAATTAATTTGGTGCACACAAAATTTCCAAAATTTCCCCTAATACCAAAAAGTGAAAAGAGTACCAATATTTAAAAAAATCACCAACATTTAAAAAATTTATTAAACTAATCAAAAATCGCTAAAATTACAAAAAAAAAATCATGAAAACATAAAAAAACTCTCCAAAATTTAAAAGAATTACCAAAAACTAAGAAAATCACCGAAATTTACAATGGTAAAAAATGGCAAACACTAAAAATTTTTTCCAGATATGGACGTTTAAAATTATCTTAAGGTGATTTTTTTAAATTTTCTCGTTTTTTCCAAATTTGGTATATATACGAGGGTGGATCAATAAGTCCGTGACTTTTCGAACTTCCCTCGTAGTTATATGAAAAACAACACTGCTCTCATCAAGTACCACCTGTTAATAGACTACTGTCAAATTTTGAGCAAGTTCCGTCATGTTATATATACGAGGGTGGATCAATAAGTCCGTGAAAAACAACACTGCTCCCATCAAGTACCACCTGTTAATAGACCACTGTCAAATTTTGAGCAAGTTCCGTCAGCTGTTCAAAATACACAACCTCGTGGATTTTTTTAAAAATGGAAAAAAGTGAATTTTGAGTGCTATTGCGAAAAAAAAACGTCAATCAAACCAAGGAAAAGCTTGATAAATACTATGGGGACTCTGTACCATCGATTTCAATGGTAAAAAAAGTGGTTTACTGACTTTCGTTGTGGTCGCACAAGTACAAATGACACTGAACGTTCTGGACTGCCAATTGAGGTCAATACACCCGAAAATGTCGAACAAATCCACGATATGGAGTTGGTTTCGATTTTAAATGAATAGTTGGGTTTAAGAAAGCTGTCTGCAAGATGGGTGCCGCGTTTGCTCTCAATTGACTAAATAATAAACGTAATCGTGTGGGAACTTCAAAGGATTAATTGGAGTTGTTTAACCGCAATTAGAATAAGTTTTTGCAGCGTTTTGTAACTGTAGATGAAACATGGATCCATTACAATACTCCGGCGACCAAGCAGCAGTCTAAACAATGGGTTTCTCCGGGTGAACCGGCTCTAAAGAAGGCGAAGTTAAGTTTGTCGGTGAATAAGGTGATGGCAACAGCTTTTTGGGATGCACGCGGGATAATCCACATTGATTACCTTCAAAAGGGAAAAACAACTTATTGGACCGATTTAACGAGGAAAAAAAAACGACCCCATATGGACAAGAAAAAAGTTCTTTTTCATCAAGATAATGCACGGTTGCACACGTGTGCAGTCTCAATGGCAAAAGTCCATGAATTGGGCTACGAATTGGTACCTCATCCGCCATATTCTCCGGATTTAGTTCCCAGAGACTATTTCCTATTTCCAAACCTGAAGAAATGGCTCAATGGAAAGAGTTTTAGCTCCAACGATGAAATTATTGATCAAACAAATGCCTATTTTATGGACCTCGAAAAATCCAATTTTTTTGGAAGGGATTATGTTGAAAAATATATGAAAAATCATTCAAAAAGTCACGGACTTATTGATCCTCCCTCGTATATGTGTGATTTTCGTCCACCTTGCAATTTTTTCAAATATTAGCGATATTTCCAGTTTTAGCGATTTTTCTTAATTTTAGCTATTTCTTTTAATTTGGACAAAATTTTCCAGTTTTTGGCGATTTTTTTCTATTGTTGATTAGTTTTATTTTGTCGTTTTATTTCTTGCTGTTAATTTTTTCTATTTCATTTATCTCGTTAATTAACATCTGATAAACAAGAATTACCCTTAAAATTATTGTATTATGTTTTTAGTATGAGTATATTTCTTATGGAGTCCCAAATTACCCCACAACGTCCCAAATTATCCCACCTTTTCTTCATTCACAAAAAATCCAACTTACGAATATTTTAGTTGTGTTCTTTTGGGTTATGAAACTTCACCACTGACCACTCTTGGGAATGGATCCATTGAAAAACTAAACAAAAATAGAGCTAGGTGCTTTTTAGGAGCAAAAAAACAACTAATCACAAATTACCCCACCTTCCCCTACATATCAACTAAAAATTTGTTTGAAATTAAAAACAATATTTAATTAAATTTTAAATAGATATGATTAAAATCTTAATTGAAAATAAAATCACTTAAATAGTTTCAAAATAGTTTAATTTTTTTTAATTTAACTTTTAATTGAATCAACAAATATTTTAATTGCAACTCGATTTTATTTCTTTCTTCTGTGCAATAATGGGCGCCATTCTGGTTATTAAAATACATCTTAAACCAAAGTAAAAGTTATTATATATTAAATTGTTTTAAAATTTCTCTCATCTTTATTAAAAATTTTCTTTTTTGGTTTTTTTATTTCATTACAGAATGATCGTATTACTAAATTAAAAATCGATAATAATCCTTTTGCCAAAGGGTTTCGTGAAACTGGTCAATCTCGTTGTAAACGCAAAATGTCTTCATCACCTACTGCTGATGAGCAACAACAACATCAGCACCAGCAACAACAACAACACGATACCATGTCTCCAACAAAACCATTGACTACCGCAATCAGTGAGTCGGGATCATCAATTTGTTCGGATAAACCAGTGACGGCATTCTTTAATGATCATATCATTGTGGATGTAGATTCAACAGTAACAGCAACATCACCACCACAAATTAAACGTTTACGTTCAAATGGTTCGGCTTGTTCTTTAGATGGTGTAAATCCAAATGAAACCAGTTCAAGAAACGACCACAACAACATGTTGTCAATGGAATATGTTAACAATGCGGGCAACATATTTCAACATCAGCAGCAGCAGCAACAACAACAACAACTACCAGCAATTGCTATTGGCAATAATGGAAGTAGTAGTAGTACTTGTAATGCAACATCCGTTGCATTCATGCATCATTTTCAACAAAACATGCAATCGTTGTTACGACCTTCACTAGTCGATTTAGCATGTTCATATTTTGCACGTCCCCAACCACTTTATCCACAACATGTTTATGCTGTGGCAGCACAACATGAGGCATTAGTTGCAGGTACATTACCAACACATGCAACAACATCTCAACCAACACCATCATCATCATTATCATCATTGCTAACACAGCCATCACCACATAATATTATGGAGCTACAACAAAATATGTGTCTTTCCAATAGTTCTGTTGCTGCCATTGCTAGTGCTGCTGCTGGTAATGGTGGTGATAGTGAATTTCCAAATCGTGTTATTGCCATTAACTCAAATACCACCTCAGAATATTTTACAAACGATGCCGATCTTTCTTCATCCGATTCATCATTAATACAAGACGATATTCAACCAACAACACCGGTTACAACACCAACACCAATGTCTGCTACTACTAATTTAACCGATGATACATTATCCCAATCACCGTCATGCAACAGCAACAACAAAATTGCCAACTGCCACAATAGCAACAACAACAGCAACATCAGCAGCAGCAATGGTAATACCAACAATTCCAGCCATAAGAAGAAAGGTTTTAGCATATCAGCCATTTTAGGTGGTGGCAGTTAGTTAAGAATGATTAAATGAATGTTCTTCTGTGTATTATATTTTTTGTGTTAGATTCATTGTCGATCAGTGTAATTATTATTTTAGTTGTTATTAACATCATTGTATACTCATAAATTTAATTAAAAAGTTATTTGTTAAATATAGTTTTACTCGTAATATAAAATTTAATTTATAAAAAATATTTAATAAATTTTGAAAACGTATCAAAATGAAGAAGATGACAAAAAGTTTTTTATTTAAAGGCACTGGAAATAAGAAATGAGTAAAAATAACTGAAAAATCAGGTAATATTTATAAAAAAATAACGTTACTGACTAAACTACTCAACATCAAACTTGAGTTCCTACTCCGGAGGAGGCAACCACTAAAACGATGTTTTTGGAAATTTCTACATAAAAAGTAATTTCCTTGGTAGACTGCCCAAACCCCTTTGCTTAGAAATCTGAAATAGAATATGTGTTTCTTTGACCTATTGATATGGTACCTTTTGGAATTTTGGACAGGAACTTGATATAACACGGGTCAAACGGGCAAAAGTTTTCCCTTTAGCATCCTGGCGAAACAGCTAAAGTGCGATACTTCATTTTTGCTATGGTTGTTTCTATTACCGCATAGACAACCGCTTTGAAGGAATATTTAGAAATCTCTACGGTGAAGGACACGAAGGTGAAGGTCCGCTTTTGCAGCCCTGTCAAAATAAAATTGGCCAGAAAGCTGAAATTTCAAAAATGTGTTTCTTTGAATTTGTCTTAACAAACGGATATTGAATTTTGTTCAGAAACGTGGTAAAATGGGTTTTAAAAGGGGGGAAATTTCCCCTTTGGCATACTGGCCAAACCGCTTAAACACTAAATCCTCTTATTATGGAGGGGAAAGTCACCAATTGTCGCCTCGGACGGTCTGCTTAAGCGGTGATCTTGAAATTTGGTATGTTGGCCAATTGGTAGCCTGGCTAAAAAAATAAAAATTTTAACTAGTTAGTTAAATACTATAAGTATTGTCAATGCATTTAACAATAAATGTAAAGAATTGCATTTTAGGAAAGTATTTTGGGAATTTTTGGATATCCTTTAGCCCTGTATCACTTTTTTCTACTAAAAAAAACAATGCAACGTGTAGCTTACTATTAAATTTCATTACAATACGTTGGTTTATAAATATTCTATTACAAAATAAAGTTTAATATTTTCAGAAAAATTGAAAAAACATTTTTGACGGCTTTCCGAAAATGTTATCTGATTCGAATGAAGCTTGGCATATAATATTTGGATGTGATGCCATTAAGATTCGGAGAAAATTCGTTAATATTTAAACACAGTTTAAATTAAAATTTTATTTTGGCTATAAATTACACCATATAAATGTTCCGTTTATATGACATTGTAGTTAAACTACTACTAACAGATCTTAATAGTATATGCCAACATTAAGGATTTTTTACAAATAAAGGATTTTTTACATTTATTGCTGTTTTGTCTACATCTAAAGAGATGTTAAAAAAGGATAATGCTAGCATATTCTAACTAAATTGAAGGACCTGTACATGTTTTCCAAAATCGGTATTGCACTCAGAAAAAAAGACTTGTTAAATTTGAAATTTGAGTAAAAAAAATTTTCGAACTCGGAGGGGTCTTGGGAGAGAATAATAACCAACTGGTCAATATAATATTTATAAAACACAACTATATGTCTTTGAGAAAACTGTAAACATTATACAGTAGACGAAATAATAATAAGTTCACCTATGAAAATGTGAATAATGCAAAAACAACTAAATTTTGAAACAGTGTGTTTTTATAAATTACATATTTTTCATGATTTGATCCATATAAATAAATAAATATCTGCTTTCAAATGTTGAAGAAATAATGCAAAATAATTTATGCTCTGGTAAGACACTAAGACGCTACTTTTTGTGACGAAAATCGGTCATAATTTGAAATGTTTTGTCTAGATATAATTTTTAATTTTCCAAAAGCGCGCCCTAAATTTTACTTGGCGCATATGACAATGCTTTAGAAATGAAAGAAAAAAAAATTTCTTTTGGAGAACCATAGCACGCAAGATCCTAGATTGACCAAAATTGTCATTGCTAATTGCGAAAAGTAAAAAAAAAAATATAATTTTTGTAATAAATAGAATATAATTTTGTTGTATCACGCAGATTTTTTAAGATTGTGTTGTTTAGAATAAAGCTCCTTAGCAATAAAACAAATTGCATAATTATTCTTCTTTAAAAAAAAAACATCTTAGCCAAGTAAAATTTGGCACATACATTTGCAAGACTCTTAAACTTTTAACTGGTCTTAAATTTAACAAGCAAAAATAATTACGAGGAGAAACATTTCAGATTATGATCGATTTTCGTCAAAGAAGTAGCATTGAAACCTTAAAGTATCTAAAATGTCATACCAGAACATTACTTCTTCATAATTTTCCATTATTTCTTCATAATTTGAAAATAAATATTTTTTTAAAAATGTTAAGTTTTCTTTGATCTCCTTTTATTTAATTCTTCTTGTTGTAAACGAGCTTAAGAACATTTATTTATTAATTATAATTATTTATTTCCAATATTTCGTCTCCGCATTGGAGTACTTCTTCAGGGAAAAATTATTACAATTTGATACTTCTTCAGGGAAAATTATTACAATTTGATTGTAATAATTGTTCGCTGAAGAAGTCACCCAATGTGGAGACGAAATATTGCAAATAAATAATTATAATTAATAAATAAATGATCTTAACCTCATTTAAAATAAGAAGAAATAAATATTTTTTACTTATATATATCACATCATGATACTACTTTGGCATTGAATTTCCAAAAATTTATTAGTTTTTTTTGTATTATAAAACATTGATTTGCAACATTTTTAAATAAATTACATATTTTCGTTTATAAAAGAACGCTACATAACAAAATCGTACTTAAAATTAATGAAAAAAACTTATAAAAAACGCAAGGGCAGAAAAATGATTAAAAATGCTGTTTGGTATCAACTATTATATTTATGTGGTAGCAAAGACTTCTAAATGTTGCAAATATTTTTTAAAAATTCACAACTTATAATTATTTCGTCCACTGTATGCGTTCCTGAAGAAACTTTTAATCTGGAGGCAAAAAAGACTTGCTATCTTTTTGATCAAAAAATTACTAAACTCACGATTTTTTATAATTTGCTATTTTAGAGGCACTTTATTTTAAGCGGGAACAAGATATTGCATTAAAGTTTTTTTTTTGTTTAATTAAAAAACTTGTTGTTAATATCACCAACACTTTTCAAAGCATTCGGACTTGATTTTTTTCCCCATTGCCAAATAACCGGACCAGGTTATTGCAAAAATAAAACCTTCGATTTTTAAATGCGGATAACTTTTTCAACTTAAGAAATAACACACATGATTAAGCGTAGTTATTAAATTACAAGCAGATTACAGAAATGTTTCATTTTGGAAAACCGGTTGATAAATATAAAATTGGAAAGGTCTCAAAATTTTTGAATACCCGAGGTGTTTTAAATTGGAGTCTAATTGATCAGCGCCTGATTGATCTAGTGGACCCTTCTTTGAAACTTAAGCTTGATTATGACTGTGTGAAGTTTCCGATCAGCCGGTAAAAAATGGCTTAATTACTTTCAAAATATTTGTGCATATTTGTGTTATATGCCTCATTGATTTTTTTTAGAGGGAGTTGCAAAAAATATATTTTTGGAGACACTTTTCTTTGGAAATGTTAGGTCGATAAGCACGAAGTTTGGTTGTCAAAGGGTTAACTTATAAATTCTCATAATTTTAACTCGACCTCCTCTACCACATAAAAAATGGCCATACAACATGTTCTGGTAAATTTAAAAGATATCTTTTTTCTGATTACGCTTGATTCAAATTACAAATAATTTGTGTTTACAAATAAAGATCACTTCCAAAATATGTAAAAGATTAAAAAAACAAATTTAATGAAACATGTGGCATGTGCGGTTAAAAATTTAACTCATTAACACTTCCTCTCCCCCCTCTATGTAAAAACAATTAATGTTATGGTTGCTTTTTATTATTTTAAAAGTCGTTACAATTGTTTAGTATTTTTAAATTAAATACTTTATTTTAGGCATTTTACAGTGGAGGGGGAAAACTCAAACAATGTTAAAAATATAAACATTTTGTATCGAATTTCATTACAAATTAAACGAAATGAGAATAAAAAACCATCAATAGATGTGATGGAACCAAAAATGGCATATGGAGATTGGTTTGTATAAAAATAGACTATTAGGATAGCACTTATATGGCCAACAAAATTTTCTTTTTCAAAACATCGGTCGTTTTTAGATGCTAATTAAGTTTTGTTTTCGCAACTTATAGAACACCCGGAAAACAAACTCGGTAGTAACAAGCATATTTGTAGCCAATCGAATGGTTTGGTTGTAGCTACCGAATATTTAAATAGTTATCACCGAATTTTTGTCGAGACAATCTAAATTCTACTGTCGTGGCTGAATTTCTGTTGTTTCATTCAAATGATACGATTGGCAGCAAATACGGTTCCCAACCGCGTCTGTTTTCTAGGACAAGGAATCTGAACTCTTGCACTAAGTTTGGCGAATTTACAGCTTAAATGAAAATAAATTAAGTTAACTGCACAAAAAATGTGTAAATTTACTTCAAAATGGCGCAGGTTGTTTTCCATAAGTTCTGTTTTTTTTTATAATTTTTTCCCAAAATTTACCAAAAAAAATACAGTCCAAAAATAAAAGAATAAAATCATTTTTAAAATACATATGACGAATTTCAAAAGTTTTCGACATTTGCTAATAAAATATTTTTAAAATTTTTTTGAAGAACATTTTGTGTATATGTTGGCCGATGTTTAGGCATGCCAAATCCATTCGCGTTAGTCATTTATCTTAAACGGCTCAAAAATGTTATCGGTTTTAAGTTTTAAGCTAAATTAAAAATATTAAAATTAAACTTTTTGCTTGGATTTAATTAAAGCAACATCAATTTTTAGATCTAATTGCATTTATCTCATTTCACACCACCAAAAAATATAAAAATACACTCAAAAAAATATATTTATCATATATTAGAACAAGCATTTGTTTGCCGGTTTAATGATATTAAGTTTGATTAGGTTTCCTTATTTGCAGGAAATCATTAGTCGTTGGCAAAAAAAAAAACGATATTTGGTCGGTTTTTTTCGTTTAAATGGACAAATTTTGATATTGAAAAAATAGTTGTTGAGCTGTTTTTTCGATTTTGAGTAAAAAATGTAAGGAAAAGTCGAAATTTAGCTGTAAAGTTAAATAATCGGCCAACGAAGTTTTTCCGATTTGGCAGATCAGTCGTAGGCCGATTATTGAACTCATGTCTTGACTATGGACTATTTCTTAAGTTTAACGTTCCAAATCTAAGAAGCCCAATAAACGTTTTTACATTTGTCAAATTTGTCCATCATGCTTTATAATACCGAATACCGACAAAAAGCATTTTCTGACCGAAGTCTTCTGTCGGACATAGAAAACCTAATAAATACGTTTAAATTCTCAAAATTAAAAATTTTATTTGAGTATGCCGTTTGAGCTTATGAAAATTTTCTTTTCTTCACAAAATTTATAATCCGTAAAACTTGTTGATGACCTTTCGATTTTAGTATTAAACTCATTAAAATCTTTTATTTGGTGTATGTTTTGGCGGAATTAATACAGCGCTTTAGTTGTCACAAAGCTAAATGTGTTTGGAAAAAAGCTGTACCCGCTAGGAATGAAAAAAAATTAAACTTGTTTGCACTTTATCAATTAAGCCCATCGTAAAGATTCACTATAGATACCTAACCATGTTCTCAAGCCATGTCTTTATAAAAAAAATGCGAAAATAAATAATTAAATTTCGTAAAATTTTTAAAAAGTTCATAAAATGTTTGAGTTTAAAATTATTAAAATGCCTTTTTGACTCAAAAGTGCTTTTTACAATGAACTTCAGTTTACGCTATACGCTAGCCCATTTCAAATATAATTGTGAATGTCAGACGCAAAAAACATACATTTGAAAAATGTACGGTAATCCCATATAAGTGTATGATGTTCGTATCCCGTTATTGGCACACTGACATCAATTTGGTATACCTCAAACTACATAAAATTATACGGTTTTTTAATACTGTTCTCAAAACTCAATAACTTTTAACGGCGCAAAAACCCTATGGAAAGAAACTGCGAAAGTATAAAAATTTAAAAATTTTGGTTTCACTTGTAATCCACCATCTTCCAAGTCTAGTATTGGTTTGGATCTGAAAGTTAAAAACTATGAGCAAAAAAGTTAAATGAATGAAAAAACTCTAGTAAGTTTCAAGCAATTTTTTTAGTGTGCGCCCCGGTAGGCTTATTAGTGAGGGGGTCGTGGGTTCGATTCTCACCAGAGGCACTGGTCTGTTTTCGCTACAACGCGCCGAAGGCAATAGTAGCTAGTGTTCGGTTAGGGCAAAAGGATATAATTTGTAATTATATGAATATTAATTAATAAAAAAAAAAAAAAAATTGTTTAGTACTTCGATTTTTAAATGGCCATCAATTCATAACCCTATCCATAGTTCCTTTGGATTCATTAAACCTTAAGAAATAAGAGGCATCTGAAGTCAGTTCCAACAGGTGTCGAAGATTTTTGAAGTAGCTATATAAGTTGTTCTGCAACCTGATGTTTGGATTTTCCTTTTTTACTGAGTGATATATTCCCTCCTGCACAATGGAATTGAGGCTATAAAAGGTTTATGACATTCTATCATAAATTCATAAAGTAAAAATAATTACCACCCTATGAAAAAATAACCGAAGTATAAATGGTGGATAGATCAGTAATCGAGAGGGTGTGCATGTATTGCATTGTCTCAATGTTTTTAATTTTTTTATTTTTGTTTAACAAAAAAAATTGTCTCAACATGTTATACGCACATTAAACGAATGCAACTGTCAATTGGCTGTAGCAAATAACGCATTAACTGAAAAAACCTGAAGCCCACCGTCAGCAACAACAGCAACATCTGTTACAAGGTGGTGGTATGCTCCTGCTGCATTATGAACTGATGTTTATGGTTAAAACCTCATGTTCTTCATATCGTTGAATACATTGAACAGAACAGAATTTGGAGGTACATCATCATAAATTGTGAACTGAAAATCACTTTTAAATGAAATGTTTTATGATCATTTTATATTCAATTCAATGTTTATGTATTGTAACCATTAGATATGTTTTTGTTGGAGGGAAGGTATCCTAAATAATTCTATACTCAAATAAAAAAGTTAGTACAAAAAATTAGTAAAACGCTTTATAGCCGAATTTGCAATTTTTATAGAAATTTTTAGTACAAAATAATTTTTCAGTAAAAATTTTTTTGCATTCTCTATTTAGAAGTTAAAAAATTTTTGACTAATCTTTGTTGCTGATTTTAGCAAAAATGTTTAAACCCGAGTTGCTAAAATTGCGAAAAAATTTTACTAATTTTCTTATTTAGTTGAAAGGAATTTTTTTTTTTTTTTTAATTTAAAGATTTATATAATCTAATATATAAAAAAAATACTAAAGTACACTCATAGAAATAAACCTGTAAAAATAACAGGAAAAGCTGCTAAATAAAAATAAATAAATAGTTAAAAATGACGTTGCCGAAAAAACTGCTTAAATTAGCAGATTATTTTGCTAAATTTGAATTTTAGTTAGTTAAAAATAGTAAAATTAATTAAAAAATGCTAAAATTGGCAAAAACTTTTGGCAAATACTGGTAGACTAAAAACAGCAAACAAAAACTGTAATATCAACAAAAATTTTGCTATATTTACCTTAAATTTACAGTATATTTTGCTCAATGAGTAAAAAAGACAAAAAATAAGCAAAAAAAAAAAAAAATGTCAAATTTGTGTTCTCTTATTACCATTATGTTATTCAAATACCCCACTGTGCGACAGTTCTTCGACCTTATGAAAGTTCATTGATATTATTTTAAGGAAAAAATATAATATTAATAAGAAAAATTTAAAAACCGGAACTATGTATTCCCCTGACCATTCCTTCCCATTTATAAATATCACAAATTGTTAAATTTGCTGTTGCACCACCACGCATCATTCAAACAGAGGAGTATCCTCTAGTTAGTTGGCTGTCTTCTTGTTGCAACATATTTTTTCTCTTCTTTTTTATATTTTTTTTTTTAATTTTGTATGTCTTTGGGTTGTTTGTTTTTCGATTTTTTTTTTTTGTTTCATAAATGTCCGTCTGTCTATGGGTTATTTTTTCGACGCCTCCAGCTCGTTTCGTTTTCATTTACTTGGCGTCTTTAACTTGAGCTCGCTCAGAGTGTGTAACATTTTCGTCTTGGAAGGTGGTAACGCATGTCATCGTAAGTTTCGATCTTGTCTATTACAAGACTGGTGGTTACAAGTAGTTTAAGTTGTCTATTCTCTATAACAATCCTATTTTAGTGCCATAATTTACATGTCTTCTGTTGTTGTTGTCGTTCCCTGTAACATTGTTCTATCTTTGGTAATATTGTCCATTACAACTTTCTCAAACCAAAGCAATTTTCCTCAAATATTCCTTTGGGGATTTGTAGTTATTTTTGTTGGAATTTAAATCTTAAATAAATAGTAGTGCATATGTACAGTGTCGACCAAAACTAACTGCACAAAACCGCCAAAATTTTTATTTTTGAGTGTATTTGAAAAACTAAGGCTCGTATTCATGGTCTGTAAACACCAGTCGATAATAAAGGTAACTATTTAAAATATCATGCATATTTGAGAAAATAAAAAATGTCCCTATCTTAGATGCTGGCGCTAAAAAACATACTCAACTAATAACCAATATTCTATTTTTTGCAAAAATCCATTTTTTTTTGTTTAAATAATAAAATTATTTATGGAATCAGCAAAAACTGTAGTTCTATGAAAAAATACATTTATACTGCATTGCGGTCCTTATATATAAGAAATTTTATTACTTTTAAAATTATGCCTTAAAATAAAGGATTAGATTGAAAACATATAAAATCAACCACTCGATTTCCTCCACTCCTTCTGATTTCAACCAAACTTTGTATAAAAGATGTACATCATAGAACTACAAAATCTTCCAAATGCAGGACAGCTAGTCCCAGCGGATCTTGCAATATCGCGGTTCAAAATATGACAAATATTCGAAAGTTTTAAAAAAAGTAGTCGTTCATAATATTCTATTTCTTTTTAACGGCTTAAGGTACGAAATTCATTGATATCACCATTTTAAAGCTACTTAAATTGCGGTTTAACTAGTGCACAGAAATTGTTCACTTCTCCATGGCAAAATGCATTGTTTTCAAAAAACGAGGTTCAAAACGCTGTATTTCAATGACTTTTTAAAATTAAAAAAAAAAATGTTATGCTAATTATAAATTACTTCCCTATGTCATGTCCAAATCCATATGCATAAGCAAATCCCTTACGCTATCCTGAGATATGAATAAAAATGTGAACAAATTTAACTAAAAAGCCGATAACTCAGAAATATGCAGTAGTACCATATAGGGATTTAACGGTATAGAAGAATAATTTATAATTAAACCAGTTTTTTTAAATAAAGCAGTAAAACCACGATTTAAGTACCTTCAAAATGAGGTATCGGTGGTTCTTGTAGCTTAAACCGTTAAAAACATATGGCAATTAATGTCAACTGCTTTTGCAAAACTTTTATTTTTATTTTTTCAATAAATTTTTTTATGTAAATCTTTCTTTCTACTATATTCAGTATCTTTTTTAAATATTTATCTACACACAGAGAAAAATTTAACTGTTTGCCAACTGAAATTCGGTTATTTCGACTCATATTCGGTTATTACGAATTTCAGTCGGTTGGAAGAACTCAACATTAATTTTCACAACAAAGTTCGGTTAATTCAACTGTATTTTAGTTGCAACACTCAAAACATTCAGTAATCGAATGTAAATATCGTTGTACTAACTGAATTTATAAGTTGTTACCATTAAAATACACTATTCAATTCGGTTGGCACTTTATTTCTCTGTGTGTATGAATCCCGTAAGATCTCCACATATTAAATTGGCAACAGCATAGTGGAATAAATTATAATTAACATATATTTTTTTGAAAATTTAAAAAAGCAGGTTTTTGAAATACAGAGGTTTGGTGGATTTTTGATTATTTTATTTAAAGAACAGCAATAGTGGCTTTAAAATGAGGTATTAATGAAACACGTAGTTGTAACCGTCGAAAAGATATGGACGATTAAGTACGACTACTTTTGTTAATTTTTAATTTGTTTTTCATATTTTAAAACGCCATATTTCCACAACCGTTTGAGATAATAACCTAAAACATGCGACCACAACCGTTTTAGCTAATAACCCAAAACATAGCGACTTCACATATCCAAACAGTCCTGCACATATCCAAATTAGAGGTGGAGAACTATCGATAGTCGCCTCCATCGATAGTCGGCGATAGTAATTTCACAACCATCGATAGTTGACGATAGTACTATCGATAGTCGACGATAGTCGACGATAGTCCCGTCCACATTAATATGCATATTTGGTTTGTATTTAAAGTTTAAAGTTTGTTTAATTTTTAAACAAGAAAATTCATATAGGATATTAATGTTTTTTGATCCAAAAGTTTTGGTTCAAGAATAAAAGAATGTTCACATTTTCTTCCTTGAGCTTGGTTCGCCTCTCCGAAACAATTTGGCCCGCCTTGCTAAATACTCTTTCAGAATACTGACAATATTTTTTCTACATCTTTTAAGATATTGATTTCTTCAGCCGTAAAAGGAGGCGGTGCTTTGGTAGTTGATAATAGAACTGTAACGATGGCATCATTTGTTGCTAGTATTCGCTGGATCATTAGGTAGAAACTGTTCCATCTTGTTGGCATTTCTTGTAGCAAAGTATAAGAGAAGTCTTCTTGAGCCATTTTAATGGTCTTACACTTTGTAAACAAAGCTTTTACTAAATCGTCGTTGTCGAATTTTAAACCATCTTGAACCACCAGATTCAGCTTCTGAGCAAAGCAAGGAAGATTTATAATTTTTAGTATTTCGCATGCTTTCAGCATTGAACTGACGTTATCCGTAACAATACAAACGGTTTTGTTGAGCACATTCCAATTATTTAAAATATCTTGCAAAGTGTCTGCAATATTTTGCGCCGAGTGGTTAGTAGTATTCAACAGTTTTCTTGTGGCTAATGACGCTGTTTTTAAATGATAATCATGCACAAAATGGCATGTGACGTTCAAAAAGCTTTCGTTGGCTCTCGATGTCCACAAGTCACATGTGATCGATATATCAGAAATACCTTCTTGTTAATTTAGCTGATGTTTCCTTGAACATATTAAGCATCAGCTCATCTCTTAAGTGTGTTTTGCTTGGGAGCTTATATCGGGGATCCAATACCTGACTGTAGTTTACAAAGCCTTCGTTTTCAACTATGTTATAAGGCTGCACATCCTTGGCAATCATTTCCATCAAAGCCTTGTCAATGTCATTTTTTCGCTTTGAGTTTGTGTCGTACAATACGGCTCTTTTAAAGTAAGAAGCTACAGAATGCATCGACGATCTACCACTGCTGCTTGTTGATGCGATGTTGTCAGTATCCGCCGAAATAGCTGCAGCTGGAGTGCTGGAATCGGGGACATGATTTTCCAAGCCAGGGTGGAATCTTTTCAGATGATCGTGCAAATTTGAAGTATTTCCGCTGGTTTTGTACTCCTTTCCGCAGTTAATGCACTTTGCAAATTTTTTGTCATCTGACCTTTTAAAATATTTCCATACTTGTGAGATTTTACTTTTCTCTTTTTGTGTTTGCCTCTCGGTCGCCAAATCTTTCTCCGAGTCCGTGCTGCTGCAATCGCATGCCTGTCTTCCAGCGCTCGACACACTGAGTGTGAGGGAACCCCGACGTTTACCTTAAATTAGACACATGTTCAAAATACTTCATAACTACTTAAAAAGTAAGCATTATACCTCTTTGAAGAAAGCGATCCATTTCTATTTATTGTAGTATCACTTTTTTGATTAATTTTTTTACAAATATTTTTTTAGCAGCCGCCACAAATAAAAGCGTAAATTTTACTTTTTGGTGATGTTGAAAACAAACTATCGATGGGACATCGGGCACTATCGACAATGACTGGCTGCTATCGATAGTAGCTCGATAGTGCCCAACCATCGATAGTGCCGATAGTGCTATCGATAGTTCTCCACCTCTAATCCAAATAGTCCAGCGGCGTTAAGTCGCACGCTCTTGCAGGCCATTTCGCGGATCCGAAACGTGAAACTATGCGTTTACCAAACGTTTCCTTCAATAAATCAATTACGGCACGAGCTGTGTGACATGTTGCGCCGTCTTGTTGAAACCACAGCTCCTGCACATCATGGTTGTTCAATTGATGAACGAAAAAGTCAGTAATCATGGCTCTATAGCTGTCACCATTGACTGTTACGTTCTGACTAGCATCGTTTTTAAAGAAGGACGGACCAATGATTCCGCCAGCACATAAAGTACACCAAACAGTCAGTTTTTTCTGGATGTAACGGTGTCTCAACATACACTTGAGGATTATCATCACGCCAACTACAACAGTTTTGTTTATTGACGTATCCATTTAATCAAAAGTGAGCTTCATCGCTAAAAAAAATTCGCAAAATTCGTTCGCAATACATATTTCTAACAGAACCATGATTTTCAAAATAAATTTGCACAATTTGGAAGCGTTGTTCAGGCGTCAGTCTCTTCATGTTGAAATGCCAAACTAAACTAAACATAAATCACTAGACAGCTGACAAAATGGCTGTCAGTTGAAAAAGTGTTGTCAACTTAAAGGTATAATAATAATACCTGTATTAAAAATTTTTGTTGTTTAGTTAATACTGCTACTTTACGGCCATAACTAAAATTTTCCTAGAAACAGAACATTTAAAAGGACATTTGTCAAAGTATTTTATAAAATATTTATATGGGTCGTAATGCTCATTTAATAACCTTTATGATGACACCAGAATTTCTTTATTCGGGCCGAAACTATTTACATTAATGGGATACTAAAACTCGAAATATTTTTAAAAATACTGCGTTCCCTACTATACCTAAGACAAATATCCGCATCTAAATAAAAAGCTAATTTATATGAAGCAAAGTACCAAATTGTTGCTTTTTCCTTAAATTTAAAAACTCCAGAGAAGATTTTATAGTTTTGGCTAAAAAGCAAACACTTAAATCTAATATTATTCATATACAAAAATATTCCTTGACTTAGTATTTAGCGATATACAGGATTTTAATAATAGTTCAAGTACACTTAGAATACTATGTAGGTAAAGACCACTGCAATTGTAGTTGAAAACAAATGAAATTTCACTTAAAGAAAGGACGACTTACATAACAGTAAATTCAACTAACATTTTCATTAGTTTTTTAATGTTCAAAAATAACTAACAATTGTAGTAAAAATGAACCACATGAAAGTAAAAATAATCAAACATTTATTTTTTTTATTTTTTTAAATAATAAAAAACAACTGTAAAAAATTAAATGTAAAATCAAAAGACAGTCATTTGATGTGGGTTGTTTTTTTAAATGAACTAAAAGGTTAGTAAATATTTAAATTTGTTCTACAAATGACTGACATTTACATTAAAAATAAAGAAACAGTATTACAACCCAAACAACTACATATTTTTAAAGCAGAAGTTCCCTGAGTGTACTCATAACCTCATAACTCACCCATTTAGTTTCTAAGAGAATTGTCAAATATTGGTATCACCACAAATTTTATGGAATAAGAATTACGACTTATATAAATATTTTTATAAAATCCTTCGACAAATGTTCTTCTAAAAGCCCTATTTCTAGGAAAATTTTAATTGTGACCACGATTTAAAAAAAATTACGATAAAATGTACATATTTAGTTATACATCATTATTTGACCCTGATATTTCATAAATTCATAATTTCCTAAATTTTTTTGTCATAAAAAATGTTGTTATCCTTTATAATCCTTTATTTTAAGGCACAATTTTAAAATTTTAAAAATTATATAAGTTCTTATATTTAAGGACCTCAATGCAGTATAAATGTATTTTTTCATAGAATTATAATTTTTGAATCTCATTCATTACCGATTCAACAAATAATTTTATTATTTAAGCACAAAAAATGGATTTTTGCAAAAAATAGAGTATTAGTTATAAAAGTTCAGTATGTTTTGTAGCGCCAGCATCTGATTTAGTGACATTCTTTATTTCTCCACAAATTAAACTAACGGGATTTAATTAAACCAAAGTATGTTATTTAAGATAGTTAGTCTTTTATCGACCGGCGTTTACAGAACATGAATACGAGCTTTAGTTTTTATAATACACTCAAAAGAAAAAGAGTGGGGGGTTTTGTACAATAGTTTTGACCGACACTGTATGTATTATGTATAACGAGGTGATCCCCAGAGTATTAAAAATTGATTCTTTTAAGAGATTTGTAATTTTCTAGAGCTGTTTTTTTTTTCCTCTAACTACTGTTTATCATATTTTATATGAAATACTTATAATCATGATGTCTAGATTAGTATTTATTGATTTAGTGAAAAAAGTTATTTTAACTACAAAAATTAAAGATATAACACTCACAATAAATATTCCATAAAAGATCAATAGTTATTTAAACAGTAAATCAGTAAAGTTGATTTAATCAAATATGTAGTTAAATTTAAAAAAATTATACATAGTTTTTTAGTTTTCTAAGGACATTCGGTATTAGTTAAAATATTCAATCAAAATTTTCTATTAAAACAAACAGTTGTTATTTGAGTATAAGTATTAAAAAAGATATCTAATGTTTTTATCGATTGTGTTTATTAATTTTTTAGCAACCCTGTAAAAAATGAACATATGTATATTAGGGCTGGTCGATTTAAAAATCGCTCAACGTTCAAGGAAAATCGTATTCTAGGGATCAAAATAAGAAACTTTGCCGAAGGAACCATACCTCTAAAACGAATTCTGATGTCCCGACTTTTGACCCGTAGGGTGAAATTTTGAAAAATCCCACTTTGACAAATTTAGAGTGCCCCTAATCTAATCCTACCCAATCGAATATATTTATACTCTATTTCTTCCGGAGAAGAAATAGAGACCCTAATCTTGGAAAGACTTCTCCTACTTTCTGAAATATCTCTATCCCGAGATTTGTACATTTTTCTAAAAAAACACTGCTAAAAAGGCCCTCTTTTAACTTAAATTTTAACCCCTAGAATTAATCTGCTAGCGCGTCTCCCGGAGAAGAAGTATCTCCCATAATCTTGGAGAGATTCCTCCTACTTTCTGAAATATCAAGTGGGCTTTTGCAAAATTTGACCCTACGGGTCAAAAGTCGGGACATCAGAATTCGTTTTAGAGGTATGGTTCCTTCGGCAAAGTTTCTTATTTTGATCCCTAGAATACGATTTTCCTTGAACGTTGAGCTATTTTTTTGCCTCCATACAAATCGACACGGCCTAATGTATATGGATGAATATTGCGTACACATAATTCATACATGTCCACATGCATTCATACATATTTTATATATGTTCTGAGCTGATGGCCCAAGCAGCTAGTGCTCAAAAAAATCATAGCTATATAATAATTTATTAATATATAGTTATTATATAGTTACTATATAATAATTTGTTATTATAAAGTTATTAAATAAATAAATAAAATAAAATTAATATATCTTCATTAATGATTCATACATGTTCATTAGGGTCGTCTTTTGTTGTATGGGCGAAAAATAAAAATAAGATTTTGACTGTACCCTCCCCCCCCCCCTTAAAATATTTGTCAGGGTGCCAAAATACGCCACGCAAAAAATTATAGTTCTAGCATAACGGGAAGATGTCCCGCATCGTCCTTGGAAATCGGGCTCCTTCGAAAAATGGGCATAATTTTCAAAATTAAAAAAATATAAAATAATTTTTGTGTTGGGTTTAATCATAACTACTCAGATAAAAAATATTACTTTCCCAGAAAATCGCTAACTTACCCTAACTTTGTGTCAAAAAAATTAACAAATATTTTGGGTGTACCTCAAAGTGACTTTTTACATTTTTGAAAATTTCATTCAACAAAAATCAAAAACCTAGTGTTTGCTATCAAGTATTTTGTTAAACACATCTCAAGTATTAAATAAGCCAAGTACTGTGGATATCCGTTGGCAAATTTTTTTTTTAGAGCATTTGGATTCTCGGGGATTTCAATGTTTTTTTTTTTATTTTTATACATTTTTACTTTAAAACAAGGTTTTAATAATATTTCATCAATATTATTGTATATGCTCTTTTATACGATTGTAATAACTTTATTATAAAATACTATTTTTTCTGTTGATAGTTAACCCGTGTTAACCTGGGGTCATATATGACAAACGTTAACAAATTAAAGGTTGTTAATGACACTGCAGAACGGGCAGTGAAGCTCATGGAGGACTACAATAAAGTATTGTCACGAAACGAGAAGGAAAAACAAGTAATAATGCAAATTGTAGCCGATTATCGGAAGCACTACCCGGATGCAAAAAAATTTCCACTATTAAATTAAAAATACGTTTTTCAAAAATACTCCTGAATATGTACAAAAAAATCAAATTAAATATGAATGCAAATATCTGAATTTATACTTAATAATTAATTTTAATTAATTTTAAAATGTAAATAAATTACAATTAGAAACATAAACAAAAATTTATTTTGTCATCTTTGTGATTTTTGACTCTTTAAAATACGAGGGTCAATTGTGACCCCATGAAAACACAGGTTAACTATGAACACGAAAAATTATACTTTATAATAAAGTTATTACAATTATATAAAATAGCATACACAATAACATTGATGAAATATTACAAAAATCTTGTTAAAAAAAAGTCTATACAAATTTAAAAAAACGTTGAAATCCGCTAGAATCAAAATGCTCTAACAAAAATTTTTGCCAACGAATATCCGTATTACTTGGCTTATTTAATACTTGAGATGTGTTTTATAAAATACTTGACAGCAAACACTAGGTGTTTGATTTTTGTTGAATAAAATTTTTAAAAATGCAAAAAAAATCACTTTGAGGTACACCCAAAATATTTATTCATTTTTTTGACACAAAGTTAGGGTAAGTTAGCGATTTTCTGGGAAAGTAATATTTTTTATCTGAGTAGTTATGATTAAACCCAACACAAAAATTATTTTGTATTTTTTTTTTTTAATTTAGAAGAAAAAAAATTTGTAATTTTTTTTTAAATTATGCCATTTTTCCAATTGGTCCGATTTTCAAGGGCGATGCGGGACATCTTCACGTTTTGCTAGAACTCAATTTTTTAGCATGGTGAATTTTTGTACCCAAACAAATATTTTAAGAGGGGGGCAGCCCCAAAAATCGCAAGTTAAAAATTAAGGACACCCTAATGTTCATATATTGGACCAATTATGTTCATGGGTGTGCATTAACGAAAATGATTTGACAATTTTGAAAACTTAATACAATTCGTTAGGAAATAACAATGTTATTGATAAATTTAATATAAAAATATTTATTTTTGACTTGGATCATATAGGAAATGCCTGTTAGTTCAGTATTATATGGTTCGAATCTTCAAATTTCATTAGAAAATATCGCCTGCAAATGGGCGGCTATCATTATTAGAGTTGATTTTCGGCAAAAAGCATTAAGATATTTGATGTCTTTGCCTTAAAATATAATCAAATTTCATTAGAAAACATCGCCTGCAAATGTAAGTGATTTATATAATCAAAAAATTGCTTGAGACATTGCAAGCTAAAAATTAAATATGTCTATATAGAAAAAACTAAAATTGAGCTTTAATTAAAATCATCTGACTTTTATGAAAAAAGGAATAATTATTATAGTTAAAAGTTTAATTGAATTCGGTCCTATTGATTAATTTGTAGTAATAATTAAAATAATTTGTAACTATTTAATTGATATTATTTTCAAATCTAGTTTTATTCATATCTATTAAAAATTTAATTGAATATTTTTTAAAAAAATTAATTATAATTATAATTTAAAAAAAAATTGCCAAAATTGTGGAAAAATTGCTTAAATTAAAAAAAAAATCACAAATATTACAAAATTTAGAAAAACTGGCAAATGTAAAAAAAGTTACCAAAATTTAAAAACAAAATCTTCAAAATTGCCAAAATTAAAAAAACGTCAAAATTCGAAAAAATCTCTAAAATTAAAACAAAACTGCTAAAATTGAAAAAAAATATTGCCAAAATTTAAAAAGCGCGTTTTTTTTTTATATTAATCGATTTTTTAATTTGGCTATTTTTTTAAATTTTTTGCATTTGTTTTTATGTTGTTATTATCCCTATGGGGAATGGGACCGGTTCTGCGTGTGCCACAGAATCGGTCCCTTCGTGCCAGTGACCAGTCCTCTGCTAAACCCTATCCTATGTAAACAACTGGCAACTTTATCATTGGCTTGTCGTAGGAGGGGTCATTTGTCCTGCTTTAAACCACATAGTGGCATGCCGCAGGACTAAAGAAAGATGAACATACCACAAGACTAACGCAAAAGGTACATTTCGTATAAAATAAACGAAAACTAAACAGCTTCCAATGGGTAAAATTCTGGTAAACTGGCCTTTTCTTGTTAATAAGCATTCTGGTTAAGTGGTATGTCCTCCCTTTACCAGTCACAGGAATGGTAAGTTTAGGACATTTGACACTGCTTAACCCACTTCAGTATTAAATTATACCAGTCCTGTGATAAGTCCTTCTTTAACCAGTCACGTTTAGGACAATTGACTCCTCATTCCCCATAGCGATACGTTATAAAAACTGGAAATTTTGTTAAACCAAATTCATTTTCAATTAAGCAGTTAATACATATTATTAAACATTTAATTGAAAGTGAGTTTGAAATGGAACAAAAGTTTAATTAAAATTTTTTAGACAATACTTTTTTCTGTGTATTTTGACATAATCTTTTAAAACGGAGATTCCACTACGGAGATACCAGTAGAACCCAAACTTAAGTTTAAATGTGCCGTAGTGTGTATTTTAAAAAGTTGATACTTTACTTACAGTGAGTGCAATCTTTTTATTTAAATTTGGTAACATATGCTGGTAACATATTTTTGAGTATTTGTTTACTATATATATATATTACGATATCTTAAAATCCATTAAAGTGACTCGTGTTCAGCACATAGAGACTATTTTTTTCGAAATAAAAATTGAATAAAATTTTCACAATTTTTTTTAGACTAAATGTGCACAAATTCCGATCGGCGTTCCTTGAAATGTGACATTTTTAAATTAAGTAGCTAAACTAGGCTTTGTGTTATATTGATGTTGTCTTTTTTTTAGAAATTTTAAAGCGTTTTTATTTAAAAAATTGATTAAAGAAAATTATAATTATTAACGAAAAAGTTAAAATGAAGGGTAAAACACACAAAAACGCTTGAAAGGCATCTGAAATCGTACAAAATATAAATCAAAGTGAATTGGAAGACATTATTTAGTTTAAATAAGACCTGGTCAGGTATATTTTTAAATTTTCCAATTGTATAGTTTTTCTTTATCATTATTTCTTTCATTCTACAATCACAGTAGTAAGCTTCCTTGGAAAATTTACGATTTTATTAATACAAGACATGGAGTATAGCCCCTATGGGCTCCTTCCGATCTTAAAAAAGTCGAATATATGAAGAAGGAGAAAAAGTAGTAAATAAAATAATTCAAATAAATGGCAGCCTGGGTCCACGACATAGTGTCAAAATGGCTTTTAGAATGTGTGTTTTCTCTAGTATTTTAACGCTGTTTTCAAATAAGTCTAAATATCCTAAACTTTAAACATATTTTCATACAAAGATGTGTTAAATTTTACCGCCACTTTTAAACCCCAAAACATGGGATTGGGCCGCTAAAAAAAATACGTTTATCATATTTTTTTTTGGTTCCTTTATCACCTATCCAAATTTTATTAAGTTCAAAGGGAATCCATCGGAAAAGCTTCCTTTTATGTGTCAGGAAATTTATATAGGATATTTGCCTTTTAATTTGTCTGCAAAATCTGAAACTTTTGAGTTCACGAATAATATATACGTAGTTTTTTGGACGGTTATAAATCTTTAATTTCCCGAGTTAAAAGGTTTGCATAAAATAATACACTATTTTATATACACTTATAAGTTTTTGGCTGCAAGTGTATACCGGGAATAATTATTAATGACGTTATATATACCAAGACATTACCCCCAAGGTTGTTTAATTTGTAACATAAGGAGTTTTTAATTTAGTTTTAGATTTTTTTCAATGTAAAAGTCAAATTAGGTTTCACCGTTTTTCCGTGTTTTTTACTAAATTCCATAAAATCTTCATTTTCATTATATCTTAATTTTCAAAGTTTTTTTTCTCCAAAATTTTTTTTTAAGGTAATTTCAAGAGAATTTTTTGAATAAAATGTCCAAATGGAAAGGTTTCCGCATAATCCTCTTTTTGTTTAATTAAACTAAAAATTAATATTTAACTAAAATTTGAACGTGATTAGACAATATTGATGCATATTCAACTTAAAGGACACAAACGTTTTCAAATTTGACATGTTTCGCAGATTTTGATAAAACAGATTAAAACGTTATTTCGCGATATAAATATCAAAATTCGCATAATAACGAACAGAATAAGTAAAATGCTATTTAAAAATTTTAAATTAGAATATGATGTGCAGTATTATTGGTCAACTATTACAACTTTAATGTTAAAAACTGGACAAAAAATTATTTTTAAGGAAATGCACTCTCACATAAGCGGGAGGTTTTTGTTTCATAATGACCTGAAATAACGATTTCTATTATTAATACATTATTGCTAGGTACGTGCACAAAAAAAAGTTGTAACCTTAGTGGGGACATATTTTTACAAGTTTCCTCGGGTTACAAAAAAAAATTACATAATTAAAATAAAAAATCCGAAAAATGGCTGAATTAAATTGTATCAAATTACATCTAATTGTATCATATCTGATTAATTAGATACAATAATAAGTGATTTGACACAGTTTTTTCCGAATTTTTTCCTCATCTCATCTCATTTAATTTTTTTTTTTAAACGAGAAGCAACACTCAGGAAATTCTTCCTATTTATTAATGTGTTGCTTTCTTTGAAAAGCGGATAGTGAAGAGATAAAAGGTGGGGAAAGATTAAGGGCTTCAAACGTGGCAACACTGTAATTGCGCGAGTAGATAAGTCTTAGAACAGTTGTTGCTCGCCACCTGATGGAGAGTTGGCGAACTTATTGAAGCTTTTTGGTTCATAGCCCTGATTCATTATTTTACTTCGGTGGGGTTAAGTGCTATGGTAACACCGAAGGCGGTCTCTGCGATACATATGAGGGATAGAAAAGTCATACATACTATTTTTTCTAAATTTATGATGCAGTCAATGGGAATCGAACCAGGGACCAACTGTAACAGTCCAACGCGCTAACCATTACATTATTTTATTAAATAATACGTTACTTTATCCATATTAATATAATAGGAAAGTGTATATAATATATTTTTAATATCGTAGGGTTTCTTTTAATTTTAAACACATTAATTTTAGGTCCGCTCATAAAAACTCGTGTATTACTTGTAAATATGGTAAAACTACTTTTCTATCTACACACGAGTTTAAATAAATTAAAGTTTTCGCAAAATTTGCAATGGATATTAAAAATTTTTATTTGCAATCAAAAAAGTTATAAATTATTTAAAGATATCTTTTAAATTTTTAAGTGATATTTCGAATATTCAAATTGAAATTAAGAATTTCGCGTAATTTATCATTTTACTTGAAATGTTCTCAATTAAAATTTGTTAATCACAATTTAATTTATAGTTTTTTGCAAGCTCTAATGCAAAATCCAACCTTAATCCACAAACAGAATTTGTTAATTGTGAAAAATAATTTGTTGTAGGCTGGTCCCTATTCGGATTTCATTATTGCCTAAGGAAATCATCAGGGGACAATGTTCTTAAAATTTTTGAAGATATTTCTTAGGTTAAATCACTAACTCAATGAGAATTTCTTGTTTTCGTCTAGAAGCATGATTTACCATTTGAAATATCAAAGAAAAACATAAACAACAAAAAAAAATTACCGCACTTTAAATTTTTACAAAATTCAACACTTCAGATTCGAGGAAAAAACAAAATTTTAATATAATACCATATATTGTTAAACGTAACATTGTATTAAGCTATACAAAATTATACATGAACACATTCCAAAAAATAGTAATATTAATCCACATATAATTAGATATTAATATGTATAGCACCATATCAAAAATTTTTGAAATACCAAATCCAAGATAAGATTATATATAATTATATGCGCCATGGCTTATCTTCATATTAACCAATATGTTTTAATATAATATTATATTAAAAAAGATATGATTGTATATAAGCGTTTTTACACGAGAACTTAAGAAAATCAAAATTTTATATGATTTTGGTTCTAGATTTAAAACCAAAAAATTGAAGTGTAGGACAAAACTCTTGAGACCGGATTTATATTATTTACGCTTCAGTCTTCTACGTTTGTTATTAACTATTTGCGATAACAGGCCTTGTAAGGTCACGCAGATAAAAATAGTTTTCTAATTTAAGCAATGAGAGTTGATGATAACTAACAGAATTTGGAAATTATGCGGGCATTCATTTAAATTTAACAATATTTGTTTACATTAAATTAAAAAATTAGGATGTGGTTGCTTGATACCCATTAAGATGTGGTCCACACTATCAAGAAAAATGTGATTTTGGATGAAAATAGTTTTAACCGCAAGCTCAAAAAAGTAAAAACATATAAAATACAGTACAATACAATACAATAATTGTTTCTTGTTAAAATAGTGTGTTTAAAAAACATTTAAATTATCTCAATTTGACAGAATGTCAAGAATAGCTTTGAAACATAGAGCATCCCAGGAAAAAAAAACACATTACCAAAACAAGGCATTGCCATATAATCGCTCGCGTTTCTGATTGTCGAATTTCTGAACTGCATTACCAAACACATTGCAATGAGTCAGTAAAAAAAGGAAACAGTTTTGTAACCAATTCTTAAATTAAAAAAGCGAACACATAATGGTTTTTTAAATATAATTAGTTCTTTTACGAACTAACAAACTATTTGTAACTTATATTTGTGATAATTTTAGTTCAATTTGCAACCAATTACCATTTTGTTATAAAAACTCTTATTAGAACTAGTTACCCAATAAGAAATGAGAAATTATTATAATTAAAAAAATGCTCATTAATATTTTAGCCAAAAATACTTAGTTTTGTAATAAAAGAAGTGCTTCTTAAAAAAAATACTTACAATTTTAATAAAAGAACTCCTTCTTTTTTTAACAAACGAAGTAGTTCTGCAAAAAATAAGGTAACTGGTTCTTGTAAAGAAAAATATAATCAAATCTAAAGAATCAATTATTTTCAGTCTCACGCCCTGTTAAAAGAATCGGGTTTGTAATCAGGTTGGGAAGGCATTCTAACCAAAATTCCTGATTACAAAACCGATTACCTTTTTTAAAATTTTTTGCTGGGATGTTATAAGTGGGTTCTTTCAGTGTAAATGGGGTTGACAATAAGGTGCAACTTTAAAACAATTTTAGAAATATAAAATCGATTTGTTTTGAAATAAATAAAAATAAATATTTAAGTAAAAGGTATTAAGAAAAATGTAATTTTCAGAAATTTAAAACTTTAAACCGAAACAGATTTCACGTGCCTAAATAGTGGTTAATTGTTCTGTAAAATCCTAAACAGAGACAGTTTTAATGAAATTTGTTCACTAAACTAATGAAGTTTTCTGCACAATGTGAATGAAAAACGAATTTAACTTTATTTAAAAGCTTCATAGTTTTAATGAAACTATTTTTTATGAAAGTTTTCTTTAGACATACGAATTTTTAGCATTGGATATATAAGTTAATCATGTAGATTTTTTTGCTTAAAATGCATTTAAGGACGTTCTGCATCGATCGAAACAAATGGTAGTCAGAAGGTGCAAGGTCTGGGCTATAAGGCGGGTGAACCAAAACTTCAAATCCACTGTTTTCCAAATAGTTTTTGACCGTTCTTGCAACATGTGGCCGAGCGTTGTCATGATGGAAGATTATGGCCTCGTGTCTGGTCGAATATTCTGGTCATTTTTCGTTGATTGCTCTCTTCAAACGAATCATTTGTTTTCGGTACAGGTGTCCTGTGATAGTCTGACCCGATTTCAACAGCTCATAATACAAAACACCCTTCTGATCCCACCAAATACAGAGCATTACCTTGGCGCCATGGATATTCGGCTTCGGCGTTGATCTGGCTGGTTGGCCGGGCTTTACATATGACTTTTTGCGCTTGGGGTTATCATAATGTATCCACTTCTCATCACCAGTAATAATACGATGGAAATATTACTTCTTTTTGTAGCGTTCAAGCAGCATTGCCAACATGCAAAATCGCCTTTCAACGTCTCTCGGATTCAATTCATTTGGGACCCAATTTCCTTGCTTTTGAATAAATCCCAATGCTTTAAACGTAGGGAAATGGCTTGTTGTGTGACTCCTAATGATAATGCAAGTTCTTCTTGCGTTTGACAACAATATTCGTGGACCAATGCTTCCAATTCCTCATCCACAAACTTTTTCTGCTGACCAGGCCTCTCCTTGTCTTCAGTGTCGAAATCACCACTTTTGAATCGCGCAATCCAACGTCCACAAGTTTTCTGAGTTGGTGCATGTTGACCATAACCCAGTAAAATTTTTTAGTGTTTTTAGAAGCAGGATAAAACAAGTGCTTACTATTGTCTTATACTGAGAAGCAGCAACAGAAACGAATAATTTTCGTATAAAAATTAACAAAAAAAAATGTCTGAGCTTTCTGATTCCCTTACAAAAATGCAGGTTGTAAGCAGCTTACCCTAATCCCTTATAAGGATGCTGGTTGTAAAGCAGAAAGTTCCATATCATGGGTGTTATATACGATCTGTACCTGTTTTCCCGAGTCATTTTCGATTGTGTTTGGTGTTTTTGAGTATGTTGTACAAAATAAATAGTCATTTAATTGTTTCTGAAGAGCTAGCACGTGGTGCGGAAAAAATTTAATTATTATATTAATATGTCTAAAATTATAACAACAAAAAAGTAATACCTGTAGAATTTTATATAAATAAATTACATGGTATATTCATATTATTACTTTTAATCGTAATAATGTAGACATGAAATATGATAAAAGGCATGAAATCACAGCTTCTTATAAACGCGAATTCACCATATAAAAATCATGACAAATGTAAGCAGGTTTGTAAGGGATTCTTTTCGACTTACTCCCTTACAAACCTGCTTGCATGTAAGCAGCGTTTTTTTTACTGGGAAGCTTCTATCAACAATCGATAACTTTAAGCAGCCGTGGAAGTAGGTTATCAGACTTCCCCGCAGACTTCACAGGCATTATTATAGCGATTGAAAAAATGTTTGTTTAAACTTTGGCGTCTATCGAATACTGAATTATAATGACAGATGTTTACCATCCAAAATACCATATTTGTTATTATTGACACAAACCATATGTGATAGTTATGCCATATGTTGTACAAATCGACATTATAAAAAAAAAAAATAAAATTAATGAAATTTTTCATATTTTATGAAAAACTTCTTTAATTTAATGAAAAGTTCTAATGGAGGAGTTCCAATGACATTTCATATATCTAGTGCAAGAATTTCATATATCTAATGCAAGAATTCTCTCAGTGTATTAATTTGCAATTAAATTTAAAAAAAAATTTAGCCACCAATTTTAAATATTTTTGGGAATAGCCCATATGGAAAAAAGTTCAAACTATTGAAATTAACATTTATGAAAAATCGTTTATTAAACAAAAAATATTGTATTTTTTTTTTTTATATTTTAATTAATAATATTTCCTAAATTTGTTAATATTTTATATAATTCTTATTAAATTTCATTACAGATCATATATGTATGTCTATAGTTTGTGTCCTAAGTCTTTTGTTTTCACTGTTTTAATATTTGGGAAAAAACGATTCATTTGAATCTTCATTTGATTTAAAAGTTTTTTGTTATCCTTTTAGTTAATATATGGTCCTTGATTTATCTTCGTTTATTCCATTTGTTACAAAAAATAATATCCTTGAGAAATTAAATTAGGATCATGTATTATCCTTAAATTGTTTTATTTGTTCATATGCTTTTGCAATAAACCCATACGAAAACATTGCGAAATGTAAAACCACAATATCAGTGACAAAAAAAACAACATTTCAAGACAATAGAAAATAATAGATGAGATTTCCCATAATCACCCTGTGTGGTACAATTTACAAGGGGCAAATCTCATTTTAAGTAAATTATTTTAAAACAGGTACCTCCTACACATGAGCCGACAAACAATCACATATGGGATTAAAGTTATGAAGAAGATTCGCAAAGACATGTTGGCAAAAAAAAAAGTACTTCAAAAAAATAAAAATTGTTTATATTAAAAATTATAAACATTTTCATTTTTCTTTTCTTGTTTTTAACAAAAGTCTACGAAAGAAATAAAAAGAAAAACAATCTGCTTTTTTGGGCGCGACTCTTTAAAAGAGTTTAGAAAAGAATTCAAGTGGGCTTTTGTTAATAACAAAATGCAAACTATGGGTGGATTTTCATTATCCTCTAATTGTTTGCCATTGTTCACACGATAAGGTCTCAAAACTAACACTAACCGACTAAGTCCTAGTTAACACGAAAGATTGAGAGAACCGAATGTTATTATAGTAAATTGTTAAAGATTTTCTTTCTATTCTTTATATTTTTTGCAAAGAAAAGAAAAAGGGAAGATCCTAAAGATTGCAAAATGTATCATTATAGTTAAATAAATATGCTCTATATTAGAACCCAGATTAGGCTTTTGTTTTTTACCCTATTTTTAGGTTTTGTTTTATTTCAATAGTATTGTCAACTTTTATTTTAATACATGCGGGAGAAAAAAAAAACAAGTGTATCCTGAGTTTAAGTCCATAGTTTAAGTTTTGAGCTTGTTATTGTGTATGCTTAATATCCTCTTGAGATTACAATGGTATCTATATGAAAAGTCTTTTAAATCAGAGCACTCTGTAGCTACTTCAGCTTCATCTCCTTTATTTTAGATTTTAAATCTATGGCGATTTTAAAATAGGCGCATAGCATTATATGGTTTGTTTTAAGCATTTTATTGCTTAGCATCGGTACGCAAATGCAGACAGTGATTTTTTTTTTTAAGAATTTGTTTGTGTTTAAACAACGAGTAGTGGGACCTAGAGTAACAAAAGTGATTAACTACTGCATTAAAGACTGAAATTAATCAAATAATGTGACACTTTTTAGATGTAATACCTAGAAGACAGAATCAGTCGTGGCTACCGTAATTGTTGCCAATCGAATGTTTCGGTTACTGCGACCGAATTTTTCGGTTGTGATAACAATCATTCAATTGAAACAACAGAAATTATACCACTACAACAGAAATTCGGTGACAATTACCACAAATTCTACTATGAAGAAAGAATTTTCTTGGACGAGTTTTAATGAAAATTTTCACTAAACTAATGAAGTTTTTTTCGCAAAGTGAATGAAAAATTTAATAGACTTTATGAAAAAGCTTCACTACTTTTTTCAAACTATTTATATTGAAAGTTTTTCATTAGGTGTATGAAATTTTTAATAAATGAAATTTTTCGTAAAATTTTATGGAAAACTGCGTTAAAGTAATGAAAAGTTTCAATCAACGAGTTCTAGTGACACTTTATTGATCTAATGCTAAAATTCATCGATATCATGCATATAATTCTCTCAGTCTGTTTTCTCGGTGAACGCAATTCGATGTTGAATACGATTTACATCTCTAAAATATCAGAATTGTTGGCTAAACTGCACTTTATGGGGCGTTCTCCAAAAAAAAAAAAACAAATAGGTGGTAGCCTCCAGAATTAAAAAAAAAAAAATTTTTATTCGAGAATTAAGGAAAAGTGTACGAAAAATAGTTATGAATTTGTCTGATTTTCAGAACTACACCATTTGCAATTTGTTTATCAATTGTATATCAGATTAAAAATTTAATTTCAGAAACTATCAATTTTATTTCAAAAAGTATGAATTGCTTTTCAGAAATTACCAATTGTATTTCAGAAACTGTTAATCGTATTTCAGAAATTGTCAATTGTATTTCGACGTTTCTCAATTTTTACTATATTTTACTATTTTTGCACAATTTATCATCCCATTTCGCCATCGATCAAAGCATTTTTGTGCATAAGCAAAAAGACAAATCTGACCAATTATGTTGTGTAAAAAAGAAAAATAAAGATAGTGCGGTTCATGGAAATAACGCGAAAAGTGCTTACAATTTATATAATAGCATAGCGAAAAAGTACGATACTGCGAGAAGTACGAGTTTATATAATATGTAAATAGCATACAAAATTATGTGTACCAAACCTCCGAGAAAAAAGTTTAAGTTATTTTAACAAACACTTCCCAGGAGCGCTTTTTTTGTATGTTGACAACATCGTATGCATTCTTTATTGGTTCATTGTAAGCATTATCCACTGCTTTCATTTCACTTCATTCTGGGAAGCACTACAGAATGCCTTCCCTAATTGCTTTTTAGTAGGAAAGGCGGTGAAGCGCTTTTTTGGAAGCATACAAATGTAGCTACTGCCTACCAAATCCAGGTTATTTTTTGCTGGGTTTCTTTACAGCGAATGTCTATAAAATATTTTCCAATTTCATTTTAAAAATGTTCACAAATTTGTATGAATTTTAAAATAAAATTGGAATATATTTTGTTGACAATAACTGTAATGAAAGTGTTTGTTAAAATAACTTTCGCAAATATAAACTTTTTTATCTGAATTTTGCTACACATAATTTTTTAAGTTATTTACATACGAAGGCGATCCCAAAATTAGTCGACCTAAGGGTAAATTTTGTAGCGCTGTGTAATCGTCAAAAATTTATGAATTTCTTTTAAAACGTTCATATAAATCCAAGAGACAAGAAAGCCCAAACTATTGATATCCATTTTCTTTGCGCCGTAATGTGCATAATAATATGAATTATTATCTGTTTTGGTCCCACCGTATTAACCGGCGCAAAGATATTGAAAAAGTACAAGAAAATGTATTTTGTTTATTTCAACAACATCTTTGTGTTCATTTGCCTCAAAATTTCATTGTTTCATTAAATTTGGTTTTTGTTTTTCCATACCATGGACTCTATGGACGATTTATTTGCATGGCAAACAATAAAAACCTCAAGTACCCACTTCACATTGGTATTGTTTGCTACTATTTGTTGTTAACTACATACTTACATGTTAACGCCGACGGCGCACAGTGCTTTGTTCCCATATAGTAAATGGGACACAAATATAAGGAGTTGTCGTAGATACATGAAACTTGTCATACTTGGGCCAAGGATAACAATATACAAAATTTTGAAAAAATCGGTGCTAGGACACGCCTACCTCCCATATATCCTGAAATTTAAAAAAGTGTGAACAAAACCTTTCCAGGACTATTACTTACCTCTACAATTATGTAGCAATTTCAAAGATTTTTTCAGTAAAATAATGAATTCGATAAGATAAATGAGAAATGTGAAAACACCCAGCCAGAAAAATACGAACGTCAAAGCATTGGCCCAGTGCCTTCAACAGTGGTATGAGCGTTGGCAGAGCGTTGGATATCTGAAGATTTAAGTGCTTTGCCAACCCCAAAACGATAACACCGGACAGTGCTTGGCAGTTTCTTTTTTAAAACGTTGGCAAAGCACTGGCAATGAGCTCTTTTCCAGTACCAAAACCATAATTTTAAAACGTTGGCAAGGCATTGGTAGAACAACCAATAAAGTGCTTTTAATTTAATAAGTGCTTTGCCAACCCCAAAATGATAACACCGGGCAGAGCTTCGCCGTTTCTTTTTTAAAACGTTGGCAAAGCACTGGCAATAAGCGCTTTGCCAGTACCAAAAACAAAAAATAAAGTCCTACTTAGTAATTCACTTCAGTAAAGAGTTGTATTATTTCTTATTGAATGATTTTGGTAATTTGAACAGAAATAACAATAGGCTTGCTTCAGCTAAGTTAATTACAAAATAACTGAATATTTTTTTTATCAAATTATTTTTGTGATAAGTTAGCACGATTGTTTTACTACAATTTTACTAAAGAAAGAAATTTGAAAATAAATTTCTGAAGTAAAATTTTAGTACAAAAACTATATTTTGTGTTGACTATAATTGGAGACCTTAATATTCTTAACTTGGAATCATAAATTGCAATATAGTTTTGATTTTTTCCACTCTTGTTGTGAACAAGAGATGTGCCACTGTTTTTATTAAGTTAACGGTTGTAAATTTTGTAAATAAGTACTGGCAATGCACTTTTTGCCAATGTTGGGAAAGCGTTCTAAGTCAGTACTGTGCCAGTGCTTTTTATTTTTACGGTTGTAAATTTTGTAAATCAAGTACTGGCAAAGCACTTTTTACGAACGTTGGCAGAGCGTTCTAAGCCAGAGCTGTGCCAGTGCTTTTATTATTTTTACTGTTGTATTGTATTGTCTTACAAAATGTATACATTTTTTTATTTTAAATTATATAAAATTAATCACTTGCAAATGATTTCGTTATAACATTCATATGGTTATATGTGAAGCCATATATAATAAAGTCTTAACTTGCAGACAACTTAATTTGATAATGATCTTTACCAAAATATGTATGGGGTTATATATAATGATATATAAAATTATAAGGAAAATATTTTCAGTATGGCGTCACATATAGTTTAATAAGATTTAGCATGGGACCATATATATTCATATCGATCACTACATATATTTGGATTATTATTATATTGCTTATGTTGTTATATATGGAGTAAGATTTTAAGACATATAATAATAATTTTAAGACATATAACAAGTACCGTGTAAAAAAATCTCTCAATAAAAATTATCAGATATGTTTGTATATAATGATATTAGCCGTAATGTGACCTCATTAAAAGTCATATATGACTTAATCATTTTATATATGACTAGATATAACTCTTTTTATAGTTATAGGCTTAAGTTATAGGCTTACAAAAACAGAAAAAATTTTAATTTTATATCATTTTTTTTTTTTTATACTTCATCAAACTTACACATTTTTGGATTTTCAGCCAAAAACAACGTTTTTTCGAAGCTATAAAAAATTTTTTTTCAAACATATACTGAAATTTGTATTTAAAGTTAACTACAAATATATCGAAGTAATTAAAACACAAAACTTTGAAAAAGTATTAAAAACAATTTATTTTTGAGAATTTCTTGGACGAGTTTTAATAACATTTTTTCACCAAACTGATGAAGTTTTCTTCACAATGTGAATGAAAAATTTTTTAAACTTTATGAAAAAGCTTCATATATTTAATGGAACTATTTTTAATGAAATTTTTTTCATTAGTCATACGAAATTTGTAATAAATAAAATTAAATTTTTCCTTGAATTTTATGAAAAACTGCATTATTTTAATGAAGAGTTTCAGTGGACGAGTTCCAATGACATTTCATAGAACTAATGAAAAAATTCATTGCTATCATGCAGAGAATTCTCTCAGTGTAGTTCATTGGGAGCTAGAAGAATAATTTGTACGGTGGATATCCAAACTTTTTATCCGATTCGAATAAAATTCGGTACTTGATGTTTGTGCACACAAAAAAAAATTCATATTATTTATGAATATTTTATGAAAAATTTGCCAATGTACTAATTTAGGAACTTTTTCATAACATTTATGAACAGTTCATAAAAAATACTGGGAAAGTTTGTGTCTCGTAAATTATGACAAGGTTCTTAAAATATATGTAGAAACACTTAATATTTATGAAAAAGTACTTAAAAAATTTTCTAATGTACAAAATCCTAATATTTAAGAAAACTTGCATAAATTGCAATAATAATGGGAATTTTATGTACCTTTTCATAAATGCTAGGAAACAGTTCATTTAATAAATAATTTTAAAACCTGTTCACAAATGCTAAGAAATTCTTTATAATGAAAATAAAAATGCTGTACTGATTTGTAAAAGTTTATTTTCTATATTTTAAATAATACATATTGGTATAAAAAAAAATTAATTAAAAATGTATGTTTGCGTTTTTTTTCTGCAAACAGTTTAAGAAATTGTATTAATATAATACTTAAAGTTTTAATCAAAATAATAATGATGCCTTAAAATATTTCAAAATGAGGTCTTTTAAAAAAATAACAAAAATTCATTGCTTTACATATTTAACATATCGTATTAATCATACATATTTAATATGCATTATATTTAACATAATATATGTTTTTTTTAATTAAAATTTTTATATATTCATGCAAATCAAAATTAAAATTGGTCATATAATTATTTTATGTAATTTAAGTATTTTTGAGATTTCAAAGAAGAATTATAATTTGTTTTTTGTTAGGCAATAAAATAATAAAGAAATTGAATTGAATTGAAGAAATTCATAAGTAATATTTAAAGCTTTTAATCAAAATAGTAATGACGCCTCATAACGAATATTTCCTTAATCATATTAATATCACCAATAACTAAAATGCACGGCTGCAAAAACTGTCTTTTGGAACTTATATGCCGTATTTTATCCTCCATTTCTTCATTCGTATTTGCAAATATTGCAAATGCTCCTAATGAGTCTTCTTGGGGTTTTTCCTCCACACTTGTTTGGGGACAGCAGCAGTTGATGCAAATTCATAAGTAATATTATCTGTCTTGTATCTATTGAAATCATTAAAAAAATATAAATTTAAATTAGAAAAATAATTCATTAATGTGTGATCTGTACACACAAAAAAGTAGAATCGACCGAAAATTTAACTTAAAACAATAGTTTATTTAAGCAATACGAAATATAAATTAAATGAGAATATGCTTTTTTGCAATCAATATGCTTTTTGCAATCAACAACAATTTTAAACTTTTTTGAGTGTGAAACTTTATTAAAGCCTTTTTTAATTTGGAAAACAAAACGAAAAACTACCACGTTTTGTACCAAAAAAAAAAAAAAAATGTATTAATTACGGTCTTTCTAACTTTCTCTTCGCTTATGCCAATCAAATTGATTCCATTCCTAGATTTAGCTGGAATTGTTTTCTTTCATAGGACCTCGATTTTTTGTGAATATAAAGCCCAATTGTTGTGAATGTTTTCAGGGTGCGTATGCTTTAGAGAAAAGTCAATGTCAAACTGAAATTTAAAGGAGTTAATAAAATATTCATAAATTCTTTCAAGCATTTTACCATGCGAATTGCATTTTTTTCTGTATATTCTGGCCAAAGTTTTAATATTTCTGAATCAAAATATTCATGTTCTTCAAGTTTATCGTCTTTGAGCGAATTTCTTATTGATTCATAATCTTCTTCAGGAACTAAAAACAAATTAAAAAACATTTTTTAGCTTGCCAATTTTATTTTTAGGGGTTACTAAGTGGTGTTAAAAACAATCCCGTTTTCGATTTTTCGGATTATATCGTTATATTTTGAATTAATTGTGTCTATAATTACAATAGTATCAAATTAAAGCATTATTGATAACACTTTTACTGGTATATAGTATATTGAAAAAAAAATTATTACAATTTGAAAAACTAGTTTTAAAAATTGTAATATTTGTTCCCTGAAGAAGTCACCCAATGTGAAGACGAAATATTGGAAATAAATAAATAATAAATTAATGATCTTATGCTCGTTTAAACCAAGAAGAATAAAATAAAAGAAGGTCGAAGAAAACTTAACATGTTAAGTTTTTAAATCGCATTTAAACCCTTAAAAGTGAGATTGTGCAGCTAAAACTACATAGCGAAAGTTCATTTAAAACTAGGCTTCTTGTCGGGATACCTCATTTGTAGGGTTCTTTATAATGTTAACATTTTTTATATGAGATCGACTTTAACTAATTTAAAACAAAAAATAAAAAGTATTGAGCAAAAAAATAGCGCGTTAATCTTTAAATTTAATTCTACTGAACAGTTAGACTACTACCTTCTAAATTCGAAATCTACGTTATTTGTTGAAGAATCTATTGTTGTGGAAACTTGTAAAGATTTTTTCACTTTATTTTTACTGTTGCCTACTTTAGCATAAATATGTCCTCTTTTATAAGTACGATAATATTCCTTGAAATTAAAAATGAGATAATATATAAAATAATGTGTAAAAATAATTGTTTACTTACAAGTTTTTCACTAGGAAATTGATTTAATATTTGATTTTCCAGACGATAGCTGTCTCCCAAAGAAAGTGATAAATCCATGTCTTCGATGCATTTTGCTATTAAGTTAATAAGGACCTTTCTTTGTGCTTCTTTAAACCAATGATGCTGATATAGTATTCAAGTAAATCTGTGTTCCAATTAAGTATATCATTAAGGTCAATATTTGATTCAGTGTTGGTTTCATCTGAAAAAGCTGATAGTTCTGATCTGATTTTTTTATTTGCGTTACTGAAACCAGCCAAAGGTTGCTTTATTTCTATTCCCCAAGATTCCAAACAATGCTCAAATAATATTACTGGACCAATTGGAACATCTGTGAGTACTTTCTCTATGTGATGAGGTTGGTTATGTTCGCTATGTTCTCCCTGACGCTTTGTTCTCCAACGACTTCGTTGGGGATTTGTACACTCTCAGGATTACTGCAAACAGGTGGAATATTCCACATTTGTATAATTCACTTTTAAATTTTTGTTTAAATATCAATAAATTTACTTTAAATACAAAACCTTTATCACCCCACGCCTGCGTAAGACTAAATTTTATTGCTTGTTTTCTAACATAATGAGCAAAAGAGATACAACATTATCTTTATTCACACAACTTACTGCAGCATTTTTTTTTTTGTTTTACATTGCACCGTTATGTTCAATGTTGCTTTTCAGTGTTTTTTTTGGATTTATGTGTTTATCGTGCCCGGTTATTTTTTTAATATTAATTGTTCTGCTTATTGAGGTTTCTATTATTTCCTAAAGTGTTCATTATTTGTACATGATTATTTGTACAACCTTCCGTCACAGATCAGCTGGACATTTTTTAACTAAACTTTGCAGACATTTAGAAAAATTATTCATTAAGTAAATTTTGCAATTTTGTTTTGTCTTAGAGCACCTTGTATTTTAAAGCAACAAAAGTTGTAACTTTGACACGATGCAAATCCTAGACGGTTAAAGATATTTTAAAAATTTACATTTTGTATAATTTAGTGCACAAATCTTGATTCTTTATTTTCTTGTGCTGACAACATTAATGCTGCATTGTATGCATTATTTAATGCTTCAAAGAAGGCATTTATTTTGTAATTGCTTTATTGTATGCGAGACGGTTAAGCGCTATTTTGCTGTGCAATATAAAGTATTAGACTTTTTTATGTTTTTAAATAATTTTTGAAAAAGGTCAAAAATTAATTTTTTCAAATAATTATTTAGCAACTCTGGGTAGCAATTATGCAAAAAAAAAATTTATTCGCGATTGAAACAAAGTTGCTGAATTATTTAATGATTTTTAAACCATTTAATTATCTTTATCCAGTTAAAAAATTTATTAGTTTAAGTTTTACTTCGACTTAAGGTCGCCTATATTTATTTGATTAATTTGCAATTTTTCACATTTTTTTTTGCACTTAGACTGTGCATTCTTTAAATATTTTTATTAAATTTCGGAAAAAATATATTTTATAAATATAAATAATAAAATTGTGTATATCACAAACTGTGTTTTTTTTTTTTAAATTATTTGCTTTAAATTTTTTTTTTATCAATATACATGTGCATTTTAATTTTTCTTTCTTGCCGTTTTCAAAATGCTGACCGCGTTTTTTTTTAACACAGAAGTTGACAACACCTTTAAAATGTCTGTACATACATTTTATGCAGTCGTTCTTAAAATAAATGAACATGTATTTGTTATGTATGTCTTCTATCATAAATAAAGTAGGGAATTGTAGAAACATATTTAAGTTATGAAACTAACATAATATTTATGAATTTGTACATATTAAATATGATTTTATTTTTTATGAACAAAATTCATACCGATTATGATGCAATTTATTAAAAAATAATGGGAAACTAGGAACACTTCATAAATAGAAAGTAAATTTCATAAATAGTATGTACCTTTAAAAATAAGAACTTTTTCATAAAAAATTATGAATTTTATTTTTTTGTGTGTGACTGGCTCATTTTATTGATTTAGTGAAAATTGGTTAATAATGCGGTAAATATCTCGAAATTAGGCATTTTTACAAAACGCCTATATTAGGGTGGGGCGATGTGAACATCTTAATGGGCGCTTCGCGTTTCTGATTCTTGGGATTGTACTGAGCAAAAAAGTCCACTAGACCATACATCTACGGTGAAAATCGAGCTTCCAGATTTTAACTTGCAAACAGATTTTGACTTGCTTGTAACAATGTGTGGGATGGACATTAGGCCGGGTCGACAAAAAAAGTTGTGCCGGTCACCCCCTAGAATTAAAGATAATTTGAAGAAGATTTGAAAAAAAAAATTTTTTTTTGCCACGCCCCTTGACCCCGCCCATTTGGTTTTTTATTTCCTGTGGCTCCATTTATAGTTCGATCGTAACGTGTGATATATTATTGTTTTTGGAATGACAACGGCTACATTTTCTACTTTGATCACTTTTGACTCCGACGTCAAATTCTAGAAGTGACTTCTGGAAACTCGATTTCTACCACCCTCGAGTACCAAATCGAGTTTCCAGAAGTCACTTCTAGAATTTGACGTCGGAGTCAAAAGTGATCAAAGTAGAAAATGTAGCCGTTGTCATTCCAAAAACAATGATATATCACACGTTACGATCGGACTATAAATGGAGCCACAGGAAATAAAAAACCAAATGCGCGGGGTCAAGGGGCGTGGCAAAAAAAAAAAATTTTTGTTTTCAAATCTTCTTCAAATTATCTTTAATTCTAGGGGGTGACCGGCACAACTTTTTTTTTTGTATGGGGTGCGACCCACTCTAATGGACATATCTCAGGAAGTTGGAGGAGCTTATCCAAGATTATGGTATCAATCTCTTCTTTGGAAGATTCTCTAGCAGATTAACGCATCAATCATATTTGTGGGTGGGGTTTAAGGGGTTAATTTTTAATTTCAAAATAGGGCTTTTTGCCGTATTTTGTTCAAGTAACCCTGTCCCTTTGCACTTTCACAAGGCCAAAACTGCCTGAAGGAGCATTCCAATGCTTTTGCGATGTACTAGAGAGTTCTTAACTATTGTCTTGGCTACAATTTTTTCTTAGTATTGGATCGAAAACCTCAATGGTTTGGCTGTTATAGGCCAAAATATCCAAAAAAAACGTGACAAAAGTCTGGGAAAAAACTGCAAGTCAAAATCTGGAAGCTCGATTTTCACCGTAGACGTATGGTCTAGTGGACTTTTTTGCTCAGTACAATCCCAAGAATCAGAAACGCGAAGCGCCCATTAAGATTTCTTTCCTTCCATACTAATCGCCCCCCCCCCCCCCCTAGCCTATATATTTAATTTCCGTATGATATATTATATAACATTATAGGCTTACGCAAAAATAAAAAATAAATTATTTTATTTTATATAATTTTTTTTATTTTCTATCAAACTTTAGAAATTTTAGATTTTCAGCCAAAAAAAAGGTATTTTTCGGAACTATAAAAAAATTGTTTTTTCCAAACATACATTAAAATATATTTTCAAAATTAACTACAAATGTATCAAAGTAATCAAAAAATAAAAAAATGTATTTCGCAGAATTATTTTTGTGAAACAACGGAAACCAATTTTTTTGTTCAGTACTTTTTGCTAAATATTATCAAATTTTAGCGACCTCTCTCTACTGGCCGCGAAAGCAATCAGACCAAATTTTTTTTTTCATACTTCTTTGAGTTATCTACTTGTCTCTCAAAAAATATGCCTTTAATCACAATTTCAGAAAACGTTTTATTTTTGATTTTGCCTATGGGACAAAGCACTGTGCGGCGGTCCTAGATTATGTTAATAGCAAAATATATTACTTCCTCAAGCCGAAGAAGTAGAAGAAATATCTTTGCATGTACCATAACATAAATCCTCCATAAAAACAGGTAGTATTTGTTGGTACCTTGAATATACCATACACATTTATCTTGTAGCTTAATGATAATCATTAAAATATTTTTATTTGATCCACTACTCATGGTAAATCTTACCTTTAGAGCTTCTTAATGTACGTGCTCTACTGGTTGGTTAGTTGCTACATTGCTGCATTGCATTGATGGTGGCTTATGGAAATTCCTACAATAACGGATGAATGAAGTAATACGGGGATTTCTTTTTGTTCGAAATGTTTTTCTTTCAATTTCTCTCCCTCTCTCGCGTTAAGCACCTGCGTAAATCGTTTTCTAAGCATGTGCTCGATCTGGACTTAAAATGTACTTTTAACGATATGCGTCTGCGCATTATTTTGTGCCTATTTAACGAAATTACATTAAAAATTTAAACACCCCCTCACAAGTGTTCATTTTAACTCATGCTTAGCACTTTTGCTTTTTATTTTCTTCAGTTCGTTAACCATAAAATTGTGTGGTTAATGAAATCTTGTAACACACACGTTTAAATACCCCAGCAAAAACATTCCTTACCAAATAATAAGTCTAGTAATCTAAACTGGAAGGTTTGGACGTATTACTCTTTATATTATAATTCTAACTTTTCTTATATGAAATGTCCCAAAAGTAATGAGTTATGCATTACGTAAATAGGAATTGTAATGGGTTACCATTAAGCAGAAAAAAAATGATGTGTTTAAAAATAGATTTTTAAAAAAAACACGAATAAAAACAATATTATTAATTTTAAAATGTTTTACTTTTAAATTTTAAAAAATTAAAACCAAAAGTTTATTTTTCGATCAAGTTTAATTTCATTTGTTTTTTGTTAAAAAAAAAAAAAAAAAAAAAGCCATGCAAATTTAATTTATTAATTAAAAAAAAATTTTTTTTCTTCATCCGCTTATTTAAAGCAGACTTTTTCTACTGACAGGACCTTACATGTTTCATTTCGTGTCACCGAAAATCTTCAGAGGACTAATGTAGTAGGGGTAGAAGATTTACCCAAATTATAATTTTTGAAGGAAAAAGATGCACGGTTTTTTGTTTAACAACAACCAAATGATCTTGAACTTGAATAATCATTTTCACATCATAAATTATTAATTTTTCTTAAAACATGGTCGAGCCGGGAATCGTTCCCTGGTCGTAAGATTACCAGGCGACTGATCTATACCCTAAGCCACCGAGGCATATAACACTTGACAGTTTAAAACATAAATGAAGTTTCTTCTGTGTAAATTCGTTGAAGATATACCAAAACTAACACCTTACCCTTTAGCTTACAAAAATACGAATTATAATGAGACTAAAAATAGAATGCAGAAAAATGTTGTATCATTATATTTTTCCCGGAAGTACTAAGATGAATAACATATTATTGTTCACCAATTATTTTTTCTATGAAAGTAATACATTATAAGTTTCTTATTATTAAGCCATTATATTATAATTTAAAATAATGCAGAAGGCAAAAAGTACTCATTGTAATAAGTACACTCAGGGAACTTCTGCTTTAAAAATATGTAGTTGTTTGGGTTGTAATACAGTTTCATTATTTTAATGTAAATAAATGTCAGTCGTTTGTAGAACAAATAAAATTTTTTACTAACCTTGTAGTTCATTTACAAAAACAAACCACATCGAAAGACTGTTTTATGATTTTATATTCATTTTTTACAGTAGTTTTTTGTTCATGTGGTTATTTTTTGAACATTAAAAAACTAATGACAATGTTAGTTGAATTTACTGAAATGTAAGTCGTATTTTCTTTAAATGAAATTTCATTTGTTTTTAACTACATTTGCAGTGGGTTTTACCTACATAGTATTCTAAGTGTAGTCATTACCATGTTTTTGCTGGGACGTTTATGAATATAAAATTATTTTTAATAAAAGTGCTAAAAATGGGTGGAATTTTTAGAGCTGTGAGCATGTCATGTTTGTCATTAACGCTTGAGTTGGAACATTGACAAAAATCCATACATTGTAGTCAAAATTAGTGGGGGTTTCTTTAGTTATTGGTGCCACAAATGTTAATTGATGAAATATATTGGAATTTTTACAAGAAAATTTGCAATATTTGTGGTGTGTAGTAACAACGTGAAGAATTTTTTTGTGCTTAAATATTTTTGATATATTTAAGCAAGTTATTAAGATTTTCTACATAAATCGGCAATATTTGGGACTATTGTGCCTTGTTTTTCGTAAGATGACAATTTGAATCAGTAATTGCTTATTTTTTATGATAAATTTAGTATTTTAATAGATTTCGTAAGATGAAATTTATAAAAAAAAAAAATTATAGTCGAAACTGACTAGGCTCATTTCTTCATTCTGATTTACTTGGTATCATATTCGATTAATTAATTGGTATCATATTCGATTAATTTAACTCACTAGATGTTCCCATTTAATAAAGTGAGTAGAATGCTATGATTAGTTTGAGATGACTTTCAATCTGAATCACCTTCAATGGATTCAAACAGGAAAGGAATGTGCGGGGATTTGGGTGCACGGGGACTACATTGACTGATAAGTTAAAAAACTGAAGTTCAAGGGATTGCTACTTCTAAGTTATTAGAACCATTCCTTTGGTAAACACCGATATACAATCCACATTCGGACAATACTCCTGTGATTTATTTGTATCAAATTTGAAAAATAACCGCCAAAATAGAGTCAAAAGTTTGTCACAAAATTTGTCATCACTATCTCCAATAGAAGAACATTTTTAAAAGCATATCCAACCATACTCTTTAAGAATAGCTTAGAAGGAGACAGCATGTTAATAGTTGGTTCTTTCAGTGCAAGTAGGTTGAAAACAAGGCGCAACTTCAAAAAAATTTCAAAAGTTACAACTGTTCTGTACTGAAAGAAATCAAAATGAATATTGAACTGCAAGGTATTAACATTATTTTAAAACAATTAATATATCAATTGAGCTTATTGTGTATTTTTTATAAAAATAATAGATTCCCAGTGCTTTTTTGAGTATTTATTGGTCCATTTATTCCTTTTTACAACATTTACACGAAATCATCTTTACACATTGAATTATATAGATCGTTCTATCGAATCAAATAAAGATTTCATACATTTCTCTAAACTTTATGTGTTTTTTTTTTTAAATCAAATCCGAAAGCTCTTAAAATATCACCCTTTAAATCATGTGTGCTCATATATGGATCCATATACAGCAAAACTCGTGTAAGACGAATCATCGAATCATTTGAAAGTCCCTACGTTTTGGTAACAATTTCAATGTAAAAACCATCTGTTCATACTAACTCGCTTAAGACGACCCCTCGGATAAGACTAACTGTTTCGGGCAATCTCACAAACAAAATTTCATACAATTTTCCATTTTTAAAAACGAACTCCACAAAATTTTGGAAGTTTTTCTAAAATTTCTATGAATTTTAAACCGAACGCACAGAATTTTTTTTTCAAATGTATTTTTTCGAAGTCAAATGAAAGAATTTCACAATTTTTTAAAAGTTTTATAAAAATGAAAATGAAAATTATTCAAGTTCGAGGCCATACTCTATATTTCTTCATTAGGATATTGTCCTAACAAATAATCTATAGAGTTTTTTTGTTTTCAAATTTATTATTTGACCCTTTCAGGAATGTGTTGATAGATCTATTTCATTTTTCATTTTCATTGCACAATTAAAGGTCGAAAAAAACATAATTTTTATTTTTAATAAAAATTATAACAAACTTGTTTTATAAAAATGTTTAATATTTTGTGGACAACAAAAAAATTTCCAACATTCTTTATCCCTGTTAATATGAACCACGCCTATAATGAATTAATTTTGTTAGTACCTCGGAGTTTTTCTTAGCCGGGTTTTATTGTATGTCGATTTTTAACAGGGAATTGTTAATTGCGAAAATTTTTTTGTTAAATTTGTTCCTTAAAACGAATTTTAAAAAAGTTAAATTTGAAAAATAATTCAATAAAATCCAGATCGACTTCTCATGGACAATTTTTAAAAGATATTTATTTTATATGCTTAACAGAAAGTATAAAGTATAATTATTATTAATTAGAGATACATTTCGTTTATATACCACAAGTTTTAAAACTTGTATGGTAGAAGTATAAAAAAAATGGAAATTTCGCTTTATATAGTTATTTTTCAAATTTAATTTTTTTCAAATTCGGCTGTAGGCAAGTTTGCTCAAAAAATTTGCTACCACTCCATGCGCCACTGTGATTGGGCGGGAAGTGGTGGGTATGGAGACATCAAACCCGCCGATTTTATCATTAAATAATTCTCACATTGTTATAAATCCGTGACCAAAGTTTCACGTTGATATCTCTGCTGGAAGTATATTTGGCCACGAACTCCATATAAGTCCGACCAGTGTGCAATGGAATTCATATTCCATCTTTGATCAATTACAGGGCTTATTGTAAAAACTTAATAAGCCACTTTGATTATTTTCTAGTTTTCGCTGTTTTCTAGATATCCATTAACAATTTTTTGGAAGAAGTCTAGTTTAAACACTTACAACACGTCCCTAGAGTATAAAAGTCCTGCAATATATATATTTCTATATGTTTTCCAACTTTAAAAGGCCATAATAAACCAACAAGAAAATGTGGCTTATCAAGTTTTTACAATAAACCCTTCAATTATATTAGATTAAATCCAATGCCACTACACTTTGCGACCACAAAGCTCAAATTAACTACTCTTAGCAAGCGGAATTCTCTAAGTAGTAGGATGGAAAATGTATATATTCAGTTCAAAGAAACTAATTAAGCTCAAAGTAACTACTTTAAGCAAGCGGAATTCTCCGTTAAATTTCCTAGCTAACTTTGTTTGTTTATTGCTGAAGCATATTAAACTGTGATTACTGCCCGCATAGAAAAAATTATGGCCAAAAAAAAAACATATCAATTAAACTATTGTTTGATTTCAAACTCACTTTCAATTAAAAGTTTAATAATATGTATTAAATGTTTAATTGAAAATGAATTCGGTGCACACAAACTTTCAAGATTTTATAACAACAAAAAATGCTAATGTTATAAAAAATCAGCAAAATTACAAAAAAAAAAAAATTTTACATCGATTCAATTAAAAACATTTTATAATATTGAAAAAAGTCTGTAAAATAAGAAAAAAAAATCGCCAAAAATAAAAATTTCCCAAAAAAAAAAAAAAAATACAAACATTAAAAATGTTTTCGAGTTATAGACGTTTTACATTTTATTTATGAGATTTTTTCAATTTTAGCGATTTTTTAAATTTTGGCGTTTATCTTCAATTTTTGTTGGATTTTTAAAATTTAGGCGTTTTTTTACCGATGTTTTTAATTTTGACAATTGTTTTCCATTTTGTTTACAATCCCGGGTAAAATTAGTTATATCTAGAAATATATAATATGATTAAGTCCTATATGCAACTACTAAATTGTTTCAAATACAATGTTTACGATTACCAATAAAAAAAAATAAATTCCCACTTATTCCCACATAAACTGCCCCTGTCAAAGTGGAAAGCAATTAACAAAGAACACAACAAAAAAAAAAGCACAAACAACAACGACCTACCAATAATATGTATCCATATGTCAGCAATAAAGACAATAATATCGCCAACGTCGTCGAAGACCCCCAGAAATATTCACATAAATACTATAGATAGCGCCATGAAGTTCTCCTATTGTCTTTTTTTTTTTTTTTTTGTAATCCAACAGAAAAGCGGGAGAAGAAAGAAAGTCAACTGAAATAATTTTAATGTGAGACTAACGATAAAATTGTCGCCAAACAGAAAATTAGTGGCTGCCGTTTAAAAACTCATGAAGAAGTTTGAAAAAAAAAGGAAAGCTTTGATTTAAGCCGCTTTTGGAACATTAATTTACTAAACAAAAGAATGCAGCGCGCTACTAATGTTTTAAACCGAATGACTGAATGAATGAAGTAGAGTTGTTGCCCAATTTACATGTTGCAAACATTTGTTATCACAGCATGTAGATCGGTAAGGTAAGTTTAAAGTAAGAAAATGCTAAAGGTCCTCTCCTACTGCTAATGCTGCTGCGCCTGTTGCCTCTTCCGCCACTTTCAATAACTGCCAACAATGACTGTGACATTCAAACATCGTTTCGCTTTAACCCAAAAGACAATTTCCCCAATGAGAATTCAATAAATTTGTTAACTTAAGCTCTTACGAAAATCAGCAAATAAAGCCAAGGGAACGGAAAATGAAGATTTAGCCAACAACATTGAAACGGAAAACGAGCATCACAATAAATGTTGATGATCGTATATTGATTGTTGTAGTCAGCTAATGTTGTAGTTGTTGTTGCTGTTGTTGTATGTGGAAGAACATGAATATGCAGTGTTATTAATGTGGAGCTTATAAACACTTAAACATCAAGTTTAAAGGAAACCATTTAAACGATGAGAAACATTGTTGTGCGGTGCTGTTCATCTTAATAGAGCTCAGGGCTGTAAACGCGTTTCTTGTCGCCTTATACTAAAATCTGTCTTTTAGGTTTGCAATTAAAGTTTGACAAAAACTGACTTATCGCTATTCCAATACACCCTAGAAGATACCCTTATTGGGGTACAACAAATTTGGTCGTTAGTCGAACTAAATTTTAAGACGAATATCACTACAAGAAATGGTCCTGTCATATGTTGGAAAATTGAGCCCACTCGTAACATTCAAAATAAAGTGTGGTGACTAATCTTCTGATCGTTCTGTGATATATTCTAGGATATGTCACCGAACTGAAACCTGTTGCAAGGGGTAAAATACTATGACAACGTAATGTAGAAGTGGAAGATTCCTTTTATATAAAAGGACAGTCTTAGCTCAATTTTCTGACATGCCACAATCGTTGATGTGATTCTTTTTGCAATTTCGCCGAGTACATGGTGAAATAGGGGATAAAAACGGGTAAGCGTCTCCCCCTTGGCGAACTGAGCAAGCAGGAAGGGGCAAGATGAAAGAACACTTCTCCTTGGAGGAAATTGGGGAAACCACAGTAAAGGAAATCAGACTGAACTTTATGGGAATAAACTTCATTGAGGACCTCATCAACGATGACAAAATACAATAGGAGATAGATATATTTTGACAATATAAGACACCAGGTGTATATGGAATACATCCGATTATGCATTAAAAATCGATTAAGACCATAACAACTTCCTTAAGGGAAATCTTTAAGACTATATGTTCCCCAAAAGTGGAGGGAAGTCAAGGTTATATTTATACTTAAGACCGGAAAAATACAGTATAGTTGCGCCACCAACTATAAACCAATAAGTCTTACATCATTTATTCTTAAGACTTGGGAAAGAACTTTGGAAAACCATTTGAAAAATGAAATGGGCATGTACAAAAGGCAGTTCGGTTCAAACGTTACGATCATAAACCAATGACAAATGAAGGTTCTTAGAAATTGAATAATAGAGGCTGAACTAGAGGAGAATACATAAGAGCAAACGCTACTAGAGGCACCCCTTAAGGTGTTGTCATATCACCAACTCTTTTGATATTGGTGCTAACGATGTTTTTTTTAAACTAAGGAGAGCTGGAGTTAAAGTCGTTGCATATGCAGAGACGATCTAGTTCTGATTGCAACGGGTAAATATATGGATACAATTTTATATGTAATGGAAGGCGCCCACTGTATTATTAAGCGAAATAATGAGCCGATCGCTTCTATATTTTGCACACTTAGCACTAGTTCTTACAAGACGTTACAGCACAAAATACCAACTTCTGGTCTCGGTGCATAGTGCCACTCTAGTCTAATCTACAAGACGTTAGCCGCTACACAATTGAGTGACTTCATGTATTTTGTTTTTGTATTGCATTTATTTTGTTACTGTTTTTTTGTTTGTATGAAGAAAAGCGTCTTCTAAAAACAGGGTATTAATCTGACAACCTTCTTAAAGGTAACGCTACAACACAAAACGTTCAATGTAGTCCACAAAAGCAGTTGTAAGTGAAAATGTGTGTCAGTTTTTTTTCGATCTCACTCCTTATATGTCTAGAAACATGCACTGAGGACTCAGATAAGATTGCGATAGAATGGTGAAATACGGGTTAGGAATTTCGGACATACTGCCCTAATTCGCAAATTTTGGCTACGAGAGATTAACTATGGATTATATGCTCTAGATCATCATGGTATAGGCATATACACGGATGAATCGAAAATGATCAATGGCACTGGTAGTGGAATATATAGCGATCTACTCTATATTGAACTCAGTGCACGATTGCACAACTATTGCAGCATTTTGCAAGCGGAAATATATGCAGTGTCAGAGACAGCTTATAACAATGATGCCGATTTACACCAGTAACATCATGATATTCATTGATATCAAATGCGCTAGAGAACTGGAATATAAGATCAAGGGTGGTCAGCTGATGTCGCCGAGAGCTACAGGTTCTCATCGAACAACATTCATTTAAACTGTGCTGGGTACCGGGTCATAATGATATTCCAGGAAATGAAAAAGCGGACGCGTTGGTGCGAAAGGGAGCGAAATCGCCAATTACACATGTCTAGATTATGCTTGCAGATGTATAAGTGATCATTTTAATGATCTGGAGAAAGAGAAGTGAAATGCAAACATCGACTACAAACAAACGAAGACCCTATGGACGAGTTCTTGGACGAGTTTTAATGAATTTGTTCACTCAACTTACGAAATTTTCTTTACAATGTGAATGAAAAATTTCTTAAACTTTATGAAAAAGCTTCATAGTTTTAACGAAAGTATTTTGTAATGAAACTTTTTCATTAATCGTATGAAATTTTTAATAAATAAAATCAAATTTTTTATTAAATTTTATGAAAAACTTAATTAATTTTTAATTATGATAATGACTAGAGAAAAAACAAACACACTATAAATAGAAATCGTTTGTGGTAAATTTCATTCTAACTCAACACACAGAGTAATGTAAGATTTAACGTTACCCAATTTCTTTAACATGTGAGTTAAATAGATGATATTTACGATTAACACTAAATGGCACGAAGAATGTTGATGAAGACCGTAGTGGGTCAGAAAATGCATTCCATTCATGCTAGTGTCTAATAACTTTTTCTGTGTTTTTTTCTAATAGTCAAAGTAAATTATCATATAAAAATTATAATTTTTCTGTTAATTTAGAGAAAAATTTGTCATGATCTAAAACCGAACGAATAAAATCTCAAACTTAATTAATTTAATGAAACATTTCAATAGACTAGTTCCAGTAACACTTCATAGATCTAATGCAAAAATTAATTGATATCATGCAGAGCATTCTATCAGAGTGGTAAGAAAAAGGCTGTAAAGACACTTCTGACCTCAAGGTAAGTATAGTAAGAGGTCACATTAATTTGAAATCTTATATGAAGTAAGAAAAATGGTAGAACAACTGATGACTTGTGTCGGTGGTGCAGGAATGAGGAAGTAGTGGAAGACGCTTTAAATGCTTTGATTCGCATTTCTTCCAGGAACTGGAAGAACTAGTCGATATTAACACATGGAGAATGTTAAAGTACACCAAGATTACCAAACTAAAGGATTATAATGAAGTCGAATAAGAAGACACTTATGAGCCTGTAAAGAAGAAATTCACTTCAGTTTTTTCCCAAAGAATTTATTTGGACACATTCGCTTAGACGGGATTTTTTTCATTCCAAACCGCTTAAGTTTGGAATTTGAAGTATTGCGTTAAAGTTACTACCGCAAAGACGGGAGTTTTAGAAAATGCCTCCACTCAGAAAAAGGATTGATTGCAATTCGGTCGAAACCATTCAAATTTATTTGATAGGATGTTATTTTATTTGGAACTTAATCTATTAATAAAGCAAAAATACTCTACTAGAAATTAAAAAGAGGGAAAAGGAACTAAAAAACAATCCATTTATCCAATTATTGGTATTTCCAATCAAGTAAGCAATTGTTGTTCGTTTTGATTTCTAAAAATTATAGTTATAGATTTTAATCTCCTGTTTCCAAATCTGGTCTCCAGATTTGTATATCCCTTCACAAAAATCGTATAAAAAAATATTTTAGAACTACAGGAAGAACTCGATATATGACTTAATTTATTTTAAAAAATTTTACCATTCGTGGTTAGCAAAGCAAAACAATTTAAAAAATGCCATGAGTCATAAACAAGATAATGCAACTAAACTCGACACTCGTTTCGCTATTAGGTAAGGTATATATTTATTTACTAATTTTGGTCGTTGACGACCAATGAGATATATGCATATGTCCCTTTGATTTTTTCAAATAAGGAGTTGCAAAAATATTTATGACAATACTTTTTTTAGAAATAATCACGAATATACAAATAATTTTAATTTTGTAGCAGTTAAAGTTCTGTCGACAAAGGGTCAAAGATATCACTTTCGGAAACTACAATAAAAACCCGGAAGCCCCGTTTCGAGTTGTCGGGGAGCTCGAGCTACTCGAGTAGTGAAAGTGCACTTTCTGTTCATTTGAACTCATGAAAAAATATAAAACATCAACTCACTCGGATGAACATTACGACCTGGGCCAACTACTACTCGAAAAAAACTCGATCAGTTCACAAAAAAATTTGACAAAAAATAATTGTTTTTGATATTTAGCACTTTTATTAATTGATTAAGTCTATTCATAGATAACTTATTTAAAATTTTAAATTGTTTTCTACAAAATTGTAGAAATATGCTATTTTTAAAACTTTTATGTCTTGAACTTAAACTTAAACTTGGTACAAACTTCTATATTTTGGAGTCGCATACTTTAGCAGAATTTACCTGTCGCAATCCGGCGAAGAATTTGGAATACGCCAACTACTACTCGAAGAAACTCAAGATATGTGAAAATCTGCAGATGTTAAAAATAGTACTTTTTTACGAAATTCTTGGTAGACTTTCATCTTAAGGAGTCGCCTGCATTAGCATATTCCGTATTCAAAATAAGTTTCATAAATTTTCGTCTAATGTAACAATTTCATCAATATTGATGAAGCATTTTATAAACAACAAGAATAATAATGACCATCATAGTCTCTATGAATTTTTTTCTCCACAAAAATAATGAAATCCTCACTAATATAAAATATTCTTCATATATATAGTGAAGCATTTCGTAAATATGATGAAATTGATTTTGTTTTTTATGAAATGTTTCGAAATACTATGAAACGTTACATTGGACAAAAATCAATACAACATTTCATAAATATGATGAAGCCTTTAATTTGAGTGTATTTGTGAAAATATGCACATTTTAAACATTTACAAAAAATGTTAAGTTTTCTTTGATCTTTTTTTATTTATTCTTCTTAGTTTAAACGAGCTTAAGATCATTTATTTATTAATAATTTATTTCCAATATTTCGTCTCCACATTGGGTGACTTCTTCAGGAAGCAAATATTACAATTTGAAAAACTTGTTTTAATCAACCACATATGCTAATAAAAAATAAACAAACATTTATTTATTTTTTTTAATAACAAAAAACTACTGTAAAAAATTAATTAAAAATCATAAAACAGTCTTTTGTTGTGGTTTGTTTTTGTAAATGAACTACAAGGTTAGTTAAAAATTTAATTTGTTCTACAAATGGCTGACATTTACAATAAAAAAGAAATAAACTGTATTACAAACCAAATAACTACATATTTTTAAAGCAGAAGTTCCCTGAGTGTACTTATTACAATAATATATACATAGGGGAGAGGGGGGGCTAGTGTGGACATTTTTTACATTATTACAAAATTATGTATGTTAATAAATACTTTTTGTAATAAAGTCATATTTTGTGGTAAGTTATACCTCTTGCCATCATATTTCCACCAATAGTTATAACTTTTTCATTTTATTAAATGGCCATTAAATTATTTTTAAAAAAAAAGGTTGTATTTGTCCACACTAGCCCATTAAAATTTTGACAATTGATACATAAACAGTTAAAATATGTGTTTTTATTAACAAAATAATATAAACATATTTTTAAAATAATTAACTTCTAATAATATTACCCACCGACTCGTCAAAATAAATGCAAGTGGGGCTAGTGTGAACATTGGGGCTATAACCAAATTTTTGTCATATTACCTCTGGGTTTGGCATGTTGTGTTATATATTACAGAAAAATATATTTTCGCCTCATTTTGCCAAAAAAAAAAACTTCAAGCACCAAATTCCTTTTCTTAATCAATAAAACAATATAAAATTTTTAATTTTTCAATTTTCTAATTATTTGAGTTAAGGTTTGTTGTTTTTATTTTATAAAAGTTTTTTTATTTCAATATTTCGCTACTCCTTTGTGTAGCATCTTCAGGAAAATAAATAAATTACTAAATTTTCAAAAAATTTTTAAAGTTTGAAAAAATTTTTGAAAGTTTGAAAACATATTTAAAATACTTGACAAATATTTCTAAAACAAAAAATATAAATAATTAACACTTAAAAAATCTATTGATGTAATATTTGTTATAAATTAACGTAGTAGTGTGTTATTTCTTTTGTAATAAATATTTATAATTCTGAGCTAAATTTTCAATATCTATCTTAAAATTAATTCTATTTGTTAGTGGTGTATTAATTATCTGTAACATTTCTAATAAATAACGACGTTTGTAATTTTGTTCTGTATTTAAAATTGAAACATTTTCCAGACTTTGAAACTACTCAAGGTACTCGACGAGTAGTTCGAACTCGCTAACTACACGAGTAACGAGTTTCATGGTGTATTCGAGCTACACGGGTTTGATAGTAGGCACTGATAAAAAAAAGTGGTTCAAATGGGATTTAAATGGGCAAAAGTGTTCTCCTTAATCACTTAGCCTATACCGTTGGAGCCAAGAACTTTAAATAGGGAATGGATACCTTATCCGCTTAGACTGGAATTTTTAAAATGCTTTCAGATCACATCAACCACTCGGACTAATATGGTCTCAGAGCCAAAAATTGGCACCCCAAATTTTAAAATATGAATATTTGTCTAGTCATTTTTCGTACACATTAACTTGAAAGCTATTGGACATAGGGGGATAAAACTTTTTTAGTACGTGGTCCAATCCTTCAAATTTCAAGAAGCATTGAGATATTTGTATATAATTACAACCGAAAAACAGACTCGGTCGTAGCAACCTGTATTTGTAGTCACTCAAATTTTGGTTTGGTAGCTATTGAATTTGTCGGTAGTTTTCACCGAATTCATGTTGAGACAATCGAAATCCTATTACAATGTCAAAATTTCTGTTGTTTCAATCATATGATTGCTACCACAACCGAAAAATTCGGTAGGCAGTAACCGAAGCATTCGACAGAGTCCGTTTTCTTGGTGCTCAAATAATGATTTGCCTATTAACTGCAGGAGTGTCAAAAAGACCAATTCAAGATACTTAAAGGAGTTTTCAAAAGATTTTAGACAAGTGAATAAATATTACAAGATCGTCTTAAAAAGGGTTTTTCTATACAGGTATAGAACTTTAAGTTGGTAACACTTTTTTAACTGGCGGCCATTTTGACAGATGTCAAGTGATTTATGTTTAGTTTGGTTTGGCATTTCAACATAAATAGACTGAAGCCTGAACAACTCTTCCAAATTGTGCAAATTTATTTTGAAAATCATGGTCCTGTTCGATTTACCCGAATTTTGTTTAGCGATGAAGCTCACTTTTGGTTAAATGGATACGTCAATAAACAAAACTGCCGTATTTTGAGTGATGATAATCCTCAAGTGTATGTTCAGACGCCGTTACATCCAGAAAAAACTGACTCTTTGGTGTGCTTTATGGGCTGGTGGAATCATTGGTCTGTACTTCTTTAAAAACGATGCTGGTCAGAACGTTGCAGTCAATGCTGACCGCTATAGAGCCATGATTACTGACTTTTTCGTTCATCAATTGAACAACCATGCTGTGCAGGAGCTATTGTTTCAACAAGACGACGCAACATATAACACAGCTCGTGCCACAATTGATTTATTGCAGGAAACGTTTGGTAACCGCATAGTTTCACGTTTCGGACCCGTGAATTGGTCGCCAAGAACGTGCGATTTAACACCGCTGGACTATTTTCTGTATGTGTTGGAAAAAGTCATCAAAAATTGGAACTCCAGATTAGATTACGTCCGAGCCAGCCGTGGCGGTCATATGCCAGAAGTCATATTTAAATTATAATGCCAGAAGATTACCTTTCGAAAAAAGTAAATTTCATGTCAATTTAAAAAATTCATCTTTGTTTTATTCCATTTCAAAGTTATATAGCTCTATAAAAAACGGTACCGTGAAATAACTCCGAAATGAAATAAGTCCCAATGAAATAACTCCCATGAAATAAGCCCCAAAAAAAATTAAATAATTCCCAACTCAAAAACATCGAATTCTATTTATTTCATAAATAAATGTAATATTAAACATATTATATAGATAGAATTTAATGTATACATAAATATACAAAAATAATCAACAAAATTAGTAGAAAAAAACATATTAAAAATATATTTATAGAAAAACCTGGAATAATCTTTGTTTTAAAAGTTAAAATAAATTAGTTTACATAGTATGGAATAGTGAAACAGTGCATAGGGAGGGGGAAGGCGGCGCGGCGCGGCGCGGCGCGTGCGATTCGCGGCCGTGACCGCGCCTATAGAACGTGAAACACGGTGGAAATGTCCATGGACATTACAACATTATTTTTTTGGATATTATGTCACTTTCAAATTTGGCATAGCGTCCAGACTTTTTAAAATAAAAAGATTAATAATATTTAGTATATCAATACAATTTTTTTAAATATTCTTTAGTAGTATATCACAATATAAAACTAAATTTATAAATCGCGAAGCCGCCTGCCGCGTTCTACTGAGGAAAAAACCCCTAAGAGCCACACAGAAAACCTTGTTTTTACAAATTACTTGATGTCTTAAAAATATAAGATTTCAACGGATTCGACATCTGATTTGGAAAACAAGTTCGTCTAGGTGGCGGCCTTCGGCCCCTCTTACGGGTTTTTTTCCTCCGTAGAACGTGGCAGGCTGCTTCGCGAAATAAAGTTTTTTTCTGCGTGCGACACAAAAGAAACTTCAAAATTACTGATCTGTTTCCACACTGGAGTATAATGTCCATGGACCTTATGTCGTAACACGTTTTCTTCGTAACACTTATAATATTTTCTTCCTCTAGCTTCCGAATTTTTTAAATAAATTTGATTTTCGACTTTTACGTACAACACTAAACTATTTCTTCTTTTGCCACTCATTATTTCAAATTCAAGATTTGCCATTATTTTTAATCACTGTAATACCGATCTTTACTTACCAAAATGCTAGCAAGAACTGCGTTCCTTTTGGTAAAATAACTATTGTGTTGCTATTATTTACTTTACGACAATTTTAAGAACCGTTACAAATGCATAAAATTTACCAAAATGTAATTTTAATAGAAATGAAATAACTCCCAACAAAAATGAAATAACTCCCAACGATAAAATCACATTTAAAAATGAAAACGAGATAAGTCCCAACAAAAGTGAAATAGCTCCCAATGCCAAAAAGAAGTGAAATAACTCCCAACAAAACCTGGTTGGGAATTATTTCAATTTACCAAAATGTAATTTTAATAGAAATGAAATAACTCCCAACAAAAATAAAATAACTCCCAACGATAAAATCACATTTAAAAATGAAAACGAGATAAGTCCCAACAAAAGTGAAATAATGCCCACTGCCAAAAAGGAGTGAAATAACTCCCAACAAAACCTGATTGGGAATTATTTCATTTGGGAGTTATTTCATAATGAAATAATTTCTAACAGAAGATTGTGAAATAAGTCCTAACGCATTATTTCATAATGAAATAAATCCCAATTTATGTGGAAAATTTTTGGGAGTTATTTCATTTGGGAGTTATTTCACGGTACCATAAAAAACACCCTTTATAATAAACTTTTTTTCAAAAAATTTATTTTTGAAAAAATGTATGCCCTCCCTAACTTAGGGCCCTTAGCATTTACCGCTGTTGCGCTTCCATTGATTTGGCAATGATACTGTCGGTGCATTTAATGTTTTAGTGGTCCACCATGACAATAGGAAACAAGTTGTTACGATAAAAGTCTCTGTTTTTTCTTGATGCAATTTTTTTTTATTGCCGCAAAAACAACAGACAATCTACAAAACTCAAGTCATCATCAATTGTTTCTGTTGTATAGTTTTTTTTGTATTCGCGGGTGCGATTTAAATGCCACCCGTATTGAATATTCATTTTGCATTACATAAAAACTAAAACTCTATAAATACAGAATTAAGAAAAGTTGAAAAAAAAATATAAAAAAAAACTCTCGTACAAATCAACGTTGACAAAATACAAATGTTAACAATTGTGGCTTTGAAATTTTACCGCTTTTACAAGCTAACTAACACAAATACAATCATTTTACATGCTCCTCAAAGACAAATAAAATCAACAACACCAATACCAACTACAAGAACAACAAGATCCTGTTGTCGTCGACATTTACAATAAATATGGCTTTACAATATTTGTTCCTGTATTTTATGACGTTTTCTTTTTTCAATAACTTTTTTTTGTTTTTTTTTGAAAAATGATGATAAGCTGGCGTTACGTTTGACAATTTAAACAATCCGTAATCTTAAGACATTGATGGTGGCCCAGAATTGTATTTTATTTTGTATCAATTCACCTTGTTATGAGTACGTGAAAACATCAATTTCCTTGGTTTAGGAAAAATTGTTAACAAAACCTGTGAGTGATAAAAACCGAACAAAGAATTTTTATGTGTTTTCCACTTGATTTTCTTAAAACGACATAGAAAATCTACCTAAAAATGTAATTTAAAATATCACTTTGACTACCTTAAAAATTACTCTCTTCTTAAAATATAAATTTTAGTTTGTAAAATGATTCTGCTGGCCAATACAGCACACATAGTTTTAGTTAGTAGTTGGTTGGTTGGTTGGTTGGTATATTTGACTTGGCGCCATCATTTAAGATGCGGCTTTCTATGATGTACTGATAAGCATAGTTAGTTCTGTAGTCGTCTTCTTCATCTTTGTGTAACAAATGTTTGTTCATACAGGTTGTTGCGGTTGATCACCTTGAATTCTATGTTATTTAAAACATTGGTAGGCTTTACTACCCAGCTATTTTATTTTTGGAATAGATTGTAGAACATAACTTCACCTGTGAGTGAAAATATTTTGGGAATTCACTGCAAGGGTTAAGCCAGGTGCGGATCCAGGAAAAGGTTTTTTTTTGGTGGGGGGGGGGGGGCTAACTTAGAGTATTTATAATTAATTTTTTAATCTTTTTTACATTTTTGTATTGAAAAATATCATTTTGGGGGAGGAAATTTCCCATCCCACCACCCCACTAACCCACCCTCCACTTGTAACCTCGCCTGGTTAAGCAAAGGAGTAAAGATGTTTTTTTAAATTCGATTTGAAGGATATTTGAGAGAAGTCATAAAACAATATATAAACATACAGTCAAGGAAAAAAGTCTACATACACCCTTTGATTTAGGGGTTTTATAGAGTTTGTGAAGAAAATTCAAAAATATATTTATGTCAATATTTAAGGCATTAATAAATAAGTTTATTTATAAAATAAAAAAGTAATTCTTTTACATAATAAAAACAATAATAACAAAAACATTAAAAATTCATTGGAAAAAAGTCTACATACAGCTACAAAAATTAAACATTATATCAAAATATTATATAAAAAATATAAAAAAATTTTAACTTTTAGTATTTGGTCGAACATCAATAACTGCTTGAAGACGACGGGGCATTGATCTCACCAAATTTTCCGTAATATCGGGTGTTATTTCGGCCCATGCACGAATAAGGGCGGTTTTCAATGTTTCACGGCTACTAATGTTATATTTTCGTATCGATTTTTCCAAAACGTCCCATATGTGCTCTATAGGGTTAAAGTCCGAAGACTGCGGTGGTGAATTGAGCTGTCTTGGGGCAAAGTATAGAAGTCAGTCTCGAACAACAGTATGCAGTATGCTTAGGGTCGTTATCTTGTTGGAAAATCCATTGATTTCCCAGGCCCAAGCTTTCAACAGATGACTGCAGATTATATTCCAATATGTTCTTATATTGATAGCGGTCCATATTACCCTCGACAAAAACCAAACGACCATCTCCAGATGACGCAATGGCGCCCCAAACCATAACGTTACCACCACCATGTTTGAGAGTAGGTATTATATTCTTTGGATCAAGTGCTGTGTTTGGTTTTCGCCAAACTTTGGATCGACCATCAATTCCAAAAATGTTATACTTACTTTCGTCGGTAAATATAACACGCTTCCAAACATCCATATCCTTGTCTAGATGTGCTTTAGCAAACTCAAGGCGAAGTTTACGATTCTTCGCTGAAATTAGTGGTTTCTTTGCGTGCCACTTTGCTATTAAATCCATTGTCATGTAAAACATTTATTATTGTTCGTGGAGTAACAATTATATTGGAACATTTTTCGATGTGTTCCTCCAATTTTGGGGCACTTATTTTCGGATCCTGGTTGACTACACTCAAAAAAAAAAGATTGTAAAGTCAGCAAAAAATTTTGCTGAGTCAGCAAAATTTTAGTCAGGAGGGTGCTAGCAAAAAAATTGCTAATGTCAGCAAAATCTTTTGCTGAAAATCAGCGAGCTGACTTTTAGCAACAAAATTAGTAGATTCAGCAAAAGTTTTGCTAACACTTAGTAGATTATAAATAAAAAAGGGTTGGTAAAAATTAATAAATTTTTTGCTGAATTTTAGTAGACTGAAAAAAACGCAAAAAAATTATAAAAAAATTGTAATTTAGTTAATATATTTGCTGAAAATCATAAAACATATTTTTGTGATTCTTTTAAAAATAATTTACAATAATTACGATATATAAAAATTTTCATTTTCCCACATTGATGTCATGAAGTAATTTAATTTCTGAAAATATATAGAAATAAGTATATATAACATAACAAAAATTTTCTTTCAACTACTTACATCAATAGTAGTCTAAATGATGCTTTCTTTTAAACCACGCAACTGCCGAAGACAATTATAGAAACGAAACGAAAAAATAAACAAAAACAAACGAAACGAAAAAAACAACCATTTTTTTTTTGCAATAAGAAAAACGAACCATAAAAATCTACCTAAGATGTGTGTCTTTGTCTTTCGCTTTACTCTGTCTACATGTCTGTATATGTTTGTTTGCAATTTGACCACACTAGATTATTAATCTATTAACATTTATTATAGAAATACATATTAAATTTAAATATTTTCTTTTATCTTTTATTTTATTAATAGACAATTATTTTCACAAGCCGGTGACAACGCAAAATTTAAGTTGTTTTAATCCTCAATTTTGTTTTATGTATGAAAAACAGATACAAAAGTCTTCCATGGTTGATTTTTTTATATGTCTTATTAGAGTTGTACTTTTTAGTATCATTTTCCTCTTCTCTACTACATCTTGACATGCCGCGACATCTGCTTATCAGCACAATTTTTTTAGCAAAATTAATTAGTAAAACATTAGTATATTAGTAAAACATTAGTATAAAACATTTAAGTACTGAATAAGTATAACAAAAACACGATTTTAGCAAAAACAATTTGCTAAAAAATAGTATACCTGATTTCAAAGACGTTTTACTAACTTTTCTACTAACTTATTTTTTTGAGTGTACTTTAATAATACTGCTAAAATCGCGTCTCGAAAGCTTCTTAGGTCTGCCAGATCGTGGCTTACTTTCGGTACTATTGGTATTATTATAATATCTAATGATCGTCTGTACATTAGCACTACTTAATTTTAACTGTCTTAGCAATTTCTCCATAAGATGTAAGGAGTTGCCACGCTGTATGTAGACTTTTTTCCCGCTTATAATTATGTTTTTCCCTAAAAATTTCTGTTTTATTTATTTAATATTTTTTTTTTTTTTTCTTTAAATAATCTTTATTTTAAACATTGATATAAAATGTTTTTCAATTATCGCTGCTAATTCACTAGAACTTCAAATCCGTAGGGTGTATGTAGACTTTATTCCTTGACTGTATAAAATAACGGTTCAAGCTTATGACAATATGTAATACCACTCATACACTTAGAATATTATATAGGTAACTTGAGGGTTACACGATCAAGTTTTGCCTATCAAGTTTTAATACACTCACACTTTTTTACCAATACACTCACACTTTCTAAAATTGAAACGAACTTGCTTCAGATTTCTCTTTTAAGTGGAGTGTATCAATTTACGTTCAAGAAAACACACTCATAATAATCCATGCTTAAAAATACAAATATATTTTTCGTAAATTTTTTTTCGTAGAATGTACAAACATTTTGTTTATATTACAAAACGTTTGTATAAAACAAATTATATAAATTTACAAATTTCGTAAAAAATACAAACATGATTTCGTAATATTTTTTTAGTACATTGTACAAAAATTTGTAATGTTACAAATATTACATATGGATGTTGATGTGGTTAGAGGTCGGATTTGCAATCAGAAGGATGCGAGTTTTTTAGTTTTTATATTTTTTTTTGTTTATTAATGTTTTTTAAATTTCTATGTTTTATTTTTTATTTCATTATTACTATTTTTGTGTTTTGAAATAAATGGATATTTTGTATTTTGTTTAATAAAGAGGATCCTAAAACAAGTTAAAGAGGACCCGAAAACACTACTTCCACTTTATTTGCCGGGTTTAGTATGAAATTCAATAAAACAAATATTTAAAAAGATAAAATATTTAATAATAAAATGCAATTAGTTTGAAATTGTTATTTAAGTTTTTTATTATTATTATTTTATTATTTTTTTATTTTGTTTTTTAATATATTATTTGATATATTTATAAAAAAATTATATTATTTTATTCAGTTCAATAAACATAATAAAAATATTTAATTGCCATTTTACCTTTTTTATTAAATATTTGTAGCATATTTTTCTAGTTTTCATAAAAATTTCATAATATTTTCGACTTAAGTTCCTTTTTAGTTTGTTGTATTGCATCAGCTACTTTGGTGCAAATGGTAGAGGGGTCTACTTCAACAAGCAGGACGTCACTGAAATCGTGAGTTCGATTCTGGTGTGGCACCATTACATTTTTTTTTTTTTTAATTTTAAAATAAACCCGTAAGGTATGCACCACATTTTTATTTAAAAAAAAGTTTTTACAAAACTTTACGAAATGTGATTTGTATATTCTACAAATTTTTTCGTAATGTCAAAATAATCAAAACTTTCGTAAAATGAACAACGGTTTTCGTGTATTTTACCTATAGATTATTATGAGTGTATATATTTATATTTCAGTAAATTCAACTACATCGTCGTTGTTTTTACTGTCGATAAAATGAACCGCAAATTAAGTAGAATTGAACCACAAATGTAGTAAAAAATTTGACAAACTTTTATTTGTTTTATTTTTTTAAATGAAAACAAAGAAAAAAACTGATCAAATTAATGTAAATTCATAGAACAGTAATGTGATGTGGTTTGTTTTTTGTTTTTTAATGAACTGCAAATGTAGTCAAAGCTAAAATTTCTTCCACAAATGCTAAGTTCAGCAAAATTTTTGCAAATATTAGAAATTTTTCTGCAATGATCCTCCCAGCAAAAATGTTGCTGCCTTTACTGACCATTTCCATTGAGTGTACTTTTGAAAAATAAGCAACTACAAATCAATACTATTTTGTTCTAAATTTGATGATTCGGATAAATATGTAGTCTACCTATGTATATAGGTTTTAGATTTTCAAGAAAAAACATGCATTTGCATGAAATTCCTTGCGCTAATCATAATTTGACCCGACGGCCCTATGGGGCAGCAAACGACTTTGGGTCTTGCTTTCACTAAAATCGAGCCTATTCGCAGGACCCCACTCAGAAATTGTGATTGGGTCCTAATTGAGTGAGTCATACATAATCTGGCTTTTGTCCCCAATCTCCACATCAAAGGAAAATTAATGACTCTTTCTACAAAAGAGTAGAGAGGGCTGGAAGTTAGACAGAGAAAGTCGTTTAGAAAGATAAGACAGAGAGGAGGAGAATACAGTTTCTTTATTTTTAATGTAAATGTCAGTCATTTGTAGAACAAATAAAATTTTTTACTAAACTTGTAGTTCATTTAAAAAACAAACCACATCAAATGACTGTTTTATGATTTTACATTCATTTTTTACAGAAGGTTTTTCTTATTAAAAAAAAAACATCTTTTTTATTTTTTACTAACTTGTGGTTAATTTTTAATACAATTGTTAGTTATTTTTTGGACATTAAAAAAAAATTTCTAACAAGTGGAGTTTCCCGATGGGTTCTCTCCTATCTTAATGAAATTTGGATATGTGATAAAAAAATAGCAGTAAAAACGTGGGGCCAAAGTTAAAACATTTTTGTATGGAAATATGTCTGAAACAAAAGAAATTCAGGTTTTTTTGAACGCATTTTTGGTGTGCTCGAGAAAACCAAAATGTTGATACCAATATTGCCTATGTAGTGTGTTAGGGTTGCCATTTATTTAAAATACTTAAAATATAAGCTAAAAAGCTCTTCGCAAACAGTCGTTTAAAACCCAAACAATTACGAATATCGAAAAAAGTTCAGGCACCATTTTGGTTAAATTTAATAAGCATTAATATACTTATTTTCTAGCTTAATCAAACTATAATATTTTAACAAAACGCCAATTTTAATAGGTCTTATAACACATTTTAATAACAAAAATACCAGAAATTTATCGGACATGTTTGGTATGTTAGTTAATGTGTCTCCAAAAGCTCTTTCATTTGGTACCCCCATTTGCATAAAATTTCTCTAAAACAATTCGAAATAAGCCGAAAAATTGGGTAATTTTTGAATCCTCTTTTTAAACCCTAAACATAAGATTGGGCCGCTAAAAAATGCGAGTTCCTTATTTTCTTCTCTTATCACATATCCAAATTTCATTACAATCGGAGAGAACCCATCGGGAGACTCCCCTTGTAAGCGCTTTTCAGTTAATGAATTGATCTAAATCCTATGACATAAGCTATACAAATTGTATTGAATATTAACGGATTCTGCATAAAATTTAAAATCGCAAATATCGCGAAACGAGTGCTAACTTTAAAAAGTGCGATTCCCACCAGAGGCACTGGTCTGTTTTCGCTACAACGCGCCGAAGGCCATAGTAGCTAGTGCTCGGTTAGGGTGATAGTATAGTATAATTTGAAATTATATGATTATTAATTAATAAAATAAAATAAAAAAAAAAAGATATAAGACAACGATAACCAAATTTAATCGAAATCTTCCTTGGTACTACTTTCCAAAAACTATTAGTTTTTGTAGTGGAAAGTCAAGTACAAATCAGTTGATAATTGTCATTTAAGAAACCAAATATTCAATAGATTTGATATTCTTAAAAAATATGTTTACACTCTAATTATTTCGTAGTAAAACTAGTTTGTGTTACCATTTCGAAGATATGAGGTGTGTTCGATGTACTTTATCGCTGGTACCCGTGGGAACTCAAAATTACCAAAAAGCGTTTTTATTGTCAAAAATTGAGTAATTGGGAACGTGTTGCGAGTTATTGTGTTTCGATTTTTACCAGAAGTTACCCGTACTTTTTGTTCGGGTAAAATGGTAAATCTATCAAATCATCAGCTGTTAATAAAACACATGCTTTGCATTTATTAATTGCATTGTAAAATATAACTTTATATTATTGAATTATAATTTTTGTTTTTTCTATATTTACCATAACCTAGTAATTGAACAAATAATAGTAAAATTAGTACACAGAAAAAACTGAAAACGGGTTTCAATTAAAAAAATGTATTGAATCAATTAATATTTTAATTGATTTCGCATCCATCACGTTAATGATAATATAAATTTAAACTTTTATTGAAAATTAAAAAGGAAAAAAAGTTATAAATAACTTTTTCAAAAAAATATGATACTAACAAAAAAAGTGTGTGGACGATACGTTGGTATGTGTGTTTTTGTTAATGCTGTGTCTGTTTGCGTGTGTGTGCTTGTTTTAGTTGTAAACTTCAAATGCATTTGGTGCTTTAAACTGACAATTTTCTATTTAAGCATACAGTGTATGAAAAAATAATTTGAGAATTACGTCTAAATTGAAATATGTATTTATATATCTAAAAGTCGTTTAAAATATTAATTGATTCAATTAAATATTTGTTTAAAAACAAATTTAATTCAAATCAAATCTTTAATTATATCTTTTAGGTTGATAATTTTTTCTGTGTACTTCTGGCAGATAATTAAAACCAAAGATTTAAAGAAAACGCTTGTTATTTATAAATATGGGTAGATTCTCGTATAAAACATTTATTTTATAATATTAAAAAAAAAACTTAATTAAATAAATTAGTTAATATACAGAACTAAATCTATGGTAGTAATATACAAAATAAATTTACATAAATTACAAGGAAGTTTTATTTTTATACATAAAATAAAAAAAATGTTATAGGAAATGCTCAGCATATTGTGTAAAAAGAAGAAATCAGTCACTTAAAATTATGTACGATTCCAAAAGACATGTTCTTAAACAGAAACAGCACTACGTGTATTGCTTTCCAATATGGAAGAAATACTAAAACTATTACGTTTAACAGGCAATTGACATGAAGCCAATAAGGATGATGGAGAGGAAGGTGATGAAGATGGTGAGGAATTTATAACCGATGATGCTGCTGTTGAGGGAGATGTTAATTTCGATACCTCTTGAGATTCTTCGCATGATGTACTAACAACATCCACAAATAAATCTGGATGTTGATCATCATTTCCCGAAGATAATTGACTGGAGGTCTCATCATTACAAGATGTATAATCACATTCCGATAAAGCAGTGGCATAAGCTAAACGTGGTAATGGCATATGATCCATATATGAGGGCATATACATGGGCATAGCTTGTTGTTGAGAGTGATGTGTTAGAAATGAGTTGGTAAATTCATTTATTTGGGGTTGCATAGTGTAGCGCATAGCATTATTTATATCCATATAGGCTAAAGCATCTTCACGTGTACAGAATCGTTTGGCTTGTGGAAGAATCTTGACTACTGGCCACACTCGATTGATCATCATCGGTATGTGAAGAATTATTTTGATTTTCTTCCGATGGAGATGGTGATAATGACATTTTTCTTTTACATTTAGATTGTCCAGATTCACGAAAACCTTTAGCAAAGGGATTATTATCAATTTTTAATTTTGTTATGCGATCATTCTAAAAAGAAGGAGAAAGAGAGGCATTAGTATATTTGGAAAAATTGTTTCGGTCATGGATAATACAAAGTCTCAGCATGAAGTCCGTTTTTATGAGTGTGCTTATTTACAGACCCCTACTGAGTTTTTATACGAATATATTACAATGTTCAGTTTAGAAAATTCCAATGGGTTATTTTAAGAGTTATTAACAGAATTTTTTGCACTAAAGAAGTCAGTAAAGTCAGCAAAACTGTTACTGACTTTACAGACTTTTTTTTTTGTGTAGTACAAGGTAATGTAATTAAAAGTTTTTAGAAAACGCTACGTAAACCACACAGTTTAAAATAGGGAAGTTAAAGGTATTTTTAAACAAAGTAACTTGCTCTTAAAAACCGTGTTGCCAGCTTAACAAGATGAAAATGGCTCAATCCTAAATTAACTATGCTCCTTTCAAGAAATAACTTACAATGTTTTCGTTTAACAAAAGTATATCTCGAAGGGAGTAGTACCTCGGCAAACGATTTCAGCACATTAAAGTTATCTTTAAATGACAAATAAATCAATATATTTGTATTTAAATTTGTATTAAATTCATAGGAAAAAGTTCTTAAAAATTATAGGAAATGTGCTTTAAAATATAAAAAAAAAGCAATTTCTGAATCTGATTTTGAGAGTTTTTTAATAAAATCCTCCTTAAAATAAAATCCTCCTTAAATGGAAAAATCTTCTGAGAAGTTAAAAGCTTCTTAATAGGAAAGGTATTAAAAATCTGATAGAAAAACAAGTACATGCATTAAAATTGGTTTTACTAATTTTTTGTATATCATTTTAAATCCTGTAAATATTAATTGAAATTAAATGTGTTTTATATTTAAATTGCTGTATTTTGAATTACAAGTGATATTTTCTGAATTTCAATTGATATTTTATGAATTTTAATTGATATTTTCCGAATTACAATTGATGAGTTTCTGAATTTCAATTGATATTTTCTGAATTTCAAATGGAAAATCTGATTTTCAATTGATATTTTCTGAATTTCAAATAGAAATTATATATTTCAATTGATATTTTCGGAACTTCATATGGAAATTCTTAGTATGATAATGATGACAATCGAATGGTTCAGTTGTGGTAACTAAAACTTCTGGTTAACAAAAACAAATATCAGAATTAAAAAAAAAGCTTATACCGGGATTTTTACATATCAATCACTATTGGAATCCCTAAAAGACACGCGCAAGGTACGAAGAGCTGAAAATGTTAGCCAATGGACAAGCTAGCGTCGAAGAGCTCTGTTTCAGTACCCTTTTAACGGAACGAACTCGAAATATTATCTTGGGTACACTCAAAAGAAAAATTTCATCATATATACATATGAAATATTTAATCGATTTTCGTCCAATGTAACGTTTCGTAATATTTATGAAACATTTCATAAAAACCCATATCAATTTCATCACATTTATGTAATGTTTCACTATATATATGAGGAATATTTTGTATTAGTTTGGATTTCATTATTTTTGTGTAGAAAAAAGTTCATAGAGACCATAAAATGGTCATTACAATTCGTGTTGTTTATGAAATGTTTCATAAATTCTGATGAAATTATTGCATTAGACGAAATTTTATTAAACTTATTATTGTTTTGTCTCTGGGTGTATAGTACAGGATACTCGTTAGAGCTCGGGCAGTTGTTTATCACCTTCCGGCAAAGAAAGAACTTGAGTACTTTGACACAATCCTTTCCTGCCCGCTTTCGTATCAATTCAGTAATGAAGTTTTTATTTTTACTTCAATTTCTAAATGCTTCATCTCTGTATCTAACTATATATTGCAAAAATTGCTTCTAAAAGAACCGATTCAAGATAAAAATCTATCATCAATGATAGAACCTAATATTCTTCTACCAACAGTTCTTTGAAACACAAAAATTTTATATTATAATTTCCCATTCCTGGATGAATTTTTAGTTTGATTTTAATTAAGCTTTTGTCAGATTTATGGGTATTTTTTCTAGTTAGATTGGACGCTTTATAAAACTTTGGTATTATTCAAAAACAAATACTAACCTGATAAGCAGTAACGGCTACAAATTCAGTTTCGGGAAATACGAAAGCTTGCTGAGGTGCCCAGGGTATTTGTGACAAATCATTGGTACAAATAACATGAATACGTGGTTGATATTTATGCATACTAGCCAAAACTACCTGAAAAGAATAAAAATGTAACCAAATTAATATAAAAGTTTGAAATTTAAAGGTTTTAATTTCAATTCATTAAAGTTTATGAAAAATATAATTTTATTTTTCAAAAGTTTCATACACTCAATGAAGAAATTTCAGTTTAAACAAAGTTTTAAAGCTTTTCATTAATTTTAAGGAGTTTTTCGTTAAATTTGTGAATAATAATTTTCATTAGTTTACTGAAAATGTTTATTAGTTTTTGAAGCTTTTTAAAATGTTCTCTGTGCAGAAATGTGAATACACAAACAGTTCTTTTTGCAAGTCAAGAAATTTAATTAAAATTGACACTCAAAATTCTATTTCTAAAAATGCTTCAATTAAAAACTTTGTTGAATAACAACGTCATATTCGATTGAATCTATAATTGATTCAATCAAAGCAATGATCAGTGTTACATGTGAATGTTTTAGTATTGAATTTGTTTGATTGAATCAAACACAGAATTGATTGACTATGAGTTTGAAGTTATTTAGCAAAATCTTTAATTGGAGGAATTTAAGAAATAATTGTTTTTATGTGTCAATACTTGAATTGCTAATAAAAGACTTTATACAAAAAAGTTAACCGAATTAAAATTTATGTTACTTTATTTAAAGAAATTGTAGAATAATTTTAACTTAATTTAAGTTTTAACAAAGAGAATTTACTTGGACGAGTCTTAATGGAATTTTTCATTGAACTAATGAAGTTTTCTTCATAATTCTTATGAAACTGTTTTTAATTGAACTTTTTCATTATTTGTATTGAATTTTAAATAAATTAAATTAAATTTTTTATAAAATTTTATGAAAAACTGCATAATTTAATAAAAAGTTTTAATAGACGACACTTCATACATCGAATGCAAAAATTCATTGATATCAGGTGAAAAATTCTATCAGTGTAGTAAGAATATTTAACTTAAATTTAGTAAACTTTTAATTTATATTTTGTATAATTTATTGCAAAAACTTGATAAGCCACATTTTATTTTTGTTTGTTTTCGCCTTTTAAATATTTAAAACAATTCAACAAAATATGACTTTTCCAGGACTATTGGTACTTGAAATAAGTGTTTCAGCAAGACTTGTATCAAATATTAATCAACGGATGTCCTGAAAACAGCGAACATCCGTTAAAGAATAAATGTATATTATCAAGTTCTTACAATAAGCCCTTAATTTTTTTTTTTTTTTTTATAACTTTAAAATTTTATAAAATGAGTAGAATATTAAAATTTCCATTAAATTCATCATTATATGGAAAAACACATGATTTATAAGCAGTGTTTAATGGAAATGTAAAATGAAAATATTTTAAATCAAAAAATACTACTTACATGACCATTATTATCCAAGGTATTATTAGTTAATTTAACTTTATTAAATAAAATAGGTTGAGCTTGCCAGTGTGATCCCGTAGCCGGACTATCAGGATGTAAATACATTCTTTGTGGCGACTGAGGTTCAGCTCCTCCGGCTGGAACCCATTGAGATCCAGAAAACTTGTAGCGACAGTCACCAATGGGAACCATTTCAATTAGAACACAATATTGTGACTCTTCTTCCAAACCCTTAAGGGAGACACGCATAGAGGGAAACATACGTCTAAAATAAAGTAGAGAAAAATATTTTGAAATTGTTTATTATTTTTTAGAAACTTTATCTTTTAAATATGTACATTAAAATAAACTTTGTTATCTCATTAATAGTATGAGCCATATTTGTTGATTCAAGTCTTAAGAAAAAAAAAAACTTTATCTATTCTTTCAAAAGATATGTTTGTAAACATTATCTAGTTTTTCACAATGACTGATAACATTGAGATCACACCTTTTTATAGCAGCTACAGTAACCACATTCTTGTAATATCTTAATGTATCTTTTTGAAACTTACCTTCCACATTTGGTTATAATCATTTCAGTGCCAATTTTATGAAATTGTTGCCACAAATCATTATTTTCCAATTTGGCCTCAACACCCGGTAAGGGGGCATGTGAGGGTAATAACATCTGGGCGGGCATATGCATGTGAGGCATCATGGCCGCAAAGGGATCTGGTATACGTTGCATAATTTGTTGGCGATATAATATTTCGTGTGCAATTTGTTGTTGCATTCTTAAATCCACTAATTCGTTCATGGTAATCATTTTGTAGTTAATTAAAATTTATTTTGAGTATAAGAAAAATATTTAACTTTACTATTAAATTCTTTCCCGCTTTGTTAATGTTTCACGTTTAACGTTTGTTCTCAGACTGATTTCATGTCTCTAACTACTCTACTTATTTCCCAACAAACCAAATCTCTATAAAAGCAATAACGATCACTTGAAATTCTTTAAACAAAACTCTGTGAGAGTTTGCATACAAAAAACTAGTTCTACCTGTTGTTTTTTTTTTTTCAATTCTGTTATCAAACACTTGTTACTCTTGTTTCTCTTTGTTAACTCGCTCTCTCTCTTTCTCTTATTAACCAACGGTGATTGGTTTGTTGTTAATCGTGCCATCTCGTTTCTATTATTAGCCTTTCATTACAACAGACTCCATTTTTAGTTTTTGTTGTTGCCCTTCAAGTGTCATGAATGATAACACAGGTCAACAGCAAAAAAAGGCTTGACTAACCACTATATAGATTTGATGCATCATGGCTGCCTAAGTACAAAAATGGTAAAATTTTTCAATTCTATGGATAATTTTTTTTTTAAAAAATTTTTTTTTAAAATTGACAATATTTTGAGCCATTTCTCCACTTATGTTGTCATAACTCAAAAACAACTAGTCCGATTTTGTCAAATTAAATTTACAAAAATTAAGGTTTACAATATCTTTAAAGAACTGTACAAATTTTTTTAATGCGATCAATAGTTTCAAAGTTATGAAACAAATTGTTAGCAAAAAAAAATGCTAAAAAAAAAAAAAAATTTGAAAAACAAAAATCTGGAAAAAATCGAAAACTGCAAAAATATTACTTTTTATTTTTTTGTAGTAAAGCTACATATCATGCGAATTAAACTAGATATGGATCATAAAAATCGATGCATGCTTTACATTCTTATTTACAATTAATTGAAGGTATCGCATATTTACAAGCACTGTAGAAAATTGTACCTACATAATGAAAATGCAGAACATAAAAACTCAGGTGCATTTTACGACACGCATTTTGGCAAAACCCCTTTGGGAAAAACCTCTATGACATTTTTATGATTCTAATAATTAAAAAAAAATAAGTAATAAACAAAAGATTGTTTAATTTTTACGATTGCGGTAGGATAGTAATAAAACGCTCATAAATGTGCGTGTACGCTGAAGTGCTCTTATTTTCCGTTAGCTACCTGTAACGGATAATTTTTTTTTTTTTCATAAAAGGCCTTAATGTTTTTTAGGATTCTTGGGAATAATAAAAAATTTGCAGCACACACAAACTGTATCCACACAAAGGGTTATCCCAAATTATAGTATCAGTATTTATAAGATCTCCTTGACCCTTTTTATTTCATTCAAGAAGTGTTTGCGATAACGCAAACATAATTTAATACCTACACAAAAATTAGAGTCATACAGCTTAGAAGTTAAAAACAATTTTCAAATATTAATAAAAATGAGCCAGAAAGCCAGAACATTTTCATGTAAAAACGATCCAGATTTATTTTGTTATGTGTGCGGCCAATATATCACCGGGAAAAAACGGAAGTGGTTCTTAACTTCATTGCAAAAGTCATATCAAGATTGCTATAATATCTATCCGCACAATTTGAACCAGCATTGGACACCGAGTACTATATGCATTCCATGTCGATTGAATTTATCTATGAAGTCTTCTAACGTAAAGTAAGTATAAATTAATAGATTTGGAATATTTTATAATTACAATATTTCTTAATTAAAATTTGAATTCTTCATATTCCTGATTTCAATTTTTTTTTTCATTTTACAGACGACACTTGGAAATTTTGAAGCCTATGCTATGGAGAGAAACAGCGAACCACGCATCCGAGTGTTATTTTTGTTTAAGTACAAAAAGCATATTTGATGGCCCACAAATTCGCAAATTGGTGAACGATACTGAATTTGGCAGTTCAATGTCAGAAATTGAGAAGAATGCATGGGATTCGTTTGTATGGGTTATTCAAAATTTCTTAGGAAATAACAAGGGTGATGATTACGTTGCGCACGTTGAAGAGATGTTAACTCACTTCCAGAATCTTGGATGCAACATGAGCATCAAATTACACTACCTGCACAGCCACTTAGATCGTTTTCCTGAAAATCTAGGAGACTTGAGTGAAGAACAGGGCGAACGATTCCACCAAGATATCCGGACAATGGAGGAACGATACCAGGGTCGCTGGGATGCACACATGATGGCTGATTTTTGCTGGAGTATTCAGAGTAACACTTCGTTATTCAACAAAAGTAGAAAATCGACTAAAAGAAAATTTCAGAGTTTGTAGTTTATAATACATATTTATTTATTTATTTTCTTGTTTTATTTATTATAATAAATGTGAATAATAAAATATAAATTTTCTACTATTTAATTTATTTATTTATTTACATTTAAGCTCATCCAACACAAATGTCTTTCCGAAGAATAGAATCAGTATATTCTAGGTAGGGTTTTGCCAAAAAATACACGAATGTTACTATGTAATGCATTTTTGATGTGAAAATTTGTACATAGCATGGGGAAAATGTTTTCAAAATTCAATCAATCGAAAGAAGAACATTAACTACTCAATTTTATGTATATCAGACAAAAAACTAAAATTTGGTGAAAATGAGCGAATTCACTTAATTGTGAATAAATTCGAAAAAAAATCAATCGATTTTTATGATCGATATCTCATTTTGTTCCTATTACATGTGGCTTTGCGATAAAGCAATAAATCTGAACGATTTTTGCCGTTTTCGATTTTTTATGATTTTTTTTAACCAAAAAAATTTGCTATTTTCACGTAAAAAAAATATTTTTTCCCTCAATTTTTTATTATAACTCCAAAACTACTGAGCCGATTGAAACGCAATATATTAACGGATTAAAGGCTATGTAAATTTCAGTTTTTCTAAATTTATTTGAATAATATCGGACTAATTTTTTTTTAGTTATCATTAATTATGTGGAGACACGTCTAAAAAAATTTATAATTTTAATTAAAAATTTTTTAAAAAAAAACCTCTCCATAGAATTTCAAAATTGAACCATATTTGTACTACTGGGACCACAATACATCAAAATTGTATAGTGGTTTTCAAAGCCCCTAAAATTTTTTCAAAATTGTTGCCTTGTGTAATCAGTTGTTTATTGTTGTTGTATTTGTATTACAATGGCTTCTTATGGGGTTGTGTTCATTTATTCATTATTTCATTCTATGATTGTGGAATTGTGTATTAAGTTTTATTTGAAGAGTGTTGCCTTTGAGTGTTTCTACTACATTTGTTTATAATTGTTTTTATTGAATTTGTCGCATAACAAATTGTTTTAAAAGGATTCGTTTTTCCACTTCGTAACCATAAATTATACACTTGAATTTAAATATCATTGGCAAGCGGAAATCGTTTAAATTACTTGAATAATCTTAAGTATTACCGTCGTACTAGCTAAAAGGATATTATTAAAATTGGGATTATAACACAGTCAAAGCCCGGTATAACGAATAATATGTATATTTTCAGGCCCATTCATTATATTGAAATATTCATTATAAAGCAACAACTTTTTGTAGTAAATCGACGGAATATATAACTCATTTTTTACACAGTGTTCCTTTTTCGACCCAATATTTTTAAACGGCTATATTTTTTTACTGGATAAAGATAATTAAGTGGTTTATCAATTCAAGATCTTGAAAAGTTTGAGATTGTGAAAAATAAATTTTTTATATTTTTTGATGGAATTATTTTCAAAAATTATTTAAAAATTTGAGATAATTTTTATTAAAAAATACTCTATATCTCTTTATTAGGATATTGTCCTAACAAATAATCTATAGAGTTTTTTGTTTTCAAATTTATTATTTGACCCTTACAGGAATGTGTTGATAAATCTATTTCGGGAATTTTCTAGGTTCCCATCATCAGAACACGTTTTGAAAGCGGGTAACAATCCCATGCCAAACATCAAATATTCATATAGTTTACTCACTACATGAGAACTAATATATGAGTTTGAAATTAAAGATTATAACGATTGATCAAAAAAGAAATTGAAAACTTGTTTTGTTATGTGCAAGGTCCACCTCTGGTGGATATTCAATACACGTTTTTTGTTTTTCTCTCCTTTTTATATTATGTTTAGTTTATAAACAACACAGGGGGAGTAAACTAGACTGAACTTTGTCTTTTTTACAAGTTTGATATGATTTTTATTAAAAATAAAAATTATGTTTTAAAAATATAAAAAAGGCCAATCTTTTATATTAGTGATTGGTTTGTTGATGAAAAAGTATGAAAATGTATTTTTCTGCTAGATTTTAGTTCATCGATTGCATATAAGTTTTAAAACTCTAACCGATCGGACTAGGAATTTTTCAAGTAGGGGGCAGTGGTGTACCTTGAAACGAGTGTAGCTTGAAACATTCGAATTTGTGCGTATATATTGCACATTTTGGCCTTGCGGCTAAGTTTATCATTGGTGTTATTCCGATAATACTACAGAGTGCTCAGGATTTGATCACTACCTGGCTGCTCGTGATATACAGATTTTTCCTCTCTCTTAACTACGTGTCCGTTAGCTGGGGAAAGGTGAAAGTTGTTTTTATACCTAAGGTTGGCAAAAGTGGTCATGATGCTGCAAAGGACTTCAGGCCAATCATTCTCTCATCTTTTCTGCTTAAGACACTGGAAAGACTCATTGATGCACACATAAGACTACCACTCCAGGGGTCGTCACAACTATCGGGTAGTCAACATGCCGCACAGTGGGATATATCACACAACTTTTGGAAATAATTGCAATTTGGAAGAGGCTTAACCACCCATAATAGGGAACTTTTTGAATATTAAATTTTGAGTGCTTGCCGTTTTTTTGCTTCTAATCCAATTTTTAAAAAAATTAACATATTTGTAATCTGCTAACAAAACAAAAAAACATGCTTACAACATGCCATATAAGTGTTTGATATCGTTGGAAGGAAAACTAAATGTAGATTACAACATTTAATAAGAGTCCCAATTAGCACTATTGGTACAACGAATACTCGGGAAATCCTAATAAGAAGGTAAGAATATCAGTTTTTGTTAAAATGTAAACTTTCACTATTAATGGACCTAATCCAATGATTTTTTGGACTTCTATAGACTTTCAAGTCAACAATGTAAATTTGCTGCAAGCAATCCCACAGTTAGAGCAGAGATTGAAAGATACTCACCCAATAAATTAGGTATATGTTGAGTGCTACAACCGCTTCCGCTACCTAATTGGACGCGTGCACAATTGTTAACTGTGGGTTAAAATTGATATTTGCCTTAAAAATGTGGCAACTTTAGAAGGGGCTGGGGCAATGTATACACAAATGAAAAATTTTGTTTAACACAACTCGCTATTATAAAAAGACCTTTCAGATTACGAATATAAATTTTGAATGGAACAAGATATTGCATTAATTTTTTATTTAATCAAGAATTTATTTAGTTAAATAACCAATATTTTAGAAAAGAAATTGGCGCAGATTTCGTCCCACTATTCGAAAAAAAACTGAACCTGATTCGGACCAAATTTTGAATTTCACAAATGGGGAAATCTCGGGAACTATTAGAGATAACCCACACATCTTAGCATGTTTTTTGCTAGTCTCTAGTAGCAGATTACAAATATATAAAAATGGCGAACACTCAAAATTATATATGCAAAATGTCCCCATTTTAGGTGGCCCGGGGGCGGCAATCAATTATGCTTGTTCAAAATTTCATTGCAATCGGACCACTAAGCTAGAAATAGCAGAATTATTTCCAAAAATGTTGTGATATATCCTTCTTGAGATAGTGAGGGTGGTAGAGAGATCCTTGGAATGCGGACATTATACACTAACGATACATTACAGAGGGAATTCGTGGGTCTGGGTGTGGAGACTTTCGTCAGCGATATTGAACATGCTGGACTCGTTGAACGTTGTTGGACGTGTTGTCAGTTATTAAAAAAAGTCAGGAGCGATACACCCCAGTGGTGTGATCACGCCCTTGTTTTGGGTATTTGTTATTAACTCATTTCTCGTCACGCTGGACAATCAGGTGTCAAGGTCGTTGCTTACGCGGACGATGTGATGATACTAGTATCAGGAATGTTTCTGGAAGTGACAAGTGATATCATGACCAACGCTTTGGATATTCTCAGTAACTGGGCCACTAAATGTGTCTTGGTCAGCGGCGAACCCAGGATTTTGTTTCGGGGGGGGCCCAATTTTTGTTTTTTAAATTTTTTTTTGTTTGAAAAGCATGTAATATTGGTTTAAATTTATTGATCTAAAAAAACAATTTATATTTTTTTTTATTAAAACAAAAAGTTCAGCTTCGGCTTCGGCCGAACATTGATATTATGGCCGAAGTTCGGCTTCGGCCGATAAAAATGAGTTCCGTCGGACACTAATATTTTGTATCTGTTAAATAAGTTTTGGATGGGAAAGTCACCATTGACGTTATACCCAGTTATGATAGCAATTTTGAAGCAAAAATGTTTTGACATGTCTTTGTTTTTTTAGTTTTATATCTACAACAAGTTTTTTTTTTGAAATATTTAACAAATTTATGTATCAATTAAATAATTTTATTTTGATTTTTAAAGTGAGCTATCATATTAATTAAGATCCTTATATACTATTAACAAAGCTCTTAAAATTTAATTCAACGATTTTTTTTCATAAAAGTGTCAATGTCAAAAGTGTCAATGTCAATGTCAGGTTCAACCTTTTCCCCAGGGACTGTAAAAATTATTCCTTTTTTCATAAAAGCCAGATGATAAAAGTTTTTTTTTGATTTTTATTTTTTCGAGCAAAAGTTATAATTATTTTTTGATTTCTATTTTTTCGAGCAAAAGTTAAAATTATTTTTTGATTTCTATTTTTTCGAGCAAAAATAAAAGTTATTTTCTGATTTTTATTTTTTCGAGCAAAAATAAAAGTTATTTTTTGATTTTTAATTTTTCGAGCAAAAATAAAAGGTTTTTTTTATTATTATTTTTTCGAGCAAGTATAAAAGTCATTTTTTGGTTTTATTTTTTTTTTTTTACCAAAAATAAAGTTATTAGCTTTGTAATTATGATTTTTCAGTGATGATAGATATACAGCAAATATTTTGCAATGTTATTTTTTGTGATAACTGTATTAATATATATTATTATACATTTTTTAAGTATCTAACTACAAGACAAACATCTCTATTTGTACGAGCAGTGCGCCAATTTTTGGAAATTAAATTCGTCATTTTTAAAACAAGAATTCTTCAAAAAAAATCGTCATATTAAAAATAAGTTTTACTGATTATAAAACTCGAAAATATTACAAAAGGCAACCATAAAATTTATATATTATATGTATATATTTATATATTATATATACCCAGCAAAATAAAGTGGAAGTAGTGCTTTACGAACCTCTTTAACTTGACTTCCAAAGCATTAGCATACGCACATTTTTCACTTTAATAGAAGTTATTGTTAACAACTGCCAAAAATGGTAAATTAAAGTTATTTTCAACAGCATTTGCATCACCATATAAATTAATTGGTATCTAAATTAATAACATCATAAGAAGTACTTTTTTATAAGTTCATATATATTTTTTTTTATATGGAGGTTGAGGTGGTAAGTGGTTGGATTTGCAATCAGAAGGTTGCGAGTTCAATTCCGGGCCAGGGAGATAATTTTTTTTTTTTTTTTTTTTTTTAATTCTAATTAATTTTTTTAGTATTTTTTATTTAATTTGGTTTTTCTGAGTATTTTAAGAGAATTAAGTAATTTAAAAACTACCAAATAATTAACATCTTGACTTTAATCATAAAGAATAAAATTAAATTAGAAAATTGTTATCCAGAGTGGACAAATAATTATTTGATAAAAATCTATTTTTTTGTCTTTGCGATGGAACCTTTTGTAAAACTTATTTAAAAATATAAAAAAACCAAAGGTTTAATATTTTTTATTGTTATGTTGATAAGAAAATGCAAAGATGTATTTCACTGCTAAAAATCAGTTAATCGAATTTTTCATATTTGTTTCAAGATATACTTTTCAGGTGTGCCTCAATTGAAACGTGTGCAATATTCAAAAAAAATTAGGTAAAAAATTTAATTTTGGCTTCAAAATCTAGTTGAGTTTTTAATTCTATTGTTTCGGATCGCAGAAAATTAGCAAAACCAAAAAATATCGAAGCCAAACTTTGAAAGCTAGTTTATTAATAATAATAATTAATTAGTAAATTAATTAATTAAAACCTTTTACTTAATTTAAATATATCACTTTAATTTACCTATAGAGTTTTTACCGACCTCTTTCTTCAAATCTTTAGAAAAAAATACGGGAAACATTAAAAGATCTTACGTTCCAAGGCACAATCGTTTTATTGCAGGCCACTTTTTCCGATCTGTAGTTAAACTACTTCTCCAATATTTTTTTTCTCATTGTCATTATCTTATTAAAGACACTTCTCGTCAAATTAATTATTAAAAAAATATTTTAAAATTTGCAATGAATTCAAAATTGTTAAATGAGCATTTTTATTATTTCTTAATATTTTTTTTAACCTCATCAAAACTTAAAAATATTTTAAAAATAATTTATATCTCAGTGATACGAAATCAAATAATAATAATATTTTAAAAATCATTATTTTATCTTTTTTATTATATATTTGTGTAGCATATTTTTCTTGTTTTCATAAAAATATATCAATATTTTCAACTTAAGTTCGTTTTAAGTTTGTTGTATCATTTTCCTCTTCTTTGGTAGCGCGGTCTACTTTAATACAGCAGATCGTAACTCAGATTCGTGTGTTCAATACTCGCTGGCACCAAAAGATTTTTTTTTAATATTTAAAGATACATCCCTAAAGTATGCTGCACATTTTTATTAAATATAAATTTTAATATATATTTGAAAAAAACCTTCCATGAACTATTGAAAAATAGCATCCATGCACTGTTTAAAATGCTATTAAAGAAGTTATATATTCACTCCATCCGCCCAATGACACGACAATGTTAAAATCATTAATGATTCACCTAAATTTGCACCACATCCGACTCAGTAGATGTGGTGTTTTTACTACTTCTTCCTCAGCTCTTATTTTGCTGGGTATATAATATAACTGCGTTATTTGTTATTTATTCGTTATAAAAATAAAAATTTCAAAATAACTTTTATTTTTGCTCGAAAAAATAAAAATCAAAAAATAACTTTTATTTTTGCTCGAAAAAATAAAAATCAAAATATAACTTTTATTTTTGCCCCAAAAAAATAAAAATCAAAAATAACTTTTATTTTTGCTCGAAAAAATAAAAATCAAAAAATATTTTTTATTTTTGCTCAAAAAAATAAAAATCAAAAAAAAACTTTTATTTTTGCTAAAAAAAAATAAAAATCCAAATCTTAAAAAGCAATGCTTTTTATTATAGACTAGTTCATAAGGATCAAAATGGTATGCTTGAAACAGTTTTCCGACATTTACTTCTAATTGCTTTTTTTTGTTTAAAAATTTGGAAATAACTGTTATTTTCGGTCCCTGCTTTTCTCGATACACTGATGCAAGAGCTAGAGCACCAAGTCTAGCTTCACCCATAGAATTCCTTACTTACTATCAGTAAATGTAAAAACATGTAAACGTTTGGAAAAAGTTCCTTGTTGCAATCTTGAATAGCATCTAGCGGATTTGATGGTCTTTATGGTACACTGATAGAATTTTCCTTAGTAGTATTAATGAAACGATTTCATTAAAATCGATTCATTGGTTTAATAAAAAATTTCATTAACTGAATGAAAATTCATTAATATTGGTACCCTGGGTACGCCACTGGTCTTGGTAGTGAATTCGAGTAAAACAGAACTGGTACTTTTTACCACTCGGGCCAATTCGAGCTTCAGACTTCCTCGGCTACAGGTCTGCAAAACTCACTCTCCCCGATAATGCTAAGTACCATGGCATCATTTTGGAATCTGAACTATCCTGGAGACACCAAGTACAGGACTAAGAATGCAACAATCTACTCCTGCAGGAGTATGTTTGATTAAAGATGAGGTTTGAGCAAAAAAATGGTGTCGTGGATGTACACAGTGTTCATACTTTGGATGTACTCCGAGAGAATCCCTTGGACGAGTTTTAATGAAATTTTTTTTTTCTAAAATAATGATGTTTTCTTCACAATGTGAATGAAAAACTTCTTTAAGTTTATTAAAAAGCTTCACAGTTTTAATGAAACTATTTGTAATGAAACTTTTTTATTAGCAGTATAAAATTTTAAATAAATAATACGAAATTTTTCATTCGATTTTATGAGAAACAAAGTTAATTAAATGAAAAGATTCAATGGACGAGTTAAAGATACAATTCATAGATATAATGCGAAAATTCATTGACATCATGCAGACAATTCTCTCAGTGTATGGGCACATATATGGTAATGTATGAAGACATACATGTGGATGTATACCATATATGGTCCCATATATTATCATAAATTAATGTCAACTTCAGGCTTTTTTCTATATATGGCCGAGTTGGATATATTAATTTTATTTTTACAATTCGTTGTCTTTAGAAAATAACAGACAGAAAGTTAAAAAATATGAAGTATATTTTTTGGTAATTTAACTGTATATTCCATTGAAACAACTTTACCGATTAAATTTGAAAAAGTTTTTGTGAGTGTACAATTGCTAATTATTTCAAAATATGTTTTAGTTTTTTCTTTTTTCATTAAGAATTTTGTGTCAATAATTTTGAAATTGTTTGAATAAAACTTCAAAATCAAAATGTCACAAAACTTTTATTAATTTTGTATTTCAACAATTTTCTTTTAAAAAATATTTAAAATTGTAAAGTTTTTTTTCATAAAATACCGAATAAAAAGTGAAATTTGATTTGTCTTGGTACGTTTAAAAACATTTTCCATTTGGTAATGCAGTTGTAAATTTAACCTTTTTTTTATTTTTAGAAGTGAATCAGGTATCCCAAATAAGTTGGCTGTTAAAGAAGATGTTTAATCAAAGAATCTGGAAGATTGGCCGGCAGATTGTTTCTATTGCTTAAGGAAAAAACAATTTTTCCAAAAATCAGGTAATTTATATCGAATTCCGCTTATTATTATTCTTTTTTTTCTAGCATCTCCAAAAAGCCAAGCGATTTGCGTCGGGATATTGTGTCAATTGGCCGGTTTTAAAGAATAATAATCTTGAGCTGTTCTTCGAAACAAGACTTATTAAGAGATAATCATTAACATTTTTTTAACATGTTGTTTAGATTTGTTTGCTTCTACTGAATGTTTTAATGATATTTTATCACATATTTACCGTTTTTTTACTTACCCAAGTAAAAAAGTTTATATAAAATTATATACATATGATTAGATATTTTCCGCAAATATAAGAGGTTATAATTTATATTAAATTGTATCACTTGGGATACAATAAAAAAAAACTATCCAATTCTCTCCGAGTTTTGTCCAGATATAATTACATCTAATTATATTATATTTGCTACAATTAGATACATAATAATCCAAATATATTTAAACATATGTATATTTGACCTTCATAAACAGGTTCAAAGCACAAAATGTATGATTTAAATTTGTAAATAACTTAAATATTATTTATATTTGTGGAAACATCAAATTTTCGTTTTAAACGAAATTGTTAATTTAATTTTAAAAAAATGTTTGTCAGTATTAAAATGGCTCAGTAAAATCCAAATAACAGACTGCAGAGCAACTTATACTGTATTATGTAAAGGGTCCGCCATCTAACGTTTTTTTTTTTCAACTAGTGCTTATTTCGTGAATGGTAACACTTAGCTCATGTCTGATTTGACAGATAATTAGTTTTATCCTTCCGCTGAACGAATAAGGTCCGTATGTTCGTTATCTTGTGAAAAACGTGAAAGAAACTGGCATCCTCATCGATAAACCAAAGCGTGAAAAGCCAAAAACAGTGCGTACACCCGAGAATATTGCTGCTGTGACAGAAAGTGTGCGTGAAGCGCCATCAACATCAATTCACCGTCGTTCTCAATAATTGAACATTTCGGAGACATCATTGAGACGAATTTTGCATAAAGACCTTGGTATGACGCCATACAAAGTCCAATTGGTTCAGGAGTTCAAAAAAAAAAAAGTTATTTGGCGGACCCTTTATAATAGCTTATAATTTCAGTTTTACACCGATTCTTTTTATATGGAGTTTGTCCTATTTGCAATAGGTTCTTTACCTCCAAACTACATCAAGTTGCTTTAGAACCGGTTCTAGAACCAGTTAGTTATAGAATTGGTTCTGGGACAGTAAAACCTTACAATTCGACTCCCAGGAACCCGTTCTTGAAACGGTTCCATGTAACCGATGGTAAAAGAAACTATTTTAGAACAGGTTCATAGGTAATCTGTTCTAATAGGGTTTGTTATTTGTAATGTAAATCAGTTTCGCGAAATTGTAAACAATTTTCGTTAAATATTTAACGATTTTTTAATTATATATAGTTACATAGAAACTGAATTATGAAATTTTTTCTATTTTGGATTACATATACATACATACATATCGCACTTGATCAACAAGAGGGTATTAACTCAAAATTTTAAAATTTTCAGTAGAGTCAAAAACTGCTTATGGCCACATTTTAACAGAATTTTAAAATTCAAACATATCATAATAAGCAAATTCCATTTGAAAATATATATACATTGTTTTTGTTTTAAATTTTACCACTCATTGCAAAAAAAAAAATCATTTTTTGAGTTAATACCATTTTTTTGAAATTTTATCGATTTAAATGTATTGAATAAAACAAATTTTATCAACAAAACAGTATCAACTCAAAATACTACCAAATATAAACATTTTTGGTCTTCAAAGTTTAGTAACGTCATGATGCTTGTTAGGAAAAGACCTAACCACGTGCTTGATTACTAAGAAGACAAGAATGGAGCAAAATTGATTATTAATAGGTTTTTTGTTAAAGTTCTGCCTATTATGGAGGCTCCAACTTTTCTAAAACTTCGGGTTCTGATGAGATCTTTAGCCAGATCGAAATACTAGTATCAACCTAGCTAATATGTTTGATTTGCTTTATTTTTGTAAATATACGGAGGTTGAAAGCTCGTTATAAATTGAAAATAACATAAAAATAATCTCGATGTATATAAAAACAAAAAACTAATATAACTGTAAAAAATATTACTTGAGCCAGAGTACATACTAAAAATTTTTTATATAAATAGAACATTTTTGGTCTTCAAAGTTTAGTAACGTCATGATGCTTGTTAGGAAAAGACCTAACCACGTGCTTGATTACTAAGAAGACAAGAATGGAGCGAAATTGATTATTAATAGGTTTTTTGTTAAAGTTCTGCCTATTATGGAGGCTCCAACTTTTCTAAAACTTCGGGTTCTGATGAGATCTTTAGCCAGATCGAAATACTAGTATCAACCTAGCTAATATGTTTGATTTGCTTTATTTTTGTAAATATACGGAGGTTGAAAGCTCGTTATAAATTGAAAATAACATAAAAATAATCTCGATGTATATAAAAACAAAAAACTAATATAACTGTAAAAAATATTACTTGAGCCAGAGTACATACTAAAAATTTTTTAAATAAATAGAACATTTTTGGTCTTCAAAGTTTAGTAACGTCATGATGCTTGTTAGGAAAAGATCTAACCACGTGCTTGATTACTAAGAAGACAAGAATGGAGCAAAATTGATTATTAATAGGTTTTTTGTTAAAGTTCTGCCTATTATGGAGGCTCCAACTTTTCTAAAACTTCGGGTTCTGATGAGATCTTTAGCCAGATCGAAATACTAGTATCAACCTAGCTAATATGTTTGATTTGCTTTATTTTTGTAAATATACGGAGGTTGAAAGCTCGTTATAAATTGAAAATAACATAAAAATAATCTCGATGTATATAAAAACAAAAAACTAATATAACTGTAATAAATAAAACAGTTTGATTATTTTTAACATAAATAAAGGCTCAAATCAAAATAATATCTTTTTTATGAAAATATACGATTCATTTCTATTTAAACTTTTGTATTAACTCGAAATAATACCTTTTTGTTGAAATAAAGGTAATCACTACATTATCATGAAAATGGTCTCAAAAGTGGTTTTCGAGATGAAAGAGTAATCGGAATACGTTGAAATTTTTACAATAGATAGATATTGATGTTGTTAGTTGAAAAAAGTGATATTTTAAAAATTTTGAGTTAATACCCTCTTGTTGATCAAGGGCGATATGTATGTAAGTATGTCTTAAATGACAGAAGACGTTTTTGATGATTGTATTATATATAATTACATATTGGGTTACATCTAATTTTATAAAAATTTAATAAAATTTATTAACAATGTACTATCATATATAAAATACAGAATAGTATTTTTTTGTACATGACTGGATGTGCTTATACATGAATTTTTAAATTTTGAAAATATTATGTATGTATAAAAACATATTGATGCATATGGTATTTTATATGATCATATATTTTTATATTAAAGAATATATTGCTATATATAATTCTTTTTACTCGAGTAACCACAGTAACCAAAAACAGCGCAAAAGTCAAAATGAGTTTGGATTATTTCAGTTTTCTTGATATAATTAAAATAAATTGATTTTTAATGTAAAAATTTAAAGTAACGCGTTTTATTGACAAGCATATGTATATGAAATAGTGAAATTAATATATATTTATGAATGCAAATGTGTAATTATGTATGCACAAATATGATCATATATATATGTACAATGTACAAATTACCTTAATTTTCGTCAATGTTCATATGGAAATCCATATATTTTTTTTTTTTTCATAATTTATTAATTACAACTGAGTACTATTAAGGCTCATATAGTAATATACACTTCAATAAAAAATCACAATTTTATAGAAATAAAACATTGGTTATTACTAAGAATTTGAAGAATATTTATAATAACTAAACAAACTACAGTTACAGATCCATGGGCAAAGTTCTTTTAAGTCTTCTATGCTGCATAGGATTTGTGATAACTTCACGTAGTTCTTCATTTCTATGTTGTAATATTCGTTGAGCATGTTTGTGCGCAGAAAGTTTAATTTCATCAGTGACTGTTGCAATATTCAGGTCTCTGTGAATGTCTCTATTTCTAATATACCATGGACTATCAGTTATCACTCGCAGGATTTTGTTTTGGAAGGTTTAAATTAATTTAATATTTGTTTTAGCTGAACATCCCCATATTTGAGTACCATATTTCCACTTTGGTTTTAAAATTTGTTGATATCGAAGTAGTTTATTATTCAAAGTTATTTTAGATTTTGCGCTAAAAAGCCAGTACATTTTGTTCAAATTAAGTTTAAGTTCTTCTACTTTTTTCTTTATATGCTCCTTCCACTTCAATTTTACATCTAAAGTGAATCCTAAGTATTTAGCTGTATTCGCGCATGGAACAATACTATTGTTCATGTATATGGGTTTCAGGTTCGTAATATTTTTATATGTAAAATTGATATGTGTTGACTTTGTTTCGTTAATTTTTATTCTCCATTTTCTTGTCCAATTGAGAATGCTATTTGTAGCTGTCTGTAGCTGTCTGTAGCTTTTGTCTCGTTTATATTAGAGCCAGTAACTAATATCGCAGTGTCATCTGCGAACGTTGCAATTTTGGTTTCAGGTGGAATCGGTATATCTCTTGTTGTACACAAGAAATCCATATATGATCATATATATTATATAGACTCGAATTCGAAGCACATGTGATTATCGATATTCGATATACGATCGAGACATATGTGATCGTAACATACACAGAAAAAATTATCAACCTAAAATATCTAATTTGATTTGATTTGAATTTAATTTGTTTCTGAACAAATATTTAATTGAATCAATTAATATTTTAATTGACTTTTAAATATATAAATACATATTTTATTTTAGACGCAATTATCATACTATTTTTTTCATACACTGTATGCATAAATAAAAAATTTTCAGTATAAAATACCAAATACATTTGAAGTTAACAAACAAAACAAGCACACACACAAACACACAAACACACATACCAACGTATAGATCACACACTTTTTTGTATCATATTTTTTTTTTTTTGTAGAAGTTATTTATAACTTTTTTTTCCTTCTTAATTTTAATAAAAGGTTTAATTGATAGTATCATTGCCGTGATAGGTGCAAAATCAATTAAAATATTAATTGATTCAATAATTTTTTTAATTGAAACCCGTTTTTAGTTTTTTCTATGTAATGCATATCGTTGTTCATGGACTGACAATAGCTACATTTCTCTCTGTTGTAATTTTGACTCGGGCGTCAAATTCTGGTTAAGATTTCCGATATCTGGTTTCCTACCCCCCGCTAATGACCAATTATTTTTAACCAAAAATGTTTTTTTTTTTTAATTCTATGAAACTTTTGCTTTGAAAGAACTTATTTTTTTTCACAAACAAGAAAGTAACAGAGGTTTAAAAAATCAAAATATAATTATGGGTCAAATTCGACTTGTTAACATTTACAAAAAAATTAAAAAAATTTTATTCAATTTTAAAATAATTTATATCAAGTTTTCATATTGTTTCCTTATTTTGTAATATTTTCTTATTTTTTATTTTATTTTGCCATTATTTTCTAATTATATGTTTGTTTTAAAAAAAATTTTTAACTTGTTCTTTGAAAATACCTGTATAACTAATTTTAATTTTAATTATTGTTTCGTCAAATAAATCTAAAAACTAATACATACATATAACATATAAATATTATATACTTAATGTGTTTTTACTAAACTATTTATAATCGAAAGCAAACCAGAAATATGCAATGAAAATAATATGAAAAGCACCAGCAGATCTGGATAATGTTGTCTAGTTTGGTCTATAGTTACATAGTATATCTTGATTTTTCTCAACATCTGTAACTTTTTTGTTTATGAATAAAAATAAGTACTTTCAAAACAAAGGTTTCATAGAATTTAAAAAACTTGATTTTTGGTTAAAAATAGTTGGACATTAGTGGGGGTAGGAAACCAGATAAAGTTTTAATTGATATTATCACTGCCGTGATAGGTGCAAAATCAATTAAAGTATTAATTGATTCAATAAAGTTTTTAATTGAAACCCATTTTTAGTTTTTTCTGTGTATGGATTTAGATCTAAATCCAAACAAACAGATTCAATTATATTGGCCCATATTTCGGATTAAATTTAATAAGACTGCATATAGCAGAGCTGTAAATGAATCATTCTTTTCTGATTTCAATTCATTACGAATTTGAATTGAATTTTGAATAATTCCTTTCACATAAAAAAAGAATTGAATGAAATTTGAATTAATTCAAATGAATTTGGCAAAAATAAATTGGAATTCATTTCCAATTCAAATGAATTCGGCAAAATGAATTGCAAATTCATTTTCAATTCAAATGAGTTTGGCGAAATGAATTGCAATTCATTTCCAATTCATCTTACTTGAATTTGAAACCAGATATCAGAAATCTCAACTAGAATTTGACGTCGGAGTCAAAAATCACAAAAGAGATAAATGTAGCTCTTGTCAATCCATGAACAACGATATGCATTATGTTACGATCGGACTTCAAATGGCGACGCAGGGCACAAAAAACCAAAGTGGCGGTATGTAGGGGCGTGGTAAAAAAAAGATATATTTCTAGAATCGTCTTTAACTTATATTTAATCCTAGGGGGTGACTGACTCAACTTTTTTTTCGACCCACCCTAGTCTGCATTAACGAAAATTGAGGGTAATATTTGCATGTATGATCATATATGAACATTAATGAGCATATACAAATCCTATGTGGTTGTATATGGATGTGTATGAACTCGAATGACTCCATATATGATCACAAATTAGTTCATACATGCCCATAAATTGATACATATATGTTAGTTTTTAACCGGGTAAATAAAAAAAATTAATGCAATATCTTGTTCCTCTCAAAAGCAACATTCGCTTAAAGTTAAAATAATGAGTAAATACTCCAACATTTATCTAATTTAATGGATAAGACTCTTCCAATCCGGGCATTAAATGTAGACATGGCAGCAAAAAATTAAAAAAAAAACCCAGTTTCTGATTTTTATTTTTGTGCATTGTGGGATTGTTTACAAAAAATAATAAATTCTGATATCAATTTCATATTTTCGACTTCAAAGTCTATTTAAGCCCAAAAAATCATTGCATTAATAGATATTTTATTGAATAATGAAAATGGACACTTTAACAAAAACCAAGCAATTTGTACCTTCCTAATAGGACTGCCTAAGTTTTTGTTCTACCAAGAGTGCTAAATGGGATTTGTTTTAAAAATGTCGTAATCTACAGTTAATTTCCTTTCCAACGATACGAAACACTTATATTTCATGTTTATAACTCTTTAAAAACAAAACTCTTTAGGGGTATCGATATTTCAGATATTTCGGTTTTCAACGATAACGGTATTATTTCGGTAACGGTATTTTGAAGATAACGGGTTTAAGTTATTCCGGTAACGGTTTTTAAAGGGTAACGTTATTTTAGTTATTATGGTATATGTAATCAAGCACACAGATATGTTTATCACCATCATACCCGAATTTCAATGACTGGCTAGGCCCTAGCCAACTACTTTCATTTGGGGTCCGTTTTTTAAAAAATCACGAGATGGAGAGAAGATTTATTATTCCCGAAAATATTTGCAGCTTCATTACTCCATTCATCCCCAGGATTCAGAAAGTATATGTTACAGAGAATATCGACGACATTTCCAATTTTCTTAAAATCTGCGAATCTGTTTTCAAATTCCGATTTTAAATTATCACCAAAGGCTGATGTCGAGACGAAAATATTTCTCATGAATTTGTTGTCACATAATGTAAAATATTTTGTATTGTTAACACAAGGTCCGCATAAAATAGGTCTTCGGTCCGGATCCGGACCGCGGTCCACCAGTTGGTGACCCCTGGGCTAGGGTATTATCAAACTTCTAAAAAATACCTATTTATATTTATTATTTTTTCTGATCTTGTCAATTTATTTCGGTAACGTTATTTTAGCGATAACGGTATGTTTGTTATTTTGGTAACGGTATTTTAGTGATATTGGTATTTTAGTTGTTCCGGTAATGGTATTTTACGGATAACGGTATTTCAGTTATTTAATCTTAACCTATTCATTGTTATATATTGTTCCTTACCAGAAAAATAATACTATATATTACCGCATTTAAAGTCTGATAGTAATTTTATTTATTACTTGTTTTAAATTGAAAGATGTTGTGGACCAAAATTACTCTATGGAATTTTTATAAATTTATTTCAAAAAATATGCTCAGCATTGCCAAACTTTAGCAAAATTTTGTAACAATATTTAAAAAAAATATGTGTAGCGAACTTTAAGAATTCTCGATTTTTTTTTTTATTATTTGCTCATAATCAACTGAATAATACTCATCATTTGAGCACTATTACGTAAAATTGTACACTTTCGGGACACACCAATGTGCATTAAAATTTAAAAAGATTTATACCGGTTGTTTTTTGAAAACCGCAAAAAAGTAATATGTTGCTTAATATTTTTTTATGGATTTGATAAGATGATATATTTGTATGAATTGTGTATATTTTCATACAATCATATACAAATATGTTACATTTACCAGACTAACCGCTCGGATCTAATTATATTTAGATGTATTCAGTTTACATAAAATCATATACAATTATATTAGCTCAAATCCGGATACAATAACATCTGTTTTTTATATAATTATATCTGTTTTTATCAGTTTAGTTATAAATTGATACAATTAGATACAAAACTGATACAATCTAATACAATTCCATCGGGCCATAATTCGAATAAAATTTCACTGGACATTTATCTAATTGCATCAGATTCGATATAAACCCATACAAACAGATACAATTATATGGGCCCATATTTCGGATGAAATTTAATAAGATTACATATAACGTCATATAGAAATTGATATGATTACATAAAGATTCATATCCATTTTTATTATCTTCTTTTTTTACTTGTTTATTCTAGGATTTATTTCTAGGATTGTATAAAAAAAAACAAAATTCGTAAAAATGTTTGCTAATTTTAGCAACTCAGACTTAAAACATTACTAAAAGAATGCGCTTTAATTTGTAATGCAGAATAGGAAGCATTTTAACTACTATATCCACTACCTTTTTTTATTTTAGTGTACATCTAAAATGTTAACGATTTAAATTTACTTTTCTAATTACTTCCGTTTTGATAATCATCAAAATGTTATAAACAACCAACAAATTATCTTTAAAAGTTTTTAAAATATTTCCGTTTCTTATGGTTATTTAATCGGTTTTTCTACTTATAGTAAAAATGCATTCTTTATTTTTCGTTGGTTTAGTGTTATCAAATGTTGAGTCATTTAACGCGACCAAAAATATTTTTCCTAATTTTCTTCAGTTAAGTGTTTTCCATGTCCACTTACACCAGACATGAACACTGTGGCATAATAACATTTACTTTAACTGTCTACAGACAGAGATTTGTCACGCCCCTCCTCCACTCTACCTAAATGCATGTCGTTCTCAAACATTTTAATCCTGTCGTCATAAGTTGCACTCGACGACATTTAAATGTCGTCCTTAAGTAGTGAACATCTTCATTCAGTAGTGATTTAGAAAAACCCAAAATAATAATTCAGTTTGGAGTAATTTGAGCAACATTCTTTTTTAAATATCATATGTTGGTATGAAGAATTTCAAAATTGTGCTTTATTATCGTTACCAATCATTATCAAATACTTTTGATCTGTTAGTTTAGGTTACTAATGCGTACAAAAAAATAAGTATCCTTAAAAACTAATTAAATATTATTAGCAAAGAATGGAAAATCCTTTTTAGCTGTTTTTTTGTTTTTTTTTGCTTATTTGGAATTTTCATTGTTATTTTAGTTTTCGAAATTTTTACAAAAGTTAATCTTGTATAAGTTTTGATATTTCATAATTATCCCGTTACAGGAAATATGCAATAAGATCAAATATCATTGGTTTTGTAACCGTTATTTGTAACATGAAGAATTAATTAACGGAATTTAAGAGAATTCCGTTTAAAATGACCACAACATCTTATATTCTACACTCAAATAAAAAAAATTACTAATGTCAGCAAAATCTGTTGCTGAAAATCAGCGAGCTGATTTTTAGCAACAATATAAATAGATTCAGCAAAAGTTTTGCGAACACTTAGTGGATTAGAAATTAAAAAACCCTTGCTAAAAATTAATAAAATTTTTGCTGAATATTAGTAGACTGAAAAAAACTCAAAAAATTTGTAGAAAAATTATACTTTAGTTAATTTATTTGCTGAAAATCATAAAACATATTTTTGTGATTCTTTTTAAAATAATTTTCAATACGTTACAAAATATAAAAATGTTCATACCTCCCAAATTTATGACATGAATTAATGTAATATCTAAAAACAATAGAAATAATTATATATAACATAAACAAAATTATCTTTCAACTACTTACATCAATGGTTGTCTAAATGATGCTATCTTTTAAATGAAAGCAAATGCCGCGGAGAATTATACCATTTTTGCAATAAGAAAAAGGAAACATAAAAATCTACCTCAGATGTATGTATTTGCCTTTCGCTTTAGTCTGGCTACCTGCTGTATATTTGTTTGCAATTTGACCACACTAGATTATTAATATCATTTAGTTTACAAATACACATTTAATCTTTGTTAAATTTAAATATTTTATTTTGTCTATTATTTAATTAATAGACAATTACTTTCACAAGCCGATGATGAAGCAAAATTTAAGTGGTTTTAATCCACAATTTGGTTTTATTAAAGAAAAACAGATACAAAAATCTTCCATGGTTGATTTTTTTATATGTCTTACAAGAGTTGTACTTTTTAGTATAATTTTCCTCGTCACTACTACATCGTGACATGACGCGTCATCTAATTCATTCTGCGTATATCTTTTAATCTGGTTGCCGTTCACACTATTGATGTGACAATCAGTACAATTTTTTTTAGCAACATAAATTAGCAAAACATTAGTAAAATATTAGTAAAATATTCGTTCAAAACAGTTAAGTGCTGAATAAGTATAACTAAAGTTTTAGTTTAAAACATAATTTTAGCAAAAAATTTGCTGAAAAATAGTATACCTGATTTACAAGATGGTTTACTAACTATTCTACTAACTTATTTTTTTGAGTGTATTCTTTGTTTTAAAACTAAACATTTTGAAATTTTTAATTGTTTACTTTTTATTAATGAATCCCAAAATGTTATACGAATCAATTTTCAAAATTATGCTGAAAATATAGCACTAAAATATTTACAAAAAAATTATAAGAAATAAAAATTTTTTTTAACTTTGCTAATACACTCAGAAAATTATTTAGCTAGAAGATTTTAATGAAAATTTTTATTATTTTTCGTACACTAAAATTATCTCTGCAAAGAATCGATACTGAAACAGATTCTGTAATTAATTTACATTTTCAATAGTTCAAAAAAACTATGTAAACTATTTGATTGCGGGTAATGTGGAATAGTATTCCTCATTAAACGACTATATACACCTAATTACACTTCATGTTTAAGCAGGCTCTATGCAATAAGTTCCAGGTGCAAAAAGTCCCAGTGCAAAAGCTCCCAATGAAATAAATTCTAAAAAAATTAAATAATTTCCAAAACAAAAATGAAACAAATCCTACACTGACAAGAACTTTTCCATAAAAAATCAACAGTTATTTTAAAGTTTAATCGGTAAAGTTGTTTCAATGGAATATACAGTTAAATTACCAATGAAATATATTCTTTAACTTTCTGTCTGTTATTCAAAAAAAAAAAAAAAAATAAACAAAAAAAAAACTGACTTTCGGTAATAGTTAAAATATTCAGTTAAAACTTTCTATTTAAAACAAAAAGTTGTTATATTATATTGAGTATTGAAATAAACGAAAACAATCTATTGTTTTTATGGATTTTGTCAGTTAATTTTTCAACAGTTGAAAATAAACTAAAAAATACAATTGTTTTAAACGAAAAGTAAGTAGTCTTGTTTTTAACTGATTTTCAGTTAATTTAATGTGTAGTAGTCAGTTTTTTCAGTAGTCTTTACGAAAAAAATATTGTGAGTGTAGATTTTGGTTGGTATTTCATCATGAAATAATTTCCAAAGAATAAAAATGAAATAACTCCCAAAAATAGTCCATGCAACACAAATGAAGTAAGGGCGTACCGTTATATTCCCCAAAGTCGTATTGCCCAAAATCCAAAATGACATATTGCCCAAATGTCCGCACACAGAGAAAAGTTTAGCTATTTGCCAACTGAAATTCCGGTACTACGACTCAAATTCAGTTATTTCGAATTTTCGGCTAATTCGGCTAATTCCACTGAATTTTAGTTGCAACACCCAAAATATTCAGAAATCTAATGTAAATATCATTGTACTAACTGAGTTTATATGTTGTTACCATAATATACACAATACACTTTTCAATTCGGTTGGCACTTTATTTTTCTGTATACGCATATCTCCCAAAATTGTGGATGTTAATATGTTATAACGATCAAATCAGTGACAGAAAATCCAAAACTTTTTTTTGGTGCTATGCCATTTTATTTTGTCTTTTGTGTCGCACTCAGAAAAAACTTTATTTCGCGAAGCCGCCTGCCGCGTTCTACGGAGGAAAAAAACCCCTAACAGCGGCCGAAGGCCGCCACCCAGAAGAACTTGTTTTTCAAATCAGATGTCGAATCCGTTGAAATCTTACATCTTACATCAAGTAACATTTATTTGACCTGTTATAACTTTTTATGTCCCAAAATACCAACCCACACCAAGATTTATTGTTTTTAATGATTATTTTTTTAAAAGTCTATTTTATTCAAAATTTTACGTATACATTTTTTTTTTTTTTTTTTTTTTTTTTTAAAAGAGAGGCAACACTCAGGAAATACTTCCTATATTTAGTGTGTTGCTTTCTTTGGAAAGGGATAGTATAGAGATGAAAGGTGGGGAAAGATGAAGGGCTTCAGACATGGCAACACTGTAATTGCGCGAGATGATAAGTCTTAGAACAGTTGTTGCTCGCCACCTGATGGAGAGTTGGCGAACTTATTGAAGCTTTTTGGTTCATAGCCCTGATTCATTATTTTACTTCGGTGGGGTTAATTGCTATGGGAACACCGAAGGTGGACATTGCGATATGTATGAGGGATAGAAAAAACTCATACATATTAATTTGATGTTGCCGGCACCGGGGATCGAACCCGGCACCTTCTGTGTAAAAGTCCAACGCGCTAACCATTACACCACAACGCCCACATAACGTTAAATTAACGTTAAATAAACAGAAGGCCAATGCTCTACTCTTTTATTTAAGATAAAAAACAATCAATTAGCTGTTTAAAGGACAAAGCTATAACTGGTCAAATTTTTTTTGTTTTTATTATTAATAAATAATCATATAATTACAAATTATATACTATTACCCTCACCGGCCATAGTAGCGGCCTTCTGTGCGTTGTAGCGAAAACAGACCAGTGCCTCTGGTGGGAATCGAACCAGCTACCCCGCACTGATAAGCCAGCACGCTACCAACTAGCCTACCGGGGCGCACAACTGGTCAAATTATATTACTGATTGTCTTAAAAATAAGATTTCAACGGATTCGACATTGGATTGTAAAAACAAGTTTTTCTGTGTGGCGGCATTCGGCCGCTCTTAGGGTTTTTTTTCCTCCGTAGAACGCGGCAGGCGGCTACGCGATAAAAAGCTTTTTCTGCGTGCGACACAAAAAAATAAAATTGAAGCAATTTTTTTAAGTTTCCTTAAAATTCTTTTGTTTGAATTCATGAATCAGCCTTGACATTTAAGGTCTTATGACATTAAAAAAAAAAAAAAATAGGATTTTGGGCAATAACTTCTTTTTTTTACCGTCATAGCGCCCAAATTTATTTTGGCCAAACAAAAAATCGTCATAGCACCCAACAAAAAATGTTACTTCGTCCAAATCAATGTCGTATTGCCGAAAAACAAGAAAATTTTTACAACAAAAATTTACATATAATTTTTTTGTGCGCTATGTCGTTTTTTTCTTGGGCAATATGACTTTGGGGAATATAACGTTACGCCTTCACAATTTGTTAAAGAACAGTAAAGTTAGGTTAATTTAAGAAGATCATCAAAATATTTTTAAAGATCCCGTTATAGGAACCGTTTAGAATATTAATAATATTAAAAAAATAATGAATTTTTGAAAATGAAATAACTCCTACTAAAAATGAAATAACTCCCACAGCAAATGAAATAACACCGAACAAGAAAATAAAATGAAATAAGTCCCACGCTTAGTTCTGTTGGGACTTATTTCATTTCGGAATTACTGTATTATGAAATAAAACCTAATAACAAAAATTAAATAACTTCTAAAAAAATTAAATAACTGCAAAAGAACTGGGTATTATTTCATTTGAAATTACTCCCAAATTTGTATGGAAAATTTTTGGGACTTATTTAATTTTTTTTTTTTTGGTACTTTTTTCGCCTGGAAGTTATTGCACAGAGCCGTTTAAGCATGTAGACTTTTTGGGGTATCTAAGCATTTTCGTGTATAATTTATTTTACAATAAAGATTATGCATTTCTGTTATGAACACAGTTCGACAACAAATCAAGTTAAATTTTAACATCGACTTTGTAAATTTATCGTCAATACTTTGGCTGCAAATTACAAAAATGAAATAGGTACTCCACTGTATATAAGCCTGTCCCGAATTTAAAAAATTGCGAATTTCGTCACTTACTCAAACGTTATGTATTACTGAGCTGTTTATGGATAAAAACCAAACACTTGTACTTGTAGTTGCTAACCGCGGCCTTTGTAATGTATTTTTAAAATTTTTGGACAGAAAAGTTTAAAATATTTACAATGCTGAGCATATTATGGGAAAAACATTTTAAAAAATGTCATCATTTTGTTCCACCACAGCATCATTTAGTTAAAAACATGTAATTTTATTTATTACTTGTTTTGAATTGAAAGATATAGTGGAACAAAATTACTCTATGGAAATTTTACAAATATATTTCTAAAAATATGCTCAGCATTACCATACTTGAGCCCAATTTTGTATAAATATCTAAAAAAATACGAGTAGCGAACTTTAAGTACTCGTATTCTCGATTTTTTATTTGCTCATAATCAACAGGCTAATGCTCATTTGAGCACTATTACGTAAAAGTGTACACTTTCGGGACGCCCTAATATGCATTAAAACTTAAAAGATTTATACCGTAACTTTATTGAAAACCGCAAAAAAGTAATATGTTTCTTAATATTTTTTTATGGATTTGTTAAGATGATCATATATTTGTATGAAATTGTGTATATTTTCATACAATCATATACAAAAATGTTACATTTAGTGCATTTTTATCAGACTAAAACTCGGATCTAATTATATTTAGATGTACTCAGTTTACATAAAATCATATACAATAATACACATAGAGAAATAAAGTGACAACCGAATTTAAAAGTGTATTTTGGTATTAACAACCAATAAATTCGATTAGTACAATCATATTGAAATTTGATTTCTTAATATTTTGGGTGTTGAAACTACAATTCAGTTGTATTCACCGAACTTTGTTATGAAACTCAATATTCAGTTGTACCAAAAACAATTTCAATCGTAGTAACCGAACTTGAGTAGTAGTAACAGAATTTCAGTTGGCAAATGGATAAATATTTCTCTGTGTGCATTAGCTCAAAATTCGGATACAATAACATCTGGTTTTTATATAATTATATCCATTTGTATCAGTTCAGATATAAACTGATACAATCAGATACAAAACTGATATAGTCTCATATATATTTTATATTGGGACATAATTCGGATAAAGTTGTACTGGATATTTATCTAATTGCATCAGAAATATTCGAAATATGGGCCCATATAATTGAATCTGTTTGTACACAGAAAAAATTATGAACCTAAAATATATAATTAAAGATTTGATTTGAATTAAATTAAATTTGTTTCTAAACAAATATTTGATTGAATCAATTAATATTTTAATTGACGTTTAAATATATAAATACATATTTTATTATAGACGTAATTCTCAAATTATTTTTCATACACTTAGGCTTGCCACATCTCAAAACCCAGCCAGCTTGACACTAAGCTCAAATGAACTTGATTTCAATCAAATATCTTGACAAATAATATTATTCATACGTATGAAACAGCTAAATTTTATTAAAAAAAAAAAAACAATAAAAACATAAAAATTATAGAAAAACTTAAAAAAAAAAAAAAAACAAAAACGTAACAATTACAATTCAGTCTCTGTCAAATAATATAAACATATTACAAGTATAAAATTTATTTTAAAATTTTTACAATTTTCATCAAAATTTTGTCTTATTAATAGTTCAAATCAAGTCAATGGGGGGAAATTGCAAGTGTTGGTACTTTTTAAGTTAACAATTAAAATGAATTGTGGGTTTTGGGAAAAAATATAAGAAAAAAAATAATATTACATTTTTTAAATTTTAAAAATTAAAAATAAGCTTTAAAACGTGAACAACTGTTTTAGCTTGACAAAATATATTTTATCTAGACAGTTGACAAGACCTAAAAACTCTTGACAATCAAGCTCATTCTAGGCCATGTGGCAACCCTACATACACTGCAGTTTAAAAAGAAAATGTTCAGTATAAAATACCAAATGCATTTGAAGTTTACAAACAAAACAAGCACACACACAAACATACAAACAGACGTAGCATTAACAAAAATATTATTTTTTTTTTATAGAAGTTATGTATTTATAACTTTTTTTCCATTTTAATTTTCAATAAATGTTTTAATTGATATAATCACTGCCGTGACAGGTGCAAAATCAATTAAAATATTAATCGATTCAATAAAGTTTTTAATTGAAACCCATATTTAGTTTTTTCTGTGTATGGATTTAGATCTAAATCCATACAAACAGATGCAATTATATTGGCCCATATTTCGGATTAAATTTAAAAAGACTGCATATAGTAGAGCTGGAAATAATTCATTCTTTTTTGATTTCAATTCATTACGAATTTGAATTGAATTTTGAGTAATTCTTTTCACATAAAAAAAGAATTGAATGAAATTTGAATTAATTCAAATGAATTTGGCAAAAATAAATTGGAATTCATTTCCAATTCAAATGAATTCGGCAAAATGAATTCATTCAATTCATTTTCAATTCAAATGAGTTTGGCGAAATGAATTGCAATTAATTTCCAATTCATTTGACTTGAATTGATTTTTAATTAATTCAAATGAATTAGAAAAATTAATTGCAATTCATTTGATTTTGAATTAATTCAAATGAATTAGAAAAAAAATTGCAATTCATATTAATGACGAAATTTTGATCCGTTGTTGTTGCTACCATAATCGGTATGAATGTCGTTTATAATTTGACCAATCGCTTCAAACGAATGTGTACCAAAAAATCGTTTGCTCATTAGAGAAATTGACTTTTTCTCAAACTCTTCGTTCAGCTAATGACATGTATAACCAAAAAGCTCCTATGCTTTGTCGACCAAACATCAGCCGTGGTACAAAAGAAACTTCCACTTTTTATTACGTCCTTGATTTTTATTTTTAAAGGTAACTCAAAGGCAAAGAAACAATAAAAAATCGCCATAATTAAAAAAAAAAAAATCGTTACATTAACAATTTTGAACCGATTTCAAAAGACAAGGTATCACTTTACGCATTATTAAAAGTTCTTTGAAATAAAAATAAGAAAAAACTAGGTTTTCAAAGAATGTTTAGAAAAAAAGGCTTTAAACAAAATTGAATGTTCGAAATATTTTGGATAATATTTTCCCATTTGTTTATTAAAAGTATAAACAGATATATATATATATATATATATATATATATATATATATATATATATATATATATATATATATATATATATATATATATATGTGTATGCACAGCGCATAGTCCAGAGACATTTATTCGTTCCCCCGCATAGTTTAGGGACATTTCCTTACTTTGGGGACTGTCCCCAAAATTTTCGCGCCTTTTCATACATCTAGCGTTTAAGATGAGGACAATTTTTTCTTTACACCGCATATTCCGGCGACAATTTTGGCCATGTCCCTAAAGTATGCGCTACGCATACATATATATATATATATATATATATGTATGCACAGCGCATATTCTAGAGACATTTATTCGTTCCCCCGCATAGTTTAGGGACATTTGCTTACTTTGGGGACTGTCCCCAAAGTTTTCGCGCCTTTTCACACATCTAGCGTTTAAGATGAGGACAATTCTTTCTATACACCGCATATTCCGTCGACAATTTTTGGCATGTCCCTAAAGTATGCGCTACGCATACATATATATATATATATATGTAAAGCTTAACTATTCATCTTTCTAAAACCGTTCAAAATTTTAAAATCGGCTTAGAAGTAATTAAGTTAAAAATATTTTTGTCCGTAAAGTCCTGAAAAAACGTTTTTTGTCGATAACTTCAGATTTTGAGGGTGTATTCAAAATTCTGATAATTGAAAAGTGATTTAATCAACAAGTGTTATTAATCATATTTATAAAATTTTCTTATATGTGATGAAGAGTTTCATAAAATTCATTTGAATTAATTCAATTCAATTCAAATGAATTGAAAATGAATTGCAATTCATTTTTCTAATTCATTTGAATTAATTCAAAATCAATTCAAGTCAAATGAATTGGAAATGAATTGCAATTCATTTTGCCAAACTCATTTGAATTAAAAATGAATTGCAATTCATTTTGCCAAATTCATTTGATTTAAAATGAATTGCAATTCATTCCAGCCAAATGCATATGAATCGATTTAAATTTCATTCATTTCGTTTCTATGGCGAAAAGAATTAATTCAAAATTTTACTAATTCAGTGCATGAATTATTCGCGAATTAATTCAAAAATGAATGATTCATTAACAGCTCTGGCATATAGTGCTCCATATAATTTGTTTTTAATCGGATATTCAAAATATTTCATTACGATTGAATGTTAATGACAGAAATAGGGGTTTTTATTTCAGTTTCTATGGTTTTCTGTTTACTTTTTGTATGAACTTTTGTCATTATGTTTTTGAAAACGAGAGAATATTTATCTAATAAGTCTACCAGGAATTCTTATGCCTTGGTTTCAACTAATAGTAATGAAATTTCATTTGTAGTGAAATAATTTTTATCGAATTTGTATCTAATCCTTTATCAAAAACTACTTGTTTTCTAACGGTTCATTGTAGTAAATTTGTGGTTTTTCAGCACAGTATGGGTTTGTCGTCGTCATCGACGTCGGAAGCGGTGTTATTTGTTTGTATTTCGATAACATTTTTGAGACTGGTCATTAAGAACCACTTGAAATCCTTTTTGTGTTGTCTCTCTATCTATTGACACTTTGACCAAACAACAATTTGTATTTGTACTTACTGCAGCAAGAATTAAAAGCCCGTGTTTTAAATCTCTGACAAAAAAAAATTAAATGAAAGGAAAGGAAAAAGAAGACAATAGAAGTGTCGCCAGTCTTGTAATAACCATAATATCACATGTAATAAATTTGTTGCATTATAGTCTTTGTCTGCAATCAAGATCCTAATATTTCGCTCATTGTTGTCTGTCGTCTCCTGCTGTGTTACGATGCTGTTTGTGTCGCAAGACCTTAAAATTCTACATTTCATTTTTATTATTGTTTGGCATTGTAACAAGTGTGATGATATTGTTGCATCTTCTGTTCAATTTTTATATCCTTGTGATATGACCGCCTTTTTTGTTCATAATTGTCAACATTTATGTTTGTCGTTTTGTTTTAGAAATCAGTAACAAAAAAAAAGTGTCGTTGACAAGTGTTTTTTCGGTCTACAATTATAGATTGTGGGCGAGTTTTGATTGGCGCCAAATTTTATTGTCGTCCTTTTGGTTTTAGTACTTTCCGCTTCCTAATATAAAAGAAACAATCTGTTATCGTTATGCTGATCTTTGCGATTAATTCCTTTTATGTTTATTAACAGTTGTTTTAATCAGTAAAAAAAGTCGAAATTCGATTATTATAACGATTATAAACTGTTGTTTTTACTTGTAATTTTTAGTAATTTCTAAATACATAATTCCCTGAGTGTATGTTCAATACATAATAATGAAATGAAAAACACAACATTTTAAATTCATATTTAACTTCTGAAATTTGCTATACGGAGATACGTTTACGTCTGGCTAATATAGCCTTAACCCTAGGATGGTCAACTGGGCTTTTCGAGGCCCATTTTGATTTTGTGTAGTCGCCAAGTTTTTACCTTTGCTCTGAGCGAAGAAAAATTTTATGTCAACTACCGCTAATGCCTTCTGAACATAATGAATTCATTAAAATATTGTTACTTTTGATTTCGTAGAACAACCTTGTCTGTTTACGTAAAAATGTGGTAAGTGTACCTACTGGGCCTCATGAAGCCCATATGGAGAATTAATGACAGCTGATCCACATTCAACACAGCTGATCTTCTGATTTACGTTAAGTTGCAAAAATGTGAGTATGTGTGCTTGTGTAAGCTCTTGCGAACACGTGGCAAAGCTGTACAAACAAGTGTATTGTGTATCGGTTTCAAGAATTTATCATTTCGGTTGGCTTTTTAGTTTATTGTGCTCATCGGGTTTATTGAATTCAACTTTTTCAAATGTCTGGAATAAGTAATGAGGTGTGGGAAGACCTCGACATGGTTCTAAATCGGAGGCAGCGATTTTCCAGACTTACAACAAACCAACAACAGCTCACTGAGAGCCGACTGGCCGCATTTCTTGCAAGTGAGAACATCGAAGATGAAGAAGACGTTCCTTTTGAATGTGAAGATGGTGATGATGTAGATTATATCACATCTGATGAAGCAGCTTCGGACGCTGAAGAACATTTAAACATTGATAACAATGATGAAGTGGACAGTGACTGTGAAGAACAGGAAGCAGCCGTTGAAGAAGAAGTGGGTGAATTAACTTCCAATTTGCCAGCTGGCGAATTTTACGCATCCAAAGATGGTGTTGTGTGGGAGAAAAATCCACCGGTAAGATACCGTCCACATGCACACAATGTACCAGTTGTTGGAAAAAGTGGGCCTTCCTCAGTAATGCAGTCTCAAATTGGCAGTCCGAAAACATATTCAAGAAATTCATTACTCTGAAAATGGTGAGTGTAATTGTTCAAGAAACAAACCGTAAAGCATCAGACATCACACTGGATTGGAATATAGCTCATCCGGATTCGACCACAAGAGTTTGGACAGCAACAAATGAGAATGAAATGTACGCATTTTTCGGATAACTATTGTTTGCAGGTATGTTCAATTCCAATACGCAGCCAGCTAAAGAGCTTTGGCAACCATATCATCATGACATCTACAAGGCCACGATGTCCCTTAACCGCATTATTAAAACCCACCACCACTCCACGCCCAAGTCTGAGCCACGCATTAACAATTAGTGTGGTACAAGACTTCTACGCACTACACAATCCCAGCAATCAATTAAAAGCTTAAAAGGGGAAACAATTGTAAGGGCCTCGCCAGGCCCAGTAGAGTGACTTACCACTGCCCAGGCAGTCAGACATCCTAGGGTAAATTAAATTTCACTGTGAAATGCAAAACACGACCAATTAATTGACTGAAAAATTTTGCTTGAATAAAAAAATCAAATATTTTCTGTTTAAACATTTATCACACACATTTTTCTTTTATTAATGCATTTTATATTATTTGTTTACAAATACAATTTATTAAATACTAGTTATAATATGAAATATATAATTTAATTTTATAAACTACTTAAATAATACATATACAGTAGTGGTCAAAACATTTGGAACTGAGATCGCATTTGTTGTTTTCATTGATTTATTTTCTTCAAATCACACTTAGTTACTAAAATTTACTTTTTACATATTCTTCATACATTGTTTTATGTTAAACAAATAAAAAGTTAATTCCGTTAAATTAAAACAACAAAAAAATTAATAATAATAGATGTATTCAAAATGCAGGTGTTCAAAACATTTGCAACTCTCATTGTTCTTACTCTTAACGAAACAATTTGTACTAACAAATGCTAGGATATAACGGTAATCGCATTCCTTTTTAATATGAGATTCAGGACCTTACATTTTTTAAACAAATTTATTATAATTATTGTTCTTTAATAGTTGTAATAAGATGTTGGAAGCATAAACATCGTAAGAATAAGTTTTGTAAAAAATGGCAGGAAATAAATACAATTCTGATTTAAAATCAAAAGTTTTAAATGATTTTCAAAATGAACTTTCCCAAAAAAAAAATTCTATAAAGTACTCCGTTCCAAAATCAACGATTTGCCGCATTGTTAATGGTGGAAGACCCCGTATTACAACTGCAAGAGAAGATCGGAAAATCAAGAATTTTTTTACGAAATATCCCAAAGCAGTTCCCAGAGAAGCTAAAACTGAACTTTTAATAGATGCCAGTCTTCCCACCATTAAAAGAAGATCCCGAGAATATGGTCTTAGAAGTTATAGATGTACAAAAAAAACCGTTTGTGTCAGACAAAAATCGAAAAGCTCAGTTTGACTTTGCACGCACCCATTTGAACTGGAATCAACAGCAATGTTAATATTTATTGTGATCAGATGATTCTAAATTCAACCTCCGTGGATCAGATGGAAGAGCCAATGTTCGAAGACCACGAGGCGAAAAGTTTAATCCTAGATACACAACCGCCACAGTGAAGCACGGAGGTGAAAACATTATGGTGTGGGGTTGTTTTTCAGGAAATGGGATTGGCCCAATTCACCGCATTACTAGCACAATAATGGCCACAATCTATAGAGAACTTTTGAGTTCAGTTATGCTTCCGTATGCTGAATGGGAAATGCCATTCTCATGGACCTTCCAGCACGACAACGACCCAAAACACACGGCGGGGGTTGCAAAAGTTTGCAGGAAAATGAAATTAATATCATGTCGTGGCCGGCTCAATCTTCCGATCTCAACCCGATTGAGAACATGTGGATGATTGTAAAACGGAATATCGGCAATAAAGTATTCCGAAATGGTGACGAACTTTTCGTCGAGTTGGAGAAGCAGTGGAATGAAATTTCTGACGATTATATTAAAAAGCTCATTGACTCAATGCCTAAGAGGTGTTCAGAAGTTATAAAAAATAATGGCTACACTAAAAAATACTGATCGTTAAAACCATTGTTTGTATTTCCTGTTAATTACTTTAAGAGTTGCAAATGCTTTGAACACTGCACTATCGACTTATTTTGTTAAAATTACTTTTTTTTATTTTTGGGAAGTGATGAATAATTTTTTTGTATTTGTAAAATAATATGCTATAACTGAATTTAAGAAAAAAAAAATAAAAACTTATACCACAAATCTTTTTGATCAAAAAAATTATAATAACCTAAACCATGATTTCAGTTGCAAATGTTTTGAACACCACTGTACATTCCATTAATATGTGTTATTTACAAATAACACATATTCCGAAGGTGTACAATAAAGTGGTTCACTTTTTTTTTTTAATTTCAAAATGGTACCAGCCCCAAAAGTTTGCCTATGTTTGGAAATGTATACTCTTAAAAATTGAGTCCGCTAAAAATATTATACAGCTAGCGCAAGCGAATTGAAGTTTTCAACATTTTTGAGGGTTTACTTTTTCCCGCACTTTTTCGGTTCCCAGGAAAGCGGGACATTTTTTTAAATTTTCCCGTTATGCCGCTCCATAGAAATAATAAGAATTAAATTTGTTTTGAATTAATAAAAAGACGTAAAATAATTTGCTTACAAATTAAGTAAAAGAAACACTAAAATACTACAAAAATCAATTTTAATTGCAAATTTTTAAAGGAACTTTGAGAAACTTTTAGCTTTTAAATGTAAATTTTGAAAAGAGACTATTTTGACCGGTTATCTGGTTTTGCCTGATATGCTGCGGCAGTCAAAAAGAACTTAAGAAAATTCTCTGTGTAGAAATTTAAATTTTATAATTTTTAGTTTTTATATTTTTGGTGAACTGAAAAATGTATTAATATATTTTTCGAACGCGATTCCGGGAATTTCGAAAACATTTCCCGCATTCCCCGGCAATTTTAAAATAGCGGGATTTTGCGTTAACTAACTACAACCAAAAACTAGTAGTTTTTGAAAACTTATTGTAAAAATCCATACAAATTTTTCAACCACAACTAGAAGTTTTCAAAAACTATTAGTTTTTGGTTGTAGTATAACTGAGGTATTAAACAAATATTCAATATTTTGAGTTTTTTTTTTTACCAATTCTCTCAAAAAGTTTGAACTTAGAACTTAGAAATTAGTTAAAGTTCTGTGATACTACAGTCAGCTCTTAACCTGTGATTTTCTGTGTACTGTGTTGTTAATATTTATTTGATTATTTAGTTAAAATTCTGTGTAGTGATGTCCAGTTTTTATTTACAAATAAATTTAACATATTATATTATCTGACTATGTAACAAAAAATCGTTAGTAGTGACATAGTATTTAAGATATTTTATTAAAAATTTATTATTTATAAACTTATTTTGTATTTGTTGCCAAATTTTATAACTTTACGCAACTGAAGAAGTTTGAATAAAGCAAACGAAACGTTGAGCAAAAACATGATAAATTGATTTTTATTTACAAATAAATGAGATTATTGACCAAAATAGCCCGTAAGGAAACACCTTTTTAAAATCTAGTTTTGAAGTAATGTTTTACTAATATTTTACTAATGTTTTACTAATTTATTTTGCTAAAAAAAAATTCTGATGATAATCTCATTAATAGTGTGAATGATAACCAGATTGAAAGATATACGCAGAATGAAGTATATGTCGCGGCATGTCAGGATGTAGTAGAGACGAGGAAAATTATACTAAAAAGTACAACTCTTGTAAGACATATAAAAAAATCAACCATGGAAGATTTTTGTACCTGTTTTTCATACATAAAACAAAATTGTGGATTGAAACATCTAAAATTGTGCATTGTCGACGGCATGTGAAAGTTTAATTAAATAAAATACAAAATAAAATAAAATATTTAAATTTAATAAAGATTAAATGTGTATTTGTAAACTAACTGTTTATAGAGATTAAAAATTTAGTGTGGTCAAATTTCAAACAAATATACGTACAGGTAGACAACATAAAACGAAAGACAAGGACACACATCATAGGTAGTTTTTTATGTTTCCTTTTTCTTATTGCAAAAAAGGGCTGTATATGTCATATTTTGTTGTTTTCTTATTTCGTTTCTATAATTATCTATGGCATTTGCCTTCGTATAAAATATGGCATCATTTAGACAATAGAAATTTACGATTGTTTTGTTTCAAACAACTTCAAAATCTTAAAAAAAAAATCAAAAAATCTGAAAAAATCAAATATATAATTTTTCAAGTTAAAAATATTTTAGTTTAATTATGTATTAAAATCCGTTGAAATTCAACTTGTACCGATTTTTATTGAACCGAGGCTCTACTGAAGCTATTTTCCTGCGGTTTTATGCCAATTTTATTACAATTAAAATTTTTAAATTTCTATTAAAGTACGAACCTTAAGTGGTCAATAAAAAATTTACCATAATGCAAAATCCGATTAAATTTCAATGATTGTGTATGCGCTAACGCAAAACGCCCTACTTTAAGGTTATAACTGTTTTAGAGAGCCCTTAAAATAAGTTTTCCGAAAAGAAATTTGTGCGAATTAATTTATTTTTGCGGAAGTTATAACAAATTGAAAATTAAACACAAGAATATTTATTACCAGTACGAACATTATTGTACCCATGAAATATATGAATATTGCAAAGTTGTTTTTTTACTCGCTCCCCGCGCATTTTATGATAGATTGTGTGTAAAAAATAAGATCTGCGAAAAAACTTGTTTCCTAGCATGCAAACAGGAAATGAGATTTTGACTTTTGACCTCAAAAATGAACTAAAAATGGTTGATATCTTTGTTGATCTACAGCTTTTTAAATAATTGGTTTTTGTTAAAAGTGTTATTAGTGCTATTATGCAAAATAAAACAGAAATTATTTTTCTCATACATACTTTTTACCTACATATGAAAACTTGTGATGTTTTTCGCGGTCAAAATCAAAATTTTGAAATTTTTTTGTTTTAAACCGCTCTTATTAATTTTCGTTAGGCGATCTTTTTATTTGCTATACATCATCTTATAGACTATTAACTGTAGTTTTAGGAAAAGTTTTTTTTTTTAATATATCGTCTATTCCATGACAAAATGACAAAAACCATACAATGGATAAAAAAAAAAATCTACATTTATAGCTTCAGTTTCTGAAAATTCTAAAAAGTTGCATTTTATTTTAGATGAATATCGTCCGTTCTTTGAGAAATAGCCAAAAATTTAACCGAGGACTTTTTAATTTCCATGTTTATCACATATATACTTAAAATGGAGACATTTAAAGATTTCTATATTTGGTTCCCCGAAATTGCATACTGAAAGGGTTTTGAAAATAAAATAAATTAGGTAAATGTGTATAAATACCGCGAAGCATAAACATTTTTTATTACAATAAACCGATTTTTTGCAATTTTATTTTTGAAATGCAAAATCGTTATTTTTCTCATTTAAGTTATTTAAAAACCGAAATCAATATACATAGTTAACATAGAGCTGTCAATTTTAATAACTTAAATTTTCAAACTTTCATAACTTGTTTTAATCAGTATCACTTTAAGAACATATTTCGCATTAGAAAAAAAGTTTGTAATATGGAAAGTGGTTTATCAAAAAGTGTCAATTTAATAGGTAAGTATTTAAAAATCATTTACTTTTGCAAATTTCAACGTTAAATGGTTTATGCTTGGAGGAACAAAAAAAAGAAGATTCGATGGGCGAGTGCGTCCGAGTAAATATATGTACTTGGTAGACTTTTCCGCTTATTGCAAGACGAAAAAAAATGTTAAAAACAGTACTGATATTGTTACAAGTGAATTAATTTTGATTTATAAAAAATTTCAAATTCCAATTAAACGGAAAGATGGTATTAAAAAATTAATTTTACGAAATTATATTATTATATTATGAAGAAATAACAAGTATTGATAAAATAATTTTGATGAGCGATCCTTATACTTGGGGAATAAATGAAAGTTTTATTGCGGTAAAGACAATTGTAAAAACCCAATTAGTTGTAAATGACATAGCGGAACGTGGAAAAGCTTTCATTACGCAATTTAATGCTGTTTTGACGCACCAGGAAGAGCAGAAGCAGTTTATCATCCATACGATGGAAAATCATTATAAAAATGTACCATTAAACAATTTTTCAAAAAAGAAATTCATAGAATATTTAAATCAAAGTGTGATTAGTGATATACAACTAGTAATAGGTTAAATAATTATAAAAATCTTAAATAATATACAAAAATAAATTTATATAAATTTTGAAGTCGAGTCGAGCAAATTGTTTCTAATTTAGCAAAACTTCATTTTAAGTAACAAACATTTAAAACAAATTTTGAATGCTGATGGTCATAAGTGAACACTTTGTTAGTGACTGTATAGCATTCTAGAGAATAGAAATAAAAAAAAGACGATATATTTACGATATATTTAAAAAAAAACCAAACTTTTCCTAAAGCTACAGTTAATACTCTATTACCTGATGTATAGCAAACAAAAATATCGTCTAACGAAAATTAATAAGAGCAGTTAAAAAAAAAAAAATCCAAAATTTTGATTTTGACCGCGAAAAACATCGAGATTTTTCATATGTAGGTAAAAAGTATGTATGAGAAAAATAATTTTTGTTTTATTTTCCATAATAACACTAATAACACTTTTTAACAAAAACCGATTATTTAAAAAGCTGTAGAACAACAAAGATATTAACCATTTTTAGTTCATTTTTGAGGTCAAAAGTCAAAATCTCATGGCCAGTTTGCGTGATAGAAAAAAGTTACACCCAATCTATCATAAAATGCGCAGGGAGCGAGAAAAAACAACTTTGCATTTATGGGTACTCTAACGAACATTTACTTGTTAGAATAAATGTTCGTACTAGTAAAAATGAGACACAAAACTCTTAAAAATTTTAGTTTTTCAGTGAATTATGATTAAAGTTTGACGCATCTTCGTGCTGTTTTTTATAGACAAAATTTTTTAAATACACTCACAAGAACTTTTCCATCAAAAATCAACAGTTATTTAAAAGTTTAATCGGTAAAGTTGTTTTAATGGAATATACAGTTAAATTAACAAAGAAATATATTTTTCAACTTCCTGTCTGTTATTCAATAAACAAAATAAACAAAAAAAAACGGACTTTCCGTAGTAGTTAAAATATTCAGTTAAAATTTTCTATTTAAAACAAAAAGTTGTTATATTATATTGAGTATGTATTGAAATAAACGAAAATCTATTGTTTATATGGATTTTGTCAATTAATTTTTCAACAGTTGAAAATTAACTAAAAAATACAATTGTTTTAAACGAAAAGTAAGTAGTCCTGTTTTTAACTGATTTTCAGTTAATTTAATGTGTATATTCAGTGGTCTTTACGGAAAAAATATCTGATTTCTTTCTAAGGAAATCTAACTAAGAGACCCGTATTCATATGTATGGTACATATTTAATTCCCAAAGTTTAAAATCAAACTCGTTATTAAGAGTTTTTTATTCTATTTTTTTTCGGTTTTCGCGAATTTTATCTCTAAGGCCGAGTTTATAAGATATCAGTTAAGCTTGATTTAGTTAAACCGGTAACGAATTTTGTCTGCTACTTCTAAGTTTATTAACAAACATTGTTACTTAATCTTGTTTATAATTTTGGCCTTTATTATAATAATGCAAAATAAACCACATTTCGGAAGCAATATTACATTTACAAACTTCTTTAATCTAATTTTAAAGATATTCTACATCCTAAAAAATGGGATTAAGAAATTAATCGAGACAATCAAATGTTCACACAGTGGAAAGAGTAATTTAAGAGGAGTTATATTAGTAAGAAAAAAGTTATTTTATCAAAGTGTTTTCTATGCAAAATTCGCGATTTGTCTAAAATTTTACATGGCACCTTAGCTTTTCAGGATGACCTCAAGATCCTTTAGTATAATATGTAAATACATTTTAAAAGTATGTTTCCAAAATTTCAGCTAAAAATGTTTATATTTATATTTTATTTATATCAAAAGCTTTCTGAAAAACAAAAACCTCCGTTTTGGTAAATATTTTTTACATAAAGGGTCCGCCAAATAACTTTTTTTTTTGAACTCCTGAACCAATTGGACTTTGTATGGCGTCATACCAAGGTCTTTATGCAAAATTCGTGTCAATGATGTCTCCGAAATGTTCAATTGTTGAGAACGACGGTGAATTGATGTTGACGGCGCTTCACGCACACTTTCTGCCACAGCAGCAATATTCTCGGGTGTACGCACTGTTTTTGGCTTTTCACGCTTTGGTTTATCGATGAGGATGTCAGTTTCTTTCAATTTTTTTCGTTCAGCGGAAGGATAAAACTAATTATCTGTCAAATCAGACATGAACTAAGTGTTACCATTCACAAAATAAGCACTAGTTGAAAAAAAAAACGTTAGATGGCGGACCCTTTATAAAAGTTGGACACAGGGTGCCATATAAAATTTTTAATTAATCGCGCTTTATGCTTATACATATATGAAACACCTCATCCAAATAGGCTTGTTCTACTGCATGACCATTTGTTAAGGTCAATTGCTAAAACCGTAAAAATTTGGAAAAATAAGAAAACCCACGGTTTTAATCTACAGTTTTGTGTATAAAATATGGACCTCAAATAAGAACACAGGGGTTGTCTTTATATTTCAACAGAAAGGAGTCAGATTGTTTGCATTTTAAAAACATTGTATGTAAAAAACTGCATTTACATGAGCCAAATTTTAAAGTCATTTTGTGAAAAAAAAAAAACTTTAGCATAGATCGAAAAATAAAGTACGCCATTGAAATCAGCGTGCTGAAATATATAGAATTGCTGGTCATAACATTATCAACTTTTAAATTATGATTTTGCCCTCCTGTGTAATTTATTTAAATCTTTAAATGATCTCTTTTTATAAAAAAAAGAAGAATTTTAATTCCTTAATTTTTAATTTGCTACTCGAACATCACAGTTTATATATTACAGATCGTCACCTAAAATGCAAAAGGGCATAACTAACAAAGTTTCGAAGCCCGGTTTTATTGATGATTATGATGCCTACACAAAATTTTAGACTTCTATGATCAAAAATTACATGTTTCTGTGTTCACACACTTGTTTGGTTGCCCTGTAAAATATTGAAGTAGGGTTGTGATTGTGAAGCACTGAACGGAACTAAATTTATCCACAAATTTGCTTGGTTCTATGATTAAAACTATTAGTTTTATTACCGATATTGTTTAAATATCTGTGGACGTTTTCTGCTTATCATGTAAAAAAAGTAAATATGTTAGTTACATCCTTTTGCATTTTAGGTGACGATGTGTACTTTATATTTTATAACTTTTAAATACTTGAATTTCTTATTGTTTTTTTTCAATGGAAATATACAAAGGGTGTATTTTATAGAGGTATAGAACTTTGAAATGGTATAAAACAAAGATGAATTTTTTAAATTGACATAGATTAGATTAGATCAGAAGGCACTATGCACCGCGACCAATGTAGGTCTTTTGTGCTGCCTAAAGTTACCTACAGATTCAAGCTACCTATAACGCCAATTATCCTATTAGGCAAAATGTTTGCGATGTCGGAAGGCGAAATGAAGCGATCACCTAGAAACCTAAGTCTCCTATCACAAAGCCTGGGACATTCGCACAGAACATGCTCCGAGGTCTCAGACACCATCTCACAAAACCTGCACATATCCGTGTCCGATTGACCCTTCCTGTGCAGATGGTATCTGAGATTACAGTGTCCAGTTAAATACGACGCCACGGTCCTCAAGCCCCCCCCCCCCCCCTTTTAAGCGACAAGAGTCGCATCGACCCCCTACTGGAAAAAGAGATCAATCTCTTAGCCTGGCGCTGACCAGGAGAGTTTTCCCAGAAACCAGAGAATTCAGACTCTCCATGCCCTGAGCCTTTCCCTAACATACCCCGCAGGTATTCCACAGAATGGTTCAGGACATGAAATTTACTTTATCCGAAAGATAATATTCTGGCATTATAATTTAAATATTGGTTGGTTGGTTGGTTGGTTGGTTGGTTGGTCAAAAAGCGACTCCGTTTTAAAGAGACCACACTACCCGTAAGGAACTAATATCCGGAGTACTAGACCCACCCCGTTCGGTTAATATAACGTATGAGATCACCGAATCCCACACGTGATATTACCGAGAGGTCGTCCAGTATATGGTCACCCAAGATCCGGAGTCGAATATTCTGCAGCGGCGGACAATCGCAGAGAAGATGCTCCACAGTCTCCTCCTCACCCGGTATGCCGCAGCTGCGACAATGCGAACCGCGTAATTTAAATATTACCGCCACGGCTGGCTCGGACGTAGTCTAATCTGGAGGTCATATTTTCGATCACTTTTTCCAACATTTGTGGCCTTATATTGGCACTAACGCGGCGAATGATGTCCTCAAAGTGATCAATCGTTTCGGGCTTATCGGAGTAGACTAGCGACTTCACATATCCCCACGGCATCGCACTATCTTGAAGGCCAAATCACGGGTCCGAAACGTGAGACTATACACGTTTCTTTGTTGCGCCGCCTTGTTGAAACCACAGCTCCTGAACATCATGGTTGTTCAATTGAGGAACGAATAAGACAGTAATCACCATTGACTGCAGCGTTCTGACCAGCATCGTTTTTAAAGAAGTACGGACAACTGATTCCACCAGCCTATAAATCACACCAAACAGTCAGTTTTTCTGGATGTCCCGGTGTCTCAACATACATTTGAGGATTATCATCACTCCAAATACGGCAGTTTTGTTTATTATAGTATTGATTTAACCAAAAGTGAGTTCCATCGCTAAACAAAATTCGCTTATGAAAATTTCGAACAGAACCATGATTTTCAAAATAAATTTGCTCAATTTGTAAGCGTTGTTCAGGCGTCAGTCAATTCATGTTGAAATGCCAAACCAAACTAAACATAAATCACTTGACAGCTGACAAAATGGCCGCCAGTTAAAAAAGTGTTGCCAACTTAAAGTTCTATACCTGTAGAAAAAACACCCTTTACATTTTAAATACATTTTAAAACAAACAAAACAAAAATACTTAAAAATCCAGCGGAACAAAAAAGAACGAAACACTTTTCTGATTTTAAAGATATAATTACAACTGGACAATACTTTGGCTTTCTTTCGATTTAGTTGTGCGAAATGAAATTTATTTATTTTTATTTTATTTATTATACAATTTCAAACCAAGCCCATGGGGCCAAATATGGCTTACATACAAATTTTGATTTTTTTTAAATTTATTTAAAAATTCTATCACAAACCTATAAAAAGTTTGTTTAAATACATTTACAAGATATTTTTTTTTTACACTCCTTGAACACTTAAAAAATTTAATTTATTAAATGTATAAAAAATAACATTTAAGAATCGATATTTTATACAATTAAATCAGACGTTTTTATGAACTGCAAAATAGTCATTTACGAGCATAAATAGACCTTCTTGACTATGACAAGCCAATGCGTTATTCACCTCAATTTGAACGCATTCGCTGTGAGTAAAACAGGGGCTTTTATAGCTTTTTGGCCAGGTTTATTTTTACTGGGTAATAACATATTTTGCAAATTTCAGCTGGTAACGGGCATACACTTTTATTTATAAATGAGACATAAAGCTAAATTTACACTCGAAAAAGTTGTAAACTTAAACTAGCTATGTAGTTTTTTTAGCAGGCTCAAATTTTTAGCATTTACATAACGAAACATATGTAAACTTTTGGGCCCGGTGCCATTCTGTTATTAAAAATCAAATAAAAAATGAACTACCTTAATCTACAATTTTTAAAAATTAAAAGAATTTATATAAATTTAAACCAATAAATTTTTAATTTTATTATACATATATTAACTATTAATTTTATATGTTGCATGTGTAAAAGTTTTTTTTTTTATATCACAGTTACTAATATTATAAAAAAGATAATTCAATTTGAAATGAAATTTAAAAAAGCAAAATAATAATAATTATACAATTAAAAATTTCATTGTTGGGTTATATATTAAATTATACATATGCCATATTGATATGTGAATTATTTTAAATATAAAATAATAATAAATTACAGTTCAATAACTCATTTTTTATTTTTGTTTTCTATGTCTTACTTAAAATGATTGTAATTTTGTTGTAACCTATTTGCGTAATTATTAATAGAGGAGATAAAAGATTTAGGAGCAATAACGCACCAATAGGAAATTATGATAATTCAAATCCAGTATTACTAGTAACTGCATAACGTAATTTATCTCTTAATGTTGATTTCTTTTGATAATTTGGCAATTTTAGTAAATTAAAACAGGTCGATGAGGTGGGTAAACGATTTAAGGGATCTTTTTTGCGTATGGTAAAGAAACCACGTATAACACTACCAATAGTATCACCCGTATCCTCGTCATCACCAACTTCAACGCAGCGTATTGAAAACGGTGGTTCTAAATGGGCAAAACCCAATAGAGGTGGTTTCGAACAACTAGTAACAAACTGAAATATATATGACATACAAAAATATTATTATTTTATTAATATTAAATCCATTAATCTTGAAATACAAACCTTTAAAAATAATTTCTTTTCCTCTTCGCTAAAATCTTTAGCTAATATATCCCACAGCCAACCGACAACGCGATGTGAATCATGAAATCCTCCATAATACTGTGTATGTTTACGTAAATCTTTCAAATCCAATGGAACTGTATCGCCCGATATTAAACGTTGCAATTCGGGTGGCGAAAATAACGATAACCATTCGGGATTTACAATACTACGAAACCTCGATTAAAAGCTTGAGTCTGTTCACGTATTTGTGTATTCATATGAAAATAGGCCATATAGTGTATATAGACTACCTTATTATGATCGGTTACAGAACGAACTCTACCGCCAGGATGTAGTTCGTGAGTAACAATTTTACCCATAACATCTTGATCTACAGAAAATGTCAAATTCAAATCGGATACATCTTGTTCATAGTGTTTAATAAATGTTAAACTTTTATAAAGTTCAGCATCCAGTGAGGGTAATTCATCCATACAGGAATATAATACTTGATGTGTTTGTCCCAATAGTTGTGACAGAAAGAAGGAAGCAAACGGTACATCGACTACGATGCCCTCATAAACTGCTTTGCCCAACATACGTCCAACGAATTCAAATAATTGTAAGTGATTATCTTGTACATACGATATGGGTGAAGGATATAAACGTTGATCGGAGGTGGTTTTGAAAAGATTTAACGAGGGATCAAATACTTTTTTAATAGTTTCTTCTAGAAATTCTTTAAAAACACCATCCTGATCAATACCGGCTTCATGTAAACCCTGTTGATTAATAAAACGTACACGTATAACTCCCTGCAAATGATAAAAATAATTAAATTTAAATAATTGAGGAATTTCAATTGTTTTTTTTTATTTTTTAATATAGCAAAATACTTTGGACTGCAAACATATAAAATCAACCACTTGATTTCCTACACGCCTTCTAATTTCAACCAAACTTGGTATATAAGATTTGCATCATATAATTATAACCTCGTCCAAATATAGGACAGAATCCCAGCGGATCTTAAAATATCTCGTTTTAAAGTATGAAAAACATTCAAAAATTAAAAAAAAAGTAGTCGTACATAATATTCCATATATTTTTAACGGCTTAAGCTATGAGAGTCTTTAAGTCATTTTTGTTTTTGAGTCAATGATTTGTTTTCAAAAGCCGCGGTTTAAAAAACTGTATTTCAAAACCTGTTTTTTTTAATTTTTTAAAAAATATATGTTAATTATAAATTACTTCCCTGTGACGTGTCCAAATCCTTATGTGGAGCTCTTACGGTATTATGAGTTATGAATAAAAATGTGAAAAAATTTAACTAAAAAGCCGATAACTCAGAAACATACAGGAGTACCATGTAGGGTTTTGGTAACGGCATATTTAGAAGAAGAATTTATAATTAACAAAAAATTTTTAAAATTTTTTTAGAAAAACATTTTTTTTTTAAATTACAGCGGCTTGAAGTAAATTATTTTTTGTGAACCAGTAAAACCAAATGAGATATCAATGACTCTTGTAGCTTAAACCTCTAAAAAGATATGGGCAATTATGTGCAACTACTTTGCAAAACTTTTTTTATTTTTTTTTTCAATAAATTATTTTTTTTATGTAAATTTTTTTCTACTATATTTAGTATATTTTATTAGATTTTTATCCATAACTTTGAATTCCGTAAGAGCTCCACATATTAATTTGGCAACGGCATTAGAGTTGGGAATTCTAGTTCCTAGGTCATTTCATTCATTTACATTTACTGAACTAGTTCGTTCTTTTAGTTCATAACAAACTTATGATCTAAAAGAACGAACTAGTTCAATAAATGCAAATGAACTAAATGAACTATGAACTAGAATACCCAACTCTAAACGGCATAGTGAAAGGGTCCGCCATCTAACGTTTTTTTTCAACTAGTGCTTATTTCGTGAATGGTAACACTTATCTCATGTCTGATTTGACAGATAATTAGTTTTATCCTTCCGCTGAACGAATATGGTTGTGTATACGCTTGAACAACGCTGGGAAATATTGCGACATTACTTTAAAAATCATGGTAATGTTGCAGAATGTGTGCGAAAATTGCGTACGGATTTTGGAAGAAGAGAAGCACCGTCAACTGAACGAATTTTTGTTCACAAAAATTAAAGAGGAGGATATTGGCAACATTTGGTTTCAACAGGACGGCGCTACGTGCCACACAGCCAAAGCTACACTCGATGTTTTGCGCCCTATTTTTGAAGATCGCATTATCAGCCGCAGAGCTGATGTCGTTTGGCCACCTCGGAGCTGCGATTTGACACCGTTGGACTATTATTTGTGGGGTGCCGTCAAAGATAAGTGTTACGCCAACAAGCCAGAGACAATTGACGCTTTAAAGGACAATATTCGTGAAGCCATTGGTGGAATACAGCTGCATACAATCGATAATGTGCTTAAAAATTGGACCGATCGTGTAGGCTACTGCATGGCCAGCAGAGGCAGCCATTTGAATGAAATTATTTTCCATTATTAACCAGAAGGATTGTACTTTCAAATAAAAAAAGAAATTTGAGAAAATATTCAGTAGTTTTTTTATAGCATTTTCAAAAAAAAAAAAGTTATTTGGCGGACCCTTTATTTTTTTGACAATTTAAAAAAAAGTCCTTTAAATAAAGCGGTTTAAACCGCGGATTTTGAAAAAAAAAATCCTTTTACATTCAAAAAATTATTTTTTCCTTATTTTATGTAAAATGATGTATATTCGATTTTTTATTTTGATTATGTGTTTTTTTTTTTAACCCTGGGAAACTTATAAAAATATGTACACACTAGTGTTACAGCTTTTTAAACCCTTCATCCCATAGTGCGGAGGGTATATTCACTTAGTCAAATGTTTGTTATTCTTTTAAAAAAATTCTGGGACCCCATAAACTATATATATTCTTGATCAGCATGAATAGAGAAGTCGATATAGCCATGTCAGTCTGCCCGTCTGTCTGTGGAAATACAAATACTCCGCCGATACAGAAGATATGTTGCTAATTTCCTGTCAAATTGTTTGTTGATATCATGAGCAGTTTTCTAGTAAAAATGATCAAAATCGGTTAAAGCGTTCAAAAGTTATGGGTGAAAATGTGGGAAGACCTCTAAAAATTTTGAAGCAAATTTATATTCTTTTGTTTTCCAGATACCAGGCTTGCCAGATACCCTTTTTCGATATCAGATCAAAAAAATATCCAGGAACAAAATCCCCGAATTCAACAATGTAAATTCATAACTTTTTTTCGTACACTATTTTTAGTTATTCTCATTCTCAACCTTTAATAGATTTGCAAGGAAACTCTTACACTCTAATTACATTTATTAAAAACCCCATTAATTTTAAAGGACATTCACTTTCAGACCTTTTTTTATTTAAAACATATAAAAATCTTAATATCTTTTGATTATATGCATTTTTTTTCCTTAAAAACCCTAATTTTTATTTGATATATACAAAAATAATCTAAATTAAAGTATTGATCGAATTGCACAAGCAACTAAGCTGAAAAACAATAATTTGAAATACCAGTTTCTTTCATTTTTTGTGTCTCGAAAACACTCTAAACACTCAAAAGATTTTCTTTTATAATTTTTTTTCTAATAGTCAAAGTAAATTATCATATAAAAATTATAATTTTTCTGTTAATTTAGAGAAAAATTTGTCATGATCTCAAACCGAACGAATAAAATCTCACACATAAACTTATAGATCAACGATAAAATTCACTATTAAAAACTTAATTTTATCACACTTTCCTTTTTACTTATGTGATGTATAGTATAAACACATGTGTTGTAATGTAAACGGGTATTTAATAATTATTTCATTATGTATGTCTCCGCAAGCATATTTTTGTTCACTTAAATTTATCTAAAATTCTGATTATTCGAAACTGTTTTGATGCGTTTGTATTTTAATTTAATTAAACATTTTTTTTCTTCTGAAACATCCCAAATACATTAATCAATCAGTCATATTTTGTTTTACTTATAAAAACAACATTATTTTGATATTTTTACAAGAATATAGATATTTATATTGTTTGCACTTTCATTGGTTAATGCAAACACCGAGATGGAGGGTATATATATATATCTTTTTTATACCAAATTCGGCACATCGGTCTTTAATGATTCCACTTATTTTTTGCTAAATTTTTACCTATCAGCAAGTAATGAGCAATAATGTTTTAAAAATGGAAATCGTTTTTTCATGTCATTTTGAAAGAAAAATTTTAAAAAAATTTTTAATTGGTATATGATCAGAACTCATATTTAGTGTTAATAGTTATATCCTTTGAAATAAAAAAACAAGCTCTAACTTATTTTGGTTACCCTATTTATAACTATTTAAACACACAGAAAAAAATACAGTAGTAACTCGATTCTTGCACATACTTGATACTTGCACACCTCGATTCTTGCAACATAGGAATATTTTTCATTACGCACTCAGTACTTGCGACATCCGAAAATTTTATACTTTTATACTTGCAACATTTTTGTATTATGTATATATATCAGCTTTCAATATTTGCTAAGAATGGGCGGAGAAAAACAATGCTTCATTAGACGATATTATGATGCTCCAGAGACTAAGAAGCAGTGTAGTACTGAACAAGCGACTTTGTACAAAACAAACAAAAATTTTAAATTTCTTTAATTCCACATAAAATATGTATCTACTGTTATACGAATGCGTTGAACTTAAGTGTTTTGAATTGAAATATTAAACTTAAATTCTAAACAGATGTATTTGCCTTTTATTTTGTATGGGAAATTAATACTCGGTACTTGCGACAACCTCGAAACTTGCACCGAGCCCGGTTTTCATTACGTGCAAGAATCGAGTTTCTACTGAAATCACTGTTGCCAGGTTTGACGATTTATCGTCATTTTGACGATTTTTAGTACCTAAATTACTAAATGACGATTTTTGCTTCCAAAATGAAGATTTTTAGACAAACGTTTATTATGTCAGCAAAACATGTTTATTTGCTATTATTAAAAAATCACCGGATCTCTTTTTGGATTTTTATTATTTCGTTAAAATTTAATTTTTTTTTTATTGAAAGTTTAGCAATAAAGTTATTTTGTGGATTCATGTTAGGTTTATTTTAATTTATTTTCTGCACTTAATAACGGTAAAAATCACTGCAAATGCAGCTAAAAACAAATAAAATTTCACCTGAAAAAAGAACGACTTACATTTTAGTAAGTTCAACTAACATAGTCATTTGTTTTTTTTTTTCTTTTTTTTTTTTATTAAGTAGTTTTTATTTTCAGTGGGCGTGTCAGCTCCCATACAAAGTAAATATTTAATATCATATATCTACAGTTCTATAATAGCCAGTCTTAGAAATTTGTGCACGTTGATTATATTATGAATAGTCATGGGAAAATTGGGCGGGATCATACCAGTGGGCGTGGCAGCTCCCATACAAAGTGAATATTAAGCTCATATACAAAATTAATATTAATATTAATTATCTAGGGTTCTATATTAGCTATATAGCCTTCAAATTTTGTACGAGTCCATCAATTACAAATATTGGTAGTCGAACTGAAAATGGGCGGAATGCGATAAATGGGCGTGGTACCAAAAGCAAAAAACAAAAAAGCATTAAAATAAATTATCACATTCAAGACTTTTGCAAGGTTATTTAATAATGTTGTTCATCGACGATTTACGAATTTTTTCAGATCCATTGAGAATAATTCACTAGCTTATTGCATTGATATCCGCGAATTGATTTTAACGATACAAAATGAATATAATTCCGAAGATTGGCGATTATTCATCGATTCATCCAAAAGCAGTTTGAAAGCGGTTCTGTTACACGTCACCAATTCAAAAAATTCCATTCCGATTGCGCTGAGCACCAATACAAAAGAAACATATTCATCATTAAAAAAAATTCTCGACTTATTAAAATATGAAGACCATATGTGGAAAATATGCGCTGACTTAAAAGTGGTGGCTCTTTTACGAGGAATGCAATTGGGCTACGCCAAAAATATGTGTTTTATGTGTCTATGGGATACTCGTTTTGTTGGTGACCAATATAATACACGGAACTGGCCATTACGTGAGCAAACCAGATTACGACGAAACAATATTATTAAGATTCCACTAGTCCCAATCGAAAAAGTTTTGCTTCCACCTCTCCACATCAAACTAGGAATTGTTAAAAATTTTATAAAAGCATTGAACCCAGATGGAAATGCATTCAACGAATTGTGTCGTATTTTTCCACGGTTAAGTGGCATGAAAATAAAAGAAGGTATAAATTCCAATCCATTTTATTTTTAATGTTGACCAATTGATATTTTATATCATTTTATGCTTATTTACAGGAATACTTAATGGTCCGGATATTCGTCGATTGACGAAGGACCAGGCATTTAATAATGCACTGAGTGATGTGGAACTTGTGGCATGGGATTGCGTGAAAGCGGTAATTGAGAATGTCCTCGGAATTCATCGATCAGAGAATTGGCGTATACTAATTGAAGATATGCTGAATGCATTTCACCGATTATAGTGTCAAAAAGCTACATTAATATATAATAAATGGTAAAAAAAACTTAAAAAAATTGTTTTTTTTTAGGTACTTGGAACCATAATTTTCAATCTTAATTATTTTTTAAACGAGAGCTAACCTAAAGAAACGGTTAGCACCACTGGATTCAGCGTACTCGAATTAGCTTTACCCGCCGGGTGCCCCGCTTGTTACGTTTTTGAACTAGCACAGTGTTATTATTCATACGTAATTATTAAAAACTTTAATAAAAATAATATTAACATATTTACAAATAAAATTATTTACAAAAGTTAAAAAATAAAGTATTTAATTTGTTCCTTTTATTTTCATTGTTTAATTATTTAATTTTTTAATTTTAATTGAGAAGTGTTTCACGGCTAGCCAACAAATGAGATTTTAACGCTCTTTTAAATTGAGATAAGGGCATAATATTTTTTAATGTATTTGGAAGGTCATTAAATTCTTTCGGCCCAGCAAAGCTAATTCGCTGCTTTGACAATTCCAGACGACATCTGGTTACAAATAAATTTTGACTCTGTCTCGTAAACCGATGAGAAACTTCAACATTCTGTTGAAACCGGATCGAAGTATTTCCAAATCTTCTTGTTGATTTAAAAATATATTTTAGAAGTTGCATCTTATATAGTCCTCTTACAGGTAAAATATTAATGGCATGATATTGAAAAAGATCTGATGTATGATATCTTATTGCCAAGTTAAAAACAATCTTTAAAGCCTTGTTTTGTGCTGACTGTAAAGACTTCATTGAATCAGTATTCTTCCATCCATAAATCATGGGCAGGTATGACAAGTGGCTATGTATTAAACTTTCATAATTTAGCATTTTAGTTTTTAAATCAAATTTGTGCTTAAATTTATATAATATGCCAACAGCAGATGATATTTTAGATTTGATTAAATCAATGTGACGATCCCACTGCAAGTTACTACAAAAAAGCATACCCAAATATTTTATTGTGTCCGATTCCTCTATTAAAACACCATCAATATAAACTGTCATTTTTGGATCATTCCTTAGAACGTATGGCCTATATCTTATGAATTTAGTTTTGTCTGCATTCAAAACAAGTTTATTAAGCCTTATATATTCAGCTAAAATTGAAGCATCATATCCAACTTGGGTTTCTAGCACTCTAGCATGGTTATAGCGATAAAGTAAGCAAATATCATCCGCAAACATGAACAGCTTTCCATTAAATTTGATATTGCCAATGTCATTTATATAAATCTTAAATAAAAGTGGACCAAGCACACTACCCTGAGGTACTCCACATTTCACTGTTAGCAAAGAACTGCAAGCGTCTCCAAATTGTACAAAGTGCTTTCTACTTTCTAAATAGCTTTTTAATAACTTAACAGAGTTATTAGACACACCCATTAACTCTAACTTGCTGATCAGGATATCATGATCAACTAGATCAAAAGCTTTTGAAAGATCAAAAAACACTCCAGCCACGCCATTAAAACCAGCATCAAAGCCTCCACAAATGTAGTCGATGACGTTAACCACAGCTTCATCTGTTCCAGAGCCTTTACAAAACCCAAATTGTCGCTCAAATAATATGTTATTCCTTTCCAGATAGTCAGACAACTGATTAAAAATAATTTTTTCCAGAACCTTATCGATAACTGATAACACGGATACCGGACGAAACATATCAACTCTGTTAGATCCAATACCCTTAGGAATAGGCACAACCTTATGAATTTTTAAAATTTCAGGGTATACACCATAATCAATCATTTGCCAAACATATTCAATAATATATCCGCAATTTTGGATTTTCTACATAGAATCATTTTCGGTGTTATTTTATCGAACCCTGCACTTTTGTTTATAGAAATTCCATTTAAAATTTCTTCAACATAGTTTTTGCTTACTTTCTCCAGGTTTAAACTGGTTTGCAATGGTATCAACGTTCTTAGGTTGTTAATATTATCATTTGAATTGCTTAATATATTGTTTCTCAGATTATCAATTGTTTCAGAAAAGTACTGATTAAAAATCATGGCTTTATCTACATCTGTTGGTACTAGGCTACCATCTTGCGCAAAAATTTGTTGCGTAGTTTGCCGATTTCTACCTAGTTCACTGTTTAGAAACCTTCATGTTTTCTTTGTGTCACCGCCAATTTGTTGTAAAGTTCGGGCATAATAATCGTTCATTAGATTTCTGTTACATGTTTTAATAATTTTACTTATTCTCTTCAGACGCTCAGATATGAATTTATTATTTCTATCCTTTCTTCTAGCAGTTAACAGTTTTTCCTTAAGATTCAATAGCGATGATAAGTTTTTAGTAATCCAGGGCGTTATTTTTGTACGAATATTTTGTGTAGTGCTACTTGATGAATTACACTGAAAACCTGCAGAAGATAGTTCATCTACTAATTGTTTGCATTGATCTGAAGGATTACTACATCTAATTATTTGATTCAGATTTTGATCTAGTAAATCAAAACAGTGTTCAAAACATTAACTACAATTGTATTATTAATGAGTGGTTCAGTCAGTGCAGTAAAGTATAAACAAACATTAATTTGTTTTATTTTTTTAAATAAAAAAAATACTGTACAAAATGAATGTAAAATCATAATACTGTAATTTAATGTGGTTTGTTTTTTAGATGAACTACAATTGTAGTCAAAAATTAAATTTCTTCTGCAAATGACTGTTTTTTTCACATAAAAATAAAGATACTGTATTACAACTGAAACAACGACAAATATTTACAGCAGAAGTTCCCTGAGTATGTGCTTACTTTTTTCATGGTTGGCAAACACTACCTTTTCATTACAATGCCAGTTGCCTGCCACGGCCACACCAATGCCTTTATGAACGTTTTAAAGCTACGATTCCAATAGTGGCATGTGCCTTTACAGGGTTTATTTCAAAATTCTACCCATTAAATTTTGTTACAATCAAAAAAATAACGTTATAAATCGTCGTTTCGGTATATATATTTATATTTTTATAAAGTTTAATTAGTGTAAGATTGAGATAAAATTAAATTAAAAAAAAGCATCCAAGTTTTTGCGAAACAAACATCGAGTTCGAATATTCCGATTTATAAATCCAAAAATAAATCCAGTGCTTAAAAAACAGGCCTAATAATAATATAAATAAAGTGTTCCAAAGTGAAACTTCAGATATTCACAATTTATATTTGAAAATGGAAAAACGTGCAGTAATAAACAATATTTAAATATTTAAATAAAATGAATAATAATATAAATAATAAATAAAATAATAAATAATTTTTAGTAATATTAAAAATCAACCCAAAATGAAAAATATGAAATAATCAAAAATTTCACAATTTATTGTATTAAACTATGTCATCACATGTAATGCAATTTGAAACTTTAACTCGTTAATGGAAGTCCAAATTTAATAATTAAAGAAAATAACACTGTTAAAGAATTTCTAAACTATGTAAAAGAATTTAAGATTTAAAAATTGTGCTACTGAAGTGGTGTTTACAGAATTATGTAGAAGGAATTAACAGTTAAAGTGGTAAAGTGCTATCGTTATAAAATTTCATGATTTTTCAAAGTTTAAATTACAGAAAAGTGTATTATATTAAACCGATAGTACATGAGCATTTAAAATGTGAATTAAATTATTATTCTTTTTTTTTTAGTAAAACTTTATCCCACTTGTAACAAATATTTTTTGTTTTGACGATTTTTTTGACGATTTTTTAAAATAAAATGACGATTTTGACGATTTTTATTGTAAAATTTGACGATTTTATGCTCAACATACCTGGCAACACTGACTGTAATATTAAAAAGAGCTACCAAAAACGGCATTATCAGTTAGTACTAACGTTATTGCGGGTAACATGATTTTTTTTGTCCCATTAAATGCTATAAAAACTGGTGCAGATCGAGGAAAATATTTTGGGGAGGAAAGTTATTTAGTAACTTTTTTATACTCTATTATGTGTGGAATGTTTTTTATACTACATTATGCTTTGAAAATGGCATAATTTCTCACCCCCAGTATAAAATACATATTCTTCCATACTTTGGTGCATGTTCTAAAGGGAAAAAAACAATTTAGACATAAAAGAAGCTCTTCTAATTGCGAAAAGTTTACCAAAATCATGTAATTTTTTCAATTTAATCATACTAACCTTTAAAGCATGCGGTTTCAATGCAGCCAACTGACGATAACCATCCTCTACGATACGTTCTCGATGTATAACTATCAATGCCGAACGAGGTGAAGCGCATGCTGATTCGGTTAAACCTAAAACAGCCTTTTCGTTTTGTACAAATTTTCTAAATAGTTTAACACGATCATCATGGGGTATTATGTGTGGCATTTTTTGAAGTAGTATAACAGCATGTCGTTTACCTTTTTCCAAATCATTTATAAACGTGGAAGGTTTAACTTCATGTATTAGCCAATGATTAGTGGGAGTAAAACGACGACGACAATCACGTTTGTAAAGACACAACATTAAAGTGTGTAGCGATATAAAGACGGGTGATTGTGTGATATTTTTGGTGTTACCTAAAAAAACAAAGATAACAGGAATAAATTAATAGGAAAAAATTTAATATTAAACATTTTTCGAAAATTCTTTATATTACTTTCATACTGAAGCGAAAACTAGTAGTTTTTTAATCTATTTAGATTTTTGACCTACAATCTTCATACAATATAATAACAAAGTTTTTTTAAAAGAAGTTTTAATACTTTAATACCGGATGAAAAAAGTTCCGATATGATTTGCATGGAGACAAAAAATAGCTCAACGTTCAAGGAAAATCGTATTCTAGGGATCAAAATAAGAAACTTTGCCGAAGGAACCATACCTCTAAAACGAATTCTGATGTCCCGACTTTTGACCCATAGGGTCAAATTTTGAAAAAGCCCACTTTGATATTTCAGAAAGTAGGATGAATCACTTCAAGATTATGGGAGATACTTCTTCTCCGGGAGACGCGCTAGCAGATTAATGCATAAACCATCATTCAAGGGGTTAAAATTTAAGTTAAAAGAGGGCCTTTTTAGCCGTGTTTTTTTAGCAAAATGTACAAATCTCGGGATAGAGATATTTCAGAAAGTAGGAGGAGTCTTTCCAAGATTAGGGTCTCTATTTCTTCTCCGGAAGAAATAGAGTATAAATATATTCGATTGGGTTGGATTCGATTGGGGCACTCTAAATGGGTCAGTGGGATTTTTCAAATTTCACCCTACGGGTCAAAAGTCGGGACATCAGAATTCGTTTTAGAGGTATGGTTCCTTCGGCAAAGTTTCCTATTTTGAGCCCTAGAATACGATTTTCCTTGAACGTTGAGCGATTTTTTTGCCTCCATACAAATCGACCCGGCCTAATATATAGTCATATATATAATTACATATCACATCATATATCAGGTGATCCGGCGTACATAACCTTATCTCATGTGATCCCATGGGATCTCATTTGATATAATTTGATCCGAAAAATGGGTCTATCAAGTTTGATAAAGTTATATAGAATTTGATACAATTTGATATAACATTATAAAATTCTTTGGGAATCCCCGATACATTTTTGTTTCATATTTTAAATTAAATATAAATCAATGAATTAGAAAATTTTTCATAAATTCAACCAAATTTAAGTCGAGACTTGTTTTTTTTAACAATCTGAAGACAAATAATTTTGATAGAAAAAAAGTTAATTTCACGAGATAAATTATGGAGTTTTCATCCAAATCCGATTCGATTCTTCTCTGTTATAAAGCATTTTTCCTTTGGGCTTTTAATTGTTTATTTTAAGATTTTCTGACTTTAAATATTTTTTACTTATAAAATATTATTTATTCTACTAACTTTGAACTTTTTTTAAAAAGTGTAGCTTTTCTAAGTTTTTACTTTTGCTTTTTACAATTTTTTTTAGGTTTAAATACATTGAATTTTGTTTTTTTTCTCTTTTCATTGATAATTATATTTAAAGCTGATAGATTTTTTTGTAAATTTCTACTTTAAACAAAAGTGATGGAATTTTTCTTTTTAATTTTAACACATCTATTGATTTAGAATTGAAGGAATTATTGTAAAAACTTGATAAGCTACATTTTATTGCAAATTTGTTTTCGATCTTTAAAGATTGAAAAATGCTAAAAAATTCCACTTTTGCAGGACGTTTATACTCTAGGTACTTGTAATAAGTGTTTAAGCAAGACTTGTAACAAATATTAATCAATAGATGGCTAGAAAATAGCGAAAATCCATAAAACAATATACGGGGGTTATCAAGTTTTTACAATAAGCTCTTCAATTATAAAATTATAAAATAAAAATTATAGAATTTGTTTAGTTTTACTGTTGTATATGTACTTATATATTATTATACATGGAAGTATATATGATCTGATATATAGCTATATAAATTATATATGAAGAGATAAAAAAAGATCAATACAGTAAAACTCGCTTAAGACGAACTCGGTTAAGACGGACCCTCGGTTAAGACGGACCCTCGGTTAATACGAACTAATTTAAAAGTCCCAACGTTTTGGCAACAATTTTCATATAAAACACATCTTTTAATACGAACTCGGTTAATACGAACCCTCGGTTATTACGAACTGTTTTAAGCAGTCCCAAAAACTCGTTCTCATACAAATTACCATGTTTAGTATACTCTTTATCCGTTTAATGGGATAGACCTAATATGAATTCCATATCCGTGGATGACTTTCTAGATATAGATGCTAATGTTTTGAAGTCACATACATTCTCAGATGAAGAAATATTGAAAATTGTTAATCCTCCTGATGTTGAAAATTTGTCAAGTAATAAGAAGTCGAAATAGAGGAGGAAGTACCTTATATACAAACGGTACACAATAGCTTAATAAACATAAAAAATATATTCGAACAAAATCGTGTGCCGAAGAAGCTGACAATCATATTTTGGTGATAGAAAAACTTATAACGAATGAAATCGTTAATTCAGTCATTCAGAAAAAAAACAGATTTTTTTTAAAAAAATTAAAAATTTTAAGTGAATTTTTAATTGTGAATGCATGAAATGCTAATTTTTTTTTATTTATGTTACATACATATTTTTTATCGTTAAAAAAAACCCCCGCTTAATACGAACATCGCTTAAGACGAACTAATTTGTTTGGTCGCTGGGAGTTCGTCTTAACCGGGTTTTACTGTATATCATTATATGATTATATATAGCACCATTTTAGAAATGCTCGTAAACATATATCGTTACATATGGCCACATATATACTAAGATACCACTATATCAAGCTATATACGGCTATATATAAACTTTTTTCTTCGGGTATACACACTTCACTTTAAATTTATCCAAAAAAGATATTTAAAAAATGCTATAGTCTCAATTAAAAAAATGCTTTTTGGAGAAAATTATCAAATTAAAAATCATTTTTTGAGTCCATTCTGAACCATTTTTTGGATTTAATAAATTTTTTTCAAATTTATGTGTCATTTATGATTTGTTTTAGAATGCTCAAATTTTTATATAAAAAACTAGTTATTTTTGACAATAATATTTTTTTAAATTTCAAAAATATGTGTTTATGATTAATTTTTGACTCATAGAATGGGAACTCTAAAAAAACTATCCCAATTTAACTGGTTCGAAAGTTTTAAATGAAAAATTGGTAAAGAAAAAAACGAATAGTCATATTTTGGGGTTCAGCATAACGCAATATTAGAAAATTAATAAGATTATTTTCTTTTTTTTCGTTTTAAATGTTTTAAAATGGTTTTAAATTAATTTAAATTTTAACATAATTTCAAATTTTTTCGTAAACTTACCAAATATATCTTCATTGATAATTTTATATAAAATATTATTTAAAAAATAGGTTAACATAACAAAATCATTTAATTGAAATAGTTTCTGTTCGGTGTACATTTCATGTTCATCAAGAACTCTGTAAAAATAAAAGAATAAAATTTAAAAATTATTTTCAAATATAATTAAACCTCAAACCGGACTCAGCTTTTTTGAAATTAAATTTATACTACGTGTTCGGCACGAAAAATAAATAAAATGATCTTTTATTAATTTTTTTTTTCGTTGCCTATTTAAAAATTAATAAGTTTAGGCGTTTAATTCTATTCCCAAGATATAAATAAAGTCCAAAAATTACACTTGTGATTTTATTTAAGATATGGCGAATTTGGTTTTTCGATAAACGCAAAGTTGAACAAAAAGTGCCTTAACTTCAATATATATTGATCAAACTTTTCTACTACTACTACTACTACTACTACTAAATATAATCTGTCTTTCATAAATATCCGTCCCTACAATGTCTTTTACGGGCATCCTATTAGAATCCTGTATGTCCTTGGACCAAAATAAGAGATTTTTTAAAAAGCTTAAGCTTCAATCTTACTTTGTGTTTACTATGAACGGTTTCTTGTTAACATAAATATGATTTTAAAATTTTTTAAATTTTGCTTATATCACAATCACCCTTATTTTAGTTGTCGACGTCGATGCCGTCGTCGTTTTTGAGTCAACATCACTTTCTTTCGACGTCGACATCAATTTGACACCAATGTGGTATTCTCTAAGAGTTTTGTAACGATGTCGACTGTTTATCGGTAATTTGATAAAAAACAAAAGCACATCTCTAATATTTGAGTCAGCTGATTTATTTTACTTGTTATTTTTGTGGGAAAATGTTGTTTATTTCTGATTCTGATTCGAGTGAAGAAGAAAATACTCGACATCTACTACCGACATCTTCAACTTACTAGATAAAAAGTGAGTAGCAAAATAAAAGACTGTTGCCTTTAAAATATTTTGTCATTTCTTCAAAAGGTTTGAAAGTTACTTTCGACTTAATAAACCAGCCTTTAATCGTGTGCTGAAAATAATATCCCCCTAATTTGAAAAGCGGAGTTAGATCAACATTCATTTCGAAAACAATCAAATTGGCAGCTACATTGAGATTTTTAGCCCAGGGATCGTACCAGCTGAGTGTTGGAAATGACTTTAACTTGGGACTGTCACATCCAATAGTTTCCAAGATTCTGTCTGAGACTCTGGATGCCTTAGAATTGACAGTTTGCCCCCTATGGATAAAATTTGCGATGACAGATACTGAAAGAAATAAAGCAAAATTACAGTTTTTTGAAAAAACGGATTTTCCTGGTATTATTGTGTGTGTGGATGGAACCAATATCAAAATTTTAGCACCAAATAAAGAAGACCAGCATCTATAGTTCAACCGTAAAGGGGTTTTTAGTTTAAACGCTATGATCGTAAGAATGTTAAATATTTAATTGCATTTTATAATCATATATATTTGACTTTCATGTAGATTTGTGATCAGAAAATGCGGATACGGTTTTTGGATGACTGATATGCAGGTTCTGCTCATGATTCATTAATCTGGAACGTTAGCCAAGCAAAACGAGTTTTGCAAGAACGATATACTCGTGGTGAACGGAATTCATGGCTTTTAGGTAAAAATTTTATTATTATTTAAACCATTTCCTACCACTGAACGATTCTGTGCGAATTTGTTTCTTTAAAAATATTTTACGTAGATTTTCATATAGACAACACATACAAATTTTAGTTTTGAAAAAATTTTAATCCATTCTGGGTGTTTTGGAAGTCAAAGTTTTAACTAAAAATGGATGTGTTTTCGCTAGGGAGCAGCACTGTATAAGTGAACAAAAATTCCTACCGGATCCATCAGTGCCAGGAAATGGGTTAAGCGCACGGAAAAAATAAAAAGTGCAAAGTACTTCGGTAAAATACAACTTGAAAATTTTTTGGGTTAGATACACAATATCTAAGTTTAAAACTAATATTTTCTTAGATAAGTTACAAATGAAAAAACTTAGATAACCTAACAAATTTTGAAGTGCTTCAGAATGTAATTGAACGAAAGCTATGGCAAGTTAACAAAAACGAAAAATTTATAAATCTACATGCATTTTTGTATTAACTTATAAAAAATACTTTTCAATTTGTATTTTACCTAAAGCCAAGAGAATTGAGGACTTTTGTTACTTCATCCCATTGTTGTTTAAAATTACTCGGAACAGTGCCCCTGCGAAATCCTCGAGCAAGTGATGGATTTTTCTGCAACTTTTCCACAAGTTTTTCAAACTGTTTCACGTTCGTTATTTTAATTTTTAAATTTTTTCCTTTTTTTTTTATTTCTTATTTTTTTGTTACACTTCACTTCAAAATGTCGTTAGCAAAAATGACGACGATAGAATCGGAGTCGTCTCAACACAATAACGTCGTTAAATTTTCTTAGAGAATACCAAACATTAGTCAACAGTAATCGATTCAAGTCGATAACGATAACTGGAATACCAATTTTAAAAAGATGACACAAGACAACGTCGTTTTGTGTCGACGTCGACAACTAGAATAAGGGTGAATATTTGTTTGCTGAAATTTTAAGAAATTTTAACATGAACACTTTCTCGATTTCAAGCCGTTTACTGCACACAAAAAATAAATTCACAAAATATTTTCTAAATTTAATTTTCTGGAAATAGCATAAATTCTTATTATAAATCACTCATTTTGGCGCATTTATGGCCAATTTAAATTAAAAAAAAATAATTTATAAAGAGGAGAGCTTGCCGGTTAGAGGGTTAAAAAGTAATCGCGTTTTCTAAAACTTACGTTACATAATGAGTCATACTATCACAAAATAGCATTAACATAGCAGTTTGAGGTTTTCTTACAAAATCTTCACATTTAAATAATTCGAGGAATTCTTTTAAAGCACAATTAGGACCCAATGAAGTAATAAATAGCCATAGATCATAAAATACTTTATCGACAAAACAAATACCCGTTAGGATTTCCAATTTCAATTGTGACAATGTATTCAATGCAGCATAGTACATGGCACAAATGCGTGATACGTGTATGACTTCGGACGAATCTAATTTTCGCCATGATATTTTTACATTTTTACATAAACTATTACGTGTAGAACTACGATCTAAAGCACGACGCAACAAATTACTAGTGGAAGCTTGACTAGGTGAATGAAATTCTATACGTTCATAATTTACATTGACTTCTTTGAGAAAATCACCGAGTGATATTTGTAAACAGCGTATACCCCACAGCATGTGAAATTGTTTCTTAATTAAAGCGACACATTGATTTTGTGCCGGATCTTTGGAGGGTGTATGCCAACCCAACAGCTCATGCCATTGGGTAAATACTCCTTTAGATGTGGAATTACTCGGAATATTTTCAAATAATAAAGTTACGGTGTTCTGTAAATTAGAAATGAAAAAATAAATATTTTCATTTTAATGTAAAACTTTATAATATTTTACTTACTGTCAGTAAAGGATAAGCCAATAGCTTAGCTTCGGTTATATTCTCTATATGAAATAAATTTATAACATTTCCCAGCAAAGCTAAACTTTTTGTGCCCGACATATTTTTACCATAATCAGTAAACCAATTAAGATCCTCCGATATACCCAAAGCTCTTTTCAATATCCATATAGAAGACATTTGTTCTATACACTGAGGCGCCGTAGTTGTTAAATGGTGAACCAAGGCGGGTACAGATAGAATTTCCATTAAAAATTGTGCCATAATATTGCGTGAAAAATCACCATCAATTAATGGCCTGGTACAGAGTGTCATTACGGCTATTAAAGATACTGGTTTTAATGTTAATTCCTCGCGTGATGTCCCCTTTATTAGTATAGACTGAAATGAATTGAAAAAAGTTTACTGATTAAAAATTTAGAAACAATTTTAAAACTATAACTTACTCTCATTATTTTAAAGAAATTATTTTGTATTAAATTTCCCTGTATATTACAGCAAATTTTTTGCATTGACGATTGCAGTTTTTCAAATTGTTTAATTCTTAAAATACCCCATGACTTGGGTGAGGTAAATACCACCAAAGTGTGTAAATACAATGCCAATGAAATACTATCCGTATGACTTTCTATAAATGATAGATATTATTTATGTAAGTTTTTTAAGTGAAAATTTTCTTGATTAAAAATACCTGGTTTAATATCTTCTAATAATTGAAGATTAAAATTTAACAACGTTTTAATGTGGGCAATCCAAGCAAGACTAAAAAGATCAAAAGAATATGTTATTTATAAATCTTATTAAGGGGGGGACATGACATTGGCCGTTTTTTGAAATCGACTTTTTTTATAATTTTGTATTTTAGTAAATATTCTTAAGACTCTAAGAAAAAAAAATTCATGGAAAAATTCTTACGGGTTCAAAAGTTACAGCCGGATTAGTGAGAGCTCATTTTTAATTTTCGAGCTACCTACGTACGGCAGCTGGTATATACTTGTTTTAGGAAATGATGCAAATCGTTTAAAATGCGCCAGAGTGAAGGCATATGAAGCTTCAAAAGAATCCTGCATTGCTAAACGATTGCAAAAAACTGTAAGAAACAGCACAACACAAGATAACAAAGGCATACAGTACGAAGCAGGCATGGCAGATTGAAGGTAACCTTTTTTTTCTTTGTTCACAAACTTTGAACGCGTTTATCTCGAAACCATGTTTTTCGTACTGGTTGCGGCACTAGCGGGTTCATTTTTTGACGAATTTTTTTTTTTTTTTTGTATTTTTTTAAACTTGATTCGCTATTGTATGACACAAGTTTTTTTTTTAAATTTTTTTCGATTTTTTATGAATTTTTAAAATCAATATTTTTTTTCGAAAAAACACACTTTTAAATTTGGAACATCACCAAAAATTGAAAAAAAATTTAAAAAAAAATAGCTCGTGTCATACGATAACCAATTTTGTTAAGATTTAAAAAAGTCATTTTTTTCAGATCGGACAATTTTTGCGACTCCCAGCGCTGCAACCACGAGGCCCCGTTTTTTTCTGTACCGCCAGTTTGGAGCTCTATAAAACCATGTTGGAGTGAAAAATATATTTTTTTGAATTTTTTTTCTTGTAATTTGGAAAAATGTTTGTTTTTGACTGAGTTATGAATTTTTAAAAAAAGGTCTGTTTTCTCTGCCGCGAATGTAATGCCCCCCCCCCCCCCCCCTTAAAATTGGGTTTAAAAGTTAACCCCTTTATTCATAACCACTTTATAAAGATATAGGAAGGAGGTTTATGGAACGCATTTTGTATGAAAGATTTATTTTTTTAACCTCCTTTACCTTTATAAAGTGTATTTTCGCTGTCTTAGGACAAGGACAGTTATACTTCTAACTTGACAGCTAAAAGATTTACTTTTCCCGTTTAAAATACCAAGGTGTCGCACTGTGGTTGCTGCCATAGGCCAAAAATAAAAGTCAAATGTGCTATCGCTATCTCCTAAAGAACAATTTTTTTAAAAGTATATAATGGAATCATGTGTGGATGCATTTGGGCTTATATAAAGCATGTGTGCTCATGTATGCATCCATATACAGTAAAACTCTTTTTAGACGAATAATCGGTTATTAGGAACTAATTTGAAAGTGCCTACGTTTTGGTAACAATTTCAATGTAAAAAAACTGTTTATACGAATTCGATTAACACGTCCCTTCGGCTACGACGAGCTGTTTCGGGCAGTTTCACAAAAAAAGTTCATACAATTTTCCATTTTTAAAACAAGCCCCCAAAATTTTGGAAATTTTTTCTCAAATGTATTCTCAAAAATATCTTTTTACGAAATCAAAAGAAAGAATTTCACAATTTTTGAAAAGTTTTTATAAAAATGTTTAATATTTTGTGGCCAACAAAAATATTGCCAATATACTTTACCCCGGTTAATATGAACCTGGGCCCTGTGAACCCCGAGTCGTTCCGTTGCGAAGAACCAAGTGCCGGGGGAACGCAGAGAGTTCACCAACCGCAACCGACGTGAGCTCCGCGGAAAGGAAGTTCCGTGAAATCGTCACGCAGCGGCTAATGGCTTTATACCTGCTGGAATGATTACTATCGTTATAAACCAAATTTCGCAGCAGAACTCACAGATGAGCAGGACGAGCTTCGTTCGACCAACCCCAGCGACGCCAGGATCGGTCAACTAAACCGGGAGATCAGCATATTGGTCAACGATTACAAGCGGAACAAATGGGTAGATTACTTAAAATCATACAACCTCACCACTGGTTTCAACAAGCTGTGGTCGACGGTCAAATCTCTCTCGAACCACTACAAGAGGGACGACAGGGTCTCGATAACATTTGGCGACAGAACCATATCGAACCCAAAGAGGTGCGCGGCAGAGTATTGTAAGGAAACTTCACGATCTATGTTTCTTTGACGAACCACTAGCTTTCACGTCAACAGAGGTTGCACAAGCTATCAAAAGTGCCAAACCATCTAAAGCACTTGAACCCGACTGAATCTCCATGGTGATGCTGAAGCAATTGGATGCGCCGGGAGTAGAGTACCTGACAAAAGTCCTAAATTTGTCCTCCCTGATGGTGCCCGAGTTCTGGAAAATGGGCAGGGTGACCCCTCTTCTTATGCCGGGAAAGATCGTAGACCAGGGAGCATATTATCTCTTTAGGCGCTACTCCTGCCCAGCTTAACACAGCACTTTCCACTCTCCCAACAACTACATGGATTCCGAATGCAACACAGCACAGATTTAGCCGCCATTACCACACAGATAAGCCACGGTCTGAATCATAGTAGCCCTTGCGAAAGGACGGTTCTATTGCGTTAGACCTATAAAAGGCATTTGATACAGTCAGCCATACGACCCTCTTCCGAGACTTTGCCGACTCCAGTCTCCCAAATGGCAGGAAGACTGTGCGGCAGCCAGACGTTCGTGGAGTTTCGAAACAAGGAGTCCCCCAGTGTGGAGTCCACTCCGCGATCTTGTTTAATTTCTACCTTTCGAAACTTACGGAAAGGTAGAAATAGAAAACCTATGCGATATTGGCGAAGGGTTTCAACGTTGATAGCTTAAACGGTAGGTTGAACAGTTATCTCACTGGAAGGAATATGCAGTTGGCCCCTACAAAATCCTCGGCGACACTATTTACCACTTGGACGAAAGAAGTAAGGCTGGAACTGGATGTAGTAGTAGATGGCTTAAGAATTCCGACGCTGAATCACCCCAAGATTCTTGGGGTCACATTCTACAGTCTTTTCATATTTCCGTGCACACCACTGCAATTTGCAATAAGATGCTGAGTAGGAACAAGGTCCTCAAGTCGCTAGCCGGCAGCTCTTGGGGTATGGACAGAAACCTTGTTAGCAACTAACAAAACAATTGGCCGGTCAGTGGTTAACTATTAACCCTTACCGATACCCGCATCGAATCGGTTAACATCCATGGTTTAAAAACACAATGGAAATCTAATTAAAACTGATTTTTTTGTGCGTTTACGTTTTCTATATATTCAATGGATATGAATCAAGTTATCAACACAACATATTGCTATACCGAGATTAGGAGTGCCGATTCCGAAATACCGATCCCGAAAATCCCGAGATTTTTTCCCGAATTTTCATGTTTTAATTTGCTTAATTTAATACTTTTTGTGTATATGACACACCCTGTGAAACGAAAACAAAATAAAAATTAAAAAAGTATAACATTAAATGTGTTTACCTTCCTAAATTTTAAAAATTATAATTCTGCTTTCTAATATTTTACAAAAGTAATTAAATCTAATTTGAATCACTTTAAATGGCTGAAATAAAATTTAATACAATTACAATTTAATAAATATTTAATATGCAATGAATTCCTTTTCAAAGAAAAATTGAAATCATTAATTAACCTTCCAAAATAAGTTAATTTAAATACTTTTTTTTTTTTTCTTTTTTTTAAAGGGAAGCAACACTCAGAAATTCTTCCTATTAATTAATGTGTTGCTTTCTTTGGAAAGGGGGTAGTGGAGAGATGAAAGGTGGTGAAAGATGAAGGGCTTCAAACATGGTAACACTGTAATTGCACGAGTAGATAAATCTTCGAACAGTTGTTGCTCGCCACCTGATGTAGAGTTGGCGAATTTATTGAAGCTTTTTGTTTCATAGCCCTGATTCATTATTTTACTTCGGTGGGGTTAAGTGCTATGGGAACACCGAATGTAGGTAATTGGTATAATATGATTTACAACAGCTCGTCAGATCCTACAAAAAATTTTCCATAAAAGGAAAATGTGTCGTTAATAACTAATTCTTTAGATTTTGTAAAAGTGCGATGTATAGATTTTATTATTCAATTTGGATCTTGTAAAAAATTTAACAATTTTTGATCCAAACCAAACGACAACAATAAATTAGTATTATGTTCACAACGAATTCTTTCCCCAAGGAAATGTCTCTATATTTCCATAGAAGTCTTGTGTAATTTTCCTTGCTCTATTCATTACAACCTTTGCAGCTACTATCAGCAATTTTTATACTATTAATCATTTCTTGATCAAAATGCCATTCTGCGACTTAAAAGAAAAGGATGATGTTGCCCACAATGGTCACCAGAGCTCAACTCATGAACGCACGTGCCAATAACTGATGAAGATTGTAGAAAATTTTATTTTCTCTATGCAAACTTCTTAATTGTTTTACAAATTTATGTATCAAGTGATTAAATTAAAAGTGGTTCTTTGAAATACAATTTACAGTTTCTGAAATACAATTAATAACTTCTGAAAAACTATTAATAATTCTTGAAAAACAATTGAGAATTGATATTTTTTAAAATAAAATTCACTATTTCTGAAATACAATTGGAATCTTAATGAAAAACAAGTGATAATTTTTCAAATGCAATTGATGGTTTCTGAAATGCAATTGTTAAATCTAAATTACAATTGATGATTTCTGAAAAACAATTAATAAATTCAATTAGTATTTTCTAAAATACAATTGATAAAACTTAAGTACAATTGATAGTTTTTGAAAATCCAATTGAAGGGGTTATTGATTGTAAAAGCTTAATAAGCCACATTTTATTTTTAGTGTGTTTTTGTTAGTGTTTCCAATTATTCGACCTAGGCGATAAACCGGTTAAGGCATTATTCGAAAAATCGCTAAACTTTATTAACCGGTTATTCGGGCTGATTAATCGACAAAATTGTCGGTTAATCAATTAATCGCTTAATGCAAAATAAATGTCTTTCTTTGGTACTTTATCATTAATGACACTAAAAGTGTTTTATTTGGTATAAGAATATACTTAAAGATTTATTTAAAATAAATTGAATCCTTAGGATTACAGAGTTTTTTCTGATTAAAAAGCTCTAAGAGTATGTCATTTTTAAAATATGAAAGTTTTAAAGAACGGCTTGTAGAACAACTTATTTTCTAGTTCTATTGTCGGTTTTTACACCGATGATTTTTGTTTGAATTTTTACACCGATGTTTGTTCTCCCAAATATAACGCCTACTCTTTAAACTATTTTAAGTGAAACGCCTTCGGTTTCCTTTGTTGGTAAACCAATTTAACTTGTTAAATTGAACACTATACAAATACTTTTTAAAAAATTTTGGAAAAATATTCTTTGTAAATTTTGTTCAATCGAAAACTTCAATTTGAAAAAAAAAAAACTAATTTTTCTTTTTGTAATTGTTCATAACGAATTTTCTTTTTAAAAGAAACTGTTTTGTTTTTCTTATAAACTTTTCTTAAATTAACGGTTTATTTATTTGATTGAGCTGCGCCAACAGGTTATGGGCCGCACAGACACAATGTCTCAAGATTTTAAGTCATCTTTTGAAAAACTGAATCGAAACAATTATGTAATATGGAAAAAGAAGGCGGAATGTGTCCTTATTAGAGATGACACATGGTCTGTTGTACGTGATGAAAAACAAAAACCAATAGACTGATATTTCAGTATTAATCAAGAACATTATATAAATAATATAATAAAAGAAGCTGGAGGATGCTAAAGTCTCCAAAGGATGCTAAAGTCTCCAAAATCCCAATGGATACTGGTTATATTAAAGATGAAGCTCAAAGCTATTATTTGCCAACTAATGAAAATTACCACCAATTAATAGGAAGTTTGCTTTATCTAAATACAAGACCCGTAAATACAAGACCCGACATTGCAATTCCGGTTTCAATTTTGAGTAGAAAAGTAAGCAAGCCTACTTATCGTGATTGGAATGAACTAAAGAGATTAGTCAAATATTTAAATGGTTCAAAAGCTTTAAAGTTAATGTTAACTTGTGATAATATGAAAGGATTGTATGGGTTCGCTGACGCCGATTGGGCTCAAAGTAAAGCAGATAGGAAATCAAACAGTCGATTTATCTTCAAGTACAATGGCTCGTGTATATCTTGGTGTTGCAGAAAACAAGATTGTGTATCGCTCTCATCAACAGAAGCAGAATATATTGCTTTATGTGAAGCTGCTCAAGAAGCAGTATGGTTACGAAGACTAATGATTGATTTTGAAATACATCAAACAGAACCTATAGTTATTTACGAAGATAATCAAAGTTGCTTAAAATTAGTGCAAAATGAGCGTTTTAGTCGACGAAGCAAACATATTGAAACAAAGTATCACTTTATAAAAGGTTTAAAAGACAAGGAAATTATTGACCTTGTATACTGTCCAACTGAGTATATGGAAGCAGATATTTTTACGAAACCTTTACATTCAATCAAGATTAAGCAATTCAGAGAATTATTAGGTTTATTATCAAGTTAAATTGAGAAGAGATGTTGGTAAACCAATTTAACATGTTAAATTGAACACTATACAAATACTTTGTAAAACATTTTCTGATTGAGCTGCGCCAGCATCCTTGAGTTGCTTCTAGTGGAACATTTTTTAGAAATGATGTAGCTTCTAAAAAAAATACAAAATTTTCTTTTCATAAGAAGTAGATACAGCTTTAACATGTAAATGGAGAGTTGAGGGACTTCATTTGAAACAAATGCAACTTGCAGCCTCCTTTTAAGTAGAATAAAAGAAAATAGTGACGAAATAGTATATAAAAACAATTAGCAAATTTCACGTCAAAAACTAATTTGGGGGACTAAATTGTTGAAACCATCATGTAAACAAACTGGCAAAAAATTTACATTAATTTGAATTTTTAACCGGATAACTGAGTTTGAGGCATATATATTTTTTTTTTACAAGTTTGTTATAATTTTTATTAAAAATAAAAATTATGTTTTTTCGACCTTTAATTGTGCAATGAAAATGAAAATTATTCAAGTTCGAGGCCATATACTCTATATTTCTTCATTAGGATATTGTCCTAACAAATAATCTATAGAGTTTTTGTTTTCAAATTTATTATTTGACCCTTTCAGGAATGTGTTGATAGATCTATTTCGGGAATTTTCTAGGTTCCCATCATCAGAACACGTTTTGAAAGCGGTAACAATCCCATGCCAAACCTCAAGCATTCATATGAACTAGTTTACTCACTACATGAGAACTAATATACATATGAGTTTGAAATTAAAGATTATAACCATTGATCAAAAAATAAATTGAAAACTTGTTTGATGTGCAAGATCCACCTCTGGTGGATATTCAATACACGTTTTTTGTTTTTGTTTCTCTCTCCTTTTTTATATTTTGTTAAGTTAGTTAACAAAACAGGGAAAGTAAACTAGGCGGTACTTTGCCTTTTTTTCACAAGTTTGTTATAATTTTTATTAAAAATAAAAATTATGTTTTTTCGACCTTTAATTGTGCAATGAAAATGAAAATTATTCAAGTTCGAGGCCATATACTCTATATTTTTTTTTTTTTTTGTATATTTTATAAAAAAAAAAAAAACTTTTAGCTTAGAAAAGACATATATTAAAGTAAAAAATAATGTTACTTTAATATTTAATGCATTTAATAGTAAAAAATAATTTATCGTAAATAATTTTGTAAAATTTGTTTTGCATACTTTTAAATTTATAAACCAGTTAAGAGGTTAAAAGAATTAAACTAAAAAAATTGAAAATTATCTATCTTATTTTCTTAAAACCGATATAGCTTTTGCTATAAAAAAAAAATTATCTTAAGGCTTAAGAATAAGGCTTTCCCTCAATTTTAAAAGAAGTTGAACATATTTTAGGAGTGTTTCTTTTTCTAAGGGTTGCTTGGCATTTGCTCTGACAAATTTAAGAAAACTAGCAAGTTTTGGCAAAAAATATAAAATAATCGTCCTATTGTAACCGATTATTACGGTCGAATAATTATTTGAGTTTAAAATTATTTGTTTCGACATTTACTAGAGGCAATTAATCGAGGAATCGGTAAACCGAGCCCTTCGGGCCATATATAGTTGGTAGACCACATTAACAATCAACTTTATTATGTCACTTAAAAATATAAAACCTTAAATATCCTATTTTCTAACAATATAAAAAAGTTTAACTTACAAAAATTTAAGAAAAAAGTTTAAAAGAATTATTAAAGAATATGGCAGAATAAAGCCAGACATGTTATAAGCAATATCTTACAATATATAAAACCGAAAAACCCAGGTGGCAGAAAAATACAATCGGCACAGTGTTGGCAAAGCGTCGGCGACAGTCGGTTATGCTTTGGCAGAACGTGGGATTAACAATCTGGACAGTATTGTCCATTTACCCGATTGAGTGGCTCACCGTTTGTTTTTAGCGAACTTGCCACGGCGAAACGATGGTAATTAAAAAAAAAATTGGCTCTATGCAATAACTCCCAGGTGCAAAAAGTCCCAAAAATAATGAAATAAGTCCCAACAATTTTTCATACAAATTTGGGAGTAATTTCAAATGAAATAATACCCAGTTCTTTTGCAGTTATTTCATTTTTTTAGAAGTTATTTAATTTTTGTTATTAGGTGTTATTTCATAATGCAGTAATTCCACTTAGCGTGGGACCTATTTCATTTTATTTTCTTGTTCGGTGTTATTTCATTTTTAGTGGGAGTTATTTCATTTTCAAAAATTCATTATTTTTTTAATATTATTAATATTTTTTGTTGGGCTGTATGACGGTTTTTTGTTTGGCCAAAATATTATTATTATTGCCCAAAATCATAATTTATTTTTTTTTTTAATGTTATAAGACCTTTAATGTCAAGGCTGATTCATAAAATCAAACAAAAGAGTTTTAAGGAAACTTAAAAAAATTACTTCAATTTTATTTTTTTGTGTCGCACGCAGAAAAAATTTCAACGGATTCGACATGTGATTTGAAAAACAAGTTCTTCTGGGTGGCGGCATTCGGCCGCTCTTAGGGGTTTTTTTCCTCCTTAGAACGCGGCAGGCGGCTTCGCGAAATAAAGTTTTTTCTGCTTGATTATCATTTTTTTTACACTTCATACATTTGTTATTTGGCAAAATTAATTTGGGCCTTATTTCATTTGTGTTGCATGGACTATTTTTGGGAGTTATTTCGTTTTTATTCTTTGGAAATTATTTCATGATGAAATAACCACCAAAACCTAGGATTTGTTTCATTTTTGTTTTGGAAATTATTTCATTATTTTAGAAGAGGGAGGGATTTTAGGGAGCTTTTTCACTGGGACTTTTTGCACCTGGGACTTATTGCATAGAGCCAAAAAATTTAGTGCTTTCAAAATTGCTTAAATTAAATTAATTTTGAGAAATATATACACTAACACATATTAAAAAGTAGCAATACAGTTTGGTCTTAGCATTATATCTGTGAAATGTTGCGAAACATTAAAAAAAATGCTTCTAATTGGTTGTTATATTTATAAAAACAATATTGGCAATGAATGGTACTGGCGAACCAAATAGTGTTTTCAGAGTTTCGATATTTGTTATACCTTTGGTAGATTTTAACACGGTGGGTTTTACAAAAATATCGGTGGTTTGCCAATACTATTTTTTTTTTTTTTTGTACGGTTGGCAATTTCTACCTGGGCCCTTCGGGACTTTGGGAATGTAAATTACGATCGTTTAAGTTCTCATGTGGAACTTTTTGATTTCTTTTTTTTTTTTAATAACGATTACGTTATTTCTAAATTGAATATTTTGAATACTCTATTATAATCTGAATTGTTTGACTACGTTCCTTTAGTTATATACAAACCAAAGCATACCAAGGATACCTGGATGAATGAGACAGAGGTAATTGAAACTAGAATTCTTAGAGATTTCGTTTATGTTGAATTCAGAAATAAAGGATGTGAGGAGAACCGAAAAGTCTACTGTACACTGAGAAATAGATTGAAAACTATCATTCGAAAGTTTCGAATACGTCACCATACGAAAATGTTTGTTGGTGCTGGAAGTAAACAAATATGGAAAATTCTTAATAACTCCAGATGAATCTCATTTAGTGTGAAAACTAGGTTACATCAATGTTTGATGTTTTGCATGGGATTGTCACTTCTCTCAAAACGTGTTCTGATGATGGGAACCTAGAAAATTCCCAAAATAGATCTATCAACACATTCGTGAAAGTGGTCAATAAATAAATTTGAAAACAAAAACTTAATAGATTATTTGTTAACCCTTTGACGACCAGAGGCAAACATACTTGCCCAGGAGTTTTTGCCTCATATAATTGTCCACGTAAGAGATAGAGTTCAAAACTGATTTGTAACGGAGGGTTGGGGCAACGAAAATGTGGTAGGTGATAGGTTCCTATCTTTCGCCATTTGACCCCTAGGGGGCCTCAAAATTGGTCGAAAAGTCGCCTTACTTCAGGGGGGTTCTGTGGGGAGAGCGTAGGGCGCACCTGGTTAAGACTTGGGTATATTTTGGGGGCACCTCTCACCTTTAAAAAAAATATATGGAGGAAATTTGTGTAAGTTTCAACCTGCCCACAATTACACCGAACATAAAAATATGAAACGTGGGGCATAAACTATTTTACATCCGATAGCATATCCGTAGTCAAATGGATGGATAATCGCGCTGTTTAACTGGCTTCAAATTTTATTGACCCAACTGAGGTATGCAAAGTAAAGCGGCGTGTTGCAGGACAATCAGGTAAAATTGATGTAGATTGCCCGTTGGTTGTCCAGCGTTACAACAAGGGAATGGGATGTGTCGATCTGATGGACCAAAAAAAGGTATATTATGAGTATGATCGCAGAAGCAAATGGCGGTTTTATATTCGATTATTTTTTGATCTCTTCGAAATATGCGTCCATAATAGCTACGTGATATACAGCAAACTCATGTTGGCTAACAGCTTTGCGACAAACGTGACTTCGATTGATTTTCGGTCAGCTCTAGCAAATGAATTGATTAGTGACTTCTGTTCAAGATCGCGCACATTCCCAGAAGCAACCAAAACTTCAAGTATCGCTTTAAAGAAGCCAAAATCTTTGCATAAAATGGAAAAACGTGAAAATTGGAAAAGATGTGTCCGTTGCGCCAGATTTGGAAAATATAGCCGCACAAATGTATTTTGTACTATATTCAATGTATTCCTTTTCTTCACTACATCACGTGACTGCTTTGGGGAATACCACGTACACCACTTATTATCATAAATTTGTTCAAATTCTTTATAAATTACTTTTTAAATAGTTTAAATAAATTAAAAATATATAAAACATCATCCCTTCAATTAAATTTTTTGGGTAAAAAAATTCCTTTTAGCCCACTGGCAACTATATTTGTCAAGCAAAATGAGGGGCAAGGAGAGGACCTGGGGGCCAATAAAAATCGCTTCGGCAGAAAAAGTCTGGTCCTCAAAGGGTTAAGACAATATCCCAATAAAGAAATATAGAGTATGGCCTCGAACTTGAATAATTTTCATTAAATAAATAAAAAAAAATAAACAACCCACTTACCTTTTATCCTTATGTAAACATAATGTAGCATACGATAGTTTCGGATTATCAGTTTCCATAGATTTATTTAAATAACGACAAAGTTTCTCAAACCTATCGCGTGTAGCATCGCAACTTTTATCCAATTTATAGTTGGATAAGAAACGACTAATAACAGGATAAACCGTTGATGAAGTATGTAAATCAAAATTATCTTTTGTATCATCATCGCCTCCACACACAATCATTCCATCGAAATCAGTGCTGAAAGAGAAGAGGGAAAATGGCAATAGTTTCAAAAAAGTACTCCTACACACAGTACAAACAAGTACACCCAAACTTACATTATGCGTTTTTTGTAACGCCTACGTGCTAGGAAACCCTTAATGGAAGATTGCAATTTTATAGCTGCCCATTCTCGTCGTTTTTTCCAATGCCCTTTCCTCCCGTGCCGCTTTAGTTTGTTCGAGAAATGACGTTTTATGAAATTCGGTAGTGCTAAACATTGTAATAGTCGAAATATGGTACAGCTTTAATGCATAGAAATTCTATTAATTAATATTTTTAACGGGGTTGCTCCTCTTTCGCTGCTTCTTGTTTGATAGTGCACTAATTTTAATTTTTTTTGCCTTTCTTTGTGTGTATATTACAAAATTATTTGGGCCCACTTTAATTGGCTTAAAATTTGTGTTTTAATTCGATTTTAACATTCAAAATGTTTAATGCACCATTTGCTTTTGTGTAATCATATTTAATGATAATTTTTATAAACATAAATTAACAAAATATTAAGAAAATTTCTTAGTTTCTTTTTTTTTCGAGTGCAATAAAATTTTGTGCACAGAGAACGAAGCCAACACAAAATTGTTGGAGGCGGCTAAGGGCGAAAACCGTCGGACGCGGCTAATAGCCGACTGTAGTCGTTTGAGACTAAAGCTGCATGCAAAAAGTTAGTGTCTTTTAAAGTTACGCATACACTTTGCAATATTATTGTCATTTTGGCCTACACAGTGCAATAAGATGTACAATAATGTTGCAATATCACAAAAGTGTGTTGTGGGAGGATACAACAATTGCACAATGTGGCTAACACACTATAAAATATATATCACATTTCTTGGTCGCGCAATGAGAATCAAAACCTTTTTGATTTTTTCCGATGTATTGTACAACCTTTCAATTTGACATACATACTGGTAACAGTTTGCACAATAGAAAATGTTGCACTAGAATGTTGCGTAGTGTATGGCTATTTTTAGTCAACTAACATTTTGTAGCCGAAATTAGCCGCACAAATCTGCGGCGTTTTGCTGTAAGTCGAATATTATCCAATCGGCATCGTTTTCTGTTTGTGCAACAATAAATTATCGGTTGTATGAATAAGTAAAATGTGAAATTGCCTACTACCTTTTCAGTACTGTTTTTATGAAACTCTATGTTTGTTTACGTTTGAAATATATAAACAAAGGCAAGTAAAACGTGTTATGAAACAAAAAGAAGAATACAGAGTCAATGGAAGTCCTTAAACGTCCAAATCAAAAATGTAACCAAGCTCTACAAATTTCAATTTATTGAGGTATTCACAATGCGCAGTGCACACAATAAAATACTAGTGTAAATTAGAGATATTACTTTTGAATTTTTTTTGCAATTATCAATATGTAGTTTAATTAAACTAAAAACTATTTCGCTAAAATTTTAAAGTAATTACACACAAAAAAAATCTAGGGGAACGTTTATCAAAAAATGGTATAATATCGCCAAGTATAGTAATAGCTATTTCTGGAAAAGTTTGTCAATCAATTTAGAAAAATGATTTGGATAAAAATATTATGACATTTAACCACAAAAACTTGGTAATTCTATCACTTAAAAAAAAAAAAAAATAAATAAAAATTCATTAAAATTTTGTGGATTTTTATCAAGTTGTGAGAAAATTATATATACAGGTATCCCTCGATTTACGCGGTACTTTATTTGCGCGGTTTCGATATAACGCGATTTAATAATAGTGACCATTTTTCTGTATAACGCGTTTTTTTTACGCGTTTTTAGTATAACGCGATTTAAAAATAGTGGCAACCCTCTAATTGCGCGCATTACACCATTTTTTTTAAACATTATCAGCTGTTTGCAAAAAAGAAGAGGTTAAATTTAATTTGCAGTGTTAAACAACTTTAAAGGTAATAAAAAATAAACAATTTGCTGTGGTTTTGGTTTTCCTAATGATAATGTTGTTACTCCGTTAACAGCGGAAGTTGCTCAAATACTACAAGTAATTGAAACATTTGAATTATTTGAAAACATTGTGGATGAGGATATATTGGAGATGATCAATGATGTTCCAGAATTGACAGAACAAGATCTCATTGAATTAGCCACGGACCCCGATGAATCAACTGAAGACGAAAGTGATAGTGAGGATAATCCAGATTTTGATTCTTCTAAGTTAAAAACTTTTATACAAATGGCTCAGGATTTGATAACATTTTCCACTGATAATGACCCTTGTACAAATCGATCAGATTTATTTCAGTGTTCAATAAAAAAAATCGTTGGCATCATACGAAGAACTTTTAAAACAACAGGAACAGCAAAAAAAGCAAAAGCGCATAACAGACTTCTTTAAAGTGGACGAAGACGTTAATTGTGACCAAAATTCTGAAGACGTTAACTATGACAAAGACTCTGAAAAAGTAGTCTTTGACGAAGATACTGAAGATTTTAACTATGACGAAATCTGAGAAGATTAGCAATATGTATAATATTTTATATTTTTTATGAATTTTTTGTTTTGTTTTTATTAATTTATGTTTTGTTGATTTAAAAAGCCGGAATGAAGTTTTTTTATAAAATTTTTGTTATTTTTTGTTAATTTATAAATTTTGAATTTTTTTTCAAAGCTAGTTTAAATATACTATTTTTACAAATAATATTTTGTTATAACTATTGAAAAGTACAAATAAAATAAATTTAATTTAAATTATATTATATTAATAAGCTTTTCTTTTAACACGGATTTTCGGTCCCAAATTTGAATTTTGTATGAAGTTAGTGTTTCAATTTGCGCGGTTTATTATATTGCTGGTCCCAAAACAGAATTTTGTATTGATATAGAACCTTTATTTATGCGGTTTTGAATTACGCGGTTTTCTTCCGGTCCCAACGTGCCGCGTAAATCGAGGGATACCTGTATTATAAAAAATTACTTAACATTTTTATCTATGGATACAACTGTTCCTATTATGCTAAATTTTTATAAAATGTCAAACGTATATTGCACTCCTCTAACATTTTGTGTACATATTTTAATAAAGCATTACTTGGTAAAATGTAACAAAATAAATATGGACAAACATAACATATAATAGGTAATTTCTTGTTAATGAGTGTTAAGAGTTATAAACGGGTTTTCATGAACAAAATGGTGAACTATAATTTATTTAATTTAATATTTGGAAAGTGAAATTATTTTTAATAAAAATCGTAGTGTCATTCAAACTATTGTTCGTTTTCAAAGGTAGCTCGAAATAAAAAGCCATGAAAAATAAGTAACTATATTTAAGTTAAATAAAAAGGAAAATTCTAACCCCTATTTTGTGTTTTGTAGTTGAAAACTATTGACATTGATATTGTGCTATTTTCTGCCCTTTTAGTTTTTGCTGTTGGTGCAAAATATGATAAATGGTTCAACAAGTTATTAATTATAATTAATTTTGTTTAATATTTAATAAATAATGGGCAATTTTATTACATTAAAATAAAAAGGCTGTATTTTAAATCCATAAAAGTAGGACAATCTATTAGGCTTATATAAGGATTTGTATAGAAATATCATAAAGTAAAAGTGGAAGAATTACCAAGTTTTCGTAGTAAAATGTCATTATGTTTTTCTCCAAATAATTGTCATAAGTTGATTGACAAACTTTCCTACAAATAGTTATTTGTTAAAATACTCCTACTATACTTGGTAATATTATACCCTTTTTTTTGATAAGTGTCCATCTGTATTTTTTTTTTTTTTTTGTATGAAAGAATCCATTTTAAATTGTTCCATTTTTTAGAATAAAAATGCAGTTCTTTTTGTTAATGTATTAAAAATTTTTTTTATTAAATATGTATCAAATACATGTCATTAATGTTTAATGTTACATTACTTATTAATGTTAAAACCTCCTTATCATTTGCACATACACACAAAAAATACATGAGGGTTTATTACCTTGGCTGGCATAGGTACACCCTTTTTATTTGAAATTAAATAAAATTGTTTTATTACCTAATTCAATAGGTAAATGTTTTGCCTATGCGCTTTGTAAGTTTTACTATCGAAAATAGGCAACTGTTCTAAAAAAAATTTAAATTTTTAATGTCAAAAAATAATATAATTTTTCTGTTTATTTTCAACAAACAATTGAAAAAAAATTCTTTGCTGTTTTTATTTGCAAAAATAATAAAAAATTAGATAATTTTCGTGGCAAGTAACTTAATTTTGGAAACATATGCATGTATTTATATATTGAATTTATTGTTTTAGACAAAAAAGAAGCATCTCCAATTATTGCAGGGATGGCAGGCAATACCGCTAAAATACCGTTATACATTCAATATCCTTTCAACTGTCAATATTATTAAAGCACCGTTGCCAAAATAATTAAAATACCTTGTCTGTAAAATTCCGTTGCCGAAATAATTAAAATACCAATATCCTTAAAATACTTTTCCGAAATAACTAAAATACCGTTATCGCTAAAATACCGTTACCGTCCTCATAATCTGATGGATTTTTCTATTGGAAAAAGTCTTCAAAATATGTTGCTTTTTCTATTAAAAAAAAAGTCCTCCAAATCTGAGGTTTTTCTCTAGGTTTGCTCAGATTCTGAGCAGTTTTTCTTGCAGAAAATTCCTCAGGTTCTGCAGAATTTCTTATATAGAAACATAGTTTGATTCTGACGACTTTTTTGTATAGAAAACCCCTTAGATTCTGAGGATTTTTCCTATAAAAAACTCTCCGATTCTGAGAACTTTTTCATGTAGAAAAATCCTCAGATTCTGTGAACTTTTATCTATAGAAAAAAACTCAGATTCTGACTACTTTTTCCTATAGGTAAAAACCCCATATTCTGATGAATTTTTCCTATAGAAATCCTATATAGAAATTCTATAGAAATCCATCAGATTCTGATTAATTTTTGTGGCCAACACACTATAAAATATTTTTCATGAGTTAACAACTAAACGGACTATAATAATTTATTGGCAGCACTTTTTTGTGTAAAAACAAATCTGTATGTTTAGTACTAAAATAGCACTATTAAATGCAACGCTGTTGGGTTAGTCCCGGAATTAAGCAATCGAACAGTGTTGACAATATGCTTTAGTATAAACCCGTTTGATATATTTAAAAAAACTCCAGTGCGCTATGAAAAAAGCGTTAAAATGTTTGCTTAAAATAACGTATTTTTTTTTTTAAATAATGTTTAATATTTTTGTTAATGAAAAATATGAAAATGTATTTTTCAGCTAGAAATTAGTTCATCGATTGTATATAATTTTAGAAAATCTTTCCCATCGGACGAACTTTTCAAATACAAAAAGTCTAATATATTCAAAAATGTATTCCGTTTTCACTCAATACATAAATACAGAATGGTTTTCATTTAAATGCTACTGAACTTATAAAAATTACATCGTCAGGGTTGAAATATGGCAACTTAAACATATTTTTTAAAAAACACGATTTTCTTCCCAAAAGTTTTAAAAATCAGTGTACTTAAAAAAATGTATTTTTCATATAAGATTTTTTGACAAAATTTAAATTTTCAAAACATTATCTCCCGTCTAATATTTATATGCTGTAAAAGTTTAAATTTTGTGTGCTAATATTTCCAGTATGTGACACTTTAGGCAAAAAAAAATTACTAGAATTTCTCAATGAAGCATGGTTCTACATTTCTGAAAATTTTGTTGAAAAATGCCCAGCTGATCTATTACGTGTCATTAATTAGTTAAAAAAGTAAACACATATTCCACTGTTACACCAAAGATGTTACACCTTCTCGTTAAAAACGAAAAGTATCATAAATAGCGACATAAGCACTAAATTGACATCACTGTCTAAAAGCCGCAAAAATAGTGTATCGATAATTTATCGAAGAACTTAAGAATTCGATATTATTAACATATGTTGCCAACTTGGCTATTTTATTTTAAAATCAAGCGGGTTTTAAAACACACACATTTTACGTTGGTTGTGTTTATGATACGTTTCCCCTATACGTGTTTTGGTCAAGTCATCGATGTCGGTTATGATTTTCTGCTGAATGCTGATATTTTGTTTAAGTATCGTTTTGTATCGTTGAAAAAAATCGTTTGCCAAGTAGAGTATCAATTAAAAACTTTTTCCTCATAAAAACACATTTCTAAACCACGTTACCCTCATTTTACAAATATTACTTCCAAACTAATTAGGAGTTAAACTAAAGGCACTTTTTATTTTGACTTTGATACTATTAAATCAGATATATAATTCGAGCAAAATCGTTCATACCTAAATGCTAAAAACGTGTTGTACCAAAATATGCACTTAAGCTCTTTATTCCCTTACAGAAGTTCCTTATTCCACTCGTCGTCATACGGACTTTATTAAATTGTTTATGCCGATAATGTTTTTTCGCGGACAGTACAATTTAAATTCAAATTTAATTTGTTAAATATAATTATTTAACTTATCTGTGTTGAAAAAGCGCTTGAATAATGAATAACCGCTAAAACGAATTTTCCCCTCTAGAGCTATGGAAAAGCGCTAGATAGTCATGAAAAATCCCCAAGTAGGCAACAGTGAACCGAAGATACGTTTTTAGTATTTCATTCATTATCCGAGCAAATAAACACGAAAATAGGAAAATTTTCCAAGATACTACAATAAAATATCAGAAATTAATAAAATTAATTTGTGCAAAAACCAAATAAATACATACAAAGTTTTATAATTCAACAATTAAGAAAAATGAGGAATAAAAAACTTACACAAAACTGTAACAAAGAAACGAAACGTGGTTAGATAAAAATAAAAAATTACGAAGAAAGAAAAAAAATTATTAATGAAAAAAGTGACAAGTGAAAAAAGGTGAGGAAAGGCAGCGCACACATACAAATAAATAAATAGCAAATAGCAGAGGAGAAAAAAATAATAAAAATAATGCCATTAAATTAAATCTAATAAAAACCCGAAAGGAAGTTGTGTAAAGTGAATAACAAATTAAGTTGTATCGTAAATGCAACAAAAAGGATGTTCTTAATCGGTCATAGCGAAAAAAGTCAGGAAATTATTAATGTGTGAAAATTGTACTAAAGCAAAGAAATTGAAAGATTGCAACAGCAAAAAAAAAAAAAAAAAATGAAGATGAAATAAAATCATTTCAAGGTTTTGCAGCGCAGTTAACTGCGAAAAGAAAAATCAGGCACAAAAAAAAAAACCAGACAGCGCAGCAAATCCACAGCCAGTTAGTATAAATAAGTAGTAAAATCAACAACATTTTAATTTTATTTTAGCAAATCGAGAAATAGCAACAACAAAAGTTGATCTATGATTTGTACTTTTATTTGTATTATTTTTTATTTGCATTTAAATACAAGATAAAAATACATAATTTCTTAAACACATTAAACATAAAATTTCTCAAAACAAAAAACATAATTGTGCTGAAAATAAAAGAAATTTCAAGAAAAAAATTGCATGAACAAGTGAAAAATACCAACTCGAAAATTAAATACATTGTTGCCAATATAGCGGTTATTGCATTATTATGTATTTGGTACTTATTTAGTACTTTTGTTCTTGCAAAAAATGCCCGCGACCAATTAAGTGCTTTTTTAACAAATTAAAATAATTTTACTCACATTCTTAGAAGTCTTACTACAAAAGTTTTCGAAAATCCAAAAGAGGCTGAAATGCATGTTATCGCGCGTTTCTAAAAAATAGTATGTTTTCCCCTCTATAATTAATAAAAGTGTGGCAAAACTCTAGTTGACGGGCATTAGTTTACAATTTTTACCATCCATATAAATTTTGGCTAATGTGCACTTAAGCGGGCACTCTGAAATTTAAAAAACAAAATACAGTGGCTCCAAAAACTATTCGCTCATGATATATTTTTAAAAAGATACCGGTATTTTATATAAAGATTTAATAGAAAATATTTATTATTCATTTATTTAAATTAAAATTAGTATTCTCTAACATAATTAAGGGTAACAAAATCATAAAACTTCATTAAGAACAATAAAAATCATAAAAAACTTATATCACCATTTGTACTCCAAAAAATATTCGCTCATTTAACAAAACTATAAATTAAATCCTTTATTTTTTCCGAAATAATATTTGGTGCGACCTCCATTCCGTTTTAAGACTTAATTTAAACGTGTTGGTACAGAATCCACCAGTTTTTGTGTAACTTCAGTAGTAATTTTGTCTCATTCCGTAATCAAGACCGTTTTGAGATCTGATTTGCTGCTAATGTTGTAGGCCCTATTTGTCTCAAGCAAGCTCCACAAATTTTTAATAGGATTGATATCCGGTGATTGTGGATGCGTTTCAACCCATTTTGGAACGTTATGAAGTAACCACATCTTTGTATTCCAAGCAGTGTGTTTTGGATCATTATCTTGGGTAAAAAAAGTAGTCGTTTCCTAATCCCATTTTTTCAACACTGCTGGGTAAATTTTCTTTTAAAATGTTGATATACATCTTGTGATCCATAATTCCCTCAATAAAATGTAGTTTTCCTACACCTTTGGCACTCATGCACACCCACACAAGTACGGATCCACCTCCATGTTTAACAGTTCTTTTCTTCCATCTCCTTGTTCTTCTGGCGCCACACCATTTTTCGTCCGTCTGAACCAAATATGTTAAATTTACTCTCGTCGGAGAATACGACTTTGTTCCAGAACTCTGGACTACTGTTTTTATGAGTTTTTGCTAACATTTGCCGTTTTTGTTTGTTTGCCTCATGCAGAACATTTCGCACGGTATTTACTGATATATCCTTTTTAAACTCACTTGCTACTTCAGAAGTCAACTTAACAGCACTTTTACCTGGATCTTTTCTGATACTATTTGCTATTATACGCTTTTCATTCTTAGTTCACTTCTGTGGTCTACCAGATCTTTTCTTATTTTTGAAGTTTTTGCTCGAAAAGTGGCGAACTTTAAATTACAACGAATAGATTAAATCAATTCAAAACTGTTTTCTGTTTTGATTATTACTTTTATTCTTTAAATCCAAAGCCCACAATAAGTTTTGCAAAAAAAAAGTAGTAGATAATAGCGTTTTTTTTTAATTAAAAAGTAGTAAATAACAAAAGAGCGAATACTTTTTGGAGTTGAAAATAGTGTGTCTTTCACTCTTTAATTATCTTGTTATATACTGGAGTACAAAAGTAACGGTTTTTTTGTAATTTTTTATTAAAGTGGACTAACATAATTAGTAATAAATAAAAAACTAATGTATTTACACATATTAATATACATTTTATGTTATTTGATATAAATATATGCAAAGTGAGCGAATAGTTTTTGGGCCACTGTACATGACCGAAACTAAATATTAGTGGCGCCTGGGCCCCCTAGGCCCAAAAAACGTAAACGCGTATTTACATACAAGTGTGGGTACTCAAACGAAAAGAAATTTAATCGGTTTCAGATCCAATAAACCTGGCCTGAACTGGAGTCATTTTAATAAATTTAAGACCCTATAGGGGGTGTCGACAAATTTGAAACTTTTTTTATATATAAAAACTGTGCTCAAATGCAGGGAAATAAGAAAAATATTATAAAATAAAGTATTACAGCCACTTAAGACCCTTTTGGTGGGAACGAAAAATGGTAAATTTTTTAATAAGGAAAAATGGTGTACAGAATTAAAGAATTTTAATTTTCTTCCATTGTTTAATAATACAAGGTTTGCAACATAAGTATTTTTTTCAGTTGCCCTAGACCATTTTGACAAAATACAGAAAAATAATATTTACGAATTTCACACTAAAATATTTTAGTTCAGAAAATGTAAAAGAATTTTGAATATTTTGTTATTAAAAGAACTTAAATTATATTTCAATTTAAAAACTAATGAAATTTAATGAAATTTTAAGGACATTTGGCAAGATTAGACGGTGTACTGAATATAAAGGGCTACCATGCCCATGTCTCTCTATTTTGAAATGTTACTCTTCTGGGTAACGTCATAAATAACAGTCCTTGGTAATTGGCCTATGATTAGAACAGCATTTTTTTTTTTCAAATCGAAAATTACAATAAAAAAGATTGTTGAAAAAGCCAATAGAGGATCAATATATTTTTAATTCAAGGTGCATATTTTTATAGAGGTATAGAACTTTATTTTTTTAAATTGACATGAAATTTACTTAATTCGAAAGATAATAATCTGGCATTATAATTAACATATGACTTCTGGCATATGACCGCCACGGCTGGCTCAGACGTAGTCTAATCTGGACGTCCAATTTTCGATGAAACTATGCGGTTACCAAACTTTTCCTTCAATAAATCAATTGTGGCACGAGCTGTTTGACATGTTGCGCTGTCTTGCACATCATGTTCCTGCACGTCATGGTTGTTCAATTGATGAACGAAAAAGTCAGTAATCATGGCTCTATAGCGGTCACCATAGACGGCAACGTTCTGACCACCATCGTTCTGACTACCAGCCCATAAAGCACACCAGTCAGTTTTTTTTGGATGTAACGTTGTCTCAACATACACTTGAGGATTATCATCACTCCAAATACGGCAGTTTTGTTTATTCACGTATCCATTTAACCAAAAGTGAGCTTCATCGCTAAACAAAATTCGCGTATTTCGATCAGAACCTTGATTTTCAAAATAAATTTGCACAATTTGGAAGCGTTGTTCAGGCGTCAGTCTATTCATGTTGAAATGCCAAACCAAACTAAACATAAATCACTTGACAGCTGACTTACTTAAACTTCTATACTTGTATAAAAAACACCCTTTATATTGAGGTGTGCAAAGAGCTTAAACTAAAGCAAAAAATCAAAAAATATACACACCTAAATTATGATATCCCTAAAGTAAGGGTTGAATTGATGGATGGTGTCGAAAATACGTTAAATTACGATCAATGCGTTGATATTCTGAACGAAGCTATTGGTACATCTTCTGTATTGGACCAACATACTGTCAGCTAATGTTACAGTTGCTGTGTTGAGAAGTAGCTGTTTATAATTGTTAATAGTTTTTCACTTTTTATATTTATTTACTTTTTTTTTTTTTTCTACACATTTATGGTTGCCAAATTGAAGTTATATTTAAACCTCATAAATTTATTTTTCTTGTTTTCAATATGGGTTAATATAGTTTCTGTGATTAAGGAGTCGTATTCTTTTTTAGTTTTATGAGCCATATTTTATGGTCAATTTAAATCACAGGAACCATATATAAACCTTTTTATACTTCTTAAGGTTTAACAGTTGCGTCATGATAAATTGTTTTGTAGTAATTGGCGGTTGCTGTTGCCGCTTGGATTTTTAACTTGTAACTCTAAGTAACTACACTCAGAAAATTTTTGTCAGCTACTACATGGCAGTTGCCTGTGCTCGGTTTTTGTTTTGTTTCGGAAATATTAGTTTGTACTTTTTATAATGGAAAGAACACAAAACACGAATTTATTTAAAAAAGGAATCTAAATCGAAATTTTCGGAAAAAAAAATTAGATTGTTAACAAATGTCAGTAGTTTTTTATAAAGCATGCAGTAGTTTTTTATAAAGCAATTTCTTTTTGGTGTTTTCTTTTTTACTATTTTTCTTTTTCTTTTAGTAGATTCTACTGATGAACTTTATCTGAGTTGAAACGCAGTAGCTCGTATTGTGGCAGAAAATTGACAATTATTCTTACGATATTGTCAGTTGATTTAAATACATTTTTTAGTCTTTTTTTCCAACACTCAAAAACAACTACATCTTTTGTTATTTTAACGGTAATTCTGTTGCGGAATGTTTTACTGAATTTATGAAAATTTGGACTGTAATTTTTATTGTATTCTACTGCTAAACTTTTTTGAGTTTATATTTATGCATATATATATATATATATTTTTGTTTTCATAACACGTTGGGTTTGGTGATGACTTCAGTTTGGTTTCCCATTGCTCTAGTTAAAGAGTTATTACATGCTTATTTTTAATGTTTCTTTAAACTTTTTCTTGATAACTTTCATGATAAACTGAATTTTGTTTTTGCTAACTGTCAATTTAAAAATTATTTTAATCCAAACTTTAATTTTCTGTAATTATATATTATTTTTTTTTTTTCAAATTAAACTGAATCTTAATGAGTGCTATAAATTTAGGTCCTATTTGCAGTGATAATACTGTAATTAGCAACAGTTTAGGTAACTTTCAACGTTTTTTGAAAATTGGACATTGGAATATAACTAGTTTTTGTGCGTCTGCTACTAATGTTAAGATTGATGAAATTAGACATATATTAGAAGGCAACCATTTGGATATTTTTGGGATTAGCGAAACATGGCTTAAACCTGCTATATTATCTCAGGTTGTAAATATGCCTGGTTATAGTTTATGCAGGAATGATAGGTCGTCTGGAAGAGGTGGAGGTGGTGTTGCATTGTATTTATCGGACAGTATTAATTACAGAATAGTTTCCCCGTCTGAGAATTGTGAGAATTGTGAGGCTCTTTTCGTAGAGATTGCAGTCAATGATGTAAAATTGTTGGTCGGTGTTTGCTATTTACCTGATGGTGACTTAAACGCTTTTGAGGAATCTGTAGGTGATTTAATAGTTAGATATTCCAATGTTATTATTATGGGCGATTTTAATAATGACATGTTTTGTCCAGTTGATTCTGTTTCGGTTCGTTCCGTGTGTCAGCGATTAGATTTAGCTTATCATCATAAATAGTATACCAACGAATTTCCATGTGGGTTGGAATAGAACATCTCTTATCGATTTTTTTCTCCTAAGTAATTCACTTTCCGTGGGTACATCTGGTCAGATGCAATGCCCTGGTGTAACCCGACATTCCCTCATTTTTATAGCTGTTGATGTTCCTAACCCGTCATCGCAGCGATTTATATCGTATCCGGATTATAAATCACTTAGAATGGATGATTTGGAAGCTGCCTTTCTTGGTTGTGATTTTAGTGGCATGTACGTAACTAATGATGTGGATATGCAACTCGAAGTGCTCATGTCGAATATAGGTACCTTACATGATTTGGTACCAATTGTTCATCGTAGAGTCGGTATAGGTAGGGCTGACTGGTTTAATGACAGGGAAATTTCTTATCAGGTTTCGGTAAGGGATTTGGCGTATAGTCATTACCTTCAAAATAGGACCCCACGTAACTGGGCCATTTACTGTTCAAACAGGAACAAAGTTAAAAGAGTTATAAGAAAGTTGAGGATGCGTGCTCACACGAGTCGTTTTCAGAATTGTGGTCCGAAACAAATGTGGGGTTTTCTTAGAAATAATGGGTGTCTTGAGTCAGAGGAGCATTTAACCTTTTCTGATCCAGATGAGGTCAATGATTATTTTGTTAGTTGTCAGATACGTGACTTAAGTGACTATAACGGAGATATGGATAGTTCTATAGTAAGAGGTTTCAGCTTCACATGTGTTGACACTGGCACATTACATCAGGCATTGCTTAAGATTAAGTCTAATGCTGTTGGTCATGATAACTTGTCGTTGAAATTTTTGAAAATTGTTTTTCCATTCATTTCCTCACACTTGCTTCATCTTGTAAATAATATCATTAATTCGTCGTGTTTCCCTAGTAATTGGAAAATTGCTCGAGTTGTCCCTATTAAAAAGGAGGGCCAATCTAGTGAATTTGAAAATTTGCGTCCTATTTCGGTTGTTCCTATTCTCTCTAAGGTAGTGGAACATATCTTGAAGGACCAAATGATTGAGTACCTTGAACTCAAATCGCTTATTCATTCATCGCAATCTGGATTTAGGCGAGGATACAGTACGACCTCTCTATTGCTTGGTTTGACTGATTCTATTAGGCAGTTTTTGGATGACCGCAAAAACGTAGTTCTGCTTTCGATTGATTTATCTAAAGCCTTTGATAGGTTGATACACTCTAGATTAATATTTAAATTGTTTAATGAGTTTGAGTTTTCTTATAAGGCTTGTGAATTAATTAGGTCCTACCTCCATGGGAGGTATCAATATGTCTCTATTGGTACATCTATGTCCCGTACTCGTCGGATTACTAGTGGTGTCCCACAGGGGTCTGTTATTGGCCCACTTTTATTTATGATTTATTTGAATGACCTTTTAGAAACAGTTAATGGTGTTTCTTGTGTACCTTACGTATACGCTGATGATGTCCAGTTTGTTTGTTATTCAGATGCTGAGTTTGTTGATGTGTTAGAGATCGGGGTTAATTATGTGCTGCGTGAAGTAGTGTCTTGGGCGTCAGATAATGGGTTTCGTGTAAATCCGCTGAAGACAAAGTTAACGGGGTTTGGATTTAATACTGAGGACATAAATGTTACGATTGGTGGTATTCCAGTTGAATTTGTGAATAAAATGAAATGCTTGGGTCTTGTTTTGGACGATCAGTTAAATTTTTCACCACACGTCAATTATTTGTCTTCCCGTGTATCCTTCTTATTAAAAAGGTTATATTCGTTAAATATTTATTTACCGCGTTCGGTAAAAAGACAGGTAGCTACTGCTATCTTAATGCCACATATGTTGTACTGCGTGGAAATTTTTTCTAGTACTCCGGGGTACGTATTACATAAATATCATCTCGTTTTTAATAGGATTATTCGCTACGTTTTCAATTTAAAAAGGAGAGATCATGTATCTCAACATACATTTAGTTTTCTTGGATCGTCTTTTGAGAACTTTATTAGTATCAGGCTTTTGATATTTTTTTATAAGTCCATTGTTAATGGTTACCCTACTTATATAGTTGATAAATTTCATTTTACTCGGTCGATAAGAAATCCCCAGTTAATTCCGCCTATAAGGCATTTGGATATTTTTGCAAAATCATTTCAGGTTCGGATACCTAGAGTTTGGAATGCTTTGCCAAGGGAATTAAGAAAATTTTCTTATACATTGCCTGTATACAAGTCCAAATTATTACATTTTGCAGAACTTCAAGTTTTAGAGACTCTATAGGGGTTTTTTTTACAGTTTTGCAAGTCAGAATAAAAACGTTGAAAGTTATAATACATATTTTTATTTCTTATGCAATTTGGAACAAATTTTTTATTTTTCTTTGTCAATAATTTTTTTTCGGCATTTATTATGATTCCGTTTTTAATAATTTAAATATTTTTAGTGATCTCATATATTTATATTATATTATATCTTATTATTATTATTTATTTTATATGCTTTAATTCAGTAGAGAAGTTTTATTGTTTAGTAGCTTTAATTAGCCATATAAGGCCCTAAGGGCTCGGTTATGTAAATGAAGATTTAATAAAAAAAAAAAAAAAAAAAAAAAAATAAAACAAATAGTATAATTAACCCATTGCAAACCATTATTGCAAGTGCGCCGAATGATTATTATAAACTACATACTTGCATGATATTATACATATGTACAGTGGCGTACCCAGGGGGGGGGGGCTGGGGGCCAAAGCCCCCCGAAATATTTTCGATTTTATATTTTATTTTTGTTTTGGTTAGTATGTAATAAATGAATTTATAATATTTTTTTGAGACTATAATTTTTCAAACTAATGATATATTAACCATAAAAACCATCAAATCCGCTAGATGCTATTCAAGATTGCAACAAGAAACTTTTTCCAAACGTTTACATGTTTTTACATTTACTGATAGTAATTCCTGTTACAACTGCATCCGCGGAGAGAAGTTTTTAAACCCTAAAAAGAGTGAAAACATATTTAAGGAATTCTATGGGTGAAGCTAGACTTGGTGCCCTAGCTCTTGCATCAGTGTATCGAGAAAAGCAGGGACCGAAAATAACAGTTATTTCTAAATTTTTAAACAAAAAAAGCAATTAGAAGTAAATGTCGGAAAACTGTTTCAAGCATACCATTTTGATCCTTATGAACTAGTCTATAATAAAATGCATTGCTTTTTAAAATTTTGATTTTTATTTTTTTTAGCAAAAATAAAAGTTTTTTTTTGATTTTTATTTTTTTGAGCAAAAATAAAAAATATTTTTTGATTTTTATTTTTTCGAACAAAAATAAAAGTTATTTTTTGATTTTTTTTTTTCGAGTAAAAATAAAAGTTATTTTTGATTTTTATTTTTTCGGGCAAAAATAAAAGTTATATTTTGATTTTTATTTTTTCGAGCAAAAATAAGTTATTTTTTGATTTTTATTTTTTCGAGCAAAAATAAAAGTAATTTTTGATTTTTGTTTTTTCGGGCAATAATAAAAGTTATTTTTTGATTTTTATTTTTTCGAGCAAAAATTAAAGTTATTTTTTGGTTTTTATTTTTTCAAGCAAAATTAAAAGTTATTTTTTGATTTTTATTTTTTCGGGCAAAAGTTATTATTTGATTTTTATGTTTTCGAGCAAAAATAAAAGTTATTTTTGATATTTATTTCAATTTCTTGAGTTGAAATTCAATAAGTTATAAATTTTTATTTTTATAACGAATAAATAACAAATAACGCAGTTATATTATATATATATAATATATAAATATATACATATAATAAATACAATTTTATGGTTGCCTTTTGTAATATTTTCGAGTTTTATAATCAGTAAAACTTATTTTTAATATGACGATTTTTTTGAAGAATACTTGTTTTAATAATGACGAATTTAATTTCCAAAAATTGGCGCACTGCTCGTACAAATAGAGATGTTTGTCTTGTAGTTAGATACTTAAAAAATGTGTAATAATATATATTAATACAGTTATCACAAAAAATAACATTGCAAAATATTTGCTGAAAAATCATAATTACAAAGCTAATAACTTTTATTTTTGGTAAAAAAAAAAAAAATTAAAACCAAAAAATGACTTTTATACTGCTCGAAAAAATAAAAATCAAAGAAAACCTTTTATTTTTGCTCGAAAAATTAAAAATCAAAAAATAACTTTTATTTTTGCTCGAAAAAAAAAAAACCAAAAAATAACTTTTATTTTTGCTCGAAAAAATAAAAATCCAAAAATAACTTTTATTTTAGCTCGAAAAAATAAAAATCAGAAAATAACTTTTATTTTTTGTTAGAAAGTGTTTTGCAACCGTCAGATAATGACAATCGTAATTAATTTTTATATTAATTACTGTAGAATATTACTTTAGTTAGTCTCTTTATAGGAAGAAGAAGAAGAAAACATTTTTATTGAAAAAATTTACGGACACAAGGGATGCACCAGACTGCCGCAGTTTCGTCCCCCTCCTGGGACTCGTCAGTGGTTAATTTATGTGTCAATTGAACAAAGTATTTTATATTGTTAATTTGCTCTATATGAAAAACTTTTTATTTTTTGGTGTCGTACTGTGATTTGAACTCACTGCCTTAGCATCAAGCTATGCATCGTAATCTCACCTCTTAACCAGTTGAGCCACGGTCGACAAAGCAATGACTGTAGCTAAAGTGGAGTTTGGTCACACTACATACAAACAAGTATTGTTTCGATCAGAAGAGACAGAATTAACTAATACCAATGCACAATTAATTTCTCAACTAGAAAGCTTTTTCTTCTTAATCCTATCTCTTTTTCACAAGTAATTATCACGTTTTTATGATGCGCTTTATTCACATACAATAGTTGGATACCAAGTGTAGGTTAGAGATTGAGTCGCCGTTAAGCAAGTTTCTTCAAATTTCATGTTAGAAAGTGTTTTGCAACCGTCAGATAATGACAATAGTAATTAATTTTATATTAATTACTGTAGAATATTATTATTTTTGCTCGAAAAAATAGAAATCAAAAAATAATTATAACTTTTGCTCGAAAAAATAAAAATCAAAAAATAACTTATTTTTGCTCGAAAAAATAAAAATCAAAAAATAACTTTTATCATCTGTCTTTTATGAAAAAAGGAATAATTTTTTACGGTCCCTGGAGAAAAGGTTGAACCTGACATTGACATTGACACTTTTGACATTGACACTTTTATGAAAAAAAAATCGTTGAATTAAATTTTAAAAGCTTTGTTAATAGTATATAAGGATCTTAATTAATATGATAGCTCACTTTAAAAATCAAAATAAAATTATTTAATTGATACATAAATTTGTTAAATATTTCAAAAAAAAAACTTGTTTGTAGATATAAAAAAACTAAAAAAACAAAGATATGTCAAAACATTTTTGCTTCAAAATTGCTATCATAACTGGGTATAACGTCAATGGTAACTTTCCCATCCAAAACTTATTTAACAGATACAAAATATTAGTGTCCGCCCGAACTCATTTTTTTCGGCCGAAGCCGAACTTCGGCCATAATATCAATGTTCGAAGCTGAACTTTTTGTTTTAATAAAAAAAAATATAAATTGTTTTTTTAGATCAATAAATTTAAACCAAAATTATATGCTTTTCAAACAAAAACAAATTTAAAAAACAAAAATTGGGCCCCCCTGAAACAAAATCCTGGGTACGCCGCCTGCATATGTACCTTATTTTATTTTAAAAATTTTGAAATAACTGCATTTAAAACAAATTGTCAGTTTCAAAATTTTCAAATAACTGCATTTAAAAAAAATGCCGTTCAATGGGTTGAAATTTTTAAAATTTTATACCAAATTAAAGGCATTTAAAAACCTTTCTAATAGCACCCATTTTGTTTTGTTCCGACAACGCATGCCAAAGTTAAATAAATATCCATTAAGCATGGTTTTCACAATGTCCCGTTAGCTACTAACTGGGACTTTATCTCAAGATTTGTAGTTGTTTCCCACATAAATTTCCAATTTAACTGTTTGTTAGATCTTAACTGGACATTCAGTTATTGGGCCTGAATGAAATATCTAAACTTTAGAGAAATATACCTCGGAAACTATAGGTTGCCGACACAAAATTAATTTTTTCCTAAACTCACCTATTTTAAACCTAATTTCTTTTTTGTTTTGTTTTGAGCTATGCCCGTAAACTAGATTTAATGATTTTAGCCAGTTATGTGGGTAAATCCCTGTGTAATAAATGTTGAAAATTTATGTATTATAGTTAAATTATCGGTACCTACAAGTTTAATGGCCTCCGCCGGTAGCTCGTCATAAGCTACCGCATTATTTTTCTTAGAATTTTGTAAGGCTTTTTTTGTTTTGTCCTTCGTAATAGGTGACCTGGTTAGTTGTTGATTTTCATATGTAGAATCTGGGGATCTAGAGTCGTCTGAAAACTTTTTTCCCTTCAGAAATATCTGCAACTATTTCATAACAGTTGTTTACCAAAACAGTCGGAGTTATTTTTACTTGTAATTTGTGTAAGTTAAATTCGTCATGAAGTGCTTGAAGGTTCTCTATTTCCATACACTGTCTTTCTGGCCATACTTGTTTTGCCTCTCGTATCTTTATTCGAATAATTCTCTGTAGCCTATTCTATTCATTCTCATTACTATTGCGATGTTCTTAGGTTTATTACGGTTAACTCCCAGTTTAGTCTTATCTACGTTTTTATGGGTTTCAGTATTACTTCTTCACCGACTTCTTCGTAATTATCGATTGTAGTCTGTTGTTAATTTCTGCCACTAGGCTGCTCTTTATGTCATCGTCGTTTGATCAGATTGCCTTGTTTTTTTAACTGAGGCTAGCTTTAATTTTATTGTTGCCAATAATAAATTGTGGTCCACTGGTACGTCTGCACCTGGAAAGGTACAAACTTTACTTATGGATGTGTCAAATATTTTGTTTATCATTATAAATCCATTTGGTTTCGGATGAAGTTTTGGTTGTTGGCTTGTGGGGATCTCCAATTGTACAATTCACGAGGTGGTAAACAAAAGTAGGTGTTACAAATTTTTAATTTCTTTTCCTGTCAGAACTGAATTAAGCGATCGCCCCGCTAATTTCTTGCGCTCAAACCAAAACTCCCAACAACATTTGGTACAGGTGAATTGCCGACTTTGGCGTTAAAATCGCCCATTACAATATTGAGATCGTTGCCTTCTGAAGGCAACGACTAGTTCTTTTCATTTGTCACCTACTTTCCTGAGGCGCATCGGTGTTATTCTCAACTGGATTGTTCTTAGCTTCTGTGCCTTCTGTGCTTCCCTTTGACATCAGTAGCTACGCTACCGGCTTGCACTTACTGGATCATCAGGACAAGGTGACAATCCGTCGAGGACGAATATTGTTATAAATTGGAGAAATAAATGTGACATTGTTCGACGGAATTAAGTTATGTACAATCGCATCTACGCAGTAATCACTGGGTAATGCCAAAAAATTCATATTATTAACAGATTTTCATGGCGGTTATTATAATAAATCATGGATTTGCACACAACACATACTGTAAGGGAATGTACCCAATTGTGGCTTGTATCCTAAATTGGGCACCTTTTATTTATTTCTGAACTCAATTTATTTTAAATAAAGCACAAATCGAATTTATTCTTCTGAAGCTCTGGCGAGTACTAGTTTAAATTTGATCACATTCTGTGCTGTTTTCATTTTTCTATATGTTGACAACACTGTTCCAAACAACACATAAACGACGTCAATATTATGGTTGAAATTAAAAACAAAAAATAAATGGAAAAATGTATAGCAGAAATAGCAACAAACAATAATAATAATCATAGTAATTATAACGGGGATTTGTAAGAAACAGAAAAAATGCCATAAAATCTTCAACAAGAGAATTACAACGAACATTATTTACACAAATAAAAACAAATCATGCTCCAACTCGCCCCTTTTTACTATGAAAACATTTGCAACAAAGAGAAATCGTTATTATTGTGTATGTCCCCCCCTCACTCATCCCTCGCACCAATCAAAAAAAAAAAAAAAACTACAACAACATAAACTTTGTTATGCAGCATCCCAATAATTGAATGTTGCTTTTTTAAATTTCATTTCTCTTGGATCTTTTAATTTCGTTTTTTTGCGAATTTAGCAAAAAAAAAGAGATTTTTTTTTATAATTTATCAAGTCTTTCTTTTGTTATTAAATTCAAACCGGTGTTAAATCATAAGGCGTTGCCAGAATAAAAAACTTATTTAAATTAACACATAGAACTGGCCTATAGTTTTATAAACATATTAGGTAATACTTATACATTTTTGTGGGATGGGTCGAAAAATTTGTAAAAATAGAGTAAAGCTGCATTTACATTTACCATCGAAATCCAGTTTAAACTAGATTTCGATCATATTGTAGCGTATAAAATAATACACGAACTTGATTTCGAAATCTAGTTTAAACTGGATTTCGAGAGTAATGTAAATACTCTCTAAGCTTATAAAAAAAAATCAAACTAATGTTGTTTAAGATAAAATAAAGGGTGTTTTTATAGAGCTATAGAACTTGGAAGTGTAATAAAACAAAGATGAATTTTTTAAATTGACATGAAATTTACTTTATTCGAAATGTAATCTTCTGGCATTATAATTTAAAACTTACTTCTGGCATATGACCGCCACGGCTGGCTCGAACGTAGTCTAATCTGGATTTCCAATTTCGATGACTTTATCCAACATTTGTGGCCGTATATTGGCAATAACGCTGCGAATGTTGTCCTCCAAGTGGTGAATCGTTTCGGGCTTATCGGCGTAGACTAGCGACTTCACATATCCCCACAGAAAATAGTCCAGCGGCGTTAAATCGCACGATCTTGGGAGGCCAATTCACGGGTCCGAAACGTGAAAAAATGCGGTTACCAAACGTTTCCTTCAATAAATCAATTGTGGCTCGAGCTATGTGACATGTTGCGCCGTCTTGTTAAAACCACTGCTCCTGCACATCATGGTTGTTCAATTGATGAACGAAAAAGTCAGTAATCATGGCTCTACAGCGGTCACCATTGACTGTAACGTTCTGACCATCGTTTTTAAAGAATGATTCCATGTAACCAAAAGTGAGCTTCATCGCAAAAGAAAATTCGTAAGCGATACGTATTTCAAACAGAACCATAATTTTCAAAATAAATTTGCACAATTTGGAAGCGTTTTTCAGGCGTCAGTATATTCATGTTGAAATGCCAAACCAAACTAAACATAAATCACTTGACAGCTTACAAAATGGCCGCCAGTTAAAAAAGTGTTGCCATCTTAAAATTCTATACCTGGATAACATTTTATAATTGTACAAGATAGGTAATGTAATGTAACCTTAACGTACACGAACCGCTTTTTTTTTTAGAACAATTATAGAACTTTAAACACGTTTAATTGTAAAAATAGACTAAATATACCCAGCAGAAAATATTCTATTACGTAACCAGTTATGTACTAGTTTATTTAAATCAGGCAGCTAGTATGAGTTTTACCGCATCTCCATACAAACAACTTTAGAATTTAACATAGAGTTATCCTATTGCTGGGACAATTATCTCCAAACTAACGATTTGACACTAGTTGAACCACTAGTTTAATATTACTAGTTGTAGGATTAGTGTGTCAATAATAGCAGCAGGACAAACAAATTTATAGGGACACAGGATATGGCACTTAACTGGCACTTTTGAACTAGTTCGGTATTATTCACTAAAAGTGAGAAATAAACAACTATAGAATTTAACATGGAAATGTCATGCGAAAGGCGGCAATTGGGAATAGTTGAGAACTAGTTTGAATCTACAATTTAAGGACCAAAAATAGGGAGACAAACTGCTAATTATGTGACACTTGCGAAATCAGCTTTGAACTTACTCTTTGGCAGTTGGTTTAAGTCTGAATTATAAAAAAAAAAGAATAAATAGAAAAATTTTTGCGTTGATGAAACTAAGGATGGGCCAAAAAGTTTTTCTTATTAAGATAAATATGTAGGTTCATTTACTAAATGTCATTTAAATTATTTGGTGCACACAGATAAAAATTTAGCTATTTGCCAACTGAAATTCCGTTACTATGACTCAATTTCGGTTATTACGAATTTTAGTCGGTTGGTACAACTGAACTTAAGTTTTCACAACAAAATTCGGTTAATTCAACTGAATTTTAGTTGCAACACCCAAAATATTCAGAAACCTAATGTAAATATCGTTGTACTAACTAAATTTATTAGTTGTTACCATAAAAATACAAATAATAGAAAAATAAGTAAAAATTAAATTAAATAAGCACAATTTTTCCAATTCTTTTAATATCTATTCATTGTTAAAAGAAAAATATTTTTTCTATTTTTTTTGAGCATAAATTATTTTACAAAGACAAAAACCATTTATAGCCCTTCAATTCAGAAAAAATCTTTCGCTTTTTTTTTAAACTATAAAATATTTTTTTACTTTTAGTTTTTACAACTTTCTAATAAAACCATTTTCATAATCATATTTATTATCATATTTTATTAAAAATTTTAATGCAAGATGGCATATTCTTTCTTACAATGTGGCGCATTAATGTCAACTCACTTAATAAGACACAGAGGAATCCCACAGGGATCAATTTTGGGTCCGCTATTTTTTACTATGTATATGAACGATTTTTTCCACTGTTATCGATTTAGTATAGCTCATATTTTTGCGGATGATGTGCAGGTTGTTGGTGTATCACATTCCAATGATATTCCGCGTTTTGCTGACAGAATGAACGAAGATCTGAATAGAATATCGGAATGGTCACAAGGGTTATATTTTTTAATAAAATTTCGTCCGGAATCACTTTGAGAATGAACGGAGAACAAATATTAGAAAACCCTTGGTTTTCGAATAGATTGCAACATGACTTTTAATTATCACATTAATTTCACAATAAGCCGAGTATCCATGGTTCTTAAAAGACTATGTGCAATAAACAACAGATTACCATTTTTTATGAGGAAAAAGTTAGGACACACCCTTATAATGCCTTTACTTCTATATGGGTTAGAAGTTTACAGTGGATCTTCCAGGGGTAATCTGCATAAAATAAAACTATGTTTTCACAGGATGATACGATATATATATGGTATAGGATATCTAGATCGTAATCCCATAACCCCGTTCTTAATTAAGTTTTTATAAATCTACGAATACTGTCTCTGTTTTATAAAACATTTAAGTATGGTGCACCACAATATCTTCTAGATAGATTTAGTTTCGCCCATTCAAGTAGGGTAAGGGGTTTGGTATTTCCTAAATTTTATACCTTGTTGATGCAAATATCGTTTGCAGTACGTGTGGTTCGCTTATGGAACTCACAAACAGTTATTCCTTATGATGTGATACATTTTGCACTTTCAGTAAATAAATTTGAAGAAATAGTGGTAAAAAACCTATAGCATTAATTTACATTATTTCCGATCGTGTGTTGAACTGACAAAGCTGTCTTCCTATATATCCATTATATTATTTCTATTATTTGACTCCTCCGGTGTTCGTATCAATTTTTGAAACAATTTTTGAAACAAATTATCCAGATAGCATTTGTTATTAAATTGTAAGACTTTGTTGGTAGTGTTTGAAATGTTATGTATAAAGATTTAGTTTTTTATTTAAGGTATTAAAACAGTCAAAAAAAAAAGTTTGTAAAGTCAGCAAAAAATTTTACTGAGTCAGCAAAATTTTAGTCAGGAGGGTGCTTGCAAAATATTGCTAATGTCAGCAAAATCGTTTGCTGAAAATCAGCGAGCTGATTTTTAGCAACAAAATTAGTAGATTCAGCAAAAGTTTTGCTAACACTTAGTAGATTAGAAATACAAAAGCCTTGCTAAAAATTAATAAATTTTTTGCTGAATTTTAGTAGACTGAAAAAAACGCAAACAATTTTTAGAAAAATTGTAATTTAGTTAATTTATTTGCTAAAAATCATAAAACATATTTTTGTGATTATTTTAAAAATAACTTACAATAATTACGAAATATAAAAATTTTCATTTTCCCACTTTGACGACATGAATTAATTTAATATCTGAAAATATATAGAAATAAATATATATAACATAACAAAAATTTTCTTTCAACTACTTACATCAATGGTTGTCTAAATGATGCTATCTTTTAAAGGACGCAACTGCCGAAGATAATTATAGAAACGAAACGAAAAAATAAAAACAAACGAAACGAAAAAAACAACCCTTTTTTGCAATAAGAAAAAGGAACCATAAAAATCTACCTAAGATGTGTGTCTTTGTCTTTCGCTTTACTCTGTCTACATGTCTGTATATGTTTGCTTGTTTGCAATTTGAACACACTAGATTATTAATCTATAAACATTTAGTTTAGAAATACATATTAAATTTAAATATTTTATTTTGTCTTTTATTTAATTAATAGACAATTATTTTCACAAGCCGGTGACAACGCAAAATTTAAGTTCTTTTAATCCTCAATTTTGTTTTATGTATGAAAAACAGATACAAAAATCTTCCATGGTTGATTTTTTTATATGTTGTACTTTTTAGTATCATTTTCCTCTTCTCTACTACATTTTGACATGCCGCGACGTCTGCTTCATTCTGCGTATATCTTTTAATCTGGTTGTCGTCCACACTATTAATGTGCTTATCAGTACAATTTTTTTTTAGCAAAATTAATTAGTAAAACAGTGTAATGTTAGTAAAGCATTAGTATAAAACAGTTAAGTGCTGAATAAGTATAACAAAAATTTTAGCTGAAAACACGATTTTAGCAAACAATTTGCTAAAAAATGGTATACCTGCTTTACAACACGTTTTACTAACTTTTCTACTAACTTATTTTTTTGAGTGTAATAAAATTAGCCTAAGGATGTATTCATGTCATTGTAATTACATATCTATCAATCATTAGGCCTTATTGGCTTCGGATTAATTAATGAAATAAATAAATATCTGAGCTAAATTTCTGTAAAGTAATTTTCAAAAGTATTAATAAAATACTACTTACTATTCAAAAAAAAAAAAATGTTTCTAAACATTATTCTAATACGACGTACATATTCAATTACTGAAACGCAAACATCGCGTTACAACGACCTCTGCTGGTTTTGATTATTAAAATAATATTTTAAGACTTTTGTAAATTCAGCAAAAGAAATTAGTTAATATTTTCGAATATTTAATCCAGTCAAAATAGCTAAATTTTAAATTAAAACCTCAATTTGAACTAAAAATTAATTAAAAACTTGCAAAGTTGGATTACTAACGCCGTTACTAATTTTTCTACTAACTTTTTTCTATGATTGTAGTAACCGAAGATCAATTTCGAAAACTCGTAAGTTTGAATAATCCTTTTAAACAGATTTTTAAACTAGTACACAAATGCTTCAAAATTACTGTTTTGAGAACTAGTTTGTATTTGCTAGTCTTAAAGCTAGTACATTTTTGAACTAGTTCAACCATTTTCTACTGGGTAGGTATAAACCGCCTATAAAACACCTTAAACCAAGATTTAAACATTTTTTTTTTGAGATTTAAAATTTTTTTAAAAATATAGAATTTTTTCAAGTTTTTTTAAAAAGTATTTTTTAAAAAGCAAAATTTTAAAAGTCGACTTTTTGACTTTGTCGTATCTTTAAAAGTCGACTTTTCAATATTTTTTTCAAACAAAAGTCGGTTAATTGACTTTTTGTATAAAAATTTCTATTTCGCTAAAACCAATTGTTTTTAGATTGTTTTGGGGTCAATCAATTGACATCTGAACTTAGAATTGGTGCTAATGATAACAAAATCGACTATTATAACCGTTAAAAAACATTTTATGTTTATAGCCTTGCACAGTGGTACAAAAAAAAAAAGTGGTAATAAATATGCAACTTATAAAATTATGATCTAAATTAATCCTTTTGTTTAGGAGTGAACATTTTTAAAACTCAAATGTTTCAAATGTGTTCATAAAATTAATATTTTTTTTTATACAAAAATGGTTTCATGCACTCCAAGTTTTACAATTTGTTAACACATTTCAGAATGCTTAAGAATGCTTAAGAATGCTTAATAACGTTATTAAAAACATTTTTGAATATATACCCTGCTTTTTTCTTTATCTCATGAAGCAGATTGCCAATACTGATGCTCACCGTGCAATAAAATGGATGAATACACAATTTATTATCCAAAAAGCTTACTCGTCCTTTATTTATAATTGGCCATACATTTTGTCCAAATCGGGCCAATAGTTTATAAGGTGCATGTTTAGTACCACTCTTTGCAGTTTGAAACAACTGTGAGATTTTCCTCTCACTTTTGATTGTTCATATTTCACGATTTTGTGTACAACAATGGCTTTATGATTGTCTATTGCGTTATCGAATAAAACTAAATTTAATTTTAAGCTATAGGTATATAACAAATAAGAAAGTCGAAAGCAAAAGTCGACATTTTCATTAGAAGAAAGTCGACTTTTCGACTTTTTATGAGAATATAGTCGACTTCCATAAAGTCGAAGTAGAAAGAACTTTAAGACAAATGACCAAAGCTTACCGTGCGAAAATTAACCAATTTAGGGGGAAAATCCTATACTGGCGACACTTGTCTTAAAAATATTTTTATTATCGTATAAATATTATAATTTTGTAAAATATTTATTTATTCACCAAATTTATTTTATTTTGGTAAAAATATTTATAATTGACAAAATATATATTTTTATATAACAATAAAGGCCTCATTAGTTTTTACTTTCTGTTGCCGTTCTGTGTCGTTCTGTTCTGTAGGTAAGGAATTTCTGTGAAAGGAATCAGTTGTTTTCAAAAGTAAAAGAAACTCCAACCAAAAACATTTAAAACAGGGATGATAAATGCGATTTTAAAATAGTACCAACCTGCATATAAAATAGTACTTTTTCGGCATCAAAAGTAAAAAAAAATTTAAATATAAATTAACGAACAAATCTTTTGTACCCTCCAAAATGAACAATTACAAATGAAACAACAAAAATATATTTAAAAAAAATATGTTAAGATGTGAAAACAAAATTTTGAGGTGAAAAACTTTTTTGGCTGTAAAAAAATAAATTGTGTCGTGAAAAACATTTTTGAGGTAACAAAACTATTTTTGAGGTGAAAAAAAAATTTTTTTTGTGGAGAAAAAAAAAATTTGCGGTGAATTTTAAATATTATTCACCTCTTAGCGTCTGGTGGAAAAATATGACGTTATATTTTATACATCAGACACTACAATGAATTCTAATAATATACAGTGCACTATACACCAATTTGTATGAAAAATTTAGAGGTACTTTCACATTGTCACTAATTACTTTTGAACCGCTGGACCGATTTTGCTCATTTTCAATACCAAACTTTTCGGAAAAATGTACATAAAGCTATGTAAAAACGAGCAGTGCGTACTAAGAAAATTAGCTGATTTTGATTTAAAAAATTATTAAAATTTTGAGATTTTTTCTTAAATTCACCAAATTTTTAATATTTTTTGAACGTTCAATTAATTTTTGCTGTATTGAATTACGTTTCTCACAGTTTTTTGCGAATTCAATCCTTGTGATTGGTAGCAAACAAATTTGTTCGTGAACTCATTCGATTTTAAAAACACGCAGCTAATAGTCAATTTCACATTTTTATAAGATTTTTATTATTTATTTTTTTGAAAATCAAAATCAGTTAATAATAATTATAACGCTTAGTGATTGAATTCAATAATTGGTTTAATCGGTTAATAAAACTCTAATATAATCACCTGTAATCAGTCGCACTCAGTGAAATCATGTGATTGAATTCACAGCATTTGGTTCCAAATTAATTCATTGTTCATATAGAACTGCAAATCGAATTAATAATTATTGAATTTTAAAGGGACCAACAAATTCATATATAGAAAAATTTGTAAATCGTACTAAATGAGTCATAGGAGTATCATGGTACATTTGAGGTTCAAATAGTACCGTTAAAAGTACTATAGTACCAACTTTATCATTCCTGATTCAAATATTGAAAAAAGAATTTCACAACAAACCAATACATATGCACTTTAGGCTGTCACTTAACGTTGAATTCTATTTTCAATAGAATTGTCCGCAACAGAACAGAACGACAAAGTGAAAACTAACCACACATACAGACTTTCAATTGAACAGAAACAAAACAGCTGATTCGTAACAGAACAGAACGTACAAACTAATTCTGCCTTAAGTTTCAGCTAAGTTAATTACAAAATAACTGAATATTTTTTTTTTTTTTATCGAATTATTTTTGTGATAAGTTAGCTCCAAGTACGACTTTTTACTACAATTTTACTAAAGAAAGAAATTTGAAAATAAATGTCTTAAGTAAAATTTTAGTACAAAAACTATACTTAAAATTGCAATTTAGTTTTGAATTTTTCCAATTTTTTTAAAAATGTTAAGTTTTCTTCGATCTTCTTATTTTATTCTTTTTAGTTTAAACGAGCTTAGTATCATTTATTTATTAATTATTTATTTCCAATATTTCGTCTCCACATTGGGTGACTTCTTCAGGGAACAAATATTACAATTTGAAAAACTCTTGTAAACTAAAAAGAATAACACAAATTTTAGCCATAAAACCGTATTCATAAACGAATATTAACTGTTACACAAGGTTAAAATAGGTATTTAGAGCTAATATTTGTTTATAAATGCAGTTTTAAGGCTTAAAATGTGTTTTAACTAAAATGTATTTGAAATCTGAATTAAGACTTTTTATTCGTAGGAATAGGCTCCTTAGTTACATTAAATCTGTTGCCTCATTAAACAATTAAATGTGTTAAAAACGCAAAGACATGGTTTTTGTATTTTTTCTATGCATCATTCAAAAAATATATGTTAACGAAAATTGAAAATTTAGAAAAATAAACACATTATTAAAAAATATTCATTAAAAAAAACATGTTTAAAATTTTAGCATTATTTTTTAGCATTTTAATTTATTTTAAGCATTTTCTAGCATTTTTTTTTACTTTGATTTAGCTGCAAAATTTTTCTAGATCTGGTCACACTGCTGTGCACTGCTTTAATTTCTTAAATAAGACTTTATAATAAACTTTAGCGAAACAAAATTTAATTTATTAAAGTGCATTTTTGTTAAGTACATATATTTTTTTTACGATATTTATGATTTGTAATGCATTCGGGTCAAAATTAAAAAAACAAAAACTTAACATCTAGTTTTAACAAAATTTTCTGGAAAATTCTTGAAGAGATTCTTAAATATAAATATCGTTTCCCTCTCTTAATGTACTATATACAAAACAAAATTCTCTTCTCTTTTTTTAGTTTAATTTAAACTCGTTGACTCTGTACAAAACAACGGTATAATTCGCATATATTTCTGTAGTTGTTATTTTATTTTACTTTACTTAAAATTTCCTTTCATTTGAAAAAATTCCCTCCTATAAGTTAATGCTTCGTTAAGAAAGCAAATCATGAAAAAATGTACAGATTTGTGATCGCTTTAAACAAGTCTCAAAATTATTTTTAATAACTCCATCATCATCATATTTGTTACTCTACTCTGTTTGCTGCTACTTGTTTAATTTTGTGTGTGTGGATTAGTCCAAATACCATTTTTATGTAAAATCGTATTGTATTTTATAAAAAAAAAAATATAAAAATAAAAAATAAATAAAATTAAATTTATTTATAATGCTTTAATATATTAACGATTTACGATTTAGAAAATCGTAAAAAATTATTTGTGATTGTGCTAAATATTGCTTAACACATAAAATATTAAGGCAAAGCAATTTAACCAACCAATCAACCGGGCAACCAAGTGCTGGCATAGTTTTAAGCAAGATTTAAAACAATACAACTGCTTCATCATCATTGACATTGATTTCCTGGAGAAATTAAGGATTTTTTTAATTTAAGAATTTTTACTGTTCAGATTTTACAACACCAAATGTAAGTACATATTACATTTTAAAAACTTCTTTATTAAATTTTATTTTGTATAATATCTTTATTATTGGAATATTTACCGTTTGAATATTGGAATATTGTTATGTTTGAGGTTATGATTTAATGTGAAAAACCCGCAAAATATTATACTTTCCATATCTAAGCATTTTTACAAAATAAATTTAGTTTTAAGTTTTTTTTTTTTTTTTTTAAAATAATAAAAATTAACCTCTAAAATGTCTGTGTAAAAAATTTTAAGGCTCCGAATCGGTTATTAAAATGTTTCTAAATCAACATTGCATCGGCATTGAAATCCCGAAATTTTAATATTTAACACTGCGGAAAAAAATTATGAAGAAAAACATAAACAGTGGGGAGCACTTTTGGCTACATGTAAGTACTTTTGACACCTAAAGATTCAGGCCGAAAAATGTTTGACACTAGAACTAAATTATACTTTTCTAAAGGTACAAGGTACGCTGAATCCAAATCTGGCCTTAGATTCACTTCACTCTCCGACATCAGGCGTTCGAGCTATATTAACGAGAAAAGTGTATTTTTTGATCAAAATGCTCTGATTTTTAACCTTCCTGGAAATACATATTTCATAATACTTGGAACGTCACCTGAACAAACTACTCTTACCATTTTTTTTCAGTTTTTCAATTTTTAAGATAACTTATTTCCTTAGGACATTATCGTAGGTTGAACTTGATAATAAATTCGAATTTTTTAAAATTTTGCATTGCGGGACTTTAAAATTGCTGTTACAACCTCAATTTCAATTTACAATAATATCGTAAGGAAATAAGTTATCCTTTTTAGTTCAAACGAGCTTAAGATCATTTATTTATTAATTATTTATTTCCAATATTTCGTCTCCACATTGAGTGACTTCTTCAGGGAACAAATATTACAATTTGCAAAAAAAATAGTTTTTTTTTCAAATTGTAATATTTGTTCCCTGAAGAAGTCACCCAATGTGGAGACGAAATATTGGAAATAAATAATTAATAAATAAATGATCTTAAGCTCGTTTAAACTAAAAAGAATAAAATAAAAGAAGATCGAAGAAAACTTAACATTTTTGAAATAAGTTATCTTAAAAATTGAAAAACTGAAAAAAATGGTAAGAGTAGTTTGTTCAGGTGACGTTCCAAGTATTATGAAAAATGTATTTCCAGGAAGGTTAAAAATCGGAGCATTTTGATCAAAAAATACACTTTTCTCGTTAATATAGCTCGAACGCCTGATGTCGGAGAGTGAATCTAAGGCCAGATTTGGATTCAGAGTACCTTGTAGCTTTAGAAAAGTATAATATAGTTCTAGTGTCAAACATTTTTCGGTCTGAATCTTTAGGTGTAAAAAGTACTAACATGTACTCAAAAGTGCTCCCCACTGTAGATGTTAAATTTTGAGAGAAATATTAGATAGAACTATGTGTGTTTTATTCAAAACTTATTCAAAGCTTTTCTTTATTGTTTTTTTTTTCAGTATTGTATATCATGATTCGGAAAAGAAAATGAATTTGAATCTTATTTTCCTTTTATTTGATATCGCATTTTTTACCTAACATTAACATTATCAGAAACTATGTATTAAAAAAATACTTAAATTTTAATGAATCGCATAACCTTATTTCGGACCTTATCGCCTTAAGTAGGCAACAGAGTATCAAAAACGTAGAATTCTACAAACAACGTTTTTAAATAAAATGTTGTCTTATAGGATTTCTATTTTTTGAGTTATTCAAAAAAATTATACATTTTTATTTCTAACAAGGGATTTTAATAAATTTGATCTTAATAAACTTGGAAATTGGACCTTTTCCAAAAATTACACACTGTTAAAAAATTAGAAAAAGTCGATTTGGTTTGAAACGCGATATATATTTTTAACAGTTTGAAAAAAAACGCGGAAAATTGCCATTTTTGAAGTTGTGTACACAACACATCCGAACAGCTTAAGTATTTTTAATACGATGGGTAGATACATTGAACTTAAGTATCTATAATGAGTTAACTAAAGGTTGAAATAACCAAAATCGAACCACTTTGTTTTCTAAATTAAAAAAAATCCAAGATAGCTTTTGATTTTTTTTATATTTTATTATATACTAGCTGACCCGGTCCACGTTGTTGGACCTTACAAAGTCTGTTGTGGTCTTTTATAACTCTGTTTAAAAAGTTTTCTTGGATTAAGAGATCTCAAACTTTTAAAATAAATTAATCAAAAATTTCAAAAGATAGTATTATTGTTTGAAATGAAAAATTGTAATTTTGATTACCATTTGTTTATTTGTTAAATAATAATTATCACAATTATTAAGTGTTTTGGTATTAATGTTAAAAAAACTTTAACTACTATTATTGAAAATACGGTGTTCATTTGTTTCAGCTTGGCGACGTACAGCACTTGATTCACGTTCGTTTTCTCGACGTTGGGATTGTTGTTCTGGTGTTAATTGATTTCGTATTCTTTGGGTACCTGAAGCATTTCTAGTAGCGCGGCCAATATTACCACGACGTCTTAAAGGCATTTTATAGCTTCTGTTTTATTAAAATAATTCTTTTAGCACATTTTAAATAATAAAATAATTCAAAATTATATTATATGACATTATTTGAAGTAAACAGAAAAGTAAATAATGAAAACTGAAAAGCCAATCTATATATATTCGTTTATGTCGTACTTGGGAACTTTTCATCGTTATCAAAATGTTATTAAAATTTAATTGAATTCAAATTTTTTGGCAATAGTATTTGTGTTACTTATATTATAATAATAAAATCATACGAAAAATAATAACTTCTATGAATGGTTAATATTTATGTGGAAATAAAACGGAAATTGACGAAAAATAATAACTCCCATGTATGGGTAATATTTATGTGCAAATAAAACGCCTAAATTTGTGTTTAAAAATTAGTTCTGTGCCTAAATACATTGCATTTAATAATATTATGAATATGACTGAAAAAAAATATACGTTTTCGTGAATATTTTAACACCAGCGCCACCTACTGGTGAAAAACTTTGTCAGCAACTTTAGTTTTATGTACATAATATGTGTTGCGAATTTGAGCTAAATTGGACCGTAAATATATTTTTTGGGAAAATCTCAACCCCAGCGCCACCTATCGGGTACAAAAAAAAGTTATGCAAATCGGAGAACCAAAGGAACATGTGGTATGAATACGAAGTCGCTAGCATTAGTGGTTCAACAGTTATTAGAGTACCAACATACGCACCAACGTTTTTATATATTAAGATATCTATAGTAGCTACCAAAATGTAAAAAACAATTAATTAGAAGTCGATTGGTAAGCCAAACGTCGCACTTTTTTTCAAATTCGTCCCATTAGTTTTTGCACGAGACTTTCATCCATTTTTCTGGATGCCAGATTCCATTTAGATTTGAACTCTTCTACAGTTGACACCGTCATTCCTGTCTTCTTTTAAGTTGCTTTTATAATTGACCAATATTCTTCTATTGGACGTAGTTCTGGACAATTTGATGGATTGTTTTCTTTTTGTACAAAGTTGTTGTTATACCATTAAATTGTGGCTTTTGCATAATGACAACTGGCTAGGTCAGACCAAAATATAGGTTTTGTAATGTTTTAAAGAAAACAAAGATTAAAATGGTTTGATTTTGGTGTCAACCTTTAACATACGTTTCAAATAGATAAAAATTGCATTTGAAAAATACTCCATCAAAAAAATTAGTATTAAATTTTTAGAAGTAGCCTATCCGACCAGCTTTAATTTATTTTATGGTCACGATATTAACTTTGAACTTTCCTTTTTTTTTAATTTCGGTGAAAATCGTTAAAATTATTACATAAAATTTGTTTAAATTGCATTTCAAATATAAACTATCTTTAAATTTGTACGAAATTATAACTCTTTTTTTCTCAATTTTTTATAAAATATGTATTCAAATTTTGTTGTAAAAGTAATTTGATAAATGTATTTTTACGCTATTTTAACAATCAGTTTTGGAAATTTCATTGCGGTATCTTCATGAGTAAAGTGCATTCTAAATACTTATCTTTGTTCTGAATCATTAGAAAGCTTCAATCGTATGATAATTAAAAATGTATATAAAAACCTAATCTTTTATATTTTTGATTGTTATGTTGATGAGAAAATACAAAAAATTAGATCATCGGTTGCATATATTTAAAAATTAAAAAAACTGACCTAACCGGCCATGAATTCAAATTCGAAAAATATTCCAAAATGTATTCCATTTTTACTCCAAACATCAATAATGGCTGGTTTTTTTTATCAAAATAATACTACAATTTTAAAAGTTATTATGTCAGGGTTGCCATATGACAATTTTCAAAATGGTCAGAAACTACGATATGTTTCCAATAAATTTTAAAAAACGATTAACTTGTAAAAATAAATTTTGCATGATTTTTTCACAAAATTTAAATTTTTAAAATATCTTAAACCGTCTAGGATATATATTCTGTTAAAGTTTTAACTATCGTTGCTAATATTTCCACTAGATGGCGCTTTAAGATAAAAAAAAATTACAAACATTTCTTAATGAAACATTTTTTTATATATCTGCAAAGTTTGGTGCAAAATTGTCCAGCGCGGGTCTATGACTTGTCTTCTATGAGTAATTCGAAGGGATGCACAGTGGGATATATCACCACATTTTTCGAAATAATTCAGCCAATTAGTGGTCAGATTGCAATGAAATTTGGAACAGTAATATCAAGCTTAAGTTTTGGCGTTAAACCTCACAGACCAAAAGGGGCGGCAATATGACCCACAAAAGTAGAGCACTTTTTGCATATAAAATTTTTAGTGTTCACCAATTCTTTGTTTCTTACCCGATTTTAAAAAAATTAACATATTTGTAGTCTGTTTTTAAAGGCCTACAAAAACATGCTTACATGTGTGGGTTATCTCTTATACTTTGGTACCCCACTTGTCTAAACTTTCTCTGAAAGAATTCGAAATAAGTCAAAAAAACCCCACTTTTTAACCCCAAAACATGAGATTGGGCCGGTTTAAAAAATATGTGTCTCTTATTTTTTTTTTCTTTATCACATATTCAAATTTCATTAAGTTATCAGAGCACCCATCATTAGGAACTCGGTTTTAAAAAGTTATCAAAATATTTTGCTAAACTGAGCTACAAGAATGAGTAAACATTTTTGTCATTTGTAAATAGAAAATAGGAAAAATGTTTCTTAATAAATTATTTTGTACTAAAAATTAGTGTTAAAATTGTAACTTCATATTTTTTTTTCTACTAACTTTTTTATTTCACTGTACTTTAATCCTGCTTACAATTTTTTTCGTAAATATCGGACATACTTTCATACAAAAACATATTAATTATTCACACAACTTTTTAACATTTTAACATGATATTGGCTAGCTAAAACAAATGCGTGTTTCCTCTACAATATATCCAAAGCATGGATGGTAACTGATTCGATGCGGTTATCGGTGCGGTAACGCTATTTTCTTTTATTTCGCTAACGGTATTTTAGGGGTATCGGTATTTCAGTTAACCGTTTTTTTTTAACGATAACGGTATTTTTTTTTAATTTGCTTTTGCTTATTTTGGTACCCCATGGGGTTTCATGCCACTTTTTAATATTTTCATAGAAATAACTGAAGTTATTTACAAAGTTCAACTTTGAGGCTCAATAACTTTGGCCAAACATAATATTTTTGTTTAATTTTTTCTGTTAATTCTTAGTTAAAGTTTTTATTATTAAAACTATATAAAATTTATTTGATGTCTAACATTGCAATACATTATTTTTGGCCACCCTCACAACACTGTGCAACGTTATCTTACAAGGGATGTATCTCGACCCGATCTCTCAGATTTTAATGAACTTTGGAAATGTTGTGGAGGAGCAAAAAAAAGAGACACGTATTTTTTTAACTGCCCATTCTTACGTTAAAGGGTTAAAAAGTGGAGTTTAAAGTTCATTTGTTTTTGTATTAAAACTTGGCTTTAATTTACGAAAACTAGTTTATAGTACTCAAAAGAGCAAAATTTTAATACCCATATTGTCTATATAAAGGACACAGAGTTGCCATATTTTTGAATTATTTGAAATGTAGGGATAAAAACCGAACGATTTCGAATATCGGAAAAAGCTCACACACCCCCTCGATTAAATTTAGGCATTACTATGCATTATTTTTACGCTAAGTACAATTACAATTCCTAAATAAAATACCAGATTTAATGTTACTCAAAACACATTTTTTTGAATAACAAAAATACATGAACAATTTTAGACATAATTTGTACACTAGTAAATGTGTCAAAAAATGTTTCATTTGATAGCAAATTTGTTTGTTTGTTTCTTCAAATAGAACGAAATAAATCGAAAACGTAAAATGGGGCCATTTGTGAAACCACTTAATAACCTTTAAACATAAGGGTCCCATGTCTCTTAAATTTTTATTCTCTACAACATATTCGAAGTTCATTCAGATCTGCCGGTCCGGGTCGGGATACCTCACTTGTTAGTTATTTTGGAGTCCCTTAAATTTTTATTCTCTACAACATATTCGAAGTTCATTCAGATCTGCCGGTCCGGGTCAGGATACAACCCTTGTTAGTTATTTTGGTACGTGTATGCATCCACACCGATATTTTTAGCCCCATCATGCCCTAATTTCAATGGCTGGGTATGATCAAACTTTGGTAAATTATATCTATTTACAGCTATTTTTTTTTATTTTGTCAAATTATTTCAGTAACGGTATTTTAAGGATAACGCTATTTAAATTATTTCGGTAACGGTATTTTAAGGATATTGGTATATTAGTTATGTCGGTAACGGTATTTTACTGATAACGGTATTTTAATGATAACGGTATTTTAATTATAACGGTATTTTACTGATAACGGTATTTCAATTATTTCGGTAACGGTATTTTAGGGATAACTATAGTCTGTTGAAAGGTCTTTGAATCGAAAACGGTATTTTTGCGGTATTGCCTAGCATCTCTGATCCACACCCAGTAAAAAACGCTGCTTACATGAAAGCAGGTTTGTAAGGGAGTAAGCCTAAAAGAATCCCTTACAAACCTGCTGACATATGCTATGATTTTTATATGGCGAATTTCCACTTGGAAGCATTACTTTTTGACAAAGTAAGCTCTGATTTTAGCGCTTATAAAAAGCTGTGATTTCAGGGCTTGCAGTAAAATCATATTTCATTTTTTAAAGGGTCCGCCAAATAACTTTTTTTTTTTTTGAAAATGCTATAAAAAAAAACTACTGAATATTTTCTCAAATTTCTTTTTTTATTTGAAAGTACAATCCTTCCGGTTAATAATGGAAAATAATTTCATTCAAATGGCTGCCTCGGCTGGCCATGCAGTAGCCTACACGATCAGTCCAATTTTTAAGCACATTATCGATTGTGTGCAGCTGTATTTCCTCCTCTTCAATTTTTGTGAACAAAAATTCGTTCAACATGGCCCTATAACGATCGCCATTGACTGTAACGGCCACTCCTTGCTCATTTTCGAAGAAAAATGGCCCAATTATGCCTCTGGACCAAAATCCGCACCAAACAGTGACCCGTTTTGGGTGTATCGGCACACATTCTGCAACATTACCATGATTTTCAAAGTAATGCCGCAATACTTCAAAGCGTTGTTCAAGCGTATACACAACAATATTCGTTCAGCGGAAGAATAAAACTAATTATCTGTCAAATCAGACATGAGCTAAGTGTTACCATTCACGAAATTAACACTAGTTGAAAAAAAACGTTAGATGGCGGACCCTTTATTATTACGATTAAAAGTAATAACATGAATATACCATACACAATTTATTTTACATAAAATTCTACTTCTAAATTCTATTGTTGTTAAAATTTTTGACATATATTATAATCATTTTATTTTTTTTTACCGCTCCACGTGCTAGCTTTTCAGAAACAGTCAAATGACTAATTATTTTTTATTACATACTCGAAAACAGCAAACACAATCGGAAATCACTCGGGAAGATTGGTGCAGATCGTTTATAATACACGATATGAAATTTTCGGCATTACAAGCTGCATCCTTAAAGGGATTATGGTAAGCTGCTTACAACCTGCATCCTTGTTAGGGAAAACAGTAAGCCAAACATTTTTGTTTGTTTATTTTTATACGAAAATTATTCGTTTCTTTTTATGCTTCTCAATATCATGTAAGCACTTACATCAGCTCATTTGTTTTATCCTGCTTCTAAAATCACGAAAATTTTTTACTGGACAGTTAATTTGAAACTTCGGCTTCGGTATCTCCCTTGTAAGCACAATTTATTAGAAAAAGCTGTATTACAAAGTTTAAGAAAATAAAAAAAATCTGTTCCATGAAATTTGAAATTTGTTTGTAGAGAATAGTGTATTCGGCACTTTACCGAATACCGGATATTTCCAAATAGTTCTTTCATACATTTTCATATAATAAATTTCATGTAAAAGTGCACTGTACTTTAGATATAGACAAAATGAAATAAAATAATAATACAAACGCAGTGTATGACATTTTTAAGAAAAAATATTTTGTGAAAAACTTTGTTTTCTCAATTTTTTAGATAAAAAACGGGAAATTTTTTTAACCGAAACATTTTGCCGAACAGTGCTATTATTCGGCATTCGGCAGAATAGCTAAAACAAGCCGAATACCAAATAGTAACAGAATGTACGTGACATCTCTACACTCAGAACACAGTCTCAGTTGTGACTACCGAATTTTATTGTCAATCGAATTCTGACTAAATAAAATTTTTTGTCGTGAAAGCTAATATTCAGTTGCCCCATTCAATATTATATTTCGCATAATTATTACGTTCCACAAAATTTTATTGAAATTAAAAAACTTTTTTGACTTTTCAAGTATTGAGTCGTGACCTTCAGACTAATAGGACCTACTAATAGGACCGAGGCCTACTCATTGCAACACAATTGCTTTAAATTTTCTTTAAATTATTGGCTGTTAAAACATTTTAGTATTTTATTTTAATTAAAAAAAAAACTTTTTACGTTTGTCTTTTCCGGGATTTGAACTCGGAAACTCGGAGTAATTGGCTGCCGCTTTAACCATTATACCACAAACAATTATAAATGTTGAGTGTTAAATTTGAATTTAAATATTATGTTAGGAAAACAAACATAGACTAAAATTCGTTTGCCAATACTAATCATTAGTTGCGTCTATAACCAATGCAATCCATAATTTGGTTGGTTCTATCAAAACCCAAATTTAATTGTACATTTAATTGGGAAACCCGTATTTGCATTTGCCACTTTTAATTACACAAGGGAACAATGGTTCTGTTGATTAAGAACTGAATATTGTTTTTAAGGTTATTTGGGACGCTGAATCCAAATCTGCACTTGGTTTTTCTCTATCAGCTCGACTTTTCGAGATATACCGTTATGTTCAAAATTAAGGCACTTCCGCTACATATATTGGAATAACTTGAAAACGGTTCACCATATTAAATTAAAAAAAAAAACCGAAACTCGCAAACAATATTCTCTTTAAGCCGTGCTTACATTGTTTTTAAATTTTCCAAGTAGTTTTAGAGATATCGTTCAAGTTTTGAAAAAAAAAATAAAATTTAAAAAAAAAAAAAAAAATTTTTTGTTCTTTAAAAATTCCTAAAAAATAAAAATGGGACAAAAATCACAGTTTTGGTCTAGAAACAGTTAGTTAAATATATTTCGAATGAAATGAGCTTTATTTCATTGCAATTGGTGAACAACTTTTGATTTTGTTCACCATTTACTGAATTGATATAAATCGCGATTTCCATACAAAAATAACAACTTTTGATTTTGTTCATTTCTATCAGATATACTTTTTAATTTAACACAAAAAGAGAATTTTAAAGAAAAATAAAAAATTTTAATACACAAATATTACAATGTAATTACAACTCATCGAAAAATTTTCTTTTATAAGATTTTCTTAAATAATCTTGTTTAGAGGGATTATTTTTAATGCTCCAGCAATAGTCCGCCATCATATGCTCTGTTACGGTAGTATGAAACTGTTGTTCCTTGGGTTAACAGATTTTTTTGCTTTAATCGAGAAGCAAGAATTTCGGATGCTTTTTTAGAGAGTCCAAGGTCTCTCACTAAATCACTAAGCTCCTCCTGATTAAATTGCTCGCGTTCAGAAGAAATATCTAAATGGAAGTCATCTGATCCACATTCAGAAATTGGTGAAGGAACATTTTGTCGTAAGTCGTGAAAATTGTGTGTAGATGTAGATGGTTGTGATTCTGAATCCTCACTAGAGTACAGGACTGGTTGAGTAATAGACAACACGTTAGGATAAATCCATTTAGACCGGTTTGTTTTATTAATGCCTGTTATGTTGACAGCGCAAAAATAACAATCATCATAATGATTCGAAGGTTCCCGCCAGATCATTGGTGTTTTATACTTGAACTGGGTCCGTTGCTTGTTTGCCCATAACCTTAAATACTCTACACAGTTTTTACATACAGTATTAGGAATCCAGTACTTGTCACGGGTTTCCATGGTAAATCCGAAGTAGTCAAAATAAATTTTTTTAATAAAATCTGACACACTTTTTCTACCACATATGTTACAAAAATATGTTACAAAAATAGTTGGGATTGATTTTACAGGTGTTTCTTGACGTAGTCATAGCCCAATTTTGACATATATTTCAAAGTAACGCAGTTTTCAATAAATAAAACAAGGGATAAAAACCAAAAGTTTTTTGTGTTCACTGATGAAATGTTCTAGGTTAAAATTTTTTAATATTTTTTGTCGTTATACTTTTCGCTTTCGTAAACACTTGTTGAATGAGAAAAATTGGTTGAATGAACCCATATAAATACTTCGTAGTTTTTTACTGAAGTACCTAGAAAAAATTATATCCACAATTTTATTGACAGTCACTTATGAATGAACACATGTGTTAAGGGGAATTTCTTTAAAAAAATCATCCGTTACCAACGGTAAACCACACATCAATAAAAACAAGTGCACTTTTCTTTTTTCTCTTTAATTGACTGTGAACTGACTAGGTGCCATAAAGGAACAATACAATTTATAGGCGTTATGAGTTTGCTACCGCAACCATAAAAATGAAATAATCTTTTTTTATTACTTAATTTTTTTAATTCTTAGAATCATAAAAAACTAACTTATTACATACAAACACTTACACATTAGAAAATGTTATTTTTGTATGGAAATCGCGATTTATATCAATTCAGTAAATCGTGAACAAAATCAAAAGTTGTGCACCGATTGCAATGAAATAAAGCTCATTTCATTCGAAATATATTTAACTAACTGTTTCTGGACCAAAACTGTGATTTTTGTCCCAATTTTATTTTTTCGGAATTTTTAAAGAACAAAAAATTTTTTTTTTTTAAAAAAATTTTAATTTTTTTTTCAAAACTTGAACGATATCTCTAAAACTACTTGGAAAATTTAAAAACAATGTAAGCACGGCTTAAAGAGAATATTGTTTGCGAGTTTCGGTTTTTTTTTTTAATTTAATATGGTGAACCGTTTTCAAGTTATTCCAATATATGTAGCGGAAGTGCCTTAATTTTGAACATAACGGTATATCTCGAAAAGTCGAGCTGATAGAGAAAAACCAAGTGCAGATTTGAAATCAGCGACCTCAAATTAGTAAAAATTTGCTACAAATTTCAAATCAACACAAAAAAAGTTCAATTTTGTTCCCTTGTGTTATCGACCATCTTTTAATAAATTTGATAGCTGGTACCAATTTTTTTTTTGCAATATCACTAAATAAATGGTTGATTCTACCGTACACAATTACTAACCGAATTTTATTTGAAAAGTTGATTGGAAAAAAACAATAATTGTATAATGGGATTGTTTTTTAGTTCCTGTTTCCTTTTTTTTTATTGCCAGTACAGTATTTTTGCTTTATTAATCGATTATTATTATTTCCTAATGAAAGAACGTCTTGTCCAATAAATTTTAATGGTTTTGACCTAATTCCAACCCATATTTTTCTAAGTGTAGTTATAATTAATGAAGTCGGAATTGATAAACATTTTTAACACTTTATATTTACACAAATTGTATAAAAAATTAGGTATGTTCATCTCGAAATGTAACACTTAAGTACAATTATTAAACTTTTTTAACTTTTTTGAATAAGATATAAAATTTTTTAAAAACTTAAAAAGGGGTTCTTGGGGTTCGCCAAATTTAAATTATTACATTCCTACTAGAGAGCGCTGTAAAACTATACAAATTAAAAAAAAAAAAATAAAAATATTTTTTTTTAGCTTGTTTTATGTACTATCTAACTTTTTTTTTAAATTTAAAATAAGTTTAGTATTTTGTTGATTCATAACAATTTAAGATTAAATAAAAAGACTAAATCAAAAAAAAAAAAAGATCCCTCACACTAAGCGTCGCACATTGGGTTGAAATGGGTCCAAAGTGGAGCTTAATTGAAATTTTAGAATTAAGTTTTTGCCATAATGTTTGGTATCGAATAAAACAAGATAAAATTCTACATCACTATTTAAAATTTGAACCATCTAAGTTGTTTAACTAATTATTGCTGTTTTCTTAAAAAGTGAAAAAATTTAAATTTGATAAAAAGCAGTGCTTAATTTTTTAAATTTAAAATTAATAAAGTTAAACTTTTATGATGGAACCTTCAACTTCAGGTATTTAAGTGTACAAAAATAATTTTGTGTTTATAAAAATATGTGTGGAAATATTTGTAATATTTTTTAAAAAAAAACTCTAAAATCGGGGTATTTTCCATATATGATGGACCAGAAGTAACAAAGTAGTAAAGTGCCTTCTTTGAAGTTGTGTTTTTTGAAAAGTATGGGATTTCTACTTGATATTACAAACAAAAAAGTTTGCCTTTTTGTGTCCCGTTTTAAGATATTAATAATTTTATGTAAAAAGTCTTGTTTTCAAAATTCCTTTACACCAATACCCCGGTTTGCGTCGTTGATTGGGACCGGAGAAACGCGACGCAAACCGAAACGACGCAAACCTAAGCATGATTTTCCATACATTTGTATTGATTTTCATTTAATTGGTTCCGAGATTCATAATTTTAGCAGAAAATTAGATTTTTCAATAAAAAATGCAAATTATTTGTATTTTTTTTTTTTTGAAAACAGTTTAAGTTAAAATAAAAATATAACAATTCATGAGAAAAACGTAAAAAAACATAACAAAAACATAAAATATTAAGATTAAAATAAAAATAAAAAATTCATAGTATAAAAGCAAGTCTATATCGATTTGTTATTTTTTCTATTCTGAGCTTGAGTCAATTAAATCGATTACCATTTCTTCGGTTAGGTTTGTAAGTCTTACTGATTTTTGTATGAAGTTATCTAAAGTTTGTTGGATTGTAAATGCTTTTTTTTTCCAAATAAATTTCTTTATAACAATTGATTGAGTCGGTCACATTTCTAGACACTTTTAAACTGCGATCTTCGTCTGGATCATTGTTTAGAAAAATATCCATTGCTTGCGATATCAACTGCATCGCTTCAGAAATTTTAGCAGCAGTAAGCTTTTTTTCTTCTGTTTCGACCTCAAACGGAAGTGTTTCATCGTCCAACTCATTGTTACTCTGAATTGCTATTAAACTTTCGTTATTAAGCTCTTCGTCGTATAAAAGGAGTTCATTTATATCATGTTCTTCCATTCCATAAAAAATTGCATTTCTGGCTGATTCTGCAGAATACATTCTGGCCATAATTGACGCCAAGTTCCGTTCATGCACGATTCTTTTACTTCTTTCCAAGATAGGTTTATATTTTCAATAGCCATCATGATGTTGTAATTCTTCCAAAATTCTTTCATGGAAGGCAAATTATCTCCGTCAGTAGCTTTTCGATTAAAAGTTCGTCGCAAATAGTATGACTTGAAGTTGGATATAACACCATTGGTTGTATCACAGATGTGGTATTTGGAGGTATAAAAATAACTTTAATATTTTCCGAATAATCGTCTGAAAAAACAGGATGACCTGGTGCATTGTCAAGTAACAACAGCATGTTAAAACCAATATTTTTCGAAGAACAATAAGCCTTTAGGTCGGGAACAGCACAATTATCCATCCAATCTCTAAACAAGGTTGCAGTCATTCATGCTTTTTTATTTGCACGCCAGTGAACAGAAAGCTCGCTCTTTTTAACATTTTTAAAAGCTCTCGGGTTTTCAGAGTGGTAGATTAAAAATGGCTTAAATTTAAAATCTCCCTCTGCATTTCCTCCCAAAAGAAGTGTACGTCTGTCTTTACTAGTTTTATAACCAGGAGAAGATTTTTCGGATTTAGAAATGTACGTTCTTCCTGGCAAACGCTTCCAAAAAAGTCCGGTTTCATCAGCGTTTAAAACTTGTTGTGCAGAATACCCACCTTCTTCAATGATTGCTTTTAACTCAAGTTTGAACTTTTCTGCATCTAAAGTATTTGCACTAGCAGATTCTCCTTTTAATGCAACGCTATGCAAATTTCCACAGGTCTTAAAACGGTCAAACCAACCTCTACTTCCTTCAAATTCCTCTGCACTCTCGGCACTTGATAGCGGATAGTTTTCTTTCCGGTCTTCAAATAGAGTTAAAGCTTTTTTTTGAATTACCATTTGACTTAATGGCATTCTTCGCTGATTTTGATCTTCTATCCATATGCTAAGAAGTGACTCCATTTTTTCCATTAAAGGACTTCTCATTTCGTTACCTGTTTATGTTGTAATGATGTTGCGGTTTCAGCAAATTTTTTAATTTTATCAGCGTCTCTGGAACAAATGGATTTAATTGTAGAAGGTGCTAATTCAAGGTCTCTTCCAATATCAACAGCCTTTTCCTCTAATTTAAAAAGTTTCAAAATGTCCAGTTTTTCTTCTAAGCTTATTTGCTTTCTTTTTTGACTCATTGTTGCAAAATATTTAGATTCAACCTCTCTTCAGTAAATGTAATTTGAAACTACTAACGACCTTCAACTTTCAACCAGCAGACAACCTGTACATACATATTTGCATTAGCCTTAAGCCGGAAATCCCCCTTTTTTGTTTTAGCTTTGTACACACATTTTTATATCAACGACGCAAATCGAAGCACTGGCGACGCAACTTCGAAGCCATGCGACGCAAACTGAAACCAAAACGACGCAACTTCGAAATCACAGAAATTTGGAAACGACGCAACTTCGAAACGACGCAAACCGAAGCGACGCAAACCGGGGTATTGGTGTATTTACCATACCCACAGTGTTTTTGTTGTTACTATTGTCTTACTCTCAATGTTAGCTATTTCTGTTGTTGTTGATATTATTGTCAATATATTTTGATATTTAATAGAGATGGCTGCGTGAGTGGCGTTTGATCACCTATGTTCACGAGGGTGAAAAATTTACCAGAAAAGAATAAAAATTAACACTCAATTCCAGCGAAAAACAGGACTTTCTAATAATTTACCAAATTTACGTGATGGTTTTACATCTTATACTAATTTGCCCGTGCAGAGATAGTCACGCCTATATAATAACTGTTTTCAATCACGTACTTTGGGCAATTAACTTTTTTTTTACCAATGCGTTTGACGTTTAATATTTTTTGAAATTAAACTGACTATCGTAATTTATAAATAATAATGTTTGTGAATAAACTGTTTCACACGCACATCTCTATTGCCGTTATTTTTGTGCTTGTTTTTATGTTTTGTTTTTCAGTGGTGTTTTTTGCTGTTTTAAAATTTGAAGTGATTAAATTTTAATTTAATCACGATTTTAAAAATTATAGAGAGCACTTTGCTCGCAAATGCAGCCGGGAAAAGTCCAATGAAGATATTTTCAATAGGTTTCTGCTAAGTATGATAATTGGGATATTTGTGATGTATTTGAAAATGCAGAATAATACAAATATGTTAATATATTTTTTATTAAAAAGGTAAAACTAAAACAAAGATTCCCCAAAAAGTTTTAAATTTTTTATTTTTTCAGATTAATTTTTACATTTACTGAATTTAGTGAAAGCAAAAACTGGATAAAAATTTATACTAATAGGAATACATATTATTAACTTATTCTTTAAATTTATTTTGATTTCTTTAAATTTATTTTGATTTCGCTGCAACGAAAATTGTGGATCATGTTTTTCCGAAAAACAAAAAACGCCTAACAGTTTAAAAAAAATTTTTTCTTCCATTTTTTTTTAAAACCTTTGTTTTTATGTATTTATGACTATTCATTACTAAAAAATTATAATATTCTCTTTTGTGACTTTTTTGAAATAAATTTGTACATTTATGAGATTTTGTGAAAAACAAAAATTATATTTTAAATAAAATTTATACTAATATAAATGCATACAATTATGCTTTAATTTAAATATGCTTTAATTTCCAATTTCATTCATTAACTTATCTCTTTTCATTCCAAAGTTACAGCATAAATTGTAAACTAAGGTCTTTTTTCCAAAAAACAATAATGCGCTTAACGGGTTAAAAATTTTTTTTTTTTTAACTTTTTTTTCTCAAATGCTGTGTTTTTATGTGCTTATAATAACTCATCAATAAAAATATATAATATTTTAAAACTACGGCTTCTATGAATTAATCGCCACTTTGGGTACCATCGAACCCACTGTGCGTCGCATAGTCTGTATATGTTTGAATGTGGATGTTTGCAATCTCTCGATATTTGATGTTTTTTTGTTAAGTAAAAATATATAAATAAATTGTTTTTATAATAAAATGTGTACCTCAAATAAAAAATAATGATATAAATACAGACAGAATACAATACAATTACAAACAAAACGTGAACTTGTACATTGATTTAATAATAAATTGAAAAATAAAACAAAATACCTACCTACACTGTGGGGCAAAAGTGAGCTAATGTTTCAAAATTAAAACGCAAGATGTATTTATTCTCCTAATCTTTTTGGAAAAATTAATTCAATTAAGTATAATGGTACCCTATGGGGAGTGGGACCGGTTCTGCGTGTGCCACAGGAACGGTCCCTTCGTGCCAGAGACCGGTACTCTGCTAAACCCTACCTTATGTAAACAACTGGCAACTTTAACATTGGTTTGTCATAGGAGGGGGTCATTTGTCCTGTGGTTTACACATAGTGACATGCCACAGGACTAACCAAAGATGGGCATACCACAAGACATGTCGTATAAAATAAACGAAAACTAAACAGCTTCCAATGGGTAAAATTCTGGCCAACTGTTTTTTTCTTGTTAATATGCATTCTGGTTAAGTGGTTTGTCCTCCCTTTACCAGTCACAGGATTGGTAATTTTAGGACAATTTACACTGCTTAACCCACTTGAGTATTAAATTATACCAGTCCTGTGATAAGTCCTTCTTTAACCAGTCACTTAAAGGGAAATTGACTCTTCATTCCACATAGGGTATGGCACATTTATATCTCCTACACTCTTAAATTGTATAGGAGAAGGTCAATGGCTCACTTTTGCACCAAGACTCCGATTAACTACACAGAAAAAAAAAATTGCGCCAAGTAAACATTTTGTTGAATAAAAAAAAATAATCAATTACTTTTTTAATTGATTCAATTAAAAAGTAATCAATATTTTTGTTTATTTAAAGTAATCAATATTATTAAAAAAATATTGATTACTTTTTAATTGAGTCAATTAAAAAAGTAATTGAGTCAATTAAAAAAGTAATTGATTATGTTTTTTTACTTCAACAAAATGTTTACTTGGCGGAATTTAAGAAATATTTTTTTGTGTGTACAACCTGTAATTTCATTAAAGAACTAGAAACTTTTTTTCTATTTAATAAATATATGTGGCAATTAAGTACATTTTCAGTAAAAATGTAACTAAATAAAGCATTTCAACTGATCAGGATAATTGTAAAAAAATGATATCCTTTAAATGTGTTTTTAGACCAAAATGTTACAAAATTTCTTAAAATAAGAAAGAAATGAGAGCTAATATTGATTTTTATTTATTGGTAATTCAATACAAAACTAGTGAAAAATTGTAAGGTTTTTCAATAAAAAGCATAAGACTTATTTATTTAAAATATTCTGCTGTTTTTTTTCTACCTTTATATTTTAATTTCAAAAATTGATGAACAATTAAGCTCGTGGTTTTTAATAAATTTGTATTTATTTTTAGTGTCCGTTCGAACAGTTCGGCCAAAAAAATATATTTTGTCGGTTTTTTGATATCTAGAGGCAATGATGACAAATTTTAGTATTGGAAACATGTTTGTTGAGCCGATTTAATTCGATTTTGTGTATAAAATTTAAGAGAAAGCCGAAGTTTAGCTATAAAGTTTAAAGTTCGGCCGCCGAACTATTTTCAATTTGGCCGAACTTTCTGAGCCCGAACAGTGAATTCAGTGCTTAACTACAAACTTTTCTTCAAATTTGACACTCAAAATAGCATCTAATCAGCCCAATAAACATTTTTCCATCCGCCAAATTTGTCCATAATGCTTTAAAATACCGAATACAGACCAAATGCATTTTCTGGCCGAACTGTTCGGTCGGACACTATTTATTTTCTTTCAAGTAACAATAATCAAACAAAAAATAATACGACTTAACTGTTACACATTTAATATTGTATTTTAAGTAGAACACATAATTATCCTTTGGGAAGATTTTTAGCATTTGGCCATTAGGTTTGAGAGAAATACATTCATGTACTAGACATTTTAATTTCCTTGTTTTAGAAAAATGGTAATTAACTTCCAAAAACATTTCGTAAACTCTTATTTACATAGTAAAATTTGAGTCATTGACACCTTCCCTTTTGCATATTGGGCATTTTTTATTTATTTTTATTTATTTATTTAAGTCTACGGTATAAATCCCTACAGACAATTTTCTTGAATTACAATAGTGTTTAAAATCTACGTATTTTAGGAGCAATATTATATTGCGTTTAATTACGTTAATATTTGTGGGAAAATCTATAAAATTATAAAATTTATTAAAGTCGTCGCATAATCTTCTAAATGGATCAGCATTAGCATAGTTTACGCGAAAGTAATCAGTATATAATGGACTGAAGTAACGTGTTGGACGTTGAGGAACGTTAAATGTAAGATTGTTCACCAAAAATTAAGAGCAAACGTCGCCATTTATCAGCTTGATTAACAATGTTACATTTAACATTTTTCTGCGGCTAATTAATGAAGGTAATTTAATTTAAGCTAACCTTGATTTATATGAAGGAAGATTAGTAGGATCAGGAAAAAGATTTCGTAAGCAAAAAATTAAAAATTGTTTTTGAACAGACTCAATAAGATTACTGTTAACGTCGTAATACGGATCCCAGACAACGCAGCAGTATTCCAAAATTGGTCTAACAAGAGACGTATACAATTGTTTTGTAATGCTTGTAGTAAATTCTTTAGCCCAACGAGCTTTATTAGATGTCATAGTAATATGTTGAGCATATCATATTTACACCCTATATATTTGTCTATATCACTTTGAAAATACCAAATTTAAATGCAAAATTTAAATTTGGTAAAACAATAATTTTTTGCTAAAAAAATATTTTTTTTGCTAAAAAAATACTTTTTTTTTTGCTAAAAAAAAAATACTTTTTTTTTTGCTAAAAAAAAATACTTTTTAGTTAAATTTTGGATTTTATTCGACCATTTTCTGAGAATGTTGGCTCAAGCTTGAGGTCTGAATTGTTTTTAAAGTATTTTATTTATATAAAAATTTCTTAATCAAGCCAATATTTCGAATAGCGTCGCAGACCTCGAGGTTGATTATTTGAAAAACCAAATACTTTTTTGCTAAAAACAAATTCATCAAATTATGATTCTTATTTTTGCATAAGTGGGGACAGCATTGGATACAATGACATAATAGTATGTAGAGTTTCCATATGATTTCACAATTTTAAGTAATCACCCTTATTCTAGTTGTCGACGTCGACACAAAACGACGTCGTCTTGTGTCATCTTTTTAAAATTGGTATTCCAGTTGTCGTTATCGACTTGTATCGATTACTGTTGACTAATATTTGGTATTCTCTAAGAAAACTTAACGACGTTATTGTGTTGAGACGACTCTGATTCTGTCGTCGTCATTTTTGCTAACGACATTTTGAAGTGAAGTGTAAAAAAAATAAGAAATAGAAAAAAAATGGAAAAAATTGAAAAAATTAAAATAACGAACGTAAACAGTTTGAAAAACTTGTGGAAGAGTTGCAGAAAAATCCATCACTTGCTCGAGGATTTTGCAGAGGCACTGTTCCGAGTAATTTTAAACAACAATGGGATGAAGTATCAAAAGTCCTCAATTCTCTTGGCCCACCAAGAGGACTTGGAGATGGGTGGCAGAAGGTAAGGAAATCATAAACGTATATAGGCATTATAAAAATATATATATAACTTCAAATTTATTTACAGGTTTGGAGAGACTTTAAATTTAAAGTGAAAAAGAAAATCGTAGCCAACAAAGTTGAGTGTAATGCTACTGGTGGCGGAAGATTTAAGCAGTTTACACTTTTTTAGGTTACCTAAGTTTTTTCATTTGTAACTTATCTAAGAAAATATTATTTTTTAACTTAGATATTGTGTAACTAACCCAAAAAATTTTGTAGTTGTATTTTACTTTGCACTTTTTCCGTGCGCTTAACCCATTTCCTGGCACTGATGGATCCGGTAGGAATTTTTGTTCACTTATACAGTGCTCCCTAGCGAAAACACATCCAGTTTTAGTTCAAACTTTTACTTTCAAAACACACAGAATGTATTAAAATTTTTTCAAAACTAAAATTTGTATGTGTTTTCTATATGAAAATCTACGTAAAATATTTTTAAAGAAAAAAATTCGCACAGAATCGATCAGTGGCAGGAAATGGTTTAAATAACAATAAAATTTTTACCTAAAAGCCATGAATTCCGTTCACCACCAGTATATCGTTCTTGCAAAACTCGTTTTGCTTGGCTAACGTTCCAGATTAATGAATCATGAGCAGAACCTGCATATCGGGCATCCAAAAACCGTATCCGCATTTTATGATCACAAATCTACATGAAAGTCAAATATATATGATTATAAAATGCAATTAAATATTTAACATACTTACGATCATAGCGTTTAAACTAAAAACCCCTTTACGGTTGAAGTATAGATGCTGGTCTTCTTTAATTGGTGCTAAAATTTTGATATGGGTTCCATCCACACACCCAATAATACCAGGAAAATCTGTTTCGAAATGAATGTTGATTGTTTTCGAAATGAATGTTGATCTAACTCCGCTTTTCAAATTAGGGGATATTATTTCCAGCACACGCTTAAATGCTGCTTTATTAAGTCGAAAGTAACTTTCAAACCTTTTGAAGAAATGACAAAATATTTTTAAAGGCAACAGTCTTTGATTTTGCTACTCACTTTTTATCTGGTAAGTTGAAGATGTCGGACTTCTGTCGGAGTAGTCTTCTTTGCAATATTAGATTTTGTTTACGAGTATTTTCTTCTTCACTCGAATCAGAATCAGAAATAAAAAACATTTTCCCATAAAAATAACAAGTAAAATAAATCAGCTGACTCAAATATTAGAGATGTGCTTTTGTTTTTTTTTCAAATTACCGATAAACAGTCGACGTCGTTACAAAACTCTTAGAGAATACCAAATTGGTGTCAAATTGATGTCGACGTCGAAAGAAAGTGATGTTGACTCAAAAACGACGACGGCATCGACGTCGACAACTAGAATAAGGGTGAATATGTTTCCAAAAAAAAATGTATCCACTTGGTGTATAAAAATTTATCTGTATATAGTGATTTATTTTGTATTATTTATCGCTTACAGTTCAGAGCCAAACGCTGAAAGACCCTTCAACGATAATTAGGTATACTATTTAAAATAAATAAGTTTTAGCTATGTTACTGAAAAACAGTCATGATTCGATTAAATTTATTATAAAATAGTAATTTTAGCACGAATTTCGATTTTATTTAGCCAAATCTTGGTAGTTTTTGGTCTATAAACTTAATTTAAGGATATCATTTTTAACTACAGAGTGGGCCAACTTCGACTGACTTATTTGAAATGCTTATAACTTTTCTATTTTTACAGTTTTTTTTATTTTATTATTTTTTTAAATGAAAGTATAACTAATAAATATTTTTTTTAGTAAAATATGAAAAATTACATCCATTAAATGGCATCTATTTTCCTGTTGTCATTTAATGGCTCTATTTAAAACGTTTTGTATTACGTTGCGCAAAGTTTCTGGCTCAAATTCTGCAATTTCTGTGCGAATATTCTGCTTAAGTTGCTGAATGTTTTGTGGTTTGTTAACGTAAACCCGTCCCTTCAAGAAACCCCACAAAGAAAAAAAATCAGATGCTGTCAAATCTGGGGAACTAGGTGGCCACGCAAAATAAGCATTTTTTGAAATTAGTCAGACATCAAAATTTTATCGCAGGATCCCCATGTTTCTCGCGGTATGATCTGCAGCTCCATCTTGCTGGAACCATATGTCCGGATTATTGGGAACTACCGGAAGTAAAAAAATGTCCAGCATTGTCCGGTATACCGCCCCGGATACGGTTTCTGGTTCCCCATTTTAATTTTCGAAAAAATATGGACCGATAACTCTATCAGCCATAATTCCACACCAAACCGTGAATCTGGGAGGGTGAAATTGTCGCTGATGCACTGCTCTAGGATTTTGGGTACCCCTATTTCGTCAGTTCTGTATATTAACATATCAATTTAAATGAAAATATGCTTCATCGCTCATAATGACATAGTTCAAAAAGTTGCAATTTTCTCTCGCAAGCAAAATTAATAAAAATTCAACAATTTTTACACGTTCTTGCATTGAGTATGATCACATTTTAAAATTTTATTAAATTGTTTATTACCTTTGACAAAGAAAACTAAAAACTGTAAAAATAAAAAAAGTTTTTAAGCATTTCAAATCAGTCAGTCGAAGTTGGCCCATCCTGTATTATTCTGATAAGTTGAAATGCGGCATTTAGTTACTTTTTTTTTACTAAAAATAAGCTTAGTTTCCCATATATTTATTAAATAGCAAGAAAAGATTTTGTTCTTTATTAAAATTTCAATTTTTAGTTAATGGGAATCTTGGTGCAAAAGTGAGCCAATGACCTTCTCCAATATAAATGAGATTGCAGAATATAAAGGGAGGCAAAAGGTTGGACCTCTATGATTATGTAGAGGACATATTACCATACTATTATACCAAATTAAATTAAAAAACTTGAAAATAAATACATCTTGCGTTTTAATTTTGAAACATTGGCTCACTTTTGCTCCACAGTGTACATTCGTTCTAAATTCAATTAACAATATTAAATCCAATACATGTGATAAATAATTTATTTAAAAAAAATATATTAATGAAATAATAACATTAAAAATATATAAAATAAACACACACTCTACTACAAAACATTACCCTAAACGCAAACCGCCCTAACTAACATTTTATTAATTTTACAGTACGAGTTTTACAATTGTAATTCAGAAAATATCAATTGAAATCCAGAATTTCCATTTGAAATTCAGAAAATATCAATTGAAATTTAGAATTTCCATTTAAAATTCAGAAAATATCAATTGAAATTAAGAATTTCCATTTGAAATTCAGAAAATATTTTAAATTCAGCAAATATCAATTGCAATTCAGAAAACAGCATTTGAAATTCAAAAAATTATCAATTGAAAGTCAGAATTCAGAAAATATTAATTGAAATTAAGAAATACCAATTGAAATTTGGAAAATATCACTTAAAATTCAGAATACATTAATTGAAATTTAGAATACATTTGTTATTAATTAATTTTATTTAATATTTTCTAAGTTTCAAATAATATTTTCTGAACTTCAATTGACATTTTCTGAATTTCAATTAATATTTTCTAAATATGAATTTTAATTGATGTGTTTCTGAATTGCAAATGATGTTTTCTGAATTTCAATTGCTATTTTCTGAATTTCAAATGGAAAATCCGAATTTCAATTTGCTGTTTTCTGAATTTCAAATAGAATTTTTTTTTTTTTTAAAGAGAGCCAACACTCAGGAAATACTTCCTATATTTAGTGTGTTGCTTTCTTTGGAAAGGGATAGTATAGAAATGAAAGGTGGGGAAAGATGAAGGGCTTCAGACATGGCAACACTGTAATTGCGCGAGATGATAAGTCTTAGAACAGTTGTTGCTCGCCACCTGATGCAGAGTTGGCGAACTTATTGAAGCTTTTTGGTTCATAGCCCTGATTCATTATTTTACTTCGGTGGGGTTAATTGCTATGGGAAAACCGAAGGTGGACATTGCGATACGTATGAGGGATAGAAAAAACTCATACATATTATTTTGATGTTGCCGGCACCGGGGATCGAACCCGGGACCTTCTGTGTAAAAGTCCAACGCGCTAACCATTACACCACAACGCCCACAAATAGAATTTTCTTAATTTCAATTGATGTTTTCTAAATTCCAATTGATATTTTCTGAATTTCTATTGATATTTTCTAAATTCCAGTGGCAAAAGGTGTAGAAGAAAAAAACCTGTTTATATTGTTTTCATCGTAAAATTTTCAAATATTATTAAAAAACACAGACAAATTTATTTCTCGTAAAACAAAATACATATTTGTAATATTCGAACAGGTATATTAGTAAGGTCCATTTGTCTTGTATTTTTCTGTATAGCTGATCATAGTTGGACTGGTATTAAAGTTGTCTTAATTTACTTTCGAAAAATCTAAAATAATTTTCTGAGGAATTTTTTTTTTAAGTTTTAAAATTTTTCTAAAATTTCTCAAAAATAGCTGGGTTTTGATAACAAAAAAGTGAATATTGGAAGTTGAAGTAGAGATTATAAATTACATTAATAAGTAATTATTTTAAAGTTCGAAATATTTCCTTATGCAAAAATGCAAATGCATTCAAAATACATAAAATATATAAATTAAGGAGAAATAAGCAAAACATAGTACAAACAAAAAGAGCACTGGATCGTTCAGATGCGATAAGAAATGGCTGAGATATAGCAGATAAAAATTAGACTAGTATTTTATTTATCTGAACTGGCTTCGGAAAATAAAAAAAAAACAGAATGACGTTTTAGGGGGTTTAAGACAAAAATAATAGAAAATGATTTTGCACATAAAAAGTTTGTGGTAAATAGAGAAATCCTAAGCAATAAAACGAAAATCTGAAGAAATATATATCATATGGAGGGCCTATATTCAAAACCCTATATCTTTGATTTTCACGAAAATGACTTTTTAATGGTAAAATGTTCAGTAAAACAGCCCTCATGTATGGTGTGAATTTCATAACAAAAATATTTTTTTTTTTGCTGTTTTATTTGCATTTTTGTTATTTCTCTATCTTACGCAATTAATTTTTCTGAATGCAAAACCCTCTATCTTTTTAAATAATAAAATTTCAAATATATTTTTGGAATAATTTCTTCTTGCAATACATGTTTTCTTACTATTTTTTTTTTTGCATGCTGAACATGAATTTTACATTTTTTAATCGTTTATTAAAATAGCGAAAGCCGATTCTGAATTGAATTAAAATTCTGGTCCACTATCAATTCAGCCAAATAAGTGGAAGAATTTGCAAGATTTGAAGAGCGTCATACCACCGGAGTACCATTATTTTTACGATAATTTACTCCAATCAAACTCCAAAAAAAACTTAAAAAAAGCAAAAAAAAAACACAACTTTTTGTTTCATATTGTTTATTATTAATTTTTTTTATCTTATGTTGTATTACTAGCCGTTAACTTAAATAAATCAAATTAAAAACTGACAAATGGCATAAATGAAATCAAAATAATTTATTTTTATTAAAATGCAAAACCCTCTATCTGATCATTTTCATACATACACATTGAATATTTTTGAGATGCAAGTCCCTCTATCTATCATAAAGTCCCCAATAATGCAACATTTTAAAAACCAATTATATGTTAGATTCAGTAGTTGCTTTAAAAAATATTGTAGAATACCGAATTTTAATAACTCAAGTAATACAAGAAAAAAACAGTTTTTTGGCTCTCCTGAAAAGTTGTGTATTTAAAGATAGAGGGTTTTGAATATAGGCCCTCGATATATTGTTTAGAAAGTTGTTTTTTTTTTTTATTTCCCTAAATTTTACACTAAAATTTTAACTTTATATAGAAAAAGTTCAATTGTAAAATATAAAAAAAAATAAATACAACAATTCTAAAATTGCAAAATGTATCTGTTGCGTAGACAATGTTGTGTTTACCATATAATTAAAAAAATCTCTATTTTTGATCGGATGAGTCTAAAATGTATATTTTGATGCAATATAACAGAATCAATCAAAAAATCAATTTTGATTTTTTTGTTAGTTAATGCGGTTTGTGTTTTAGCTAACGAAATGATACAAAACAATTCAATATTATTTAAAAATAAAATTTATTTAGTGTTGAAAGGGATATAGTACGAAATTATATAATAATCTGGGTTTTCATGTTTTTAACACTTCTGTCTCGTTTAAAATTATACCCCATCTGCTATGTTTGTTGGGGTCACATTGACCCAAATTTTTAAATCATTAAAAATCATACTATAACTTTTTGTAATTAATTTTTTCTTTCATAATTCACTTTTAAGTAATAATAGTAAAAAATAGTATCATAAAAAAGGAAAACATACAGTTGGTGAAATATTTTGTGTAAAAATTGATTTTTTTTTTTAATAATTGGATTATTTTTATATGTTTTGTTTCTTCTTTAGTCTATATACTCGTTGGTCCAAAACTTTAAATAATTATAACATTGTTTTTTAGTACTTTAATAAATAAATATTACTAACACACCTCGACACGCTTAATTCATTTGAATGCCGATATGTGATTTACATACCCTTGATGCCCTGATTCCAAATTTTGAGAAAACCGCAGTTAAAGTGGCCAAAATGGCCATTGTTTGCTTCTTTTGAAACCTTTTTTCTTTCTAAGGATTGAAAATAAAAATAAGTATCCAGGCAGAAAAATACAATCGGCACAGTGTTGGCAAAGCGTCAGAGATTGTCGGTTATGCGTTGACAGAACGTGGGATTAACAATCTTGACAGTATTGTCCTGTTAACCGATTGACGGTTCATTTGGCTTAGTTCCAATACATTTTTCAAGGCATTTGCGAAGAGTTTTGTTAATTTAATTAACTTCTTAATAAACATTGACTTTAATGAAACCTGTTTCATAGATTCTATGAAAAGTTTCAATAGATGAGTTCTTGTGACAGTTTCTATTAAATCTACGAAGAAATGCATTACTGAGATGAAGATTATAAGCACATATAATTTCCTCACATATAAGCATATATAATAGGCCGGGTCGATTTAAAAATCGCTCAACGTTCAAGGAAAATCGTATTCTAGGGATCAAAATAAGAAACTTTGCCGAAAGAACCATTTCTCTAAAACGAATTCTGACGAATCCCACGTTGACCCATTTAGAGTGCCCCAATCGAATATATTTATACTCTATTTCTTCCGGAGAAGAAATAATGACCCTAATCTTGAAATGACTCCTCCTACTTTCTGAAATATCTCTATCCCGAGATTTGTACGTTTTGCTAAAAAAAACACGGCTAAAAAGGCCCTCTTTTAACTTAAATGTTAACCCCTAGAATGATGATTTATGCATTAATCTGCTAGCGCGTCTCCCAGAGAAGAAGTATCTCCCATAATCTTGGAGAGATTCCTCCTACTTTCTGAAATATCAAAGTGGGCTTTTTCAAAATTTGACCCTATGGGTCAAAAGTCGGGACATCAGAATTCGTTTTAGAGGTATGGTTCCTTCAGCAAAGTTTCTAATTTTGATCCCTAGAATACGATTTTCCTTGAACGTTGAGCGATTTTTTTGCCTCCATACAAATCGACCCGGCCTAATATATAATGATATCACGTTGTATATGAGTATATAGAGACTTTTTTCATCGGTATTTCAAAATATTTATTACCCTTACATAGTATATTTAAAAAATTTGTGCGTAAAATTATAATTTAACGAAAGAATACTAATATTGGGTATAAAGTGTTTAATTATAAGCACATTGTGTCTAAAAATGCTTTCTTTGTGTATTGTTGTGTATGAAAGTGTGTAGAAAACAGTTTTTTTGCATTTGGTGTTTATATTTATAATGAATTTAAATCGGTGCGAACATTTTTTCTTGCAAATTGTTCAATATTATTAAGTATTTTCTTTATAGAATTATAGTGCCGAAAACAGGAAACTTTTTGTACAAAAAGTTTTCATACAGTCAAATTTGCTCTCATTTTTCTATTAGAATTAATTCCATCACTGACCCGTAAAGGTTTCCAGAGTTTTGCCATACCACAATGTTTTCTGTCGTTTTTTATTTAAATTTTTTTTTATTTTATTGTATATTATGTAACAAATTTGTTAATTTTTTATAAGAAATCTGCCAAAAAAAATCAAAGTTATCAAACTTTGAAGATAGAACATATTGAATGTTCTAAAATTTTCCAATATATTGTCACTAGGGCTGCCGGACGGGACTGATTTTTATAAATCCCGGGATTCGGGATTTTGAAAACTGCAATTCCTGGATCCCGGGATTTATCTTGATTTCGGGAAAAATTTATTGACATTTTTTAAGTTAATATAAAACATTCAAATAAAACAATTCAATAGAAAATTTTACTATTCACATCTTACAGTATGAAAAACAAATAAAAGCTATTAAGTCATTATTGGCCAAGTGCTCCGTTTTGAACCCAGTATTTTTCAACAGCTATATTTTTTAGTTGATAAGTATAATTAAACGTTTTAAAAACCTTAAACTAAATTAATATATTCAACACAAGCGTGAATCAAAACTTGTGGAAGATTGTTGTTCAGAGTTGCCAAATAATAATAATAATAATTATTTGAAAAAATCTATTTTTACATTTTTTGATTCAAATAATGAATAATTCACAAATTATTTAAAATATAGACAAGCCTAATTTTGCATATTTTTATTGTTATGTTAATGAGACAATATGAAACAATTTTCTATGCTTAAAACTAGTTTTTTTTTGTTTTTTGTTAATCTGACCGATCGGACCATGAATTTTTAAAATTCAGAAAGTCTAAAATATTCCAAAATTTATTCCGTTTTGACTCAAAACATAAATAATGATTTTTTTTTTAATTACTACAATACAGTGCACTCGCGATAATGTGAACTAATTAAAACCGGGAGTGTTCACGTTTGTGATCTGTTCACCTTTCCGAATGCCAAAAATTTAAGGCAACATGTATCAATAATGCCATAAGTTTAGACTAATTATACGTATTCAAATAATAATTAACATTTTATTAGAATAAAAGAAGTAAATGATTTATTCAGCCTGATTACGGTTGTCGAATTTGTAGTCGAATTTTTCGACTCCATACAAAATGGTTTTGCTTAAATTGAAAATTATAAAGAAATTAAACCCAGATTAAATATTTTCTGCAATGGGAGTGTTATTTATAATAAATTCAGTTGTAAGATTGTTCAAAAGTTTTGTTTTTAATGAATTATTAGCCAATTCCACTTACTCTCGAATTCGACTACGACAACCGTAATAACGCCAATTAAGAAAATTATTTACATACATTTGTATGAAGATTTATGTAAAAATACTACACACAGGGAAAATATTAGTTGGAATTCATTTAGTACCATTAAAAATCTTTCATTTTGATTTTAATTCGATAACTTGTACTTTCTATATATAATTTCAACGAATTAACCATCATTTTTATAAAACGACAGCGATTGTAACAAAAAAATAGTGCACATGCCTAAAATAATTGTTATCCATACTTTATTTAAAAAATAAATACTTTCTTATTTATTCGTAATGGTCACAGCTGTTATAAAAATACATTTTTATCACTTGAACATATTTTTTAGTTATACGTATAAAAATATTGTCTTCAGAATTGGCTTTAATTTTAAAAAATAAAATAACCAATTATTAAGTAATTTTTACAATTAGGTGGTCATTAATATTATAAATTTGGTTACAAACACAAAAACAGATAGTACCGAAACTTAAAAAAACAATTCTTGCAACCAAAGAATTACCTTTTTTTTAAATGTCATAAAATAAAAAAATTATCATAAAATAAAAATAACAAAAAAAATTAAAAGTAAATATTTAAAAATGTATATTCCAAAAAATAAAAAATAACAACATCCAACATCCAACAGACATCAGAAATGAATGGTTCAGAAAGGTATTCTATTTATATTTTAGATTTCAAAATGAGACGCAGCAAATAATAATACCCAAATATATTTATGTATTCGTTACAGGAATTTTCAACAATTGCTTGAAACTTTAAGAAGCAGAACATTCAAATTGATTACATTGCAAGGAATGGTGTTGCAGAAATTATTATCCTGGAAAACATGGAGATACAAAATTGTAAAAAAGTACTTTTAAAATTTCAAATTCACTAAGGCTCTTGCATTAAAAAACCACTTATATTTCGGTACATATTCAATGCAGAAAACCCGCTTAGAATTGGGGAATCTTTCGTAAAGATAAAGTCTGATAACCAACAGAAAGTAATTATATATATATTTGTGGATTTTCCTAGAAAAAGAACAATATTTTCCAAAGGCAAACATTTCGCTGACTTTTGTACACACGAAAAAGTCTAATGATTTTCCGGGGAATATTCTTTGTAATATATAGTTTTTTTTAAATAATTTTCATCGTACGGAATTTTTTATGTTATACAACACTTTTGCTACACATAAAAATAATTTTGAGGGGATTACCTTTTAAAAGAATTTTAAGGCAAGATCTTAAGGCATCTATTGATGGAAATAATTACCATAATTTTTCTTTTTTCGAACCATTAAAAACTTATACTTTGTACTTTTTTAAAGATTTCTGGAAATTTTTACCTTTAAATACTGCTTTTTATGGAAAAACTCATACAATATTGATTTTCTTCTTAATCTGATAATGTCTTATAATCCAAAAGGGGTTTCTGCAGGAAAATTATAACGACCTACTAAGGGGCTTGTGAAAAAAAACACTTTGGAAAAATTCAACGATTTTCAAGGTTAATTCTTAAGTATTAGAATAAGAAAATCAGCGTTTTTGGGTTGTCATAGGATATTGCAAAAAATTCGAGTTTTTACAAAACTTTTATTAATGTTTGGCAAAACAGCTGTTTTGGCAAAACACATATCTTGACCTCTTGTTTGAATGTGGCTTTATGTTTCGAAATGTATTATTTAACTTGTATTTTTATTTTGCTTAAATTAGCAAAAATAAAAACAAAATAAAATTTTTTTAAACTAATTGGAAACGGTGTACTTATTAAAAAAAAAATCGTTTGGATAAGCAATCATACGTATTTAATTCAGTAGGGATAATTACAAATGGTAGTATGTGCAACAACATTATTTTATAGTTCTAACATAAACTTGGTTACAACAATCAAATCGGAAATCGGTTTTGAGGATAGTACATGTGACTATCAAAATTCGGTTGGCAAAAAATTCAGTTGGAGCAACAAATCAGTTTTCTGTGTGTACATACATATGTACATATATATAAAATGTTTTATACTATATTAACTGTTAATAAAAAAAATTATACGCTAGCTCCCACTTAAAGAGCGTTTAAAATGTCTGCCTTTTCATCTAATTTTAAAAAGTTTGGTTTTTTGAAAACATTTTGAAACAAAATACGAAAAAACAACCTTTCAGCAATAAGTAAAAATAGCAACTAAAATAGTTTCTTTGTATCTTCTGTCCTTAATGCAGTGAAACAGTTAAAATAGGGGAATCCCAAAACTTAGAAAAAATTTAATTCTTAACGTATTTACGCATTTCCAACTAACACATTGACTTTTTTTCTGTTCACATTATAGGGCTTTCGTACTTTGTTCACCTTTTAGAGTAGTCAATGTAAAATAAAATGTGTTCACATTAAGCGGTGTTCACGTAATGCAGTGTTCACATTATCGCGAGTGCACTGTTATAAAAATTATAATGTCATTGTTACCATATGAAAATTTTAAAAAATGGTCAAAATACACGATATTTTTTTAAGAAAAAGAGTTAAAAATCGGTTAATTTACAAAATTGAAAATTCATATATATTTGAATAAAGATTTGTTAATAAATTTATACAAAATTAAATTTTTTTAAATATCTTCTGCCGTCTATTATTTTTATTCTGTAAAAGTTTCAAATATTTCCAATAGGGGGCAAAAAAAAAATACACAAATTACTTAATGAAGCATTTTTCTATATATTTGCGAAGTTTGGTTGAAAAATGTCCAGCGGATCTATGTCATGTCTTTAATAAGTTTATGATGTAAAAATTAAATTTATTAATGATCTTAAAAAATAAAATTATATTCTTATCAGACTATTAATTCAAAAGTATTTTAATTAAGTTACATCGGAAGGTTAAAAAATGATTCCAATTGTGCTTTCAAAGGGAATTCATTGCATATTAAATATTTAGTTACTAAATTTTATTTTAACTACATAATAAAATTGACTTAAATTAGATTTATTTACTTTTGTGAAATTGTATTATAAAAGCTGAATTATGGTTTTCAAAATTTAGAAAGGTAAATAAACATTTATGTTTTATTTTTTGTTTTCGTTGTTTAACAGGGTGTCATATAAATACAAAAATGTAATAAAATAGGCAAATTAAAAAATGGAAAACCCCGGGGTTATAAATCCCTAAAATTCCGGGATTTTCGGGATCGGCACCCCCTAATTGTCACCCACTGTATATCAAGATTTTAAAAACTTGCAACAAAATTGTTGTTGGTTTTTTTTTATTAAATAAGATTTAATAATTTCTGAAAGACTAATGGGATTTGGATAATTTTTGTCAAGTAACTAGATACTTGTATTCCAATTTTTGGCCACCACAAGATTAAATATCGTCATCAAAAATGTGTAACCTTTAGCAAAATTAACTGCTAATAAAATGATTTTAAGAAAATTATTCTCCCATTTTAAAAATTTTTACACACATCTATTGTTCTATTCTTAACAAACTTAATCAAAAATATATTCAAACTTTATTAAAACCTCTTTTTACTGATCAAAGCAAATTAAATTGTAAAAATATGAAAATTGAACTAAACATAACAGATGTACAAATAAATTCGCTTAAAGAGGAAAACCAAATATTTTTTTCATAATATTTTTTCACATTGACAAAGTTTTTGACGAAATATATACTGTAAGACGAACTCCGGGGGACCAACGAAATTATTTCGTTATAAGCGGTGTTCGTATTAACCGAGGTAAAATTCCTTTACTTTTTTTTTGGCTTAAATAAATGTTTAGCCGCACCTCTCCAAAATTGCTAACTTGGTCCATCGACTAATATTTTCACGCTGATTACGCCTTGCTGCTGGGCAGGGCATTAAAGTTTTGATAATTTTTAGCAATTATCTCAAAAATTACAAGTCCAATCATGACAATATCGCTCACTTTTTCCCGTTAATATAGCTCGAACGCCTGATGTCGTAGAGTGATTCTGAGACTAAATTTGAATTCACCTTTAGCAAAATACTTTAGTTCTAGTGTCAAATATTTTTCGGCCTGAATATTTAGGTGTAAAATGTAGTTACGAGTTAGGGCGGGTCGATTTAAAAATCGCTCAACGTTCAAGGAAAATCGTATTCTAGGGATCAAAATATGAAACTTTTCCGAAGGAACCATACCTCTAAAACGAATTTTGATATCCCGACTTTTGACCCGTAGGGCCAAACTTTTGACCCGTAGGGCCCACTTTGATATTTCAGAATGTAGGAGGAATCTCTCCAAGATTATGAGAGCTACTTCTTCTCCGGGAGACGCGCTAACAGATTAATGCAAAAATCATCATTCTAGGTGACCGTTAAGGTGTTAAAATTGAAGTTGAAAGAGGGCCTTTTTAACCGTGTTTTTATAGCAAAATGGACAAATCTCGGGATTGAGATATTTCAAAAAGTAGGAGGAGTCTTTCCAAGATTAGGGTATATTTCTTCTCGGGAAGACGCTCTAGCAGATGAATGCATAAATTATATTCGATTGGGTTGAACTCGATTGGGGCACTCTAAATGTGTCAAAGTGGAATTTTTCAAAATTTGACCCTACCGGTCAAAAGTTGGGACATCAGAATTCGTTTTAGAGGTATGGTTCCTTCAACAAAGTTTCTTATTTTGATCCCTAGAATACGATTTTCCTTGAACGTTGAGCGATTTTTTTTTTCCTCCATACAAATCGACCCGGCCTATTACGAGTGCTCCCCACTGTTTATAAAAATTTATAGCAAATTCCACAAGCTTTTATTAAAGGTATAATATGCCACAATATTTGTTGAAATAAACAAATTATTAAACGCAATGAACATGGAACTGAAAAAAAAAATTGGCAGCACTTTTAATACATTTGAATACAAACTGACAACTTATCGACGTTGAAAAAATTATGAGAGTTAACACTTAACATGCCTAATGTCATATTTTGTATAGGATTTTGTAACATGTATACACTCAAAAAAAAAAAAAGTTAGTAAAGTCAGCCAAAAATTTTTCTAGGAATATCATAAAACATATTTTTGTGATTCTTTTAAAAATAATATACAATACATTCCAAAATATAAAAATGTTCATTCTCCAATATTGACGTCATGCGTTAATGTAATATCTTAAAAAAAATAGAAATAACTATTAAAATAGAAATAAAACAAACAAAATGATGCTATTTTTTAAAGGAACGTAAATGCCTCAGATAATTACAGAAACGAAAAAATAACTAAATATGACATATACAACCCCTTTTTTGCAATAAAAAAAGGAACCATCAAAATCTACCTCAGATGTGTGTCTTTGTCTTTCGCTTTTGTTGGTCTACCTATCTGTATATTTGTTTGCAATTTTACAACGCTGGATTATTAATCTCTATAAACATTCAGTTTAGAAATACACATTTAATCTTTATTAAATTTAAATATATTATTTTATCTTTTATTTAATGAATAGAAAATTACTTTCACAAGCCGATGACAACACAAAATTTAAGTTGTTTTATGTATGAAAAACAGATACAAAAATCTTCCAAACACATACATGCATACAAGGAAGGTCTTTCATGAGATAATCTCTGATTTTGATGAAATTTGGATAGTTTGTAGAGAAAAAAATTCGAAGGTTGGGGTGTCTAAAATTATCGGTAATAGTGGGAATATAAGGGGTTAAAAGTGGGGTCAAAAATTACCCAAAATAAGTTAGTAAAACATTAGTAAAATATTGGTAAAACATTAGTTCAAAACAGTTAAGTGCTGAATAAGTTTAACTAAAATTTTAGCTGAAAACATAATTTTAGCATAAAATTTTTGCTAAAAAATAGTATACCTGATTTACAAGACGTTTTACTAACATTTCTACTAACTTATTTTTTTAGTGTAAAAAAAAAACAAGCCTATTATTGCAAATACATACATGCACACACACATACACCGAAAAACTTAACTCAGAAGGAAGGTCTTTCATGAGATAATCTCCGATTTTGATAAAATTTGGATATTTTGTAGAGAAAAAAATTCGAAGGTTGGGGTGTCTAAGAGTATCTGTCAGAGTGGGGATTTAAAGGGTTACAAGTGGGGCTAAAAATTAAACATTTTTTGGTTTTTTGAATTTATTGTTCATCTGATGAAAAAAAACTATATATAAATGTTATATTTTCAAAAAGTATAAAGCTTTAACATCTTCTTGTGTGTCCTCTTTTTTTGACACTTTTTGTGTAATTACTCAAATTTCGTGTAATTTCGAATTGATTGTGTAGTCAATGCGTATTTGCATCTATGTGTAATTTATGTGGAATTTAAAATGTATACAAATTATCACGTATTTTCCCGATTAAAAGAAATGTATATGGATCTTTATGTAGTTTTATCAATTTCTATGGGATGTTACATATACTCTTATTTAATTTCATCCGAAATATGGGTCTACCCGACGAAAAAAGTTCATATATTATGATTATTTAGAAACCAAAAAATAAGCCGTTAAATTAAAAAACTAAACCGTAAAATTTCATAACATTTTATTAAAATTGTTACTACAACAAATAAGATTTTTGTAAAATTTGTTTCGTGGAGCTTCGTCAGTCAAACAACGGTGCAAAACAGGAATTGTTTTCCTAAGCTTTAAAGTTCAAATTGGTTAAAAAAAATACTTTTGCTAAACCAACAACATGTAACGTAGAATTTTCAACTTTCAATTAAAAAGAAAAATACTTCAAAATGCCGCCCGCTAAAAAGGTTATATTTTAAAAGAAAAAAGCGAAAATAAGCTTAGTTTTCAAAGAAAAAAGTCGAAAAGGAGCAACTATCAAAAAATAAGCTAAAAAACGCTCTAACAAATATAGCTTAAAATGTTCACAATTTCATGACTTATATTAAGTCTAAATAGTTCTAACATTTTAAATAAAAAACAAGCTCTAGCTTACTTTTGGCCGCCTTAATAATTATATATAGTATCACATATAACTAAACATTTAAGTTCAATTCCGCACTAAAAAAAGTCAGTAAAGTCAACAACATTTTCGCTGGGAGGATCCTTGCAGAAAAATGGCTAATATCAGCAAAATATTTGCTAAATTTAGTAAAAATTTTCTTTGAATTTACAAAGATATTAGCAATTTTTCTGCAAGGATCCTCCCACCAAAAACGTTGCTGACTTTATTGACTTTTTTGAGTGCACGGTAACTAAAAACAGGGTGTTCTATGAAAAATTAAAAAGTTTAAATATCCCGGAAACTAAACGTTTGATTTTAAAATTTTTGCTATATATGTGTTCAGCGAGCCAAAATTATGCAAAATTATGTATTTCAAGAGGAGGTCCTTTAAAAATTCAAATTTGTCGAATAGTGTTATTTTTAATTGCACGTGTAATTTCAAACTTGTGTAATTTTGTCACCAGCATGTGTAATTTTGAATTTCTCTTGTGGCAACACTGATGCCGTTACCAAATTGAAATGGAAAACACATAAGAGGATAAATAAAAACATGAGATAAACATCAAAACAAACAAAATCAGACTAATGAAATTGTTATTGTAGATTTTGTATTTTTTGCATATTCACTAACGAAAAAAATAGAGAATCTGAACAAAAAGTCACACAATAAAAGTTTAGTTGAACAAAAAACTAGATCAAGAGGAAAAATTAAAATAAAAACCATAATGACAACAACAGCCAGTGTTGCCAGATTTGGCGACTTATCGTCATTTTGACAATTTTTAGTACCCAAAATAACTAAATGACGATTGGACGATTTTTGCTTTCAAAATAAAGATTTTATGACTGTAGTTTAATATATCAGCAAAACATATTTATTTGTCATTCTTATAAAATCGCGGATCTATTTTTGGTTTCATATTATTCCGTTAAATATTAAAACACTTTATTTTTATTGAAATTAAACATTTATTTGCTAATATGATGTGAAATAAAAATTTGAAAAAATGCAAATACTTGAATTAAATACAGCTAAATTCAAAACGAACTTATTTATTTTATTTTCTGTGTTTAAATTTTTTTAATATCATTTTTTACATTTTTATAAAATTGAATTAGTGTTAAATAAAAATTAAATATTTTTTAAATTACAAAAAGCTCTGCCTATTCTGAATTCTCTAGATTTTCAAAAACTTCGGGTTCTGATGAGATCTTTAGAAAAGTCGAAATACTACTATCAACCTTGCTAATATTTTTGATTTGCTTTATTTTTGTAAAAGTTTGAAAGCTCGTTATAAATTCAAAACGTAAAAATAATCTCGATGTATATAAAAACAAAAAACTAATAAAAAATAAAGTAAAAATATTTTTATCTATAAAATATTCTATTATCAAATAATATTATGATTAACCGTTTAAGTGGTAAAGTGCTATCGTTGTAAAATATCATGATTTTAGTAGTTTAAATATAAATAGCACGTTATCACTTGGAATGTGAATTACATTATTGTCCTTTGTTTTTTATTAAAACTTTATTCCATTTATGAAAAATATTTTAATTTTGATGAATTTTTACAATTTTTTGACGACTTTTCAAAATATGATGACGATTTTGACGATTTTTTCTTTAAAATTGGATGATTTTACGCTCAACAAACCTGGTAACAGTGGCAACAACATGAGTAACATTAACAATTACAAACAAAATAAATAGGGCAAGGAATTGCTTACAAATGCATGTTTGTAGTCAATAGCCCGAAATCGTTTTTGATCAAATCAAAGAATTTTTAACAAAATGCTATTGATTTGTCGTTGCATATTTTGCTATAAATGCATATTTTGGCATTTTTTGTTGCATATTTTGCACATTTTCATTTTAATTGCAAATTTTGTAAAACTTAAAATAAAGTTTTAATAAAAAATACACAAAAAGAAAACATCAGTAATAGCATATATTTGTCATTTCATAGACATTTATATTGGACTTCATTTTTAAACCAACAATCCAAGAATTGTACATGCATGTTTTTTTTTTATATTTTTAGTGTATGTTTTTGGACTTTTAGTTCTTATTACTTGGTTTTTTGTGCATATTTCGATTTAAATGTATAATTTAAGCGCCTATTTTCCTTTTTTGGTTGCATGAAATTCCTTGCCCTAATAATAATAATTGAAATAAAAAACAACAATATATAACTTGTATCCAGCTCTGTCAGCTTTGACGATTTGTTTCCATTTTGACGATTTGTCTCCATTTTAACGATTTGTCTCCATTTTGACGATTTGTCTCCATTTTGACGATTTTTGAGAAAATAAAATGACGATGGAAGATTTTACAAAATTGATTTGATTGTATGGAAAAATTTCGATTTTTAAATATTTTGATATTTTGAAAGTTTGCTGTTAAATAATTTTATTTTTTAAAATTTTGCATTTATTGTTGTTCTTTTAAAATTGCTTGAATTGTTTTGAATTGTCAAGTTTGAGAAAAAAAATCTTGTAGGATCAGCGCTAGAGAAAGTGCCACACTTTCGACCTAAGCGACTAGGTCATCTTCAGCCTCATTCTAATCCACCACCCACAAGAAATTCAAGGTTTGATCAGGTATATATGAGGAGCCGCAGAACAAAACGTACTTTTTCGGTTTTTTTTTTTACAAATTGGTTTTTTTATATTTTCATAATATTTGGATTGAAATCTTTTAGAAAAAATTTAGTAAACATATTTTTTTTTTTGTTTTTAACCAAGAAAATGGGTTCATAACAAAACGTGTTTTTTAATTTTTTTTATCAAAACGTTCTTTTTTCATAGTCTTTGCCACTTTTTCGTGTAGTTGCATTTTTTGCTTTGATGAAAGATGCAACCCATGAATCAAAACCAACATAAACTCTACTTTTTTGTTATCTTTTTATTACTTTCTTTTAATAACATTTTTAATGCTCTCAATTTGTTTGAGTCATTTCATTTTCAATATAGATCTATGTATATAGATCTGTATAAGTAAACATGTTCAGTTTGGTCTATAATTTAACCATGAATCGACTTACAAACGAACAACGCTTGCAGATCATTGAATTTTATTATCAAAATTCATGCTCGGTTAAGAAAGTGCAAATTGTGCAACTTGTGTTCAGCGACGAAGCTCATTTCTGGTTGAATAGATACATAAACAAGCAAAATTACCGTATTTGGTGTGAAGAGCAGCCAGAAGCATTACAAGAACTGCCAATGCATCCCGAAAAATGCACTGTTTGCTGTGGATTATGGGTCGGTGGCATAATTGGACCGTACTTTTTCAAAGACGACGAAGGCAGGAACGTTACTGTGAATGGAAGAGCTGGACTTGGGTGACATGTGGTTTCAACAAGACGGTGTCACATGCCACCCAGCACGCGAAACAACGGCCCAATTGAGAGGCGAGTTCGGTGAACAATTTATTTTACGTTTTATTTTTTGTGTGGTTATGTTAAGGCTCATGTCTATAGGGACAAGCCCGCAACGGTTGTCGCACTGGAAGCCAATATTGAAGAATTATTCGTGAGACCCGATTTACATGAAATCATTTTTAAACATTGAATTATCGTTAAATATGGCCACATAATTAATTATATACAATTATATCAAGCTATATATGACTATATATAAACTTTTCTCGTGGAGTTTTTATAATGTTCCCTAAAGTGGACCTTTGATATATTTTCTTATTTTTTGGAATTTTTAAATAGTTTAGGCACTTTAACTGTTCTTGTCCACTCTTGAAAATTTTACACAACAAAAAACATTTAACACAACAAAAAACATTTTACGCAACAAAAAATATCGTTACATCTGCCTTATATAATAGGATCTAATTTTATATAATTATATAAAATTGTACATACCCATTTTTCTGATATAATTATAACTGATTATATCAGAATTTATAGAAGTATATATAATTATATATACCTATATCCACCAATTTCCGTATCTTATTATATATACAAGGTGGCGCAAAAGTAATCCTCCTATCAGAAAATGCTATAAATTTTGCGATTGGCCCCTAATGTCAGTTCTGTTTTGACATTTGTGTAGTAAACACATGCGAAATACACGTTAATAAACAATGTTACGCTACACTGCTCCAGAACGCGGAATATTGGTGACTATTTATTTGACCAATAATCGGTCGGTGACTTTGGCACAACGTGAATTTCGTCGCAGATTTCCTGGCCGTCCAACGCCTACTGGTGAAACACTGCGACGTTTAGCCGTTCACCTCGAAGAGACTGGCACAACACGAGATGCTGCCAGGCGTGGCAGTAGCCGTTCTGCAGAGAATATTGCTGCTGTAGCCGAGGATGTCATGGAAGCGCCGTCGACATCGACCAGACGACGTGCCACGCAAATGGGTATCAGTCGACGGTCTTTACAGCGAATTTTGGTACAAGATTTGAAGATGTTTCCGTACAAAGTCCAGACGGTGCATCAGCTGTTAGCTGCTGACCGCCAATCGCGTGTAACATACGCTCAAGCCATCCTTAATCACCACCAAGAAGAAGATGATTTTTCATCAAAAATAATCATGAGTGATGAGGCCCATTTCCATCTTAGCGGGTAAGTAAATAAGCAAAATTTACGCTTCTGGGGCACTGAAAATCCGCGTGTAACCCACGAAGAGCCATTACACCCGCTCAAAGTCACTGTATGTTGTGCTGTTTTCGCTGGAGGAGTCATCGGACCTTTTTTCTTCGAAGACGTCGCGGGCCAAACGGTTACTGTGAATGGTGAGCGCTACAGAGCAATGATCAACGAGTTCTTTTTGCCGCAACTTGATGAATTGGGATTGGAAAACATGTGGTTCCAACAGGACGGAGCAACGGCACACACTGCACGTGCCACAACCGATATGCTGAAGGATGCATTTCCCGGGCGCCTAATCTCCCGTTTTGGCGATTTGCACTGGCCAGCAAGATCGCCTGATTTGACCGCTCCAGACTTCTTTTTGTGGGGCTTTTTGAAGTCGCGTGTTTATGTCAACAAGCCTCAGACTCTTGCAGCTCTTAAAGACAATATCCGTCAAGAATGTGAGGACCTATCGCCGGAAGTTTTGGCCAAAGTGATGGAAAATGCCATAAAAAGGGCTCAAATGACAATCAACTGTGGCGGCGGCCATTTACATGACATCATATTCTCGACTTGATGTAAAAAAAATAAAATACCAAATAAAAATAATCCACAAGAAGAATCAAAGTTTTTCATTTTTTTTTTAAATTACAGCCAAAAAACATCGGAAGGTTATTTTTGCGCCACCTTGTATAATTTGATATGGCTTATTTTTTCAATCGGGTAGCCCTAATACCAGATGTAGGGCCACATTAGGATACATTCCCTTATGTTAACGAAAAATTACACTTTATGTTGTGTTTTTTTGCAACGACACATATTTCGCTATCTACTTTTTAATATTTAATATACAAATAACTATACAATAAAAACTATTGACCCGTTTATAAATTGATATATAAATTTACCTTGATTATATAAATTTACCTTGATTTTTAATTAATACGTACTTTTTTTTCTTTTAATTCTATTTTTATATAAATTACCACTGTGTTATTAAGGACATAAAGAACAACAAACAACAACTCCTGCTACTGCATACATTTAAGTATATTTTAATATTACAACTATAATTTATTGTAGAAAACAAACAAACCAAACACCATCACCGAAAGAAACGTCATTCACAACAACTACAACAACAGCATCAATATGAAATATACAACAAATAATGAAAACCAAAACAATACTACAACAAATGCCAATAATAATATTAATATAGTAACATCGACGACACTGTCATCGTCGTCCTTATCCACCACCACCTCATCTTCATTATCATCTTCATCTACACCAGTAACCCATTCAAATACGACCAATGGTGGCAATACAAATACCGCCGGGAATGCATTATTTTGCGAACAAGTTAATACTGTAACGAATCTATTTGAAAAATGGAATGATTGTGAACGTACGGTGGTCATGTATGCACTACTCAAACGTTTACGTTATCCCAGCTTAAAGTTTCTACAATATTCCATTGATAATACACTGACACAGAATATGGGTTCAACATCCAATCTAAGTACCGTAGTTGTAGACATGAATGCCAATAATCCATCATATTTACAAAATCTATTGAATGCCTATAAGACATTTCATTTGGGTGATTTGGGGGATACACTCTCTTCATCGTCGGCTTCCTCAGACAAAGATTCAATGCCATCATGCTATGGATCTGATTTTCAAATAACACAACATTGTGATGAACGTAGAAAGCTGTACGGCAAGAAGGAGGACATTTTACATGAGGTATTGAATATGTTACCTCTACTAAAGCCGGGAAATGAAGAAGCCAAATTAATATATTTATCATTGATACCATTGGCCGTTAAGGATACAATAAGACAAATAGTACCTACAGAATTGGTACAGCAAATTTTCTCATATATGCTCATACATCCGGCTGTATCAAGTGATGATCGAAGGTAAGTTTGATGTGAATAAAATATATTCTGAATTTCTACTAACTACACTGTGCTGCAGTGAAAATGTACTTAAAAAGCAATATACATATATGTATGGTTGAGTAGACCCATTATAAATCTTTAGACATTTTAATATATACCCCGAAAATCGGAACCTGAGTAAAAAAAATTATATGGTTGCATATCTAATTAGATAGGGTCCAATAACTAATCAGATACAATTTATTACGAAAATTGGTGAATACAATTGTATCTACGTGGATCATATTATATACAATTGTATCCGAATTTTGACCAGATATTATTGTACTAAATAATATCCTAACACATAAAATTGAATACAATTAGGTCCAATTTCGTATAAATGGTTTATTAGTATGTATTTTTATTAAATATAATATGTAAATTTAAAAAATGATGAATGAATTATAATATTAAATAATTTTGCATAAAACATTATTGAAATTTTCACTCAAAAAGAGATTTGCATTAAAAAAGAAAAATTTAAATAAAATTGTAATTTTTAAACTACCCGATTAAAAAAATTAATATGATGTAACAGAGAAATCAAATCTGATATAGCCTTAGGTCTAATTGAAATACAATTTGAGCCGAAAAATATTGGATATTATTGTATATAAATGAATTATATTACACTGAGTTTGATATAATTTGATACGTTTAAATACAGTGAAAAAAAAAATTTGTTAAATGGAATACAGGGGGCTGATATTATGGATCGATTTAAATTTAACGTACAGTTAAATTCACATTTTATATGCTGAAAGTTCAAAAATTTTTAAGTCAAACTAAAGGTATCGGTGGCCAACCTTGGTTTTAAGTGACATTAAATGTAACGTCATCGGATTTTTGATGGCATTCAACGTTTTGAGGAATTTAAAAAATAAAATCGTAAGTAAATTAGGTTATTAGAGAAAAATTGTATCAGAAGTTCAACAATGTGCACTTTAAACACAAAAAATCGGCTTTCAAAAATCGATGAACACAAATTTCAGATGCTTGATTACCGAATATAACTAGTAAAAATTATAACTATTGAAATTTCTCTGCGAAATGTACACAGATAAGGCATATTCGTGCTGACAATCGAATTTGTTGCCAATTGAATAGGTTTGTTGTGGTTACCGATTGTTTTGTTCACATAAAAAAATACCAGAATCCTAAAAAAATCGGGATTTTAAACCATCCCTAAAAATCCAAGCTTTCGAAATCGGTATTTACAAAATCCCCAATCCCGGGATTTTTAAATATCAATCCTGATTAGCATCCCCACATCTCATTCCATCCACCAAAAATTAATTATCTTTTTTTGGGATCTAATTAGATCCAAGTAGATCCACTGGATATTTTGGGATCTATAAATTTTGATCTAACTTTTACAAAGTAAGTACTAAAAAAAGCAACTTCAGGAACAAGTTTAGTTTCCTATTATGAGCCGGTTTTATTGTCTATTTAAAGAACACCTCAAAATTATGACTAAAATGTACAATTTTCAATCGCACTTCCTGACACTTGCAGAGTAACTATTAACAGATATGGAATACATCTCACGTGCCTCTGGAAAAAAAAAATTTTAAAACTTGTTGATGCTATTAAAAGTTTATAAGTTAAAAAAACTGCAAAAAGTTTATTTAACACGAAAATGTAGTAAAAAAACGCAGCATTTACATAAACATTTTTAATATTTTGACTGAGAAGTTATTTACCATATTTTTTAGCATAATAAATATTAAAAGACATTGATTTTTTAGTTCAGCATATTTTTTGTTACGATATAGCAGATTTTTATAATTTTTTCTGGGTAATTGAGGATACTTTGAAAGAAATTATCTGGCAACACAGCATCAAACCCAATTTCAACACCTTCAAACACAGTTTTTTTTTACCTTCAAACCTAATTTTTGTCAACGCAACCTAAATTTCTCTTAAAAATCTCGATTTTTTTTACTGTTAAGTTGGTTACTGAGTTGGGCTGTAGTGCGATTCACTACGGTTTTTAAACCATAATTTTTTCGTTTAAAAATGTTAACCACAAAAATAACCATTTTGCTATTCACTAACACTTTAAACGATTTTTTCTGGCGTTTAAAGTCAGCTGTTATTTTTAACAACACAAATTGTGGTTTATTAACAGCAGAGTTTTTGGTGTGGTTAATTTTTTTTAAAAGGTTTTATTTATCGTTGTGCCAATATATAAAATAAATATAATGGCTTTGGAGTATTTAGCCTACAATTTATTGGAGAATGCGCCAGTTAATGGTGCTCCTACATTCTATTTGAATGCACAGAAATATAAAACTGTTTACCGTGGTTAAAAATAAGTTAGTGAATCGCATAGTGGTTAGTGCAAACATCAAAATGTGTGGTTAAAGATAACACCTGCTAAATTTGTTAAAAGTTAGTGAATCGCACTACTGAGCTGGTGAAGAAAAATAAAGAGGGCGGGTTGAGTACCTTAGAGTATTGAAGGTCTGTAATTTTGTATGGTTTAAAGCAGAGGCCCTCTATGCTACTCTTACGTGCTCAACCAGTGTTGACCGGTTTATTCAGTACAAAATCGTTCAATTTTCCATAAAAAATCATGAAAATCGTCATCATATTTTGAAAAATCGTCATCATATTTTGGAAAATCGTCAAAAAAAATCTTTAAAAAAAAAATAATAAAATAAAAGACAATAATGTAATTCACATTTCATGCTAACGAGCAATCGTTGTAACATAAAACGATTTTTAACACTTTTATGTCTTTTAAATATTTTTTCATAATATTTTACAACTATAGCATTTTAACACTTAAACTGTTAATTCTATAAACAACATCTCTGTAGTACAATTTTTTTAAATCTTAAATTATTTTCCAAAATTTATTTTCTTTCATTATTAAATTTATTTTCTTTCATTATTAAATTTAGACTTCCATTAACGAACTAAATTTTATTATTAAATTCAAAACCTATTGGGGGGTATTCATAAAAGATTCGTATATAGAGTATATTTATATTTGCAGGCATGGACCCAGACAATAGTTGCCGCGTTTTATATATAATTAGTTTGTTTGTTCTTAAATATCACGACTATTTCTTCACAAAATTATTCCTTTATACATAAAATATAATACTAAATAATTATAATTTATTATAAATAAATAAAAACAACATTTTGTACAATTTTTTTAAATAATTGAAACATAGAAAGAAAAATACAAAACAAATTGTAATATAAACTTTCCAGGGTTAGTAAAACATTTATGACACAAATGTTTTAAAAACACGACGTTTACATACATACAAAATTAAATGAACCTATTGTATTAAACAATAATAAAATAGGTTCTGAAATTTTTGATTATTTAATGGGTTTCATTTTGGGCTCGGCTTTTCTAAACATGCATTCACAATATATTTTCTGTTACCGATTCAAGTTTATTTAAAAAGTGTTACGTAAATTTTGTTTTCAAATAAAAAATCAATTAAAATCCATAGAAATATTTATTTTCTACTTTTTATATCGGTAGTTTTAAAAATAAACTATAGAAATATACGTTCTTTTCTCTTTCAAAACAAAGTCCAACAATTCCCATAAAATTTTTTACAAAAAGAGTTTGTTTAAATACAAAATTATTTCAATTGAATTTACAAGAAATTGAAACATACCAACACATAACAAACATACAAACAAATACAAACATTGGATTGTGTATGTGTTCTGTTTTGTAATTACAAAAAAAAAAACTTTTAAATTTCAAATACAAATTAACAATTTCGTTTTTTTACGTTTTGTCCGTTAAGTATTAAAGGTTGTTTCAAAAGACTTTCTGTTGTTTTTACTACTTGTATCGGTTATTTAAACAATGTTTAAAAATAATATCAAAATGGTTTGAATGTACAGAAAAATCAGTAGTCATTTTTTTAAATTGTGTTTTCAGTTAATTTAATATTTATTTTAGGTTGTGTTTTACGTAATAATATTGTGAGTGTGTAAATCCGTTTTGGATTTAGCTGTATTAAATTTTTGCACAATTTATTAATTTTTGCACAATTTTATTTCACATCGTATTAAATTTTTGCACAATTTATTAATTTTTGCACAATTTTATTTCACATCGTATTAGCAAATAAATGTCAGATTTCGATCAAAATAAAGTTTTTCTAATTTTTAACGAAATAATATAAATCTAAAAATAGATCCAATAATTTTATAAGAATGTCAAAATCAATACAAATGGCATATCGGTAATGGCAACGCTATTTTTGTTTGTTTCGGTAACGATATTTTAGGGGTAACGATATTTCAGTTATTTCGGTATCCGTTTTATAGCGTTTACGACATTTTACTTATTTCGGTAACGTTATTTTAGCAGTAAAGGTATTTTAGTTATTTCGGTAACGTTATGCTTAGGATAGCGGTTTTACAGTTATTTCGGTAAGGGTATTTTATGGGTAACGTTATTTTAGTTAATCAGGCAATGTCAATGAACACCGATATTTTTAAGACTCATGATGCCCGAATCCCAATGACTGGCTAGTTTTGTGATCAAACTTTGGGAAGATATATCTAGTAATGACGATTTTTTTATTTTGTCAAATTATTTCGCTAACTGTATTTTAAGGATAATTATTTCGGTAACGGCATTTTAAGGATACATATTGGCATTTTAATTATATCGGTAACGGAATTTTATGAATAACGATATTTCAATTATTTTGATAATGGTAATTTAGTCGGTTGGATGGATTTTGAATCGGCAACAGTATTTTAGAGGTATTGCTTCCCACCCCTTATTTAACTTTTGTCAAAAAACCATAATGTTGAAAGCAAAAATTGTCCAATCGTCATTTAGTTAATTTAGAAACTAAAAATCGTCAAAATGACGATAAATCGTTAAACCTGGCAACACTTTGCTCAACTCTTCCTCTTTACTTTTGTTCACCAGCTCTGCTCAACTCAGTACACAACCAAAGAGACAAACCTCGTTTTTTAAAGAAAAATTTAGGTTGTGTTGACAAAAATTAGGTTTGAAGGTAAAAAATTGTGTTTGAAAGTGTTGAAATTTTGATTCTTGTGTTGAAATTTCTTTTAAATTATCCTAAATCATCTATCAATCAGGGATCCCATATAAACAATAAATTTAAGCTCAATATATTGAAATTTTAAAATAAATGTGGGCGTTGTGGTGTAATGGTTAGCGCGTTGGACTGTTACACAGATGGTCCCGGGTTCGATTCCCGGTGACGACAACATCAATTTAGAAAAATAATATGTATGAGTTTTCTATCACTTATATGTATCGCGCGCCCACCTTCGGTGTTCCCATAGCACTTAACCCCACCAAAGTAAAATAATGAATCAGGGCTATGAAACAAAAAGCTTCAATAAATTCGCCAACTCTACATCAGGTGGCGAGCAACAACTGTTCTAAGACTTATCTACTCGCGCAATTACAGTGTTGCCATGTTTGAAGCCCTTCATCTTTCACCACCTTTCATCTCTCCACTATCCCCTTTCCAAAGAAAGCAACACATTAATTAATAGGAAGAATTCCCTGAGTGTTGCTTCTCTTTTCAAAAAAAAAAAAAAAAAAATATATAGAAACAAGTTGACACCATACTGATTCCATTAAATTTTCGATTCCATATTCGTAATCAGCGACGCCATATCCTTTACAAATAAATAATTTAAGTTTAATATATCCAATTTTAAATATTATGGCCGCCATTTTGAATTTTAAAATTCTGATTTTAGATTTGTGATCAGCGACTGCCTAAACTATAAGAAACTATCTAGACTTCTATACTCGGTATTATATATTTGGCCAAAATTCTAGGATACTGACCCACAGTGCATTGTCCGGTGTCCACCTGCATAAAAGTGTTGGAGGTCGTGAGTCTTTTAAGTTGGTTATAAGAACAAGGATTAATTCAGGGCTTTACGAAGTTAAAGCCGATCAGTTCCGTTAAATTTTATGCCCAAATCTGAATATCACTATCTTTAATAAAAAAATCGTATATACAAAACTGCAATGCATTTGATGCGTAAACTATTTTAACGATTGCGAAAAAGTGAAATCGCAGTTCTTAGTTTTTTTCCATGACCTACACGATTTTGGAATTGAAAGATGTCAGCCAAAAAAAGTTTTAACCCTATATATTTGAAAAACTTAACTACTGTTTAAAAATTTAAATAATTACAAATTCAATAAGTTTTTAAATCTGTGAAGTCTTAAATAGTATTAATAGTATTAAATGTATTACAATATTAAAAGATTGTAAATGAATTTACTCAACCAGATCTACAACGCTTTTTAAGTATATTAAATTTGGTACATTTTGAAGCACCGTGTTATTAATAAAATATTTTGTTTTCCTTTAAGAACCTTAAATGTATGGTTACGACATTTGGAAGATCATTTACACAATTTTAACAATTGTCCACCACTCAATATGGGCTTAACAGCGGCCCATCAAAATACAAATTATATGCAAAATCAAAATAGTCTTGTTGGTGGTCTATTGCTAGATAATCCAACAATGACTACATCGGGATCATCAGCAACTTCATCGTCATCATCAGCTATGTCAATTTCTTCAACTGGCTCAAATGCTTCTATCGCCTCTTCATCATTTGGCAATTTGACACAGAATAGTAATTCTACTGCAATTTCTAATACAATGGGTTCGCGCAATAATGATTGGCAAACAATACAACCGCCGAGTAGACAACAACAACAACAACAGCAGCAACTGCAGCAGCAGCAACAACAACTAAATAAATCAGCATTAACCTCGGATTGGTCATCATTGGTAGTAAAACCAATTAATATTACTACAAATACAACAAATACTCCCGTTGTCGGTGGTGGTGTTGGTGGTGGAGGAGGAGGTAGTGGTGGTCTTGCTGTTGGTTCTACTATTGCCGATCAACTCTGTGATAATTTAAATGGTATTACATTGAATGAATTAACATCTAGTCAAAATAGTTTAGGTCTTAACCTTAATGTTGTTGGTACAACCATTGTCGAGTCTCTTGCTGCTGCTGCTGCGGTTGTCGCCGATAATAACAGTTCTTCTTTGGTTAATGGTGTCGCTGCTGCTGCTGCCTCAGCTACGGCAGCTTCAGTTACACCCGTTACAACAACTCCGAATATTTTTGGGCCACAAACAAATCCAATTATTAATATTATTAATAATAATAACAATTGTAGTGGTCAATTATTGAATAATATCGATGATCATGACACTTCATTCTCTAAGAATGGTACTGAAATATTAGATTTTGATCCAAATACAAATACAATGAATAATTGTGACAGTTGCAATAATAGTAGTGGTAGTAATGTTGGACAAATGCAGGTAAGTTGCAATATTAAAAAAAAAAGTAAAAGCTCTTTATTCGGTTTTACTGATACCCTCCACCCTATATGTTAGGGTGGAGGGTATAAATGATCCAAAAAAAAATTTATGTAAAAACATTTATAGGTGAAAAAAAGTAATCTAAAAACTCTTTTGGTTGAGAAAACAATTTATGTTGGTGGAAAACAATTTCTGAGTTGTAAAGCAATTTCTGTGGTGAAAAAATGTTTGTGGTGAATATAAAATACTAAGATTACCAAGATATTTTATGAGATTGCACTACAATACACCAATTTGTATGAAAAATTTAGAGGTACCTTCACTTTTTCACTCATAACATTGGAACCGCTGGACCGATTTTGCCTAGACAAACAGACGTCGCTAAGTCGGCTTATAATTTTATAACAATCAATAACAAGATTGGAAACGAAAAAAATTTACCATTTTGAAATCTTAATATTATTAACACAAAAAAAAATAAAAACAAATAAAGTTTTTACCCATACAGTTTTTTAAGATTCGCTGCAAAATGTGGCGAATTTTCGCTTTTACGCTGAAAAACTCAATGTTACGATTTTGACACTTATAATTTGAATTTTTCGGATCAGTTTAATATAAAAAAAAAAGATTTTTGGTAATTTTTAGAAAATTCAGACTTAATGAATAATTTAGCAAATTTATACAAATTTTGCATTATTGGTGTTCCAGGACAGCATGGATATTGTAATATATGACATATTGGTGATTTTTTTTTATTTTTAAAAAAAAAAAAAAATGACCCCATTCTATTATTCTATTTACGTACAGAAAAGTGACGAGTTTTTGCTCAATAACAAAAAAAGTAAAATGCAAAAAAGTGTAGTCTAGTCAAAAACTTCTATTTATAAGGTACAAAGTGGTCTTTCTAAGCTATTTCGAATGCCTAGACACATTCAGATTGTATTGATATGTTCATAAAAGTTGTTCAGATTTACAATGACTACAATTTTGTCATATATTGTTAGTAAAAAATTATGAGTCCCTGTAAGTTATGCTGAAAAAAGCAAAAAAAAAAAATAATTTTGAATCTCGCTCCTAGACGAGGACAAGAAATTCTCATTGAGATTGTGATTTAACATAACAAATATCTCTAGAAATTCTGATATCAAAGTCCCCTGAAGATTTCCTTGGGCAGGAATGAAATCCGGATAGGGACACGCCTACATCAGATTGCTTTTCACAATTTGTTAAATAAGTTTTGGGACTTTAGCACATTTAATTACTATAAATGCAATTAATGTTTATCCCGATGAAAATAAATTTAAATAATTTTCTCCTATATTTTTTAAAAAAAAGTGCAGCAAAAAATGATTTTTTGCATATAAAATGTTTATAAAATTTGTTCAGTAGACTCTTCACTACATTAGTTAAGCAAATATAGTTAAGCAATATCATCAAGTCTGAATTAGCTGTAGGCCAAAAACTTAGGACACCTTTTTTTGAGTGGTGCACTGATTTTCAAAATCTTTTGAGGTCCATAAAAAAAAAATTGGTAGTCAAACTGGCCAAACCGAGTACAGGGTAGTACAATCGAACCTATACTGTCGAGTCCATATATTTTTCCAAAAGTCTGCATTTGTTGCACTGTGTAATAAGCGATTTTATAAACTTTTTAAATTAACATTTCTTGAAATCGACAGCATCTCCAATTTCTGTGCCAAGCACAGATTTTCTCCTTCATTAATAAAATTGTTGTGTATGCATATGCAAATATATGCAAATATGTACATGTACATATATTTTCTACACAATAGCTTAATTTGCAATGTAAAAAATAACTTCTGTTATCAATCGGGTAACAGGACAATTCTGTCAAGATTGTTAATCCCACGTTCTGCCAACGCATAACCGACCGTCGCCAACGCTTTGCGAACACTGTGCCGATTGTAGTTTTCTGTCTAGGTGGCTACCACAGTTAAAGCGATTCTTGTATATCTACCCAGCCAGAAAAATACGAACGGCAAAGCATTGGCCCAGTGCTTTCAACGGTGGTATGAGCGTTGGCAGAGCGTTGGATATCTGAAGATTTAAGTGCTTTGCCAACCCCAAAATGATAACACCGGGTAGGGCTTGGCCGTTTCTTTGGCTAAAGTGCACTTTATGGGGCGTAACGAAATTAAAAAAAAAAAGTACATGGACCCCTCCGGAATAAAAAAAAAAATTTTTTTTGTTCTGGAGTTAAGGGAGCCGGGCCCCCTTTGGCCCCCCAGGCCCTAAAAACTGATACACCACCGAATATACAATTATGGGTATTCAAATCAAAGGAAATTTTCTCCCGATTCCAAAAATAGTATTATTTTTTGGATAAGTGAACCAGGGCGGCAACCAGAGCCATTTTAAACCCCCAAAAGGGGGTAAAAAAAAAAATGCAAATGTTAATGAAAAAAAATATGACCCCCTCCGGAATAAAAAAAGAAAATTTTTTTGTTCTGGAGTTAAGGGGGGCGGGGCCCTCTTTGGCCCCCAGACCCTAAAAAGTGATACTCGAACGAATATGCAAGTATGGGTACTCAAATTAAACGAAATTTTCTCCCGATTTCAAAAATGATATTATTTTTACTCAATTTATTCAAAAAAATAAAATTTTTTTTGAAAAAATCGCGCGATTTTAGGGCCTGGAGGCCTCGTTTGGCCCCCAGGCCCTAAAAACTGATCACTTTTTAATTATTTAAAACAAAAAATGAAAATTTTTTGAAAAAATCGCGCGTCTCATTATCTTCCCTAGTGTGACGCGCGCAGGGAAACTTTATTCAGCGAAGCCACCTGCCGCGTCCTATGGAGGAGAAAACCCCTAAGAGCGGCCGCAGGCCGCCACGCAGAAAAACTTTATAAAGCAAGGATTTTCAATATTGTTGCAGTTAAATTAATATTTGCAAAAATGTGTAATGATTAAAGTGATTTTTTTTTCATTTTAGGGCCTGGGGGCCAAAGAGGGCCCGTCCCCCTTAACTCCAGAACAAACAAATTTTCTTTTTTTATTCCGGAGGGGGTCATATTTTTTTTCATTAACATTTGCATTTTTTTTTTACCCCCTTTTGGGGATTTAAAATGGCTCTGGTTGCCGCCCTGGTTCACTTATCCAAAAAATAATACTATTTTTGGAATCGGGAGAAAATTTCCTTTGATTTGAATACCCATACTTGTATATTCGGTGGTGTATCAGTTTTGAGGGCCTGGGGGCCAAAGGGGGCCCCGGCCCCCTTAACTCCAGAACAAAAAAATTTTTTTTTTATTCCGGAGGGGGTCATATTTTTTTTTTTTTTTTCGTCACGCCCCATAAACTGCACTTTTGCCGTTTCTTTTTTAAAATGCTGGCAAAGCACTGGCAATAAGCGCTTTGCCAGTACCAACACCAAAAACGACCAATAAAGTCCTACTTAGTAATTCACTTCAGTAAAGAGTTGTATTATTTTTTTTTATTGAATGATTTTGGTAATTTGAACAGAAATAACAATAGGCTTGCTTCAGCTAAGTTAATTACAAAATAACTGAATATTTTTTTATCAAATTATTTTTGTGATAAGTTAGCACGATTTTTTACTACAGTTTTACAAAAAAAAGAAATTTGAAAATAAATTTTTTAAGTAAAATTTTAGTACAAAAACTATACTTTGTGCTGACTATAAATAGGAGACCTTAATAATCCTAACTTTAAATCATAAATTGCAATTTAGTTTTGAATTTTTCCACTCTTGTTGTGAACAAGGGATCTGCCACTGTTTTTCTTGAGTGAACGGTTGTAAATTTTGTAAATAAGTACTGGCAATGCACTTTTTGCCAATGTTGGGAAGCAGTACTGTGCCAGTGCTTTTTTTATTTTTACGGTTGTAAATTTTGTAAATCAAGTACTGGCAAAGCACTTTTTACGAACGTTGGCAGAGCGTTCTAAGCCTGAGCTGTGCCAGTGGTTTTATTATATTTACTGTTGTAAATTTTGTTAATTAAGCACTGACAAAGCACTTTTTACTAACGTTGGCAGAGCGTTGTAAATCAGTGCTTCGACAGCACTTTATTTGTTGGATCATTGGCAAATAGTGCTCTGCCAGTGCTTGATTTTTCAGACCATTGGCAATTTCTGGCTGGGTACCCAAGCAAAAAAATACAATCGGCACAGTGTTGGCAAAGCGTCGGCGACGTTCAGTTATGTGTTGGCAGAACGTGCGAGTAATCATTTTGACCGTATTGTCCTATTACCCGATTGATAACAGTGGCCAACCGTTGGTTTGATCGGACTCGCCACTGTTGGCATACATTAAATTTAATTAATTAATTTGAAAAATGTTTATAATGAAACTCATTTCAAAAGCAGCAATCCAGTTCGGTCATAGTTTTTTACATCATATTTAAATGTGTGAAATATAATAAAATATTAAAGAAAGATAATGCTTGGTGGTAATATTGGTTACAAACAATATTAGCAAAGAGTTTTTCGTTTGGTACTGTCAAAACACTTGCTGTGCAAACAGAACAGTGCTTTTCTGGTACACTATTAGATGTACAGTACTATTTTTTTGTACGGTTGTCATTTTCTGCATGGGGGGTTTTATTTCAATTTTTTACCGGTTTGATTTTGAAATATTTATTTGTTTATTTACATTCACAGATTTATAAAGGTATTTTGTAGATATAACAAAATTTAATTGGTAACATTTTTGAATATTAGAAGACACATGCAACTATTGGAATCGTAGTATTAAAATTTTCATATTGGTATTGATGTGGGAGTGGGCGTGGTTGTCAACTACCGTTATAATGAAAAGGTAGTGTTTGCCAACCATGTTTAGTATACTCAAAACTATTCAGATATGGAATTTTGACTTTGTCGGATATTATTACCCACTTTAGGCTGAATTCCAAAAACACATCGCAAATTTGATAAAAATGTCAAAAAACCGTAATTTTTAAAATTAATCTTTAAGATAGCTATTTTTTATAACATAATGGTTATAATTAAAGAAAAAATATAAATTGAAAAAAATTATAATTCGTGTTTGTCTGTGGATCGGATCGACTTCTTTCTATGACATTTTATGAAAATTTATCATTTTGTCAAAAGTTGAACAAAATTTTAATGTTTTCATCAAAGTTTGCATAATTAACGAACAAGCTCAATTTTTTATCGTACCAATCTTTTTTTTTTTATTTTTTATTTTTTTTTTTAAAGAGAAGCAACACTCAGGAAATTCTTCCTATTAATTACTGTGTTGCTTTCTTTGGAAAGGGAATAGTGGAGAAATGAAAGGTATCTTTCACCTTTAACAAATACCTTTAATTTGATACCCATTTTTAAAACTTTCTTTGGAATAAATGTGAAAAAAACAAATAAAAGGGAAACTGGAGCCATTTTTGACCCCATCTTTTTAACCCTTAAAAGTAAAATTGGTGCGATAAAGAATTGCTCTTGTTCTTTAGTTTAGTGCCCTATGTAATAGACATATACGAATTTAATCAAAATCTAAAAGAAATCATTCTGTAAATTTTCTAAGAAGTCTTTTTTGGTCAAAAGTGAAAACATTAAGCCTATATGGATCAAACATTTTTTGTTTCAATTTTAAAAGTAGTCATAATATAAATTACATCCCCAGGGCACTATCGGTTAAAGATTTTTTTAATAAAAGTAAAGATAATTATATTCTAATCAAATTTAAGTTATATTTTTAAGCAAATTATGCAAAATTTGACGAAAATATTCAAATTTTGTTAAATTTTTGACAGAATAATCAATTTTTAAAAAATGCGCTGGAAAGGACTAGCTCCACAATGGTGGAGGAAATCAAAATAAAAATGATTTAAAGAGTTTTTACTTTTAACCAAAAATAAAAAACTTTGGTAGATGTACACCATTTTTTTTACTGTCTTTTAAATTTCTTTTTAGCCTCATCAACAAATGGGTTATACCTCAATATTAATGAGTAATTGTGCTGATCATTTGGATATTAATCGTTGGAGTTTGGATAGTAAATTTGCTGCTTTAAAAACAAGACGCTCCAATAGTCTTACCACACAAACTATATCTTCATCAGCATCATCTTCTAATTCATCGGTTATAACGGTTAATGATAATTGTTCAAATTCTACAGAAAATTTGGCACAATTTGCTAATAAGCCGCGTAGTTTTTCATTATCCATAGAACATCATCGCGGTTCTCTAACCAATAGTGGTTCTGATACCCGTTTAGATGATTTTAAACCAAATTATATAAAATTTCATACACGTAATGTTGGTATGTCTAGCATTGGACTATGGTTGAAATCATTACGTCTACACAAATATGTCGAACTCTTTAAAAATATGACCTATGAGGAGATGCTACAAATAAATGAAGATTATTTACAAAGTTTAGGTGTTACCAAAGGCGCTTCGCATAAATTGGCATTGTGCATTGAAAAACTCAAGGAGCGTTCTCAACATTTGGCTAAAATGGAACAGGAATTAATTAATGGTCAGCTTAAGCTGCAGGCAGCTGTTGAAGAGTTGGCTAATTTTGTCTTGACACCCATGAAACCAATCGAGATGGTAAATACCAATTCTGGTGAGGATAATGTGGCATTAATGTTTTTAAAAGTTGTCGATTTGAGTAAGTAGAACAAATAATTACTGAATGTAGTGCAATTGAATAAATATTTTTTTTTTGTTGTAGTTTGCTCAATTGCTCAAAAAGATCCATATGCTGTTGTTGATGATGATAATATTAGTGTTATATTATGGATTTTAGATCGTTCCATACATAATGAGGCTTTTGTTAATCATGTCAATCAATTGAAGGAATTAAAATTTAAATTGTCAAAATTAAAAATGTCATTAACACCAAAAATACATCATGCCAAAAATGGTAGTAATGGCAATTTAAATAAGCCAAGGTAAGTTTTTTTATAACCTTTAGTAAATAAAAAGAAAAGCGAAAACAAACATTTTATTTAAAAAGAATTAAAAGTAAGTTACTAAAAAGGTCCTTCTGCAGTGGACGAAATTCCTTTGGGCTCAGCAATACTTTTTTAATCCACTAGATTTTTAATATACATTTTAGAAATCATAAAAAATTAAAGCGAAATTCAATGAAAAAAAAATTTTTAATTTGATAAAAATTTAAGAATTTGCATTACCTGATTAAAAAAAAACTGAAAAAACTGAATTAATTATATAAAATTTTATCCGAAAAATGGCCCGATTAAATTGTATCTATTTACATCTAATTTTATCATTTCAGACTAATTTAAATACGATTAAATATGATTTGATACAGTTTTGTTCGAATTTTGCCCTCATCTAACTTTATTAAATTATACGTTTCAATATCTAATTTAATATAATATTATGGTCTATATATTATTTTAAATATAAATGTCCTATAGTTACTTTCAATTCAAACTCGCTTACAACTTGTAAATCTGGTAAAACTATAATAATAATAATTTATTATAGTTTTTATGCTACAAACGAGTTTGTTATATTTATTTACCATTTCAGTTTGAATCAAGAAAACTTCAATACAATTAAAAATAGTTATTTAACAAATTGGGAAAAATAATTTGTTGTAGGCTGGTCCCTATCCGGATTTTATTCTTGCCTAAGAAAATCGCCAGTAGACGATGTTTCTAGAGATAAACACAAACTGAATGAGAATTTCTTGTGCTTGTCTAGAAGCACGATTTACCATTAGAAATATAAAGAAAAAAGAAAAAAAAAAAACAAATTATCGCCCCTTTTTTTCAACACTTCAAAATTTGATGTAAAACAAAATTTTAATATAATAAAATTTTTTAATAAAATAATTAATGTTATTATAAGTAACATTGTATTAAGCGATATAAAATTATGTATGAAATCGTGCTAATTAATATATACCATATGTAGTAATATATGTAACATCTACGGTAATATCAATCGATATATATTTAATATGTAACATTTCATCTTAACGACTCACCAAAAAAAGTGCTCGATGTACCCTCCTAAAAATGAACCTTGGACTTTTTTAAGATGACATTTAAAATATTTCGGCTCCAGCTTTGGCCTCTCGTGAGCTGGACCATTTTGAAAATGGGTCTATTTTTGCATGTTTTGTTAATTTGAGAATCTGTTTCGTTACCAACATATACAATATGGGTATCATAAGAAAGGTTTTTTTTAAGGCGCGTCCAACTGTGTATACAATTTGTCCAAGGACGATCATCCATGTCCTTTTTTTAAGGATATTCTGTAAAAAAAAAAACGATTTTTGAATTTTTTGTTCGGGGTTGTTTGTAATAAAAATGCCAAATTAACATATTTTAATCTTAAGTCAATTTAATTAAATACGGGTCTCAGCTTTTTTTGAAATTCGTGCTAGTTCGTGTTTTGACAAAAATGCAATGGGGTGGTAACTCTTCGTTTTAAATAGGGCAATATGGGTATCAAATTTTTTCTTTTGCCAATTACATCATCTTTGTGTGTAAATAATTTAGATTTTTGCAAATTAGATGCATTTTACACGGTGCTCTGGAATATATATAAATGCAATTTTGTGGTAACTCTAATATGATAGCGGATTTAGTTTCTACATCATGTATGAATGAAAATAGGACTAAAGAAAGAAAAAAAAATTTTCCACGACTTTTTGGAGGCATATTTTTTTCGCAAATTAAAAAAAGAATATGCCGCAAAAATTGTTAATTTGGCATTTTTATTACAAACAACCCGAAACAAAAAATTCAAAAACCGTTTTTGTACAGACTATCCTTAAAAAAAGGACATGGAAGTTCGTCTTTGGACAAATTGTATATACAGTTGGACGCGCCTTAAAAACCCCTTTCTTATGATACCCATATTGTATATGTTGGTAAGGAAACAGATTCTTAAATTAACAAAACATGCAAAAATGGACCCTTTTCAAAATGGTCCAGCTCACGAGAGGTCAAAGCTAGAGCCGAAATATTTTAGATGTCATCATAAAAAATACCAATGTTCGCTTTGAGGGGGGGGGGGGGGTACACCTTGCACGAATTTCGCTTCCATACAACTTGAGTCGCTCTAATGATTATATGCTCCATAACATATATCCTTATTAAGCTATACAAAGCTATATGTTTTTATATAATATAATATTAAATAAGATATGACTGTGTATGAAAGCTTTTACTATGGTAGTTATTTAAATTTCCATTGCTAAATGTAATGGAAATCCTTCTTATGTCTTATTGACATCATTAAATTTAGCTGTTTTATGTAGATCTACAAGATATATAGATCTGCAAGTAGTTTCGTTGTTTTGTGGCAGTTCTGAATATTTGTAGTTTTTAGTTCTTTGGACAGGTTGACACTGACGTCTATGGCCACTATAGTCAATTTTTACTCTTCCCTACAAATTTCTTATAAAGCAAACTAATGAAAAATGCCGATATATTCTCATATGTAATCATTAGAGTTCGTCAGAAAAGTATAAAATTCCTTCTTTTTTTTTCGATATCATCACTTTTTGAATGTTTTTGTATCAATAAACCGCTGATTTAGGGTCTCTTTTTTCCTGTAATGCACTGTTGGTCAAATGACTGGTTTTTGAGGCAAAAAGTCCAATTATAAAGTGTACTATTTCAAAAAATTGATAATGGCATTTTGTACTACACATTTTCAAATACTCAAAAATAAAAAATCAGAATCAGCTGGCAACCCGTGACTTAAAGCCAAGCTGTCAAAGTTGAAGTTTTTTTTTTTTGGTTTGTTTTGTTTTGTTCACTGACATTCCGCTTTATAGTGCCTGATATTTAAACTATTGTTTAACAAACTTTGACTTTTTATTTATATAAATTTAAGTTTATTTTGTCTTATTTCTTACAAAACAAACATTTTTTCCTATGTCTGGAAATCAGTATTTTGAAGTTTTTTTTTAAATTGAAAATTAAAAATTTAACGTTACTTTCGATAGAGGACAACAAATTGATTTGTCAAAATATTTTGTTAAACCAGTTTAAACTTGGAAGCTTAAGAAAAACAATTTCTCTATTGCAATTTTATTTGATTGACGAAATTCCAAGGAATAAATTATATGAACATTTTATTTGTAGTAACAATTTTAATGAAAAAATTAAATTTAACGGTTTAATTTTAAAATTGTTCGGCTTATTTTTAGACTTTTACGGCTTGTTTTACCGTTATTGAGCTTTTTTTAAACGCCTAAAATATTGTTTTTAGAGCTGTTTTTTGGTTGCCCTAGTTATCACAAAATACTTTTATACATTAATATAAAAAAATGGCATGTGATTTAATTGTGAAAGGCGTGGTAGAGAAGAATGAGTGTATTTTCTAAAAATCATAACTACATTGTAAATTTTCAATTTTCTGAATCAGACTGCACAGTTTCTGGTATTGAACCTTCGTCAGTGACCCTGTTTTTTTTGAATAATGTAATATTTGTTATTTTTTTATTTGTTCGATTGCGCAGTACATGATTTTGGGACACAATTCTGAGAATTGCACGTGAAAGTATTCCCAAATATAAGAACTTCTGCATCATACGTTTTGTCAAGTTGGCTACAGTAATAATTTAATGGGCACACGAATTTTTTGGCTGAAGTCGATATACCGTACGAAATATCTCTTTTTGTGTCTGAAGCAAAGTTGTATTTATTGAATAGGAGAAAAAAAAATGCGGAACAATCCTACCCGATAAAAGTGTATCCGGTGCCTTAAAAATAAAAAATCGTTAAAATGAAAGATATTTTTTATAAGTGGAATAAAGTTTTAATAAAAATATAAAAGACAATAGCGTAATTCACATTCCAACATGCTATCGTTGTAATATAACAGAATTTACGACACTTTTCTATTGTTTAAACTTCTAAAATCATGATATTTTAAAACGATGGCACTTTAAATTGTTAATCACTTCTACATAATTCTGTGAACAGCATTTCAGTAGCGCAATTTTTAAATCTTAAATTCTTTTTAAAAATTTGTAACCTTTTATTTTCTTTAATTCTTAAATTTGGACTTCCGTTAACGAATTAAAATTTATGATCAAATACAAATCGCTTTATATTTGATGACCTACAGTGAATTCTCTGCATGTTATCAATGAATTTTTTCATTAGTTCTATGAAATGACACTGGAACTCGACCATTTATACTTTTCATTAAATTATGCAGTTATTCATATAATTTAATGAAAAATTTTATTTTATTTTTTAAAAATTGCATACGACTAATGAAAAAGTTTCATTAAAAACAGTTTTATTAAAACTATAAAGCTTTTTCAAGAGATTCTTCATTCACATTGTGCAGAAAATATCATCAGTTTTGTGAACAATTTCATTAAAACTCGTCCAAGAAATACTTCCTGAAATTTGTGATTATTTCATATTTTTCATTTTGGATTCGGTTTTGATATTTCTAAATACAAATATAGTTTATTACAGCTTGTTTTCCATTTTCAAATATAAATTGTGAATATCTAAAGTTTCAGCGGGTAACTTTATTTATATTATTGGCCTGTTTTTAAGGACCGGATTTATTTTAAAACTTATTTTGTATTTATTCGAGGTCTGTTTGTTTCACAAAAAATGCTATGCTGTTTTTTTTTATTTAAAAATTGTTCATTTAAATATTACACTAATTACCTTTTCTAGCATTTGCATTTTTACAAAATTTTATTTCACATCAATCATTCACCGACCCAGTTGATAAGGCCAACCTCTTCGCTGAACTTCTGTCATCTGTAGCTATGGATGGTATAGGTAATGAGGAATCGGATACACTTGATGTTCTGGGTATGAGAATACAGTGTGATGTCCATTAGAATAAGCACGTATTTCAAGTGTCGAAAGAGGCATTCAAGTGTCTGGGTTTTCTGAAACGGTGCAAGACTTACTTCACTCCATCCGATCTCCTTACTATTTATACCAGCTATATCCGGACGAAAATGCAATACAACTCTCATATATGGTCAGGGGTTTCAGTGTCTATTCTGAAGCTTCTGGACTGTGTTCAGGGGAGGGCGCTGAAGCTTATCAATGACAGTAGTGTATCCAACTCTATTGATTCATTGGAGCATCGTCGGAATGTAGGTTGTGTGACACTTTTCTATCGATATTACCACGGGAGGTGCTCATCTGAAATAAGTGAACTTATTCCTCGAGCCCGAGTTTTTATTCGTAATACTCGCTTTTCTAGCAGAGCACATCCGTTTGTAGTTGATTGTCCTGTGTTTCGCACAACGCATTACAGAGAAAATTCGTTTTTTAGTCGAACGATTCGTATGTGGAACAAACTTCCCGCAGAAGTCTTCCCTGTTACTTACAATTTAGAAAAATTTAAATCAAATATCCGCAAACACTACTCCCTCTTTCCTCCCTCCCATACCCTATTTTCCTGATCAATACAATGCACTGCATGAGTAGGGGGGCATCCCCTGAGTATTGGTTAAAAAATAGGAGCAAAAGGAGCTATATTTACATTAAATTTGAATTCACCATTTGATTCTACACAGAAAATTATTTTGAAAAAACTTTTTTCCCCGGTTTTAAAGTGCAGCATTAAGGCAATGGAGTGGTCGGAAAAAATCAATTTTTTTTTCAAAGCATTTATAAATTTATAACCCTGAATCAAAAAGTTTTCTTGGCTGAGAAAAATTGTGGAACCCTTTATGGGAACCCAGTAAAAAGTGTTTAAGTTTCCAAAATGTTGTCTTTACTAAAATGTAATATTTTATTGATTTACTTTTTAACAGGCAGCGATATATCGAAAATATTTGCAGCGGTTTTCTTAGCTCCAAATACTTTTTCATTGTGTGTGTTTAAAAATAATACCATTAAAAATTTTTTTATTTCTTGCAGAACCTTACGTACGCTGATTCCAAATCTGTCAAACATTTTTTTTTCTCATTTGCAATTTTTGAAATATCGAGGGTTTTATATTTACATCATACACTCCATTTTTTGCATTTATTTTGCTTAAGTTTTCGAAATTTAATAGCAAAAATCAAGGATTTTTTTTTATAACGATAAAACTAAAATAGTAAAATGTCCAGGGTGCTTGAAATACCAGTGCGATATCTATATATCTATAAACAAACACCGACATGATTATACTTAAATGAAAGATAATTTTGTGTCGATTTATATTCCTAATAAAAATTTCATGATTTTGCGACAAAATTTGCGAAAAATTAAGCAAAATATACTATAAAATAGGATGAATGTTGTAAATATAAAATCAGCGATGTTTCAAAAACTGCAAAGAAGATAAAAATTTTGCCAGACTTTTGGAAACAGCGTGCATATTCCTATTAAAAAATATCTGTTTCAAAGCTATTTTTTTTCGCCGGCGAGTAGTGTAACTTTCAAGTATTTTTGTTATTTAAAAAAATGTGTTTTAAGCAAGGTTGGCCACCGTTTCAAAACCGATTCAATACCAAAACATAAGGGGCAATTGTTAATACAAGACTTTGCAAACTCTGACTTTTACTCATTTCGGATTTGTGGAGATGGTTAATCATTTGTGGATGATATAATATTGAAACTGATTGTTTTATTTATTTATTTTTTTATTAGTGCTAACGTTTTTGTAATAAATGTGAATCACGCCCTAACTAACATTTCAAAAATTTTACAGTAGAAGCAAAAAACATGCTTAAATGAAAAGTATTATAGTTTTAACCGCAAATTTCTCCAATATTATTATAAAAACACAGACAAATTTATTTCTGATATAAAAAAAAATATATTTTTAATAATTAAAGAGTTATGTTAGTTAGGTCCATTTGTATTGTATTTTTCTGAAACAAAAAGCCCTATCTACATTATAGTTATTTTAACACGTTTAACAGCTGTATTTAAGAAAGCACTGTTTAATAAATTATTGATTGATTTTTTTTTATTTTGGTTATAAATATCAAATTTATAAGATAAGTTTATTTTATTAACATTTTATGATAAAAAACGAAAAGTATATTTAATTCAGAAAAAAATAAAATAAATTCATTCAAGGACAATAGTTTAATTGCGGGATAAATTAGTTAAAAACAAAATTAATTTTCAAAGGGAATGTTGTCATAAAAATAATGACAATCTTCTGGCAGCAATATTTTTAAATCCTGAAGATGTTGCCATGGTGAATGTCGGGAAATCGCTGAATTGCATTTCTTAAATATTTTATGATAATCGTGGCAAAAGTAGATGACACCAGACTGCCCTCGGTTTCATCCCAAACGTAATTATCAGACTCATGATTAATAACATTATAAATTGTGAAATTGTGAACCTGAAGTTTCATTTTATAATAAGAGGAGTTGGCTTTTGATTGGGGTAAAAGCTTTACTGCTTGCATATCTATGCAAAGTAGAAGACTTAGTCCTGATTTGGCATTTTCAACATAATTTATTTTTTCAGTTCCCATTTTTTCAATTTCATTTCGATGACTATCACTGCTCCTGTGATAGGTTCTTTTCTTTATAAGACAAACACACGTCGCACTGGTCATTTCTGAGTTTAAATAGCGAGTAATTAGATGTTTTTAACAGACGCATAAAATTTGGAAATGCTACAGGCGTAATTGTATTTTCTTTATTGTCATTACATGACTCAGAGTAGAGATCATAAACCTGTTTATAACTTTTAAAATCTGCTTCAAAATATAACTTTTTGCTATATTCTCGACGATAATGAGACTCCATGTTCGGCAAATCTTCTAGCCATTTTCGTAAATAGTTAAGATTTTTATTATATTGAACTCGTTGAGTTTTTACTTTATTTTCTCCAGAAACCACTTGGGTGCAATGTAAATTGCTGGAACCTATCCATGATCGTACCATTTTTTCGTTTAAGCCTAAAATTGATAAAAAAACATTTGTCGACATACTTGGATACGATTTGTATCGTGTTTTAAAAAATAATATTTTGTGTTGGAGCGTTTGGAGTTTTCTACAGTAATACGTTGTCTTTTTGAACATTCAATGAGATTTGTTACATAAAGCTTTTTGTTTTCCAACGGCATTTTCCAGAATGAGTCAAAAATTTATTTTCGAACAACTTCAGTAAAATGAGAGCAATGTTGATTTGAACTTCTTTCACAAAACTTTGACTTACATGCATCATTCAGTTTTCTAGGCTTACGATCAATTATTAAGTTTCCTTTGGAGAATCCTTGGTATTTCTCGCCTTTCATGCGGTTTTGTTGACTACAATGTCTCCAATTTGTTCCCATTTTTGCTTCTGCGCCAATAACCAAAGTTTGTTCAGACATAGTGTTTCTTTTTGCTGTCACTTTTTGCAATTAATAAAATCTTATAGCTATTTGTTTTAAGTACTCTTTATATGTCAATTACACGATATAGTAATATATATTATAATAATTGGTAAATTTTCTATACCTTTTTTGTTTTTATTTAGATTTTCTTGTTAGCTACCACACAGCATTAAAATAAATTGTTTAACGGTAAAATATACTAGTTGTATAAACAATGATGTATATACAATCGTGTAATTAGGGCTTTTTGCGTTTAACATATAAATGCTCATGTAGTTAGGGCTTTTGTATTTTGTTAATAAAATCGTTATTTTTGATCGAAGGAGTCTAATTTTTTTTGTGGACATGTATTTTGATCCAATACATCAGAATCAGTAAAAAAAACGATTTTGAATTTTTTGTTAGTTAGGGCCGTTTGCGTTTTAGGTAACGATATACTTTATCTATTATTATATTATGATATCATATGTGGATCTAATGCCTTAATAGTTTGTGTGTGCTTCTGTTATTTACGTCCATAGTAGTCTGTTTTATTTGGATATTTTTTATATTTTTTTATATGCATTTTTCAACAAATTATCTAATTTGTTGGAAATGTAGTAGTTAGTATTTTTATCTAATCATAATTTGAGAAATTAAAAAAAAATGTTTACATTTTATTGCTTCCTTAATGTCAAGAATGTATTAATTGTTTCGGTTGTTAATAAAACCTTTTTAAAATTAGAAACAGATCCAGTGAATTTGCGATCCTCATAAGGTATTACTGAGTTCCATATTCTAGTTACTCTTACAACAAATGATTTATTTATAATAAGAGATGAAAATCGTGGAAAATTAATTGAATGTGTTCTCGTAGAGTTACCAAAATTGAATCTTTCAAGAAGATATGGAGGATTTCCATTTTTAATGATTTTATAAAATTGAACCATTAATCTTAAAACAATAAAATTTTTAAAATCACAGCCAAGAAAGTCAATAACATAGGGAGTCATATGCCTTCATTCCCGATATCGAAGCCCAAAACATAACGTACTACCCTATTAAAACATAGTTTCATTTTCGAAATATTGTCTTCTGACATACCCGAATATATTTCTAAGCTATACAAAAATATAGGAAGACAAAGTGCTGTAGCACATTGTCTGGTAAATACAGACCTGTGTTATTTATAACGAAATTTATTTTTGCTATAACTCTGTTAACTTGACAGTCAAACTTCAGATTATTGTCAATATACACTCCCAAAGTTTTATAATAAGAAACAAACTGTATCGACTCCCTGCCTAAAACTATGTTTGGAGTTATCATACTTTGTGAAAACCACATACATCGTGTTTTAGAAGGGTTTAAACTTAGAAAATTGGATTCTGACCATTCCATAATATGAAGCAAATCATTATTAACATTGGTTTCCAAATACGAAAGACCAAATCCCTTATCATCAGCTAGCAACTGAATATCATCTGCATATGTATAACATCTACAAAATTTAACGTGCTGGTACAAATCGTTTATATAAACCATAAAAGAAGGGGCCCCAAAATTGACCCTTGGGGCACCCATCTGAAAGTTTTTAATGATGCAGAAATTCTCTCGTTACTTTGAACATATTGATATCTATCATTAAGGAAAGAAAACATTAAACGACAAGCCGAAGAACCGAAGTCAAATTGGTTAAATAATTTACTACAAAGTAAGTCATGACTCAGAGAGTCGAAAGCTTTGCTATAATCCAAAAATATAAGCACTGAATTTAACTTCATATCTAAATTACCCCTTAGTTGTTCAACTACATCTAATACTAACCCAGTAGTATTGTAATTCTTTCTAAGTCCTGATTGGTATGGGTTTAAATAATTTCTTGAATTTAGATGTTCCTGCATTTGATCTCTAAGTAAAACTTCGAGAATCTTAGAACTCGCATTTAAGACGCTTATTGGCCGATAATCAGAAATAAGACGAGGAGACTTTATTTTTGGTATTGGAGTAACTCTTCCAATCTTCCAATTGTTTGGAAAGTAGGAAGAGGAAGTAGGTTGGTAACTTGTTGCTATACATCAAGTTTTCATTTGCTTTTTTTTCATATTCCTTAAATTTTTCTTAATAACTATTATGATTTATTGATTTTTCTCACGAGTTAAATAGTTTTGAATCCAGTTTTAAGATTTTATATCTATTATTTAATTTCAATCGTTTTAAAACTATGTACTTGTATTTATAATGAATGCTATAAATTTAGGTCCTTTTAGCAGTGATAATTCTATCCAGAGTTCGAAAATTTATGTACCACTAACATAACGTTCCTATCAAAAAACCAATACAAAGATCTCTATTGTTTCGTTCGTATTTATAAACACGATACAAGTGCTCAAATTGTTGTTTGTAATATAACAAACGGAACAAAACGAAAATCTTTCTTTCGTCAAACATTATTATTTCGTTGTGTTTATTTTTTGTATTCATTCAACTTAAACATTAAAACACGTTTTTTTACGTTGTGGTTGGCAAAATAAAGAAATGATTTTAGACGATTTAATAAAACAATAATAAAATGAAGTTGTAATAAATCTGTATCTTCTAAACTATTATAGTACATCTTGTAAAAATCTTGTAAAAAAAGCAAAAAAAAAACATTTCTGTCTCTCTTGTAATATGACATAAACACTAAGAACGGTTTACTAATAGTTTTGTTCCATTCCATAAACACAACAAAATCAAACTGTTTGAAATATTGGACAAACAGAACAAAATCGTTTAGTTTGATTTCTCATTGAAAACTAGTTTGTGAAAGTGTTTGTGTTCTGTTTACAAATGAAAATGAAAATAAAGAAATGTTGTGTTTATTTCTTTATTAACTTACCATCATAATAGTCATGCAATCTGGAATAAAACTTCCCTTATTGATTATTTTTAGTAATACACTGCGTGGTTACATCTGGTGAGACGCAGTGTCCTGGTGTGTCTCGGCATTCTCTCATTTTTATGACTGTTGACGTTCCGAACCCCGCGCCGTTTTGTATCGTACCCAAATTATAAAGCATTGAGTATGGAGGATTTGGAAGCTGCAGTTCTGGATTACGATTTCAGTGCTATGTATTTGAATGATGATGTAATTCAATCTGCAACTCGAAGTTCTTATGTCGAATATTAACTCCCTACATGATTTGGTGCCAATAGTTCGTCAGGAGGTTCGTTCAAGGATGGATAATTGGTTAAATGACAGGGATATTTCCTTTAATGTTTCATTGAGGGATTTGTCATATTATCATTAACTGCTACATAGAACTCCTCGAAATTGGTCAATTTAGTGTTCAAACAGGAATAGGGTGAAAAGGGTTAATATTAAGTTAAGGATGCGTGTCCACACACGTTTTTCAGGATTTTAGTTTTAAACAGATGTGGAACTTTTTAAGGAACAATGGTTGTCTTGAGTCTGAGGAGCATTTAACTTCGTCTGATCCTGATGAACTAAGTGATTATTTTGTTGCTTGCCAGGTACATGATTTAGGAAGTTCGTGTGATACCATGAATAGCTCTAGTGAACAATAGTATTGCTTCGTCCCGTTTTTCTAGTAATTGGAAAATAGCTAGGGTTGTTCCTATTAAGAAGGAGGGACAATCCTGTAATGTTGATAATTTACGCCCTAGTTTAGTTCTTCCGGTTCTTTGCAAGGTTGTGAAACATATTTTGAAAGACCAAATGATCGACTACTTTGACTGCAACTCTCTTAATCGTCCATCGTAATCGGGATTTCGAAGGGGATATAGCACTACCTCTTTACTTTTGTCGTTAACCGATTCTGTAAGACAGTTTTTGGATAGCCGTAAAAAAGTTGTGTTAATTTCGATAGATTTGTCAAAGGCCTTTGTTAGAGTAATGCACTCAAAATTATTATTTAAATTGTTGAATGAGTTTCAGTTTTCTGGTCATGCATGCAAATTGATTATGTCCTACTAAAGTGGTAGATTTCAATATATATCTATAATTTATATCTCTTTCTTCCATACTAAGCGTATATCTAGAGCTGTTCCACAGGGATCTGTTATTGGCCCACTTTTGTTTATGATTTAATAAAAACTATTAAAAGATGCCAAGAGGTCATTCAACCATAAACAAAAATGGGCCAATAACAGATCCCTGTGTCCTTGTCTTCCTTATGTACGTCCCTTGTCTTATCGCAAAAAAATCGTTACCGAAATAATTGAAATATCTCTACCCCTAAAATACCGTTACCGAAATAAAAGAAAATAGCGCTACCCTTAACGATGCCCGCATTTGAATCGGTTACCAACCATGATCTTTTCATATATTTAGTTAGAATATTGTTCTACCTCAAGTCCAAAAATCTAATATTATATTGTCATATTAGATTTTATTTGTTGTTTTTCAAAATTTGCAATAAAATTGTTTCATTTTCATCACCCAAATCTTCAGTTGTCTGCAATAGAAAAAGATAATTGGCTTAACTCAAACCGAAACATTATATACAACATATAAAATAAACTCTATGAGAATCTTTGCCTTACTGTATAAACTGCCTGATCTGGTAACCCAAATTAAAAAATCGAACTATTTGAAAAACAACAATATTACATGTCGTTATGCTTTGTATGTCATTACATGTATGTGTGCTTGTTGTATTACAATTTGTAAAAACAACATATATCCCAACAAACAGTGTTTGCCGAGAAGAGCCGTAGTATGTTAATTGTTCAAAAATGTTTTAATTTTTGTATTAAAAAAAAAAAATAGTTTTTTGCTATTCTTTCATATGTATTTAAAACGATTGCAAAAAAAACTCTTTTTGTCGCTTTTCTAGCGCTTTGACAGCTTTAAACTGTAGATAAAATACTTTAAAATTGTTTTTTACAACGTTTCGATGACGTTATAAAATACCACCCTGAGACGGTAAATATTGGTTATCATTTGGGTCGTCACAACGCTCTTAATTTGTAAACAAGACTGTTATACGAATGCTTTTCTGACAGTTAAAAAAGCATTTTAAAGTTTGTTTTTGCATCGCTTTGAGAACGGTATAAAATGCCATCATCACACCGTAAAACATGGTTATCATTTGGGTCGTTTTCAAAACGCTTTATACATGTAAATAGCAATGTTCTCGGAAACGTTTGTACCACTTTTTCAAGTGCTTTTAAAACGCTTTAACGATGCTTTTTTTCTTGCTTGGGTAATTATTGCAAAGCAATGCAAAAATTAAAAATTGGATTAAAATAGTTATGGGCCACGAATGTTTTATATGTTGTGGATTCTTGATTATGAACCCACTTTTTAAATATTCCCGGTTAAAAATAATTTTTTGCATCAGATATAATTAGATGCTGACATTGGTTCTGTATAATTGGATCAAATAAAATAAAATAATTAGGAATATTAAATAATCAGCCCGATTATGAATATTCCCTCGGATTTTTTCCTCAGCGGATTTTATTTTCTAGAGAAAAAAATCCTCCTATTCTAAACAGGCGGGGAAAAGAATAACAAGGGAGAGAGAATTGAATAATTGAATAATTCATACAAATGCTATCACAATTCTCCCTATTATTGACATTCATAATACCTCCTTTTTCCGGGGGAAGAGTTTCCCATTTTCGAAATTCGTTTAGAATAAGGGAAAAGTGAAAAAATCCCCGGGGAGATTTTATTAAGAATAGGGGAACAAGGAATAGGGAAAAAATTCTCACGGAATCGTTATTGAGAATTGGGCTGAATATATGCTACAATATAAAACTGCATATGGAGCATATATAATCTATAATTGATGCGACTTATCAATTATGATAGATTTTAGGACGTATATCACGAATGTGAACACCAAATTTTAATATTAGCTCCACTTTTCGAAATATTCAAGAATTTAACTTTTACCATAAATCTAGTTTTTCTTTAAATATCTTATTAATTTATATACCTAAACAAACTAAGAATAACTTTTAATATGGTTTTAAAGCATAGACTTTGAGGCATATCAATTAATTGCGATTGGGTGAAGGTAATGGGATGTAGGACATCCTCGCAATTAAAGTGAAAACTTTACTTACTTTTTTTTGTCAATATTATTAATCCCTTAATCGAATTTGTAAAAATTTACCACATGTTTTTAAATTATATTTCACTTAATTAATTGCAGCTCAAGAACCATCGCTTTCATATTAAAATTTTCCGAAAATGCAATCTGAAGTTCAAAATTTTTGACATTTTTTTAAAATTAATTTTGTATGTACAGTATTGGGCAAAACCTAAGAAACACTGCTTGATTTTAGCTTCTGAGTCAAATTATTTTTAAATGAACATATTTCAATTCAATGTTTTAATGCAGTTTTACTAATTACTATGTCATACAAAATTAAAAAAACAAAAAATTGGTAATTATCTCTCACCGTTAGGTTCTTATAGTACAACAACAAAAAAATACTTAAAAATTCACTGGGAAAAACCTAAGAAACTTTTAATATTTGGTATAATAACCCTTATTTTTTATTACTGCGGCGCACCGACGCGGCATAGATTTTATTAAATTATCAATTATTTTTGGATCTATGCGTTTCCATTCATCCTCCAGACACGAAAACAAATCGTCTTTGTTGGAAAATCGTTTTGATCCAATGTTCCTCTTCAATATTGAAAATAAATTTTCAATTGGGTTCAAATCGGGCGATTGGGCCGGCCAATCAAGCACTTGAATCCCTTTCGATTGTATCCATTCCTTGACCAACTTCGATGTGTGTTTCGGATCGTTATCATGTTGAAACACCCATCTTAGATTCTAAAATGTCCCTATACACAAATCTGTCCATTTTGGTAGAAATTCTGTGGAACGGCCCTAGACCATGACCTGAAAAACACGTCCACGCCATCACATTGCCGCCCCCATGCTTGACAGTCGTTTTACAATATCGGGGTTTAAGCCTTTCACCTGTATTGTGTCACACACGGCATATGCCGTCAGAATTGAACAAATTAAATTTGCTTTCGTCGCTAAATAGCACACTTTTCCACTTTGTAACTGACCAATCAAGATATTTTTTGCAAATTCGAGTCTAAAAAAAAAAATGTGTGCTTTAATGGTTGACTTGAGACGCAATTCAGGTGAAAGGCTTAAACCCCGATATTGTAAAAAGACTGTCAAGCATGGGGGCGGCAAATTTGATGGCGTGGACGTGTTTTTCAGGTCATGTCCTAGGGCCGTTTCACAGAATTTCTACTAAAATGGACAGATTTGTGTATAGGGACATTTTAGAATCTAAGATGTTGCCATATGCCGAGTGGAACATGCCACTTGATGGGTGTTTCAACATGATAACGATCCGAAACACACATCGAAGTTGGTCAAGGAATGGATACAATTGAAAGGGATTCAAGTGCTTGATTGGCCGGCCCAATCGCCCGATTTGAACCCAATTGAAAATTTATTTTCAATATTGAAGAGGAACATTGGATCAAAACGATTTTCCAACAAAGACGATTTGTTTTCGTGTCTGTCGCGTCGGTGCGCCGCTGTAATAAAAAATAAGGGTTATTATACCAAAAATTAAAAGTTTCTTAGGTTTTGCCCAGTGAATTTTTAAGTATTTTTTTGTTGTTGTACTATAAGAACCGTTAGGTGAGAGATAATTACCAATTTTTTGTTTTTTTAATTTTGTATGACATAGTAATTAGTAAAACTGCATTAAAACATTGAATTGAAATATGTTCATTTAAAAATAATTTGACTCAGAAGCTAAAATCAAGCAGTGTTTCTTAGGTTTTGCCCAATACTGTATGTATTTATGTGGGGAAAATAAAAAAATACATTTTCTTTGAATTCTTGGAACTAAAAAACATGCATTTGGGGTCCCTGTTGATAACTAATGGAATAAACATTATTTGGAGTTTTTAGATTTTGTCTAACTAGTCCCCCTTTTTTTTTGGTAAAATTCAAAAATTCACTTTAATAAACAGTGAAATCTTTTGAAATGTTTTATAGGAATAGTGACATATTTTTTAAAACTTATATTGTTTCAAATGGTAAAAATTGAATTCTTTTCATTTTTAAGAGTGCTTTTTGTTCAAAAAGAACCTTTTGTAAAAAGTGGCTTATTTTTTTTTTTCAAATAGTACCTACTTTTTATTTAAAAAGTTGCCTTTTATTTTAAAAAAAAGTACTTTTTACAATAATTAAAAAAAAAAAAACACCTTAATTAAAAAAAGTATATTTTCGTAACAAATGGTATCTTTTTGTAAAAAAAAAATTTATCTTATTTTTAAAACTACTTTTTATCTCAAAAATGTATATTTTTGAAATTCTTTTTCATTTTGTTGAGATAGTTAATCTCTTATTTTGACCACAATCATAAGTATAAAAAGAGTTTTTAAATAAAATATCGGTGTACCATCATAAAATTTTTTTTATAAATTAATAGTTGTGTAGAATTTTTATAAATATCAAAACCACAATGGCAAAGGATTACATATTAAAAGATAAAAATTTAGAAAAAAAACGCTTTCAAGAATAACATTATAAAGACTACCCGGTTAAAAATTAATTTATATATTGGTATATATACTTATACAATTTGATTTGATATGTACCATATACAGTTTAATATTGTAGCATATATTATTTAATATTGGTTTATATGGATCAGCATATAAACATATGTGACCATATAAAATTATGTCAATTTCTATAAGATTATATAAATAAGATACAATTAGATGAGACCAAAACTCCGATACAATCGAAACAAATGATATATTTTTATATCTTATTTTATATTTTATTTTATTGGATCCAATTATACAGAACCAATTTCAGCATCTAATTATATCTGATTGACAAAATAATTTTTAACCGGGTAGAATATATTTTAATCGATTTCTGTCGATCTAATTAAAACTTAACCTTCACTCATAAAAATAAACCTGTAAAAATAGCATAAAGAACACTCCACTCATAAAAAAAAGTAAATAGAAAAATTAATAAAGCCGTTAGTAATCTAACTTTGCAAGTTTTAAACTAATTTTTAGTTTAAATTGAGATTTTAGTTAAAAATTTTGCTATTCTGACTTGATGAAATACTAAATTTTTAACAATTTTTTTTGCTGATTTACTCAAGTCGAATATAATATTTTGTATGTGTGTATTTTTTATATTGTGTCAGTATAAAATAGCCAAGTGAAGTGAACACGTCGTATTAGAAAAATATTTAGAAACATTAATTCAAATGGATAAAAGAAAAACTAATAAAATATTTTTCTTTTAATAATGAATAGATATTGAAAGCTTTGGAAAAATCGGTGCTTATTTAATTAAATTTTTACTTATTTTTCTATTATTTTAATTTTTTTAGATTGCGCTTCAGTCTTTGATACATGCATTGTGCATACAAAAGTAACAAATTAAATAATAGACAGACACAACTCTAAATTTTATTTATCTTATAAATACAGAGCCATATTTTAGTTGTGCTATTATTTATAATAAAACTTTTCACGAATATATGGCGCTTAGTTTTCATGCAAACAAAAAATTGAACTAAAATGAAGTAGATTTTACAGTTTTTTTTGCTGCTTTTGATTTACTAATATTTAACAAACATATTCAGCTTATTTTACTAGTTTGTACTGCAACGTCATTTTAATCTAATTGTTAGTAACTTTTTCTGATATTTTTACAGATTAATTGGTATTAGTGTACTAAAGATATTTATGTATTAAAGATGTACTTATTATATTATCGCGTTGGACTGTTACACAGATGGTGCCGGGTTCGATCCCCGGCGGCGATAACACCAATTTAGAAAAATAATATGTGAGTTTTCTATCCCTCATACATATCGCAGCGCCCATCTTCGGTGTTCCCATAGCACTTAACCCCACCGAAGTAAAATAATGAATCAGGGATATGAACCAAAAAGCTTCAACTCTATGTTATTTTTGCTAAATATAACTAAAATAAGAACAGCAAAAAACTGTTGTATATATAAAACTTATGTCATATTCGAGTTAATTGAAATAGCAAATTACTCTGCTAAAATCAGCAAACACTTTTGCTGAATATTTGTAGACAAGAAAAGAAACAGAAAACAAAAAACAAAAAACAAAAACTACAACATTTTTGCTATAATTGCTACAGTACCATACAATAGCTTACAAGCTATTTTTTCTCTTCTTTAAAAAAACATATATATAAAATAGGTAGAGGAAAGTGGTGTACCTTGAGACGGGTGTACCTTAAAACGTTCTATTTTTTGTTTATGTTTTGCACATTTTGAGAAAATTATCTATATAGTGTTTTATGTATCCTTGCGCCCATGTTATCGTAAATCTAGGTCCATAAATTAAATATATGCAGAGAAAAATGCGGTGGTGTAACTTGAAACAATATTTTTATTCAGAACTAAAACGAAATTAATAAATTAAACTTTATTAAAGCCGGGGTATCAAAATTGGTACATTTATTTAGTAAATAAGAGTGACAGTTTAGATTTTTTCAAAACACTATTATAAGTGTACCTTGAAACGATATTCGAGTGTACCTTGAAACAATTTAATAAAAGTGAATGATGTAAATGATTCGAACCGGCCCACAGTGGGGTTTTTGATACCAAAAGTATGAATTAATTCGAGGTAACTTTCCCTGTTTCTAATTTTAACTTTTTTCAGTCAAATTCACTTTAAGAAGTAAAACTAATCAATTTTTTTATATTATTTAGTACAAATTTTATTTATTTTCCATTAGTTAATTTTTTAAAACACACCTTTAATATTGCTAAAAATTGCAATATTTCAAAAAAAAAATTAAAAAGAATAATATTTATTCACACATTTCTATTCCTTATCCGATTCATTATCATCATCATCATCAATTATTATCATCAACATTATCACTATAATTAGCATAGGTATCATTATCATCACTATTGGCATCTTCTTCACCATCGAGATTTGATTCAAATATTAACAATTGAATTGCTTCCAAATTATGGGTTTTTTTTTCTCTTTTAATTTTCTCATATTTGTTATTACTGGATCTGAAGTAACTAATAGTATTTTAAATACTTATATCTTCATTTGATTTTTCTCTAGAACATTTTCGCGAAAAATGCTCCCTAAAATTTTTTAAATCTTTGTTTCGAGCTTCTTGTGCTTCTTCCGTCAACTGTCCAATTGGTAGTAAAGCGTGGTTTATTATTTCTGGTCCATGGTTTACAAATTTATGGATAGTTGGGGACATATAATACCAGGGATACATTTGTACAAAATGCCTTGCGGTATCAATAGCGAAATCTCGAAAGGCATTAGTGTTTATTTGAAAACCACTAGAAACGGTAACCATAATTGAATGCATTTGTCTTATCAATTTTGCATACAATTTTGTGATTTGCGCTGAAATGTCCGCGTTTTGAAAGAAGCGCCGAGCTGTGTTGCCGTCATTCGAATTTCCAAAGCCAGGTTTCGGATGATCAATAATTAGACCAGTTTTATTTTTGAAATCCACTTGAATACGTTCTTTATTTTTTGCAACAACTTGTTTTTCGATGTCCGATCTAGCTTGCCATGTATATATGTTTTTATGTTTGAATGTTTAGTATGTTAATATGCATTTTAATATGTTTTAATATGTTTTTATCTACTCTAATTTAATAATTAAACACAAGCTCTCATGAAAACAAAAGCATTAATAACACTAATGTTTGTATTGCTTTTTATAAAAAGTTGATTTTTTATATATAGAGTGCATCAATATATTTAAATTTTATTTTAAAATGTGCAAAAAAGTGCAGACAAAATTTTCATAAATATTTTCAAAAGCGTTTATATTAAAAAAAAAAAAGTTTTTTTCTTATTTTGGCTTTATTCACAACTATTTATCGATATATTTCCCGAAATCCACTAATTTATAGGCTTACGCGTGAAAATTAATTAAAAATAATAACAAAAATTACACATAAAAACAAAAACCATAAATTAATCTTACTAACCTGAGGTTGAAGGTTCCATTAAAATATTTTTAATTATCACTTTAGAAAACACTCAAAACTAATTTTTAAGACATCAAAAGTTTAAATTTATATTGCACACGAGGAAAACGTCAAATAACCCAAACTTTAAAATTGTATAGTGACATAACGGTAGTTGTCAAAAACAAAATTTTTGCACTAGTGATGTGGAATGTTGTGTACTTTTACCGACTACAAAAATTTATTCGGTTTTCCTAAATTTAATTTTGCAATTAATTTCCATTTTTGGTATCAAAAACTCTACTGTGCGGCCCATTATAGCACTCTTATTTGATTATTATTGATCTTTTGTCTTTTTATTCTCAACTATAGTATTGGTAAATTTAAAAAAAACCTAGTCTAAAAACAACATATTTTCACTATAAAAATTATTGTTTCAAGGTACACTAACTGTTTCAATGTACACCCAAAATGTGTACATTGAAACAAAATTTCAAAAATGTTAAAGTTTGCGATTATTTTGCAGTTTTCGATTTTTTTTTTTTTTTTTAATTTTAATGCAGACGATTTAATAAGAACGCTTATAGACTAATATATTTCACTTTAAACTAGACTTTTACATGTCCTTCCTACAAATATATATCTGTTAATATATCAATCGTTTCATGGTACACCACATTCCTCTATAATTTTTAAAGATATTTTGAAGATCTATTAAAATGTGTTTAAAACATGTTTAAACGTGATCAACTCAACTAATCATCAAAATATATGAAATAACTTTATGATAAACTTTAACTTTATGATAAATTGATCGATAATTTTTGCATGTTTCATGCAGTGTTAACAAGGTAGATAAAAAAAAAGCTTTCACTTGATACCTAATTTGTCAATATTTAATTTGTATTACTTTGCACAAGTAGATATTTTGCAAAAAAGTCTAGAAACCGCTACATTTTCTTAAAAAAAAGAACGGTATTAGTTTCTTATTATAAAACAGTCAACAAATAAGTCATATGTAGTAGATTTTATAAACCGGTTGACAGTTAAAACTTTTTCTAAACATTAGTTTCCATTAAACTGTAGTTTCTCTTATTTCCCACTTCATCCTTATTTCCCACTTTAGCCTATGTTACCCTATAATTTAGATGAATTCCATATAAAAGGATTTATAAATGCATTATAAATTGCATACGTTTAATTGGCATTAAAGTGCTTAGAAGTCTAATATTCAATAATATTAATAAGAACAATAATGAAGTATTGTCTATTTCAATATATTTCAATATTATTATTAATAATACCCATAATAATAAGTGAAGATGCAAAAAAAAATAACTCAACATTTGTGGCAAATATTAATCACAAACAATTGGAATTAATAGCGAATTCTATGGACTTAACAATAAAACCTTGTGATGATTTTTATCAATATGCCTGTGGAAATTGGGAAAAAGTTAATGGTAAAGACTTGGATCACTATCAACAAAATTATGATTACATGGACCATTTGTATAATAAAGAAATAGCGAGAATTTTTAATAATTCTTTGGATTTCAAAGAAGAACCAACATTTGTCAGAAATGCCTATGCCTATTATAAATCTTGTTTAAATATGAAACATTATGATCTGCTGGAATATTTAAAATATTTTTTGGACAAAGAAAAACTTCAAATGATAGTATGGCCATCTAATAGTGCTAACAAACAAAAAGATATAAATTGGATTCGAAATTTAGCTATAATGCATAAATATGGCTTAAAAAGAATATTTGTCGAAGAGTTAATTTTTTTAAAGAAAGATTTCAAAAAAATTCAAATCAATAAACCTTCAACACATGGTGGCTTACAAAAATTAACCTACAAACTTTTAAAAAATATTAACAAGTTTTCTTTTAAGTTAGATGATATTACACTGGACGCACTATGGAAAAGTATATCCACATTTGAAACAAATCTTAAATATCTACAAAGCTTGGAAAGAGATGTGGAACGTAAAGAAACTTTCACTATAAAAACATTAGCCGCATTGCCAAATTGGTTAAGATATTTTGTAAAAATATTATTACAACAAATGAATTTATTAGAACCACAAGTGAAAATAGTTATTAAAGATATGCCCTATATGTATGGTATACTAAAACTGATACGAAAATATGATAAAGAATTTTTATGTAAATATTTAGAAATACGATTTTTATATCATTTGTACTATGGCGATTTTCAAGTACCATGGGAATTTACACCGGAAATGTGTATATCTAAGGCAAGAACATTTATGAATTTAGCTTTGGAATATCTATATGTAACTAAAAGACCATCGGTTTTAAAAGATATACCACAAATTGAAGAAATGTTTAGCAATATTACTAAAGAGTATAAAAAGATTTTACAAGCGAATACAAATGGCTTTAGTTCAAAAATTATTAAATATCTTGTTAATAAATTAGATAATATAAAATTAAAAGTAGGACTACTACCTCTACATAATACTATAAAACAATTGGAAAATATCTACAAAATATTAAATTTAAACAAAAAAAACTTTTATGATAATCAATTTCAACTATTGGAATTCTATTCAAATTATAGACGTATAAATCATGTAGCTTCTAATAATCCTAATGAGTTTTATGATTTAAATAATCCATATTCGCCATATAATCGTGTAGATTTAAATATAGTTGTAATACCCATAACTCTACTACAACTGCCCATATATCATGCTAAACTCAATGATACTTACAAGTATAGTATATTGGGTTATATTATGGGCCATGAAATATCACATGCTTTTGATTTGCACCGTTTTCAAAATGTTTTATATAATTTTGGTTTTGACCATAACGCTGTAATTAATTCGAATCCTAAATTTCGTACAAACTTAAAATGTCTACAAAATCTAAATAGTTTTACAATAGATGAAAAAATTTCAGATGTTACAGGTTTTAGAGTGGCATATCAAACATTTATAAATTTAAATCCTAATTCACGTAATGAGTCTTTGATCATTAATCAAAAGGAATTTACATTGAATAAAATATTTTTCCTAAATTTTGCTAATTTTAAATGTAGTTCTTCCAAGCAAAATCAATTCGATATTCATAATAGTCATGGTACACCTCATGATCGTTTGATTGATGCATTTTCACATTTTCCGGAATTTGTTAAAACGTTTAATTGTTCGAAAGGTGATCGTATGAGTTTAGAAAAAACTTGTCAATTGTGGCGTAAATAAATAAAAATGTTTGTCGAAAGTTAAAATGTGATTTTTATTTTAGCTGTTACGAGGAGCAAGGAAATATGCAAAAAAAAAAATATATAAATTTAAACACTGAAAATGTGTGAGATTGAAGGACCAGAGCCAAGTCTCATTAACTAGAGTTCCAATGTCAAATAAAAGTCAAGCAGGGTAAATTTCCAAGTAGATAATTATTTTATTTAACAATGTTTCTTCTCGTAGGGCTAAGACTTAACTAACTAAAAACTGAGCGAACAGACAATGTATCAACATTATACAGAGTTGTTTAAGTACAACGTATAATGGTTTAGAGCCCTCTATATTTCAAATTCAAGTTGTTAGTACATTAGGGTTTTCGCATGAACAAACAGAAAACATATTCTCAAAAAAAAATTTGTTTTCCCAAAAACCGTACGATTTACGATTTTAAAAATGAAAAAATTTCAAATATGTGTCACACAATTTTTTCTAGATTAGCTATTAAAAAAGCAATAATGTCGATCATTTAAAATTAATAATGTCGATATATAACCGCCAAAAAGACGTAATCGCCAATGTCATAATTTAACAGGATCTGCTATTTTAATTTCTTAGGTTTATCCAATTTCAATGTTCAAATTCCATACCAATTCCTGTTAAATTATGGTTTTGTCGCTTACGTCTTTTTGGCGGTTAGGGCTAGATGTGTTCGCGTGAATCAATTTTTTTTGAAAAGGGTTCAAACAAAGAACCGCAAAAATGGTTGAGGGATGCGAAAAAGACGAATCGCCAATGCCATAATTTAACAGGATATTCTTTTTTACTTTTTTTTTTAAATTTTTCTTAGGTTTTTCCAATTTCTATGTTCAAATTCCATACCAATTCCCGGTTAAATTATGGTTTTGTCGCTTACGTCTTTTTGGCGGTTAGGGCTAGATGTGTACGCGTGAATCAATTTTTTTGAGTGCTGAAAAGGTTACAAACAAAGAACAGCAAAAATGGTTTAGGGCTGCGAAAAAGATGAATTGCCAATGCCTTAATTTAACAAGAGATTTTTTTTTTATTTTTTTTTTAATTTTTCTTAGGTTTATCCAATTTCTATGTTCAAATTCCATACCAATTTCTGTTAAATTATGGTTTAGTCGCTTACGTCTTTTTGGCGGTTAGGGCTAGATGTGTTCGCGTGAATCAATTTTTTGAGTGCTGAAAAAGTTACTAACAAAAAATCGTAACAAATTGTTGGCTTACAAAATGTTTGGATTTCTCGGGGATGCGACCACACGTTTTCTACCACATCTAGTTTTTGCGAAAACTAAGGTCAAAGTTAAGAAAAATGCAACTTAAAATTGAATCGCACATACGCGTTTTAAAGAATTATGGGGTCAAACCTTATTTTAATGATAGATATTAACATAACTATTATATGTAAATACGATCTTAAAAGCCTGATTCTTCGTTACCGATAGTTTTATGTATGAGAATGGAAAATTAATTATTTTCTAAGGAATTTGTTTCATTAAATTAGTTTATCCTTTTTAAGTGGATGTTTTTGTGATTTAAAGTTTCCGATTTCTATCTTAATGGTATTCCATAGGTCCATAAATGTTTAATTTCTTTCTTTTAAACCATTTTTACTACGATTTTATTAAAACCCAAAAACTATATTCAATAAATTAACCCATACCTAAAAAAAAATATTTTAAATTTCAGACTTTTTGCCTAAATCGTTTGAGCAGGACGTTAAGTGGAAGACTTTCTCTATTTGTCCCTCCCTGTAAACAATTTTTAATAGCCAGTTTTAGCATATGCCTGCACCAAATTATTAGTTCCTAGACTCATTGTGCATTGACAAAACAAATTTTAAGATCATTACTTTAGCGGCTTTTAGGAGCAAATATTTCCTAAATAAACCCGCATTTTAAGCGTTCTTTTCAGAGCAAATATTTCCTAAATAAACCCGCATTTTAAGCGTTCTTTTCAAAAGTTCCAAAATATAACTTATCAGTGAATTAGCCCATACAACAGTGAATAGATATTTTAAATTCTACTAAAATTCTATCTAAAATTTAGTAATTCGTGATTCTGAAATTTTAAAAGTTTTGTCAGTTAATTTAAACCACAATTGTTTCAAACCATTATTTTGTTGTGTCTCCACTATCAGTCTCACTTGTAGATGCCAGTATTTTCTCATCTTTTTTATTTCATAATAATTAAATAGGCTATATCTCAGAGACTAAGCGAGATAGAGCAAAATGGAACAAAAACCGTTACTCTGTACCTATTAAGTACGACTTGTATTCCCGGTAATAAATATGGACCTGCCTCTTGTCAGATCCGGATAGACATTTTTAGCAGAAATTTTCTGTTGATTCAGCTTAAAAATTCTATTGATTTAGCTAAGTTCTAAGTTTATTTAAAATTTTAACTATTTGCACGGGCTTTTTTTATTAGAGCACTCATAAAAAAAATAGTACAAAAGTCTGTTAAACGGGTTCTAATTCAGTTAAACTAATTTTGTCTGTTGCTTACGTTTAAATCAGCTATTTAGCTAAAAGTATTAGTTATCTTATATTACCGCAATAAAAAATTTCATCCGTATTAAAAGTAATCTAATATTTAGTAATTCGTGATTCTTAAATAAAGAAAAACGCTAAGATTATTAAGTTTAATGTAAATTAATTCACGCTTTATACAAAATACGTTTTATTGTTAAAAGAGTTAAACCGGAAAAAAGGGATTAACAGGAATGTTTAATTAGAATAATAGAAATGTCAAAAGATTAACTAACATATGATCTAAAGTGTAGCCAAATCAATAAATTAATAATGCTAATTACCATTGACAGGAACTTCATCAAATAAAAATTTGTGTTTTAGGCGCCTAGACCATGCATGAAAAATCCTAAAATATGCACTAAAAAATAAAAAAAATATTTTAATTAAATTTTAAAGTTAATTTGTATTAAACAATATATTCTCAGCACAAGTTTTGCACAATTAACACTAAATTTTAATTATTTATATTGAAAAATAAGCATTTAAAAAAACCTCTAAATACGAATACCTATTGAGAAATTTGATGCATCTACTTTTACAACAAGAGAAGCATTTGACATGGGATGAGTAAGGAATGATGGGTCAGAAAGCTTCTGTTTGCATATTTTGAATGCTTTTACTAGATAATCTGACCAATCAATTTTTCGGGTGTCGTTTTCTTCGTGGCACCTTTAAGCATATCATTGAGTATAGCTTGAGACATTGCATCACGTGGTAGAAATTTGCGATAAAAGTTAAGCATTGCCAAGAACCGTCGAAGATCTCAAATGGTGTTGGGTAGTGGGAATGAACGGATTGTGTCAACCTTTTCTGGCAATGGTGTGATTCCTTGTGGTCATCACCCAAGAAAATCAATCTCAGATGATCCAAAAACTCATATTGCAGAATTTATGAAAATTCCGAATTTCTTAAAATGATCAAATAATATCTTCAGATGATTCATGTGTTCCTCCTCGGAACGCGAGAAAACACATACATCATCAATGTAGACCGAAGCTCAGCCCCCGGTAGACTCCATCAATAAAGCACAAAAATATGCCAAATGGAGTTATAACTGTAGTCATCTGGATGAATAGGTATTTGATAGAAGGCTTTTGTAAGGTCCAACTTCGAAAATATCACAGACCCATGTAAATTTATCTGAAAATTGTTAGATATGGGACAGGAGACTTATCTGCAACAGTTATACTGCTGAGACCCCTGTAGTCGCCTCAAGGCCTCTACTTTTCATTGGTTTTTTCACCATATGCAGATAATTTACCTAGTTGCTATTTGACGATCGAAGCATGCCTTTATTAAGCATGTATTGGTTTACCTTGTGTTACAATATGATGAAATACACCTGAAGAAAAATTGTCGTTATTCATAATGATTTCTGGGAACTTCTTTAGTAGTTGATGAAATATAGACTCTCCAAATATAATTTTTATAGTAGGAACATTTTCTTTGCATAATGTTCTGTGTTTTTCCGCCCACCAACCGTAGTTTTTAGATCGGGTTGAAGACGGTAATGACGAAGAAAATCAGCTCCGATAATGGGACGTGATACATCAGACGGAATGAAGTGCCAAGGAAACGATAAGCGTAATCCTAAATTGAGAGATAGAAGAATAGTGCCGTATGTTTTAATTTCAGTATCAAGAGATAATAATATTGACGTTCCCAGATTTAATACGAGATATTCATATTTCGCAGAATCTTGAGTAATACCATGCAATGGAAGTTTTGCGATCCTTGCCAATTCGATTCCTGAAGATTGGATTGTGCTGTTTTGTTGACGAGATTAATTTGCACCTTCTGGTGGTTTGTCAGTATTATCGTTATCCTTAGGCATTTTAAGGTTAACCAATTTGTAGGGATTTGTATTGAAAATTAATATGTATTAACGATTTAGGCCCGATTACTGAATATCCCGTTAGCTACTAACTGGAACTTTAACTGACTTTAACTAATTTGTTGTTGTTTCCCTTATACATTTTCCATTTAACTGTTTGTTAATCGGGCCTTAAAGTTTTATGTAAAAAGTAAAAATTTATTTTGTATTAATCAAAACAATTAACAGAAAACTTGAAAGTAAAAAGCATTTTGGGGAAAGTAACACCTACAATTTCGATTTTTCCCCACTGTACACTGTATACGACTTTACATGAATCCGCCTATTAAATAAATATTTATAGACCATTTGTTATTTTCTTTTTATTTTCAGTTTTCAATTTTCCAGATGGAATGGTAAAGCACGTAAATGTGATCAAAAGAATGGCAGCAATGATCGTATAAATCATCGTAAAAATTCAAATGATATGTTGAATTTTTCATTAAGTTGTTTGCAACAACAACATCATCACAATCAACAAATGCAGCAACAACAACAGCAAATAACTGATTATGATAAATATCATAATAATAATAATAACAACAATAATAATAACAACACCAACAACAATAATCAATATAAAAATTCAGCATATCAAAATTATCAACAACAACAAATTAAACATCAGCAAATGCAACAACATCAGCAACAACAACAATTACAACCACAAATGCTACAGCAACATAATCACTTTCCAGCTTTGCCACAACAACCACAACAAAATCCCCAACAACATCGACGTTCTCTTAGTAATCTAATTGTTGTTACTGGTGGACCCCAACAACCACAAAAAGTGACTTTTAAACCCGGTCAAGCTATTTTATCAACAACAACGGATGATTTACAAATTGATTTAATGAAATCAACGCAACAACAACAACCCAGAAAAGCCAGTCTAACAACATTGAACACCAACAATACTAGTTTAAATGGCTCAAATTTAGAAACATTACAGCAACAACAACAGCAATCATTACCATCTTCAACATCATCGATGCCAAAGAAAACAATGGCTGCTGTCGTAATGGTTAGTAATGATGATCTCATGCATACATCTGCAGCAGCAACAACAACTGCAATATCAACAAATATTGCTGGTGGTGTTGCTGTTGTTCCCCACCCACCACCACCACCACCTCAAATTCTAATAACAAACAATGCAACACAAAATAATATGTTGCAACAACATCATCTTAATAATGTAATGCAACACCAACAGCAGCAGCATCAACAACAACAACAATTGCAATTATTAGCTGCTGCTGCAGCTGCTGTTGGTAATTCTTGTAATTTAAATAATGGTGCTGTTGGTGGTAATGTCAGTAGTAATAATTGTAGTAGTGTTAATAGCAGCAGTAATAATATTTTACAATGTAGTAACAACATTTGTAGTACGAACAACAACAATAACAACATTCATAATTCATCATCTAATAATTGTAGTAATTGTTGTTCAAATCATCAAACTCAAATTAATGTCACCTCATCTTCTTCATCAGCATCCTCTCTTAATTTAACATTACCTCCATTAAGTGAAAATCAATATCATTCTTTATCCACCAACAACATCATCTCACCATCCTCCTCTATGTTGACAGAAATTTCCAAAAATTGTGTCAATTCCTCCTCGGACTCTTTAAATGACATTAATAGCCTAGAACAATTGGAAACCTTGTGTCTTCAAATGACCGAACAAGCTATAAATTAAAATATTTATATGGCTTGTTCTGGTAGTATCACACAATACATACAATTTTAAAACTCAATTGCTGAAAACATATGTTATACCTAATTGCAATGCAATATTATTAATTTTATTATAAATTTATATTTTGAAAAGTTTTAAACTTTTTAAGATTAATAAGTTTTAACCTAAACCTAACCTAAAAAAGGGTTATATGGCATTCACATAGACAAGTTAATCTCTTAAAAATGGGATTAAATGCTTAATCAAGCACTAAACAATAAGATCTGACTACTATTTCTAAACGACTCTATATTATACTACTACAACTATGTGTTTTTATATAAGTTCGCTAACAAAACACAAATACAAATTCAGGTAAAAAATTAACGTTGGGAGACTGCCGTAAAAAAATGTTGGTGCTGTCTATAAACATTTTTGATAACGTCGACATTTTCCTTGTTCCTCTTATGTTGGATCACTATCGGCTCCATCTTGTTAATTTAAACTGGCAAAGTTAATATTTTAGCTGCCAAATTAAACAAAAAATGCATATGTAAACGAGGAGGATTAAAAACGCTAGTTCAGTAGATTAATTCTGCATTCTGAACTCCATATTAAGGTCTTTCGTTTTTCTGATATATTTCATTGAAGTTTAAATAATATAAATTAGAAAGAAAAATACGATACATATGATGCTACAGCTGATCTTTCAAAAGAGTGACCTATTGCGGGGTATTTAAAAATAATGAAATAATTAAAGATTAATTTTGCAGTCTGAACTCGCTATTAAGGTCATTTGTTATTCTGATATATTTCATTGAAATTTAAATAATATAAGCCCTTGGAAAGAAAAATACGAACGGCACAGTTTTGTTAAAGGATTTCATATGGTGCTACAGCTGATTTTTCAAAAGAGTGATCTACTACGGGGTATTTAAAACTAATCAAATAAATATACATTGAATTCAAATAATCAGATGAATCTTGCGATATCTCGTTCTCGACATTTGTATAAACCGTTGTAAAGCCAATAAAGAACGTAAAGATAACAGGCCGGTCTTGATGCAACTGTGGTACCCAACTACCGTATTTATGAAAAAGTATGGAATGGCAAGTCTGATGTTTTTCAGCTGCCCAATCTCATGTTTATTAGGCGTTAGTAAGTGCTGTTGAAAATGAACCTATTTGATTTTTTTTTTTTTTTGGTTTATTTCGTTCTATTTAAAGGAGGCATCAAATGAAAGGTTTTTGAAGAAGCATTCACTGGTGTACAAATTTGCTCAAACTCAAAACTCAACTCAAACTCAAGTTTGGTTATTTAAAAAAAACGTGTGTTTGAGTAACAACATTAAATCTGGCGTTTTAATCACGAATAGTAGGTGTAGTAAGCTAAAAAGAATGCATAGTAATGCCTATTTAAATTAATCGAGTAGGTGTTTGAGATTTTTCCGATATTCGAAATCGTTCGGGTAGTAGGCGACTTTTCCCGAAGAGTCTTTTTCCACTGTATTTAAAATAATTCAAAAATATGACAACTCTGCGTGCACTATATAGGCACTATGGGTATTAAAATTTCAACTTTTTAACCCTTAAAATTTAGATTGGGCAGCTAAAAAAACAAGTATCTCTTTTTAAGTTCGGTTCGGGATATCTCCCTTGTGAGTTAAATTTTGTTAAAAAACTGATATTTTCTATGTTCAATATGGGCAATTCCTGGGCGACGGACGCGACATTCGCACCTTTTAGTTGAGCCAAAAACAATAAACAATAAAGAATCCGTTTCTCTCTGATATTTGCTTATATCTTTTTACTACATTCTTGATTCTGCCCAATGTTTATCCTCAAATTTAGTACTCTTCCTTGCTTCAATACACTGAGGATAAACATATACCGCATCTTTATATTCCTTTTTTTTTATCTCAACTAAAAGTGTGAGAATATCGAGTTCGTCGCCCAGAAATTGCACATATGTAAAAAAACTGAACAAATATTCCCTTTTTACTCATTTAACATTAATGAAAAGAGTCACGTTGCGCTTAAACTCAAAAAAAAAGTCAGTTAAGTCAGCAACAATTTTGCTGGAAGGATCCTTTCAGAAAAATTTCTAATATCAGCAAAACAATTTTTAAATTCATCAAAATTTTTGGTAGCCGTGAGAAAAATTGCATATTCTTGGGAAAAACTAATTTTTAGCCAAAACATAGATGAGGCCATAAAATCCAAACAGCAGCTAAACTAGCAAAAACCAAATGGGGTTTTCTTGTAGAAAAATTAGCTTTTCTCAGATTTCTTCACTATTAAAATGCATATATCTTTTTTCTCTGTGTGAACTCTTAGTAGTTAGTTTGTAACATAACTAACGTAAATCAAAAAAGAGATATGTTGCGAGAAAGGCTCAACTTTTGCGCAAGTGTTAACAATACTTTTACGCAAGTTTAGATTAGATTATAGTGGCACTATGCACTGCGACCAGAAATTGGTATTTTGTGCTGCCAGCGAATACACCCTATAGGTTCAGGCTCCCTACGAAGCCAATTATCCTACCAGGTGAACAGTTCCAAACGTCCAATGGCGTCACTATTCGATCACCAAAATAACGCACCCTCCTGTCGGAGAGCCTCGGACATTTGCAGAGAACATGCTCAGAGGTCTCGGGTTCCAATTCACAAAACCTGCACGTATCCGTAGAGGATCGTCCCATCTTGTACAATTGATACCTAAGGCCACAGTGTCCTGTGAGGTAACCCGTTACGGTCCTTAGTTCGCCCCTCGTCATAGACAAGAGTTTCCGCGACCTCTCCCCAGAGGGAGATATAAACAGCCTCGCCTGTCGCTACCCAGGCGATCTGGCCCAATAGGCCCCAAACTCCGACTCCCTCCATCTTCTGAGCTTCTCTCTGACATACCCATTGGGTACGCCACAGAAGGGTTCCGGGCCAATGTTAACTAACTTTGAAATCTCAACTCCGGAATTATATAATTATATCTAGTGTCCGACCGAACTCATTTTTTTCTGCCGAAGCCGAACTTCGGTCATAATATCAATGTTCGGCCGAAGCCAAACTTTTTGTTTTAATAAAAAAAATATAAATTGTTTTTTAGATCAATAAATTTAAACCAAAAAGTTATTAAACATAAACAAAATACAAATTTATAGGTATATTTTTTTAAAAAATCATTAGTGTCCGACCGAACAGTTCGGCCAGAAAATGCATTTGGTCTGTATTCGGTATTTTAAAGCATTATGGACAAATTTGACGGATGGAAAAATGTTTATTGGGCTGATTAGATGCTATTTTGAGTGTCAAATTTGAAGAAAAGTCTGTAGTTAAGCAATGAATTCACTGTTCGGCCTCAGAAAGTTCGGCCAAATGGAAAATAGTTCGGCGGCCGAACTTTTAACTTTATAGCTAAACTACGGCTTTTCTCTTAAATTTTATACACAAAATCGAATTAAATCGGCTCAACAAACATGTTTCCAATACCAAAATTTGTCATCATTGCCTCTAGATATCAAAAAACCGACAAAATATAGTTTTTTGGCCGAACTGTTCGGTCGGACACTAAAAATCATATTTGGAAAATAGTTGTACTATTTTAAGTACAAAAAAAGAATAAAATATTTGTACTATATTTTATAGTCAAAGAAAAATAGTTGATCGATTTTTAAGTTGATATAGAAAAAAAAACTTAAACTTTAATATTTAAAATTAAAAAGTTTGATATTGTAATGACAGAAAAGCAATTTTTCCGCATTCACACCATGTGAATTGCTTCGTCTATCAGAATACAGCTGTCCGGCAGCGCTAAAAAGCTGTTCGCTAGCTGCACTAGTTGGTGGGGCTTATAAATATTTTATTGCTACAGCTTTTATATTAGTAAATGGACTTGAATTCCAATACTCATACTTTGGGACTTAAAGGCTCCGTAATAAACATTTTAATTTCTTTTTCAATAAAATTTTCGTTTGGTTCTACTACTTCTAAGTCTGGTACTGCATCATGTCTATCCCAAATTGATGAACCTTTTATTCTCTTTTTACGATTACTTACCACTCGAAATTAATTGCAAAATATAAAAGTATGTATACTTTTATTTAAATTATATCGCATTATAAGTCTTATAGGTATATTTCTGGAAATTTTTTTAAACTCTTTTGGCTTTTTGAAATTTGTTCACACACATTGATATTTAAATATCGGTGTTTTTTTTTTGGTATTCTATCATATTCAACGTTGTATTTTTTATGTAGTTTTTTTGTAGATTCTGAAAAGTAAATATAACCACAGTTGTTATTTATTTGTGCTTTTTATAAATGATCATAAAAAGTTCGGTAGTTCGGCCAAATTCGGCCAAAATTTGGCCCAACACCGAACTTGGCCGAACTTCACTTTTTGGCCGAACTTCACTTTTTGGCTGAACTCCGAAGCCGAAGCCGAGTACTCCGTCGGACATTAATTATATCTAAAAGCGCTCAGAAAATATTCTTTAGATAATTATATATATGATAAGCATATATAATCATACCAAAATTAAATTTGAAAATATTCGAAGTATTGGACCTAATATATTTCTATACAATTTTGTATGAACCAATATTTGTCTTTATCAAAAATTATAAACGAAACATTTTTAATGTTGGTTCACATGAAGTTATGTATAATTATATGTACATTTATGTTGAATTATATACAAAGGCAAATATAACTATCCAAGTAGAAATTGCCAACCATACAAAAAAATAGTACTGGCAAACCACTGTTATTTTTGTAAAATTTACCATGCTAAAAATTACCAATGGTACAACTAATATTGTACTAGAAAAGCACTATTTTGTTTGCAAAACAAAATTCTTTCCCAATATTTTTACCTAGAAACTTTCTTTTTTTATATTTTATTATACTTCACACATTTAAATATGATGTAAATGACCGCCCAATCGCAATCTGCTCTGCGCTCACCAAAGTGATGAAGACTATGGTTAACTACCAGCTTGTGAAATATTTAGAGACCAATTCACTTTTAAATGATCGACAGTATAGCTTCCGTAGCGGTCGATCTACGGGAGACCTGTTGGCGTTTCTATCGGAACGTTGGAGCCGGTCACTCCACCGCTTTGGTGAGAGTAAAGTGGTTGCTCTAGATATTTCCAAGGCGTTCGATAGCGTGTGGCACGGGGCACAAGTGACTAAGCTAGTTGCTTTTGGTGTCGGTAATGTCTTCTCTCGATTTATAACGAGTTTTCTCAGAGACCGCACTATACGTGTTGTTTTAGATGGAGTCTCATCAAACGAGTTTCAGCTAAATTCAGGGGTACCGCAAGGTTCTGTTCTTTCTCCTACCCTTTTTCTTATTTTTATTAATGACCTTCTCGGTCAGACCTTCAATCCTATCTACTCTTTTGCAGATGACAGCAACATTTGTCATTCATTTTTATTCGATCACAGGCCAAGCTCTTTGGAGATAGAGGGCATGCGGCAAAACATGAATGACACACTCAATCATGACCTTTCTACAATCTCTGAGTGGGGGTCGCGCAAATAAGGTCGATTTTAATGCACGCAAGACCCAATGTTGTACGTTAACCCACAGACGGGCTGTGGAATTAACATTGTCATCTGTAGCTATGGATGGTATAGGTATTGAGGAATCGGATACTCTTGATGTTCTGGGCATGAGAATACAGTGTGATGTCCGTTGGAATAAGCACGTATTTCAAGTGTCGAAAGAGGCATTCAAGTGTCTTATTTTTCTGAAACGGTGCAAGACTTACTTCACTCCATCCTATCTCCTTACTATTTATACCAGCATATCCGGCCGAAAATGGAATACAACTCTCATATATGGGCAGTGGCTTCAGTGTCTATTTTGAAGCTTCTGGACTGTGTTCAGGGGAGGGCGGTGAAGCTTATCAATGACAGTAGTGTATCCAACTCTATTGATTCAATGGAGCATCGTCGGAATGTGGGTTGTGTGACACTTTTCTATCGATATTACCATGGGAGGTGCTCATCTGAGATAAGTGAACTTATTCCTCGAGCCCGAGTTTTTATTCGTAATACTCGCTTATCTAGTAGAGCACATCCGTTTGTAGTTGATTGCCCTGTGTTTCGCACAACGCATTACAGAGAAAATTCGTTTTTTAATCGAACGATTCGTATGTGGAACAAACTTCCCGCAGAAGTCTTCCCTGTTACTTACAATTTAGAAAAATTTAAATCAAATATCCACATACACTACTCCCTCTTTCCTCCCTCCCATACCCTATTTTCCTGATCAATACAATGCACTGCATGAGTAGGGGGCATCCCCTGAGTATTGGTTAAAATTAATAATAACATATGACAGAACTGTGTTTCTTCTTTTAAATTTGTTTTATTATAAATATTTCGCAAAACTTATTAAATTTGAGGCATTTTAAAAGCACTAAATTTTTTGAACTTTCAACATTATGCCAACAGTGGCAAGTTCGCTCAAAACCAACGGTTGGCCACTGTTATCAATCGTGTAGCAGGACAATACTGTCAAGACTATTAATCCTACGTTCTGCCAACGCATGCCTACCGTCGCCGACGCTTTGTTAACACTGTGGCGATTGTATTTTTCTGTTTGGGTATTTAAAAAGGCATAATTAAGTACAATTGTATATAAGACAATATGAAATAATATATTGCTATATATACCCCATATAAAAATGTTTGAAACAAGTATATACAATTAGATATAAATATTAATGCTTTATGTATGTTAATATGACTGTATAAATTTATACAATGAAACATTTTTGGCGAATAACTTTTCTTTAAATAACTAGAGTTTAACTTTAAACACAGATATTTTCATATAAATTTGACATTCATAACTATGCCCAGCGAAAAAAAGAGTGGAAAAAGATGTAGTAAAATCATCACATATACGGATTCTGATGTAGTGAAAATTTGAGGTGAAACACGCATGATTTTAACATGGGGTTGTCATAGGTCGGAGGTAATGCAAATTCCTCAAACTTCACTTATTAAAAGCACTATGTGTAAGGTTATGAAAGATTGTATTTTTGGGTGTTCTTTTTCATAGAACTTAATTTGTTTTTTTTAATTAGTGATTAAGGTATGATGTCAAGTCACATCTGTTTTACTGAGTTATAATATGTATCTGTAGGAGTGCTTAAAATGTTATAATTAAAAAAACTTTTAAACGGCTTTCTAGCTTTAAAAACAAAGCGAAATAATAGTTTTTCGTTCAACTGAAAAGAAAGAAAACCATTGTTAAGTCTGATATTTTGTAATCATTGTTTTTCAAATTTAAAGGTCAGAAAACACTTATTCAAAGCGACATCTAGATTAAAGAAAATAGTTGTTAAAAGACACAAACTCCCGGGGTTCCATTCGATTATGTCAAATACCGAATTGTAACCGAACATTCGTGACATTTCTACTAGTAAACCTTGTATATGATGACATTTTATGCTAAGTTTAGGAACTGATCTAAAAGACCAGCATTAGATCAGACAAATCAGTAGTAGTAGCTAATTTGTGTGTAATGAAAATGTTGTTTCTTTAGAACTACTTCGCATTATTTTTGCTGGGTGGTTAAACCCCAAACTTTGGTTAATTGTATAAAACTATAGCTGAATATATATAAACTTTTTTACTTGGGAAAGCAATTATTTAAGTATTTTAATAAACAATTACTAAAATAGTATTTTTGCAGTGAACAGTTAATTTTTGTTATTTATTTAAAAAAAGAAAAAAAACTCGTTGATATTTTTAAAATTCTTGTTTGGTTTATATATTTGGTATTATTGTTATACTATTAGGAAATAATTTAATTATATATCGCACTTGATCAACAAGAGGGTATTAACTCAAAATTTTAAAATTTTCAGTAGAGTCAAAAAATTGTTTATGGCCACATTTTAACAGAACTTAAAAATTCAAACATATCTTAATAAGCAAATTCCATTTGAAAATATATATACATTGTTTTTGTTTTAAATTTTACCACTCATTGCAAAAAAAAATCAATTTTTTGAGTTAATACCATTTTTTTGAAATTTTATCGATTTAAATTTATAAAATAAAACAAATTTTATCAACAAAACAGTATCAACTCAAAATACAACCAAATATAAATAAAATAGTTTGATTATTTTTAACATAAATAAAGGCTCAAATCAAAATACATAATATGAAAATATACAATTCATTTCTATTTGAACTTTTGTATTAACTCGAAATAATACCTTTTTGTTGAAATAAAGGTAATCACTTCATTATCATGAAAATGGTCTCAAAAGTGGTTTTCGAGATGAAAGAGCAATCGGAATACGTTGAAATTTTTACAATAGATAGATATTGATGTTGTTAGTTGATTTCTTGAAAAAAGTGATATTTTAAAAATTTTGAGTTAATACCCTCTTGTTGATCAAGTGCGATATGTATTATTAAAATATGGAAAAAATCAATGTTAAAAACAGTAGTTTTTAACAATTTTTTCAGTCGCTTCAAAATTGTTGTAGTAAAAAATGATCAGTTATGTTTACGACATTGTTAGTTATTATTACTGCATTTGTTAGTTGTTTTTCCACAGTTAAAAATAACTGCATGTTAAGCTATTTTAAGGGTATTTACCTCGTCGACTTTTTAACTAAATTTACAGTTGTTTAACCCGCAAACTTTTTCAAATGTATTTATACTGCTTATTGAAATTATTTAACTTTTAATAAATTCATTAATCAGTTTAACAAAATTATGTTTAAACTTATTTTCAATTAATCGCACATTGGTAATTATTTTATACTACAAAATAAAATTTTAACTGTGTTATTATTTTGCGTTTACAACAATAAATTTTGAAATACATAATTTGCATCAATTCATTACTCATTCTATAACTGACATTAATCCTTTTTGTGTTCTCTTTTTTCCTTTAGGAAAATTTGGCAAAATTTGATCAACATTTTACATTATTTTAGAATCACAATCACAATCATTATCTAATCTCTAATATATTTCAACATCTAATCATCATCAATACATTATGTAGTACTAGTTGGGTGTTATGTTATATACGAAAATATTTAAATAGAAATTTTTGTAGAAAATCCCAATCTATAAAAAAATGGAATGAAATTTAATGATATAAAAATACAATAAATTGTATTTTGGAAAAAACATTGCATTGTGACAAAAAATAAAAAAAAAGAGACTGACTTAAATTACTTTCCGCTTAACAAAAAAAGTAATCTGAACAACAATTTCTGGAAAGGAACAGAAAGAGAAGAATATTTTTTTTTTTAATTACTTGCTAAATTTAAAAACAAAGAAATGATTTCAAATCAAAAAAAAAAAAATAATATAATTGCTGAAGTTAAACTTTAAAAGTAGGAAAATAATTAAATTCTTAAAAAAATCCTTTTACAACACATTTTTCTCCTAAAAAAAAAACTTTTTTCATTAACGGAATGTAATTGCTGAATTAATTAAATTAACATTAACAAAAAAAAAAAAAAAAAAAAAAACCAAAACATTTTACATTAAAAACAATACTTTTGATTATAAATAATGGGAAAAAATAAAACAAAAAATTAAGCTACATTTTTTATCATAAAAAAAAAAACTAAAGAAAATAATTAATATAGAAAAATATTAAAATTAAACTGACAAAAAATATATTATATTAACTTATAAATACAATTGCACAAATAATTGAACGTACAGATTAAACACAAAATTCAAAAAATAATTTTAATTAAATACGTCCGTAAAACCAGAATATTTAAGGATTTACGTCTTTGTTAACATTAGAAATGACAAATTGTTATTGTCATATGATTTCTCATAGTTTTTTAGAATAAAAATATAACAATAATATATAAGAATTCACAATTGAGCATTTCGACAGTCTCCGATTTTGATAAAATTTGGTATGTATGTTTGGCCGTGAACGCATATTTCTTATACTTGAAAATAGTAAAAATTTTGATGTTCAGAAATTTTATAAAATTATTATTATTATATTCTTCTTAGTTTAAACGAGCTTAAGATCATTTATTTATTAATTATTTATTTCCAATATTGGGTGACTTCTTCCCTGAAGACGAAATATTGGAAATATTTCCCTGAAAAGTCACCCAATGTGGAGACGAAATATTGGAAATAAATAATTAATAAATAAATGATCTTAAGCTCGTTTAAACTGAGAAGAATAAAATATAAGGAGATCAAAGAAAACTTAACATTATTTTTAATATTTTTTTTATAACAAAAAATCAAACCCGGGTAAATATTTTAATATGGATTCTAATATAATTATATCTCATGTGATAAGTTCCCATATATAAATACATACAACAAGTTGATCCGCAAAACGGGTCGTCTACATGAATCTAATTATATCAAATTAGATATGATTTGATACAATTTCATCCGAGATTTGTCCATATCCGGGACATTAAGTTATATCTAATTGGATAAAAATATATCTGATTTCATATAATTTTAGCCGATAGTAGTAGGTATGCTTTTTGTGTCTTGAAGTTATGCTTAAAAGTATTTAAGTTGAAAATTCTAATTTTTAAAGATCAATAATTTTAAAGACCCGAATTTTCATAAATAAATCTATAACGAAATGTTTAAAAATTATCAAGAAAATATTAGTGTTTAAAAAATATATATTCAGGTGGTTTTGCCTTCTAAAATGTGCGCATTTTTTATTTGAAATTATAGAAAAGAAATCACTTTCGTTATGAAATTAATATGGTTATATGTGAAGCCAAATGTAATAATGTCTTAACTTGCCTGTAACATAATTAGATTCTGAATTATACCAAAATATGTATGGGATTATATATAAAGCTATATAAAATTATAAGGAAAATATGTTCAGTATGGTGGCATATATAGTTTAATAAGACTTAGCATGGGACCATATATAATAATATTTATCACTACATATATTTGGATTGTTATTATATGGCTTATGTAGTTATATTTGTAGACATATAATAATATCAAGTACAATATTATATTCTATTAAAATTTTCAGATGTATTTGTATATAATGATATAAGCCGTAATATGACTCCATTTAAAGTCAAACATGACTTAATCATATTACATATGACTAGATATAATTACTTTTCACCGGGAAATTATTTTTTGAAAGAAATCCCCTTTGAAATTTATTTTATATTTTGAAAAAAAATCCCCTTAACACGTGTTCTAAACAATTTCAGACTGGAATCTCTACAACTTTTCGAGATATCTAAAAAAATATGTAGTATTTAACTGATTTTGCTAAAAATAAAAGTAAAAAATACTTTTTTCAGAGACATATCGCACACCTAGTTCAAAAGTGACTCTACTCAAAATTTTTAATTTTTCAGAAATCGAAAAAAATGTTTGCAACTTTATACCAATTGAAACATAAATAAAAACATAACTTTTTTTAGCAACAGTTTACAACAACAAAATACACTGATATTTTTTTTATAGATACACTAGTGTATTGTGCATAGTTTAAACATATAAAAACGAAAAATTTAAATTTTGAGTTGAGTCACTTTTGAACTGGGTGTGCGATATGTATTACACTTTGTACACAGATGTCTCAAAAAGTAGTAGAGATTCCACATTAAAATTTTCAAGGTGTTTAGAGCACGTGTTATGCTATTCATATAAAATTGAAATGGAAATAATTTTGAATTTATTTAAATTTGTTAATAAAACTTCTAAACCCCAAACTACTCATATGCAAAAAGAATTTTTGCAATATCTTTAACACCACAAAAGTTATGACTTTTTGAATGATGTCTAATGTCTGACCGAAGACTTTGGCCAAAAAAACTATATTTGACAGTGTGGACAAATTTTGATATTGAAAACATATTTGTTGAGCCGTTTTAATTAGATTTTGAGTAAAAAATTTAAGGAAAACCCCGAAGTTCAGCTTTAAAGTTGAATAATCGGCCGCCAAAGTTTTTCCGATTTGTCCGATTATTGAATTCATTTGTTAACTACGGACTTTTCATTTGACACTCAAAATCGCATCTAATAAGTCCAATAAACACTTTGCCATTAAAAAAAAAAAAATATTTACATTAATATCCACTAAATTTAATCGGGGAGGTGTCTGAGCTTTTTCCGACATTCGTAATTGTTCGGCTTTTATGTGGCTTTTTCCGAAGAGCTTTTTAACCTATTTTTTATTTTATTTTAATAAATAGCAAACTTAACACATTACATAGGCAGTATTGGTATCAACATTTTGGTTTTCTCACATACATTAAAACAGCGTTAAAAAAAATCTGAATTTCATAACTTTCAGACATGTTTCCATACAAAAATGTATTAACTTTGACCCCACCTCTTTAAAATTAAATGTGAAGTTGGGCCGTTAAAAAAAAAAAAAAATACGTAACATTTATTTCTTTTTAACACATATCCAAAATTCATTAAGATCGTAGAGAACCAGTTATCAGTTTTCAAAATAAAAAAATCGTTTAAGAAATTTGCGTTCATACTCACTAAATTTGATAAAAATCGTTGAAATGAAAAGGAAATGCTCAATTATAACCTAAATAAACATAAGAGATTGTTATTGTCATATGATTGAAGATGATTTTCTGTGTTAAAATCTGAAATTTTTTTTTGAAATATGTTTATTCATACAAAAATATTTAATTATTATTATTGTCGTTTATTCTAATTAACCATAACAATTTGTCATTGTCATAAAAGTTTGTTATATAACGTAGAATATATGAAAATTGTCTTTAATCTGTTATTTAAACAATTATATTTAACTACAGAAACGGGTAAAAGCTTAAATCAGGCAACGACATGAAACGAAAATATTTTTATTTTCAAATAATTGTATGTTTACATTTTCGTTTCATAACACCATTAAGTTTTAGCCACTTTAGGCAATTATATTTCTGCCTTAAAGTTAAACATCTTTATTTTTTGACTAGATATGACAATTTGTCACTATTATATGATCAATCACAATTTCATAGTGTTAAAATTATAAAATCTGTCTATTCGATCTACAATTTTGTCATATGTGGCTAAAACAGTTTATATAAAGTTCATTTAAATAATATTAGAGAATTCTAGTAATTTTTGTGAACATGACAATTTGTCACTTACATATAATTTTGTCATATGGTAATAAAATATCAAAATTGTCTAAAAATCTGTGCAATATTTTATGATTTTTACTGTTTTTCGTAATTAAGATATCAATTTGTCATTGTCACACAAATTTGTCATATTCTATGCAAGTCTAGTTTTATAATGACAGTAATAATTACTTTTGATGTTTATCACTAAATAATAAATGACACATTTGTCATTGTTTTTTCTAGTAACGATATTTCATAGAATAACAAAGAAAACAATGACAATTTGTTATAATTTTGTCATAAACAAAAATTTAAGTTATTTTTTAATTCTTGATTAATTATGTGTACACTAGGCCGGGTCGATTTGTGGGGAGGCAAAAAAAATCGCCCAAAGCTCAGTGAAAATCGTATTCTAGGGATCAAAATAAGAAACTTTGCGGAATTAACCATACCTCTAAAACGAATTCTACTACCCCGAAACTGTTGACTTTTGTCCCGTAGGGTCAAGTTTTGAAAAATCCCACTTTGACCCATGTAGAGTGCCCCAATCGAGTCCAAATGTATGACCGACCCCCACTAACTTTGAAGGGCCGATCCACCCATGCTCGTGGCACACCCCCCTGGAACTCCCCTGGGGGGTTCCCCATACAAACATTTCAAAAAATCTCCATTTTTGGCACTTTATTTTATTATTTTTTATTTATTTTATTTATTTTTAATATTTTATTTATTTTTTCTCTTTAGAAATTTATTTAGTCAGAACATATGTAAATGAAAAAATTAATGTAACTTAGTAATAGAAAAGAAAAGATAAAAATTACTGTTTGAAGTCTTTTTTGCTTTCAAGTCTGGGCAATTTCGCACGGCTCTCTAACGTCGTCGCCATAACAGCCTCTACATTTTCCGGTATAACTCGTTTGGAAACGCTAGCTAGCAATTGAACGTGTCGTTCTGTTCCTTGTATGTGTGATGGAATTTTTGGATCATTAAACGGTGGATCATCTTGATTTAAATATTCTTTCAAAGTATCGTATGGAATGCTTCGAGTGAATGGTGGTTCAAATACGTCATTTATGTCATTCATATTGATCATTTCCGTGTAACTTGTGCAATAAAAGTTTATATCTGGTTTTTTATAAGCTCTAAGTCCCGTTGGGTCGTCAACATCGGTTCGATAGCGTAGAATTATCTTGATAGCACAGTCGCGCTTTTCTTTGCTATCATCAAACAACATTGATAACAAGATATTTTCCGAATGCGCATAATATGAATTATCTGTAATTACTTTATTGACAATTTTGCGTAAACGAGGTTCTAGAAATCTTGACCAACTAATGAATTTGAAAAATAATCTACTACCGTACACGACAGAGCTGTAATACTTAATATTGAAGTACATTGGCACATAACATGTAATTATAAATTCAACCAGTATTCTTAAATTTGCATCTGGATTTTCCGTTGTCACATATAATCGTAATAGTCTAGCGGCCTTGGTGAGCCACCGAGAATGTACAATTTTCCCTGGTTTGATGTTAGCCAGATCCACTGAAACCACGCCGCTAGAAATTGCATGGGCCATGTCGTATAAGTACTTGGAATCGGTGGAAAATTCAATTTTTTCTGGAGCAGGGGGCATATTTTTCAACTCAATTTTCTGAAAGCCGTCCACCACCTGAAAATATATAAAATAAAGCAATTAAAAACGGTTGACAATTATAATAAATGAGTGATAGCAATAACTTACCGGAAGAGTTTCACAAGTTTCGATTTGACGGCTCAATTTTCCGGTTGCCGATCTTGGTCCAGTGCTGGTTGATTTATCCAAAGCTTCAAACAAATGCCGAAACGGAAGTTCGTTGAAGTGTAGAAGGCAAACGAACCAATGCAATGGTCTTTTTAACAGCAATTCGAATCGTCGTATAATTCCACCGTGTGGGCCAGTGTTTGTTGGCTCACCGTCAACGCATATGCCAATTAATTCATTCAGTGATATATTTTTATCGTTAAAAAAATCATTTAATTTGGTTGTTTTGTATTCAGCGGTTTCATGTTCCAGTCTTACGTAACCAATCAATTCAGAATTCGGTTCTCTCAAAATAACAAGATGAGGTTCTTTTACCATCCTAGTATGATACTTCTCATCAATTGCATCTCTCGTTAAAGTATCATCTTTTCTGCCATCGAATGAAAATGCTAACAAATTGGTATCATCTAACCGTTTGCGAAGCACTTCTTGTCTGCATTTCTCTTTTTCTCGGCGAACTTTCGATTTATCCATGATGAGAGGTTTGCCATGGGTATCTTTCATTTTAAAATCTTGGAAAAGAGCGGTTCCCATTGCTGATGCTACTCTATCAGGCACACCAAATCTGTCACATACCAAGGCAAAGTTAAAACAATCGTATCTCTGTGTGTATTGTGAACTTGTGCTTATATCCAAATCTTCTTGAACCGGTGGCGGTGCGTATGTTGAATCATCGGGATCTTGGTATGTTGGCATTGATGACATAGACGTTGCTCCTTGCTCTTCAATTTCCATCGCAAATCCATCCATTGTTAGTCTTCTCTGATTATGTTGATCGTGCATAAACTCTTTGAGGCGTTCGGGAACCAAACCGCATGCACATGGAGCTGCCTTCAAATCGCATTTACATGTTCCAATGAAAAAAATTGTTTCCAGAGATTTTACATACTCTGTAAATTCTTGGTGTTTGTTTCTATTCTTGATTTGCTCTTGATATTTGACAAGCAATCTATTCAATTTATTATATACACTTTTTTTCAGCATTATTTCCATACCAAGTTTTTTCCAAATTCCAATCAACTTATCTTGTACTTGAATAGTGAATGATTTATAGAGCAATTTTTTTTGTTCGCTCAAGTAAAAATAATATCTCAAAATATCCAGATGGGTTGGTAAATTAAGATCAGTCAAATCAGTAGACACACCAAAAACAGTAACATCATGCCTGGGTATATGACTCATTGGGTTTTCGATAGTTGTTGATGTTGTTATTGCTTCATCTTGCGGTGTAAAGGATGGTGGATTCATTGTAAACTTTTTGATTTGGAATGATTTTTTTTTTTAAATATTTTTTTATCTGAAATTAGAACTTCACACTTTGAGTTCTTCACAACGACTTAATGCATTCACAAAAACTGTTGCGTTATATATGGTCTACGAGGTAATAAAAATGAAATGGTAATTTTAATTCTACCTGTAACCGATTTTGTTGTTAAAACTGCCCATTAAATACTTACATGTAAATTAAACGTTAATCTGACCACAAATACTGTTAAGCAAGTGCGCCTTTTATTACTTCTGGAAAATCCTTTATGATAATTTTATGCTTTCTGTTAAGCAAGTGCGCCTTTTATTACTTCTGGAAAATCCTTTATGATAATTTTATGCTCAATTCTACCTGTAACCGATTTTGCTTAAGTAAGTTTACGACATGCAGCTGTGTCTTGTGGTGGCTTAAAAAACCCACACAACCTATTTTACGACCTGCAACAGAACGACACGTTCAATTGCTAGCTAGCGTTTCCAAACGAGTTATACCGGAAAATGTAGAGGCTGTTATGGCGACGACGTTAGAGAGCCGTGCGAAATTGCCCAGACTTGAAAGCAAAAAAGACTTCAAACAGTAATTTTTATCTTTTCTTTTCTATTACTAAGTTAAATTAATTTTTTCATTTACATATGTTCTGACTAAATAAATTTCTAAAGAGAAAAAATAAATAAAATATTAAAAATAAATAAAATAAATAAAAAATAATAAAATAAAGTGCCAAAAATGGAGATTTTTTGAAATGTTTGTATGGGGAACCCCCCAGGGGAGTTCCAGGGGGGTGTGCCACGAGCATGGGTGGATCGGCCCTTCAAAGTTAGTGGGGGTCGGTCATACATTTGGACTCGATTGGGGCACTCTACATGGGTCAAAGTGGGATTTTTCAAAACTTGACCCTACGGGACAAAAGTCAACAGTTTCGGGGTAGTAGAATTCGTTTTAGAGGTATGGTTAATTCCGCAAAGTTTCTTATTTTGATCCCTAGAATACGATTTTCACTGAGCTTTGGGCGATTATTAAATCGACCCGCCCTATTATTCATACAAAAATATTTAATCGTTTATTCTAATTAAACATAACAATTTGTCATTGCCATAAAAGTTTGTTATATAACATAAAATATATAAAAATTGTCCTTAATCTGTTATTTAAACAATTATATTTAAATACAGAAACGGGTAAAAGCTTAAATCAGGTAACGACATGAAACGAAAATATTTTTTTTTTTTTTAAATAATTGTATGTTTACATTTTCGTTTCATAACACCATTAAGTTTTAGCCACTTTAGGCAATTATGTTTCTGCCTTAAAGTTAAACATCTTTATTTTGACTAGATATGACAATTTGTCACTATTATATGATCAATCACATTTTCATAGTGTTAAAATTATAAAATCTGTCTATTCGATCTACAATTTTGTCATATGTGGCTAAAACAGTTTATATAAAGTTCATTTAAATAATATTAGAGAATTCTAGTCATTTTTGTGAACTAAACATGACAATTTGTCACTTACATATAATTTTGTCATATGGTAATAAAATATCAAAATTGTCAAAAAATCTGTGCGATATTTTATGATTTTTACTGTTTTTCGTAATTAAGATGACAATTTGTCATTGTCACACAAATTTGTCATATTATATGCAAGTCTAGTTTTGTAATGACAGCAATAATTACTTTTGATATTTACCACTAAATAATAAATGACGCATTTGTCATTGTTTTTTCTAGTAACAAAATTTAATAGAATAACAAAGAAAACAATGACAATTTGTTATAATTTTGTCATAAACAAAAAGTTAAGTAAATTTTTTAATTCTTGATTAATTATGTGTACACTGATAATAATCCATGCGTAAAATTACGAAAAAATGACAAAATAACAAAATTATTCGTAAAATAAACGAAAATTTGTACATTTTACGAAAGTTTTTGTAGTTTTGACAATAATTTCGTATTTTTATGCATAGATTATTATGAGTGTAATAATGAAATATTTGTTATTTTTATACTATAATTGAATTGTGTTGCAATATCAATATAAAGACATATGTATGTTATTGTCAAACATTTTTTCATACGTCTTGTTTAGAATAGCTAAAATCATTCTCACACTAAAAAATTTTCGTTCAAAAACAGAAACAATGACAAATTTTTCATTTTGCTCAAACTTTTGACATCTTTGTTACTGTCATATCCAAGTGTAAAGCGTTTTTTTATATGGCCTAAAAAAATATAATAAATTTTATTTAACAAAAATTTATTACAATTTTGTCTTTACCTGAATTATGTTTAAACAAAGTAGGTATATTACAATAATATACAGTAGGAATATTGATTATAAAAATGGAATTTTTCTTTTAAAGAAATATCATTTTAATTTCGAAACTTATTTTGAGAAAAACATTTAAAATTCTTGATCTTTATAAAATAATTGTTTACGTTTTTTAAAACATAAATTTAACCTGTACGTTCAATTTTGTGACAAATTGTATATGATACTCTTAACATAATTATTAATATTGATTGATTGATTGATACAAAATACAAAATGAAAACTTTTACATTAAATACGTATTGAAAACAATATCGTATAAATGTTTTTTTTTTATAGAAAAAAGCATGTATGTATTTTTTCATAGATATTTTTGTAATTTTATTTTATATGTTGTATATTTTGGCAGCCTGTTTTAATTTGTTTTGTTATAATTTGCTAATTAATAATATATTTAATAAAACAATTTTAATGTACGTATGTATTCTATATGTAATTTTGTAAATTCTATGGAATTATTTTTTAAATATTTTTCATATAAATTTATATATTTTTATTTTGTAATTTTAATAACGTATATATTTTTTAAATTAAATTGTTAGAACTATTATGTATATACAATAAATATATAAGTACACTGAAAATTTTGTTTCAAAAAATTTTATTGATTAAAACTGTTAAAAAGAAACATTGATTTTTTGTTTAAAATATTGAGTTAGAATCTCTTAAGCTAAGAGTAACGTTTACTCTCGAAATCTAGTTTAAACTAGATTTCAAAAGCTAGTTCGTGTATCAAGATTAAACTGAATTTCGATGGTCATTTTAAAAACAGTTTTTTTTTTTTAACTTACTCAACTCTGGCATCTAGTTTTAAATTCACTTAAATTCGCTTTTAAATTACCCCTGTTTACATTACGAAATTTGAAAGGCAAAGTGGATTTCGATTTGTCAACATTTTTTAAGAAAACAAAATAAAAAATATAACCTTAAATTGAATATGCGTCTAAAAAGTTATTAAATAATACACTGGCGGAATACAAAAATGGCAATCCAGTTATTAATCCAGTTTCAAATCACCACTGTTAACTTTACGAAATTTGACAGGCAAAGTGGATTTCGATTTAACAACAACATTTTTAAAAAAAAAAATTAGTATTCATTTATTGGCGAAGCACAAAATTTGCAACCATTATGAAAGAAACAATATTAGTTTTGCTGAAAACATTGTTTTTAATTTGGGATGACTACTTGGAAGCTGCACTCAAAAAAGTTTTACAGCTACTAAATATTAGTGTCCGACCGAACAGTTCGGCCAAAAAACTATATTTTGTCGGTTTTTTTGATATCTAGAGGCAATGATGACAAATTTTGGTATTGGAAACATGTTTGTTGAGCCGATTTAATTCGATTTTGTGTATAAAATTTAAGAGAAAAATCGAAGTTTAGCTATAAAGTTAAAAGTTCGGCCGCCGAACTATTTTCAATTTGACCGAACTTTCTGAGGCCAAACAGTAAATTCATTGCTTAACTACAGACTTTTCTTCAAATTGGACACTCAAAATAGCATCTAATCAGCCCAATAAACATTTTTCCATCCGCAAAATTTGTCCATAATGCTTTAAAATACCGAATACAGACCAAATGCATTTTCTGGCCGAACTGTTCGGTCGGACACTACTAAATATATGACAGTTGTTTATGTTATAATCAGTGTTAGTTGTTTTTAACTGCAATTATAGTTGTTTTCTAGGAAATAATACAAAACAACTGTTATGAGAGTTATTTAAAAAACAACTGAAGAAAAATATTGCATTTTTGTAACAATTGCTTGAAGCAGTTGTTTTAGTATTTTAATAAACATCTGTCAATACAGTAATTTTGCAGTAAACAGTTGATTTTTGTGTTAGGCATTTAAAAATCTACAATTATATCGAGTTTTAAAAATTCTCGTTTAGTTTATATTTGTTATTATTGATATGCTCAAAGTTTGCAAAATAATAATTAGAAAATTTCATTGTATCGCCAATGCATAAAAACGTCATAACTGGAATACCGTTTGGAAATTTGACATTGCAATTTAAGAAAGATGTAGGAAATACAAATATCTATTGTAACTGAAAGAAAAATATTTTTGTTTTATTAAAAAATATTTATAAAATGCCGGAAAAAAAACTGTTAAAAACAGTTTTCACCAATTTTTTCAATTGTTGCACAATTTTTGTAGTAAAAAATTGTAAGTTGTTTTTACGACATTGTTAGTTGTTTTTGCTACGTTTGTTAGCTGATTTTCAACAGTGAAAAATAACTGCATTTTTGGTTATTTTAACGGTTATTTGACGCATTTTTACAGTTCTTTTAACTGTTATTTTTAGTAGATTTTACTGTCAACATGTTTTGAGTGTTTCTGTACTTCATAATTAGATTTCGAAATCTAATTCATGTATTATACTAAACACGACCATAGGGTCGAAATCTATTTTAAATTGGATTTTTAAAATTGCGTTTTATATTAAATTTACATTATATATGAAATCTAATTTGAGCTTGATTTTGATGAAAGTCTGTTTATGATTCGTAATTTCAAAACAGATTTTCCAGATTACATACAGCTGCATTTACATTTAGCATCGAATTACTGTTTAAACTTGTCACTTTCGAGCATACGATAGTATATAATATGATACACGAACTAGATTTCGAAATCTAGTATAAACTGGATTTCGGGTGTAATGTAAACGCAATCTAAGGGTGCATTAACATTTGCCCTCGAATTACAGTTTAAACTTGATTTCGGTCATATGATAGTGTATAATATGATACACGAACTAAATTTCGAAATCTGGTTTAAACAAGATTTCGTACGTAATGTAAAGCTGCATTTACAATTTACCCCCGAAATCTAGTTTAAACTAGATTTAGATCATAAGGTAGTGTATAAAATGAACTAGATTTCGAAATCTAGTTTAAACTGAATTTCGATTGTAAATGTAAACGCAACCTAAGCAGATTTTTACTAAAATCCAGTTTAAACTAGATATAATGTAAATTCACTATTAGAGCTTTGTTTTACATACAAAAATAAATAATGCAGATACATGATTTTTACTCTAATCATGGTGGATTTTTCCTAAGTTTTTTTTCTGTTACAATCTAAATAATATTCCAAATCTTAATTTGCGTATAAACACGAAAAATTATAAAAAATGTATGCAATATCTTATATTTAATACAAAACCTAAATTTTAATTGTATTGTCTTTTGCGGATGCAATATATTGGATTTCTTAATTTATTTACATATTTATCTCTTTTGAAAATTTACCTTTACCTCCTTGACAAATTTATTGTTAATTTTGCAAATTTGACAAATTTCAATACAAAAATAAATTTAGATTTACTAATGACTCATTCCATGTAAAACCATCAAAAAGTGACCACTGTTTGCCGATGATCCAACAAATAAAGTGCTGGCAAAGCACTGATTTACAACGCTCTGCCAACGTTAGCAAAAAGTGCTTTGCCAAGCACTGGCATTAATTAACAAAATTTACAACAGTAAAAATAATAAAAGCACTGGCACAGCTCTGTGCTTTGCCAGTACTTGATTTACAAAATTTACAACCATAAAAATAAAAAAGCACTGGCACAGTACTGACTTAGAACGCTTTCCCAACATTGGCAAAAAGTGCATTGCCAGTACTTATTTACAAAATTTACAACCGTTAACTTAATAAAAACAGTGGCACATCCCTTGTTCACAACAAGAGTGGAAAAATTCAGAACTAAATTGCAATTTATGATTTGAAGTTAAGAATATTAAGGTCTCTCTATTAATTGTAGTAAAACATCGTGCTAACTTATCACAAAAATAATTTGATAAAAATAATATTCAGTTATTTGTAATTAACTTAGCTGAAGAAAGCCAACTCTTTACTGAAGTGAATTACTAAGTAGGACTTTATTGGTCGTTTTTGGTTTTGGTACTGGCAAAGCGCTCATTGTCAGTGCTTTGCCAACGTTTTAAAGAAGAAACGGCCAAGCCCTGCCCGGTGTTATCATTTTGGGGTTGGCAAAGCACTTATTATATTATTAGAAAAGCACTTTATTGGTTGTTCTACCAATGCTTTGCCAACGTTTTAAAATTATGGTTTTGGTACTGGCAAAGCGCTCATTGCCAGTGCTTTGCCAACGTTTTAAACAAGGAACGGCCAAGCCCTGCCCGGTGTTATCATTTTGGGGTTGGCAAAGCACTTAAATCTTCAGATATCCAACGCTCTGCCAACGCTCATACCACCGTTGAAAGCACTGGGCCAATGCTTTGCCGTTCGTATTTTTCTGGCTGGGAAGTGTCATATACATATGTCATCGTACAAGTTTTGGGTTGTTAGTTCTAACAATTGTGGAAATATCGCGTTTTTAAATATGAGAGAAAAAAAATCGAAAATTTAACAAAAGCAATCGTACTTAATCGTCCATATCTTTTTAACGTTTAAAGCTATGTGATTGATTGATACCCAGTTTGGAAGCCTTTAAACAAAATAAGGAAAAAAATAAATTTTTTGAAGGTTAAATAAATTTTTTTTCGAAATCCCCTGTTTATAAACCGCTGTATTTAAAAAAAAACTGTTTTTTTTTAATTTCCAAAAAAATTTATGTTACTTATAATTTATTCCACTATCCTGTTTCCAAATCCCTATGTGGAACGCTTACGGGGTCCAAAGTTATGGATAAAAATCTGAAAAAAGATAAATAAAAATAATAGAAAATAAGATTTACATAAAAAAAATAATTTATTTAAAAAAAAAAACAAACAGAAGCTACGAGAGTCATTGATAATAAATAATTCAATTCTTGACTGCAAAATGCATTATTTTCAATATCCGTGATTAAAAAACCTGATTTTCTAAAATTCTTAAAAAAAATATATGTAAATTATAAATTATTCTTCGTTACCGAATCCATATGTGGCACTCCTGACTTATCGGATTTTTAGTTAAATTTTTTCACATTTTTATTTATAACTATATGCCGGAAGAGTTCCATATAGGAATTTTCCCAAAGCATAGGGAAGTAATTTATGATTAACATATAGTTTTTAAAAACCCCAATTTTTTTAAACATAGCTTTTTAAAACGGGGTTTTTGAAAACCATGCATTTTGCCGTAGAGAATTGAATAATTTGTTTGTAGCTTTAATAGAGGTATCAATAACTTTAGTAGCTTAAGCCGTTAAAAAGATATGGAGGATTATGTACGACTACTTTTTTTTTAAGTTGCCAATATTTTTCATATTTTGAAACTCGAAATTTCAAAATCCACTGGGATTAACTGTCCTACATTTGGACCAGGTTATAGTTATATGATGTACATCTATTATACCAAAATTGGCTGAAATCAGAAGATTGGCTGTAATTTCGGTTTGTTTCGTTTCTAGAAAGATGCCATCATTTACACAAAAATTGATGTAAGTAGTTTAAAGATAATATGTTTATGTTATATATAATTATTTTTATATATTTTCAGATATTAAATTAATTTGTGTCATCAATGTGGGATTATGAACATTTTTATATTTTGTAACGTATTGTAAATTATTTTTAAAAGAATATCAAAAAAAAATTAAGATTTTCAGCAAAAACATTTTGTTTCAGTCTACTAATATTTAGAAATAATTTTATTAACATTTAGCAAGGATTTTTTTTTTTTAATTTGAATCAACTTAGTGTTAGCAAAATTTCTGTTGAATCTACTAATTTTGTTGCTAAAAATCAGCTCTAATTTTCAGCAAAAGATTTTGCTGACATTAGCAATTTTTCGCAAGCACCCTCCTGACTAAAATTTTGCTAGACTTAGAAACATTTTTTGCTGTCTTTACTTATTTTTTTTTTGGAGTGTAGTAATTAGCAAAAAAAATATCTGCTAAATTTTTCTGCAACGTCATTTGAAATTAGTTTTTAGTTGTTTTAGCAAAAATGTTTACTAATTGTTTTTGTGAAATACTGGGTAATAAAGAGGTAGTCGACGTGTAAATACAACTTAATATGGAAAGTGTTATACGGCAATTGTTTGTAAGTGGCAATTCATATGATATCCACCCATATCTACTAGTTCCACCTATTGGTGATACGAATTGTCAAATTATTGTAAATTCACTTTTGAAAATGACATTTCGTATGGTTAATACTGGGAAATAGTAGATATGGGTGGATAGCGTGTAAATGAATGTTTAAGAGCAATTCCCACGCTATCCTCGCATATCTACTATTTCCCAGTATTAGTGATACGAATTGTCACATTATTGTAAATTCTCTTTTGAAAATGACATTTCGTATGATTTATACTGGGAAATAGTAGATATGGGTGGATAGTGTGTGAATGAATGTTTAAAGGAAATTCCCACGCTATCCTCACATATCTATTATTTCCCAGTATTAGTGATATGAATTCTCAAATTATTGTAAATTCTCTTTTGAAAAAGACATTTCGTATGATTAATACTGGGAAATAGTAGATATGGGTGGATAGTGTGTGAATGAATGTTTAAGGGCAATTCCCACGCTATCCTCACATATCTACTATTTCCCAGTATTAGTGATACGAATTGTCAAATTATTGTAAATTCTCTTTAAAAATGACATTTTGTATGATTAATTCTGTGAAATAGTAGATATGGGTGGATAGTGTGTGAATGAATGTTTAAGGGCAATTCCCACGCTATCCTCACATATCTACTATTTCCCAGTATTAGTGATACGAATTGTCAAATTATTGTAAATTCACTTTTGAAAATGAGATTTCATATCGTCAATACTGGCAAATATTAGATATGGGTGGATAGGGGTAGATAGCGTGTGAATCAAGCTTTAATCAACAGTAAATAAAATCAAGTTTTAGTCTTCGTAAAATTCTTTTTACATTAATTTTAGTTTAATATATATTTTTGTAATTTAAATTTATTTAAATTACAATTATTTATTTATTTATTTTATTTCTTTGGAAAAAAAATGCTTATGCATATTGTATGTGTATTGAAACCAATATATATTTTTTTAGCTTAATTAATTAAAACAAAAAAAAAACAAACGAAAAATATTTGATATATTTGAACTTACTCTCTACAGTCATTTAGATTTTGACTTTATATAACAAAACCAAATCCAAAAAAAATCAAACTTATCTACATAATTCTATATGTGAATTTAATGTTGTACGTAAATTCCCTAAATATTATAAAATATTATAAAAAATAAAATAAATTATTATAAATTATAATTTATCACAACTAATTATGTTATTAAACATTTCCTTTTTGTATATACTAAAAAAAACACAATTATTTACATTTTGTAATTATTTTAAAATAAACGTTTATTTTTTATAATATCAATATTAAGTTTTTAAATAATATTATTCTTTAAAATTATACATAATTACAGCTTTGACATTTATTTGTAGTTTGTTAAAAACATAAATTTCAAGTTTTATTTATATTAATATATTTAGCCAATATTTAAGCAAATAAAAAAAAAAATATACCAACAATAATAATATTAATAAAAAAATATATATTTGAAAAATTAATTCTCTAGCCTCTTGTTTTAAATTATTTTAAACAATAATAAAAAAAAAAAGTAAACAACAACCAAATAATATATTATTAAACAAAATTGTAGTTTTTTAATTTGCATATTGAGAAGAAAAAATTATGAAAACAATAAAAAAATACGAATGTTTTATATTAAAAATAATAAAAAAAAAAAAAAATTATAATATTAATTAATAAAATACAACCAACGATGTAATTGCGAATGAAAAATGAAATACTAAAAGTAATGTTTCATTTATTTAAAAAAAGAAAACAACAAATATATAGAACCATAATTTTAAATTAAAAAAACGAAAATGTGTTTTAAATAAAACAAGTTAATTTCCCGATTAAAAATTGATTGAGGGGACACGTTTTCTACCAAAAGTTGTATCTTCCGCAATACGAAGGCGATTGTTGCCGCAATAAAAGTTTTCTTCCTGGCAATATGATTTGTATTAGTATTGCCATGTTTGCTGGGTTAGAGTTTATTTTTACCTGTCTTATTTATTTTTTAGTGTTGCCAACCGAAATTATATAAAAACGCAGAGTTGCATGCAAATACAGTAAAACCCGGTTAAGACGAACTCCGAGGGACCAAAAAAATTAGTTCGTCTTAAGCGAGCATTTTTTGCATTCACAATTAAAAATTCAATTAAAATTCTTCATTTTTTAAAAAAAAAATCTGTTATTTTTTCTGAATGACTGGATTAACGATTTCATTCGTTATAAGTTTTTTTATTGCCAAAAAATGATTGTCAGCTTCTTCGGCACACGATTTTGTTCGAATATATTTTTTTATGTTTATTAAGCTATTGTGTACCGTTTGTATATTAGATACTTCCTCCTCTATTTCGACTTTTTATCACTTGACAAATTTTCAACATCGGGAGGATTAACAATTTCCAATATTTCTTCATCTGATAAAGTATGTAACGTCAAAACATTAGCATCTATATCTAGAAAGTTATCCACGGATATGAAATTCATATTAGGTCTATCCTATTAAACGGATAAAGTGTACTAAACATGGCAATTTGTATGAAAACGAGTTTTTGGGACTACTTAAAGCAGTTCGTAATAACCGAGTGTTCGTATTAACCGAGTTCTCATTAAAAGATGTATTTTATATGGAAATTGCTGCCAAAACGTCGGGACTTTTAAATTTTTTATTTATTTCGTCTATGGATACAAAAATCCTTACAGACTAGCAACATTATGACAATATTAAAAAAACTTAAAATATATTATTTAATACAGTTTTAAATTGATAGTGGTTAACACTTATATCTTTGATTACAATATTTATTAAACAATCTGAAAACTCTAGTAAGAGGTTCATTTAACGCATAATTAGTTCTATGTACATCAATATAAAAGAACTTATCTCTAACTCTTAACGATCTAGAAGGAACATATAATTTGATTAAATGCAATAATTCTGGGCAATCAACTACACCACAAATAATACCATGTAAAAAATTTAAGGCAAAAATGGTCCTACGTGTTTCCAAAGTTTTAATGAAAATAAATTCACATTTATCCTCATAGGATGGAACAGAAAATGTAGGATCAAAAGGAGATTGAATAACATTAACATTTAGGAATGGGAGAGCAAATTTTACAAATTTAATTTGAATTTTCTCAATACGATTAATATGGATATCCGCTACAGGGCTCCAAATAAATGATGCATATTCTAGCCTAGATCTTACAAAAGAACAAAACAGAACTTTTTTTGTGGAACAATCAAAAGATTACCAGAATTACGACGTATAAATGCTAATAATGAATAAGCTTTAGGTATAATGAAGTTCAAATGGCTACAAAACGATAATTTGTAGTCAAAGACTACACCAAGATCCAATATTTCATCAACAGATGAGATAATATGACCTTTAATACTATATTGCGAATGTAAAGTATGAAGGCATCGATGATATTTCATATAAAAACATTTCGCAATATTAAAAGACAAACCATTACGGTCAGACCATAAAACGACTCTAGACAAATCCTCCTGAAGGTCAGAAATGTCTCTAAAGGAAGAAATTGATTTAAAAATCTTAGATCATCAGCATACATGAGGTGCTGAGAATTTTTGAAACAATGAGAGATGTCATTAATAAAAATATTAAACAATTAGTTCGTATTGTCAGAGGGTTCGTCTTAACCGAGTTCGTCTTAAGCGAGTTTTACTGTAGTAGTATGAAATAGTAGTCAGATGAAAAGTTATTTAAACCAATACACACAAAAAAATCTTTGCCAAGTAATTAGGAGCATTTCAACTAATAAAGTTTTTTTCCTAAGCGTTTTGACAAAATTGTTGTTAATTTTTTGTAGTTGTACACTATTACTCTTATTTATGTAAAAGATACACCTTTTTTCTGTGAGTGTGATTGCCATACAATGTCTCGTGTAGACGTCAAGTACAGCCATATTCACACTAAATTGCAAAACACGTATTTTAAGCTCTTTATCAAGTTAAAACAGTTCCTTATTCTTTTCCCCACGTATTGGCAAAACGTGTTTTCAATCTAGTGTGAATGCCGTATAAACACTTACAGTTAATTTTAAGATCTGGCAATACTGTCTACTTTCGTGTATGTTTTTACCCAGTTGTTTCTTTGTCGGTATAATTTATTTAATAAATTATTTGTGTCGATAATTTTATATAAAAATATACCTTAAGTGTTGTGATTTAATAAAAGATTCATAAAAAGTGTGTAAAATGTGTGTAAAAAGTTGTTAAAATTGTAAGTATGTGAAGTTAGTAAAACGTTTACCAGAGTGGACAATTTAAGAATTTTAATTTTTTGAGAATAGCTTGTAAGATGGAGTTTAATTAGTTATTCCCACATTCCAAACTACCACACATGAATTTTAGTTAGTCAACATATTGATAGCCATCCTTTTGCAGTTTCATTTTAGTTTGCAATGCTTTGATTTGGCGTAAACGTTCAGCGATTTGTTCACGTATTTCATCTCTATAACGTTTACCTTCACCTAGTTCTTCCATTTCGGCCAACCATTCAGCACGTTCATTAATTTGATCCAATACTTTGGAAGACACGAGATTAACACTTTCATTAACATTCAATTAGTTATTTATGTATGTATGTAAAAAAGAAAACTTACACTCATCGATAATATCATCCGTAGTGGTCTTCGTTTCACATTTAGGTTTTACTCGCCGCTTAGGCTTTAGATTTGTCTCCGATATACGCAATCCCGACATGGCTTCTTGTAATAGTTTTTTAGACTTTTCCGAGGGTAATTTATCATTTGGCTTTGGTCTATAACGTGGCATTTCATAAACTCCACTTGCTTTTATATCCGACAGTGATTTTCGTTTAGCATTGTGAGCTCTGCGTAATATTTCCAAAGCATCTTTATCGGGATCTTTTGAAATATTCAAACGTGGTGGTTCTGGTTTTGGCAACGGTTCACCATTACGCAAACTATAGCCGATTTGTTTGCGCATTAACATGGTCATTTTAGATTCTTTCATTAATACTGAAAAAGATACATTTTCAGAAATAATCAAAAGTTTTTATGCATTAACTTACATTTTAATAAATCAGCCGTTTCTTTGCTATATTCTATTTTTGGTGTGTGAAAAAGTCCACCTTGGGGTATACGTTCGCTAGGCCATAGTCTGGGTTCATTTGCACTTTTTTGTAGTTTTTGCATTGTTGTTTTTATTAATTTTATTTATTTTTTTTTTAAGTAGAAATTTTTGTACTTCAAGAGAAACAAATTTGAATGTTTAATGTTGTTGACAAATTGTCGAAAAGTTTTGAAAATTCTTTGTCAAGGTAAAAAAAAAACAATTGTACTTCTCCAAGGTAACGCAGTGTATATAAAAAACAAAAAGATGTTTTAAACAACCAATTTTTGTGCTCAAAGCATAAAAAGTAGTCAAATTTGTGATCACTTAAATTTTTTGATAAAAGTTATAGATTATTAAAATTTGAGCTCACTTAATATTTTGAATTAAACTATAGTGTTTGGCTTGTGCTAGGGAGTTTAAAACAAAGGCTGAAACATAATTGGCTTAAGTTACTGAAGTCAGGTGTTGGTAGGAAACGAAAATTTGGAAATACAATTATTTACATCCAAATTTTTTTTAATTTTCGTTTCATATTAACTCCTGACTTTAGTCACTTAAACTAATTATGTTTCAGTCTTTAAAGTAATACTACATTTATACTGCAATCAAAAACTAAAACTATTCGAAGAAAAAAGTTTATATATAGACATATATAAATTGATATAATTATATATAATTACATATGTTGTCATATGTAATGATATATATTTATATCTCATATTTCTTTTTACGAAAATGTTCAGCATTTTATATCAGATATATCGTTATATATAAGTTGATATTTTTATTTCAAGTGTATGGATATAGCTAAATATGAGATCATATATACTTCCATATATATATATATATAAGTATTAGAGTTCGTTTTCAAATTTTTTTTTTGATTTTGATTTCTGGATATTATCACTTTTTAGAAGGTTTTTGTATCAATAAAAATAATGGCGTATTTTTTTTTTAATTCCAACTCCTTCCCGTGCCTATAGGCGACTCAAATCGCGGATTTTGGGTCCCTTTTCCCATACAACAAAAACGGCTAAATATATGTCAAATCTTACTTCAGTATTCGATTCTACGGGAAAACTTAGGCCCATAAGTTTTTTTTTAGTTTTGAGTGGTCCAAAAACAAAATTAAAATATTTTTTTTTGTTAAATTTTTTTTTTTTACAATGAAAAAATACTTACATCTGAGAAAAATGGTCCAAAAATTTTAATTTTGCAGTTACCCGTTCAAAAAAAAAAAAAATACGCCATTATTTTTATTGATACAAAAACCTTCTAAAAAGTGATAATATCCAAAAATCTATTTTTCAAAATTAACTCTAATAAGTATGTATATATGATACAATAGGTCCATTCGTTTACACCAAAATTTGCACAAATTTGTACTGGATTTTACTGAAATGCGTTCGCGTACACATAAATTTGCAAAAGAGAGCATCTACTAAGAGAATAAAGTGACAGTTGTCAGCAAAAAACATGCAAATTTTTACTGGACAAATTTTTGCCAGTAAAATCCAGTAGAAAACAAAAACATATGATTACATTAAGTAAACAAACAAAAATAAGCATACATTCAGTAATAAAAACATTTAAAAGATCAAAAGCTGAATTAAAAGTGTGGCAAAAACTAAAAATAATTATTTTCAACCTGAAACAAATTAAAGTAGTCAGTTACAATTATTATAGTAACAATTTATCAGTTTTCTAATATCTGTGTTAATTGTTTTTATTTAAATTAATATATTAGAGATGTAAAGCTAATGAATATATGAATACTTCTTACTGCATATTATTCAGGGTACCGAATATCAAAAATCAAGTATTCATGTATTTTCGTATGTTATTTAACTAGAAACAAAATTAAAAGTCATGTACAAACTAAACAAGTCTAAAAGCTTCCACAAAAGTTTATTTAATAAATACAATTGCTACGAATTTATGATTATTAAAATGCAATGCATCAAGTACCAAAAACAATATATACTGGGTAGTCTAAATAACACATTATTTACATCACTAAGCTTTTTAGCGCTCATATGTTTGAATTAACCTGCAAGTTTTTGCAATTTTTCCGTTCGTTTACTTTTTTGTGCAAGAGCCAGTTCTGAGAGTAAAATTTTCATTTTGCCCAAAATTTACTCATCTACTGGATTTTACTGGAAAAGTAAACGAATGGACCTAATATATGTCATCACATATAATCTATATATATAAAAAATTGTTGCAAGTGCGTTGTGACTTAATAACTCACGAACGGTCAAACCGAATTCGATTAAATTTTTAGGGTTTGTTCGTATGGTCGTGTAGATGGTTTATTTAAAGTTTGCACGAAATTACTTATGACTTTTCATGTCAACATTTGATTTTGTCCATATAAAAAAAACAACAACAAATACGTAGGCGCATATGAGCGTGTGCGGTATGTATTGTATTAAATTGATTTACTTTTTTTTCATTATTTTCAAATAAAAAATAAATAAAAAAAACCAATGAATTTGATTCAATGTTAATATTCATGCGTAGCGAAGCACGCCGGGATCCGCTAGTTCTAATTAGAAATGTGTGTTAAAATTAGAAAAAAAAATTCTATCACATAATTATATCTATACATAATTATATATAAACATATATGGTAAAAATTAACAAAAAAAAAAAAAAATCAATCACTTTTATAATTTTTTGGCCTCCTATTACTTACCACAGTTTTCCGTTAGTTAAAATTGTGTAAACTTGGATTTTTATTCCCGTTTTTAATTTTTTTAAAAATCCAAAAAATGTTAAAAGTAGTGAACTTTGAAGAGCCATATTTTCCATATTGGACTATTTCAAAGATTTAACCGAAAATGTAATTTTCTATTGCATTTTGTACGTTTTCCCAGCTTCTTTTTTCAAAATGTTGTAGATTTTGAACAATTTATAATTTTTTTAATGGAATTGAATTTTAAGAAAAGTATTTGAAAAACGGTGTAATTAACTAAAGTTTGAGGCATGTCAAGTAGATGTCAACGTACCAATAACGGGATACGATCATCACAAACTTATATAGAATTGGTGTAAATTTGTTTAAAATGTATTTTTTTTGCGTCTGATATTCGCAATTAGATTTGAAACTGCACCTCCGGTTAATAAAGGCTTATTAAAACTTTTTAATGCATAAACTACACGACCTCACGGTGATTTTTATTTATATTATGTCAAAAAACTTCATTTATTCCATTTATAGCGGCTACAGGGACAGTTTTTTAGAAAAACACATTTCGATTTGTGACATCTAAAGCGCTGTTTAAATTCCGCCAAAATGTGCATTATGAAATGATGCACATGCTAAAATCGAAAAGGAATCAAACATTTTTCTGGACTTAACATTTTATGAAACAAACAAAATTTTCATAACTTTAAAAAGCATCCTTAAGTAAAATTTTTCAGTTTGGGAATATAAAAGAACTGATTATGATCTCTTGTAAATAATTAACTATACCCCCCTATTACATTAATTAAAATCGACAAAAAAAAATGCGCTTTATGCAAAATAATCGCGGGTTTCATTTCACTTCCTAATATATGGCAATCTAGTGTAGGAGTGTATTTTAACCCTTGCACTACCCACTTTTTGTGATTATATTTCTATTTTGACTTTAGATTCTTGTTAGGGGTTCTTAAATTAGAAAGAAAATTGTTTACATGTATTCCCACTCCGCTAATTTCTTTTATTTCGGTAACAGTATTTTAGAGGTAACGATATTTTATTTATTTCGGTAACGTTATTTTAAGGCAGCTATGCCCACTCCATATGCCCGCGAGCGAAAACAGCTTTTTGTGCTTTCACATGTACACATAAAGAGCTTTGTGCTTTCACACATACGCGAAACTACACCGATAAAATTGAATAGTCGCATAGTTAAAAAAATTCTTAGTTCATTTTAAATAAATTAATTTTAACTATCTTGATCATTAATAACTATTTGTTTTTTGTGTCAAAAATTTTTAATTGTCATAATAAATATAACGAATTTTCGTAAGCATAGAAAATTTGACTTTTGTTTTAAAAATTGTAAACTTTAAATTTAAATTTAAAATATTTTAATTGAAAAAACTTAAATTTTGATGAAATTATAAGTATAAAGTTTATACTTATCTTATACATCCATTGTTTATACTATAAACAATGGATGCAACATTTAAATGAGTATTTGTTACTACTAGTATGGTTAAATTATAAATCAACTAAGAAATATTTTGGGTGTAGTGATAAACAATAGGATGGGCCGAAATATACACATAAAGAGCTTTGTGTACGCGAAACCTAGTAATCAATCGGGTCAGCTAGAAAACATTTGTGCAATGCTTGCGTTTGGTTTTGTTTTTTAACGACTGTTGATCAGTTGTCACGCAGACTTCATGCGAGAAGGTAGTACACGCAAATCAGAAAGTGAAGTACAGCACTGCTCAAAATGTTTAATGAGGTTTGGGAAAATGATTTTTTGTTTACACAAAACAGCGTTGGCGAGCCAGTATGTTTGGTATGCCAACGCAATGTTAAGCGTATTCATAAATTTAATGTCGAAAGGCATTACAGGTCTTGCCATAAAGAATATTTCGATATTGTAGATGCGGAAAGAGAAATTTTAATTGCTAATTTAATAAAAAACATTTGTTGCAGGAAACATTGTAAATAATGATGTTGAAAAAGCGTCTTTTATTGTTTCGCTTGCGTTATCAAAACGCTGTCGTCCTTTTGATGATGGCATTTTTTTTAAGGTGCTCGCTAAAGAAGTGCTGGGTTGTTTTGGAAGTAAGGGTAGAGATATGGCCCAAATTTTAGAAAAAGTACCATTATCAAGGAACACAATTACCCGTAGGACAGAACAAATTAGTTCGTATATTTTTTCCCTGACCAAGAACAGACTTAAAAATTGTAAATATTTCGCTCTATGTTCTACAAAAGTTCTACAAAAGCGGATATTTCGGCCCATCCTAATAAATAAAAGTAACAATAAGAGCTTTTACGCGTACCCAACACACTCGAACAAATCGCATACATTGACGTTGGGCATAGCTGTTTTAAGGCTAACGGGTTTTCAGTTATTTCGGTAACGGTATTTTAAGGGTAACGTTATTTTAGTTATTCTGTTGATGTCAATGCACACCGATATTTTTAGTAAAGAACTGAAAGAACATAAACTATTACAGCGATTTTTCTTCTCGGATCTTGGATTTCGCTATTTTAATTATTTCGATAACGGTATTTTTGCGATAACAGTATTTTAGTTATTTCTGTAACGGTATTTAAAAGATATCGTCAACGGTATTTTACGGATAAGTGTATTTCAATTTCTTCGGCAAAGGTATTTTAGGGATAACGATAGTCAGTTAAAAGTGTTTTGAATCGATAACGGTATTTGAGCGGTATTGCCTATCATTCCTGGTATAAAATTATACACGAACTAGATTTTGAAATCTAGTTTAAACCAGATTTCGAGCCAATGTAAATGCAGCTTAAACAGTTTAAATGGCCGTAACTTAGTAAATCGATAATAATTTATAAAATAACCTCTTTGAAAATAAACTGTAATTGCTTACTCTCTAAATTAAATGGACTTAATTTAATGTCTATTGATTTTTAATTTTCTAATAAATAATACTCCATTTACATTTATATTTTAATTGAAATTTATTTGAAGCAAAATGTTTCATTCAATTAACGCAAATAAATGAGGAATTTATAATTTTGAATAAAGGTAGATTCACAACACTGGAGTACTCTACCCTACAGAGTGAATTTTGTTCCTTTTTCTGTTGCATTTAACAATTTTTTGTATAATTCTATCTCTTTTTTTTAATCAAATCTATAGCGTAGTGTAGTCCTGTATTGTAAATCTAGCTTAATTGTTTTTTTTTTCGATTTTAAATGTGAATATTCTTTTTAAGAAGATTGTGTGTAATAAATAAAAAATTCAAATATGAATACATGATTAAATACATATGTATGCATATTGTACAATATGCGTGTCTTGTTTAATGGTAAAATAATGAAAACATTTTTAGTTGCATTAATTGCGGGGACAGCTAAAGAAAATATGAGTAAGGGCTGACGTTTAACAAGCTGGCAAATGATGACGAAACTCTCCAGCAGCCTCAGCACAACGGTTTCTAATTAAATAAGCACTTAAGACTTCGGCCACTTCATGGGGACGATCTTCATGAACGGCATGACCACAACGGGCCAAAACTTGCATTTGAAAACGTCCCTGCATTTGGCCAACCGTCAAAGCTTTATCCAAACCATCAATACTGGCCAATAGCAATTGTTTGGGTAAGCGTAAATTTAAAAATTTCTCACTCAAACCAGAAAACCATCCAATCCAATATTTCTCCGATTTAGACAAATCAATACGCCAGGTGTATCTAAAAATATAAAGACAATAAAATTACAAAGTCCTTAAACAAAGTTTAAACAAAATCATTTACTTTTTAGCATTTTCCTCATTGACAGTTTCGGGTTTCTTAAAGTCCACATCTGCCTCCTTATTTGTTTCGGTTGCATTAGTTTCAACGGCGACTTCTTCGTCTTCGGAAATACTAAAAGGATGCATAAATTTTGTAGATGTAGTAGCATCTGACTCATCATCTTCATCGGGAAGAGGTAATTCATTTGTGGCTAATTTGTTCGTTGTGCAACTAAAAGTATACAATTTTTCATCAATAGGAAATCCAACTTATGTTTAAATAAGGCAATTTGTTTTTACTTAATAATTTGACCTGGCATAGAGATTTTGGCACTGTCTATATTACGAATTTGGCCACTACGTATACACCATTCAATGGCATTTGGTATACTTTTAAAGTATTGTGGTCTAGATCTTAAGAAACTTTGCATGCTAGCCAAAGCTTCCATAGCTGTACCCTCAACTACATCAATAACCGTTATACCAATTATATTGGGTACCAATTCCATAGCTGCAAAATGTACAGCAATAGCACCACCCATTGAATGACCAACGATGTAAATAGGTGGCATATTTGCAGGATAGATATTCAACAATAAATCGCCTATATCTCTGAAAAAAAAAATAAATAAAATACAAAGAAACTTTTTTTTAAATATACTCTAGCGATAAAAAGTATTTTTGTTCTGAGTCTAAAAATCGAATAACTATTCTGCACATGTGAAAAATTTGATTTGATGTGCAAGCACTTACACATCAAGATGTGCAAGTGCGAAAACTGTTTGCACTTGCACATCAAGATGTGGTATTAGGGTAACGCGGTTGAGTTTTGACCAAAATTGCTTCCTTGAGCTATCATATAATTAAAATACAGGCTATGTTTCAAATAAATTAGCTTTTTGCTCTACGATGCTTAGTTTTCGAGAAAAACGAGTTCTAAGAATCAAGCCAATCAAGTCAAAATTTAGGACCGGTATAGGGGTAATGGGGTTGAGTTTTGACCAGTGGTGCAAACATTTTTTTTCTATATATTTGAGTTTTCGAGATATGGACGTTTTAAATTTTATTCAATAAATTTCACAAATCGAAAAAGTTGTCCGTGTTGTGGTGTAATGGTTAGCGAGTTGGACTGTTACACAGATGGTCCCGGGTTCGATTCCCGGTGACGACAACATCAATTTAGAAAAATAATATGTATCAGTTTTCTATGAAACAAAAATCTTCAATAAATTCGCAAACTCTACATCAGGTGGCGAGCAACAACTGTTCTAAGACTTATCATCTCGCGCAATTAGAGTGTTGCCATGTTTGAAGCCCTTCATCTTTCACCACCTTTCATCTCTCCACTATCCCCTTTCCAAAGAAAGCAACACATTAATTAATAGGAAGAATTTCCTAAGTGTTGCTTCTCTTTAAAAAAAAAAAAAAAAATATATCCTCCTTTTGCTCTGCGATCAAGTCCGGTATAGAGGTTTTAGGATCAATTATCAGTATTGCCATATAGCCAGTTTAAACTGTTTTCATCAGCTTTTTGGGCCGCTTAACAGTTTTCCATGAAAAACCCGTTTTTAAAATACACGCAGTTTTTACAGTTTTTCATATTAAATCAGAATATTTGTTCGATTTACTATTTTTTTTTTTCTAATAATTCTATCTAATTCCTTAAATTGCAATATTATAGTTCACATAAATCTTCTTTTAACAGCAAACACATTTTTTCATACACATTCATATATATTTTGTATAGGTATTTGACGTATGCACAACACATTCATACGAGGTACGTGTTCTGACAGCACATGTCTAAGAACTTGAGATCTATGTAATCTATGGGCAATATAAAAATTATATAATTAATATAAAAAATGTTACGTATTTTGGAAGCAAACTTTTAAAATATTATCAAAAAATAAAACTAATAAGTATTTGATAACACTGAATAACAATTTTTAATTTTTTAAAATTAATATTGTAGTCAAGATCTTAAGTTATTTTATTTGTTTGAAACCACTTCATTACACACAGTTACAAAATTAGAAAAAGTCGATTTGGTTTGAACCGCGATATATATTTTAACAGATTTTGTTTTGCTGATTTCAAATTTGTTTTCCAAATTTTTACATCACTTCATAATTTTGCGAAAACCGCGATTAAAAACGCGAAAAATTGCGTTTTTAACCATTTTTGAAGTTGTGTACACAACACATTCTAACAGCTTAAGCATTTTTACTACGATGGTAAATATATTGAAATTAATTCTCTTTAATGAGTTAACATACGTTTCAAATTTGTTTATTGTTATAGGTAAAAATTGCATTTGAAAAATACTCCATCAAAAAAATTACCAAATATTACATTCAAGTTTGATATAATTTTTATTAAAAATAAAAATTATGTTTTTTTTGACCTTTAATTGTGCAATGAAAATGAAAATTATTCAAGTTCGAGGCCATACTCTATATTTCTTTATTAGGATATTGTCCTAACAAATAATCTATAGAGTTTTGTTGTTTTCAAATTTATTATTTGACCCTTTCAGGAATGTGTTGATAGTTCTATTTCGGGAATTTTCTAGGTTCCCATCATCAGAACACGTTTTGAAAGCGGTAACAATCCCATGCCAAACATCAAACATTCATATAAACTAGTTTACTCACTACATGAGAACTAATATATGAGCTCGAAGTTAAAGATTATAACCATTGATCAAAAAATAAATTGAAAACTTGTTTGTTATGCGCAAGGTCCACCTCTGGTGGATATTCAATACACGTTTTTTGTTTTTCTCTCCTTTTTATATTTTGTTTAGTTTATAAACAACTAGACGGTAAACTAGACGGTACTTTGTCTTTTATTCAAGTTTGATATAATTTTTATTAAAAATAAAAATTATGTTTATAATATTAATAATATTATATTAATTTTTATTAAAAATAAACATAATATTTTTAAAAGTAGAATTTGCCATGCATCCGACTTTGAATCCGAGCTTTAATTTATTTTTGGGTCAAGATATAAACTTTGAATTTTCCTTTTTTTAATGTCGGCAAAACGTCAAATTTTATTACACCAAATTCGTTTAAATTGCATTTCAAGTATAATCTATCTTTCAAATTGTACGAAATTGTAATTCAATTTCATATAAAAAATGTATTTAAATTTTTTTTGTAGAATGCATTTTATAAATGTATATTTTCGCTATTTTAACAATTAGTTTTAGAAAATGTTATTGCGGTATCTTCAAGTGTGTTCTTATTACTTATCTTTATTTTGAATCCTTAGAAAGCGTCAATCGTATGATAAAAGGCTTCAAATATAGCTAAAATGGGAATTTTTGGTAAAATTAACCGCTGTTTTTTCACAATTGTGACGTGATGGAAAAATGTGGATACCGGATTTGGAATAAGAGCATCGAAGAGTATGTAAATCACATCAAGGAAGCTTGTCGAGATATGTTATCTTTATCCAGTAAAAAATATAGACGTTTCAAAGTACTTTAAAGAAAACGGAACGTATGCAATATGGGTCAATGTACTCGAAAGAAAGTTGTTTGTTTTTAGTGTAGATGTAAATATCGTCACCTAAAATGCAAAAGCACGTAACTTACATATTTACTTTTTTACAGGAGAAGCAAAAAACGTTTACAGATAATTTAACAATATTGTTAATAAAACATATACAGCCCAATTCTCAATAACAATTCCGTGAGAATTTTTTCCCTATTCCTTGTTCCCCTATTCTTAATAAAATCTGTCCGGGGATTTTTTCACTTTTCCTTTATTCTAAACAAATTTCGAAAGGGAAACTCTTCCCCCGGAAAAAAGGAATTATTATGAATGTCAATAATAGGGAAAATTGCGATATCATTTGTATGAATTATTCAATTAATATTATTCAATTCTCTCTCCCTTATTATTCTTTTCCCCGCCTGTTTATAATAGGAGGATTTTTTTCTCGAGAAAATAAAATCCGTAGAGGAAAAAATCCGAGGTAATATTCATAATCGGGCTGATAGCTTTAATCATAGAACCAAACCATTTTGTAGAGAAATGAAGTTCGATATAGTGCTTTATAATCACTTAACCCTACTTCAATATTTTACAGGGCAACAAAAAAAGTGAAACATATAAGATTCGAACTTTATTTATAAAACCGTCATTTTTTATCGTAAAATTCCAAAATATTGTGTAGGCATGTAGCTTAGCCAAATGAATCATAATCATCAATAAAACCGGGTTTGTATTTTTTGTTAGTTACTTGGTTTTGCATTTCAGCTAACGATATATAGTTTTTGTCAAACTTTTTCGAATTTTTTTTTTTAATTTTTTGGAAAAACTGTCTATTTTTAAGTTTTAATTAGCGATTTTTTCTAGTTTGACTTTTTTTTTTAATGCTGAAGATTTTTTCCAATTTTAGAGATTTTTTTTTCAATATTGTCGTTTTTTTAATGTAATTCTGGAATGGATTTCTCCTATAGAAAAATCGTCAGATTCTGAGGAATTTTTCCTATAGAAAAACCTCAGATTCTGAGGATATTTTAATATAGAAAATCCTCATAGGAAATAATCCACAGATTCTGAGGAATTTTTCCTATAGAAAAATCCTGATTCTAAGAAATTTTTCCTATAGAAAAATCCTCAGATTCTAAGAAATTTTTCCTATAGAAAAATACTTAGATTCTGAGGAATTTTTCCTATAAAAAATCCTCAGATTCTGAGGAATTTTTCCTATAAAAAAATCCTCAGATTCTAAGGAATTTTTCCTATAGAAAAATCCTTAAAATTCTTAAGAACTTTTCGTATAAAAAAAATCCTAAGGTTCTTATATAAAATCATCAGATTCGGAGAAAATCCTCAGATTTTAAGGAATTTTTGCTAAGATTCTGAGGAATCCCACAGATTTAAAAAAAATTTTGCAATTGAAAACACGTCAAATTCTAATAATTCTTTTTATAGAAAAACATTCAATACTACTTTGATTCCGAGGCACATTTTCTTTGGAAAACTCTTCAGACAATATTTTTAATTAAAGGAATTTCTCGTACAGAAAAGCCTTGAAATTCTTAGGCAGAGTTTTTGGATTGTCAATTGAACTATTGATTACGAATTTAGTCTTCCATTTCCAAGATTATTAACAAAAATTTGTCGGAATTACTTCATTTTGTTTAGAGTTTTTGGTCTTTTTTTAAATAAAACAAAATAAACTACAAATCAGAAGCAGTATTCCATTTACAAACTTCGTTAATCTAAGTTTAAAGATAATCTACATCCTAAAAACTAGGCGGCCTTAATAAATTTTCATTAAAAAAACCCCCCTTAACTTTTGTGTTATTTCCTGTCAATTTCAAAGTGTTGTTTAAAAAATAATAATTTTCGCATTTACTTGGCTAAAGTATCCGATGACAAGTCATCATCATCATCTGTATGAGAATCTCCATGGCCTCGCAAATCAATGGATAAACATTGACAATGAATCATATGGGTAATTTCAGTCTGTAAAGAAAACAGCGTAAAAAATCTAAATTACATTTTTTATGTGAAACTATCGTAAATAAACTTACACAAAAATGTGCCCATGTTAGGCCTGAATAACCACCCCCATGTAATAGTAACAATACTGGTCCCGGCTTTTCTGGTTCTTTTGTGCGATAGATACGAAAGGTGCGTTTATCATCTATCACCACATCATCTTTTTCAGCATAGAATTCACTCCATAAAGATGGCTTAAAATCTCGGACTCGTGATTTTTTAAAGGAATCACTGAAATTTTAAGAAATATTTTAATTTTTTTTAAAAACTTTTGTATTGAGTTTTTGAACAAACCTTCTTCCGATGCGTCCTCCTGGTATAGTTGGTGGAAGACGACCCTTAAGTATAGTTCTTTGTAAATTTGACATTGTTCCCAATAAAGTTATTGTTGGTTTTCTTTTATGTTTAATATTTAATTAGGATTTTTTAGGAATAAAGGATTTTTTCGTACGATTGTCAGTTTTCTTTCACATAAAAGCCATTTGTTTTGTTTCCGTTATGTTTCGAGGTGCAGCTGATTTTTTGCACACAACCAAAAAGAACTTATGTTTCATGTCAGTGACGTTCCTTTGCCCATTTGTGCTGCCAGACTTTTTTGAAATAACAGTTGTGCCAACCAAAATAGCCTATATTTGTGTTGTTTGGTACTCTTATAAAACTAGCGTTGAATTGGATGGAAATATGCAGGGGTAATTTCAGAGCTTCGAAAGAATTATTCAAATTAAGGAGCTTTTACAATATCAGCGTGAAATCAACGACTAAAGAGGATTCATTAGCTAAATTTCTGCTCTTTAAACTTCTAAAATTTGTATTGACCTCGGTCCATTGAATTTCCTTCACGAAATCGATGGTAAATTAAAAAATATAATAACAGTGTGCTTCTTATTATTCTTAAATAAATCGGTGCAAAAGGCAACTTTGATAATTAAATTATTGATAATTAGTTTTTTTAACTATTGTTTGTAAACACGATTTTATTAAAATTATATTTCCTTTATCGACTTTCATTTATTGTTGAATTATGTCAGATTATCTCAGCAAGAAAATTACAGATCTGCAAACAGGCCTAAATAAAACCCCCTGGTGAAATTCGATCTGCACTCCAGCAAAAATGTTAACTGTACCGATTGGATTTCTGCCAACAAGATTTTTCAAACTTTAATACTTACAGCATAATTTCTTAATTTCTTGACCTTTTTTCCGCAGAAATTTTATGTTAATTTTTGATTTTTTGTTATTTTATTTTTTAAATTGTTGAAAATTAGAGATGCCCGAGTAAAAAGAGTAATACAACAATATTTCGTTCTTTATTGCATTGTATGGCACAATATTTGGAAAGATATAATTTTTGTTTTTCTAACAAATTTTATGTTGCCCCATAAATAAATGTATCCATAAATATTATTATAAAGTTTCTTTGTTTTTGGGATATCAACACTTTTTAAAATGTTTTGACATAAATAAAAAAAATGGCGTTAAAATTTTTTTAGAATTCCAACTCTCTCCACTGGCTCGCAGCTGCCAACAATGTGGATTTAGGGGCCCTTTTGATATGAAATTTGAATTCACCTTTCGACTCTAAATCAAAAATTATTACAAAAAAATTTTTCTCCCCCGTTTTTAAAGTGCGCCATTTAGGAAATAGAGTGGTCGGGAAAAACCAATTTTTTCAAAAAACTTGTAAAGTACTTTTTTATTTCACACAATCAAAAAGCATATTTAGCTGAGAAAATTGGTGCAAAAATTTACGCTTTATGGTAACACAGTTAAAAGTTATTAAGTTTTTAAAATGTTGTCTTTACTTAAATGCAATAGTTTATTGATTAACAACTTTTTAACAGGCTTGATATATCGCAAATGGTTGTGGCATTTTTCTTAGCTCAAAATACTTTTGCATTGTGTGTGCTAAAAAAAATATTTTTATATTTTATACAAAATTGATACCTTAAATTTTTTTAGCGGTTTGCGATATGTCAAAAATTTTAGTACCATTATTTTCAGTTGGTAATACATTTTTATTGTGTGTGATTAAAAAATTTATTTTTTAAGTTTTTGAAAGACCAAAATTTTCCGTCCACTCTATTTTTTTTAATAATTTTTTAGAATCGAATGTCAGGTTCAAATTTCATATAAAGTATTCCCTTTTTGCTCTGTAGCAAAAGGGACCCTAAATTAGCGCCTTGTGGAAGGAACTGAAACTTAAAAAAAATAATAACGCCATTTTTTTATTGATCCAAAAATCGTAAAAAAGTGTTGATATGCTAAATTAAAATTTTTATGACGAACTATAATAAATATATTTCTATATTAGGGTTTCATTAAAAAATCAACTTTGGATTTTGGGTCGTTTTCGCGCGTAATATTGTGACAGTAGTTATAAAACGGTTATGGTCAAAATTTGAGTGAAATAGGACTACTTTAAACTGTGCCACAAAGCGGTCAAAGGTCAGATTTTAGTATGCCTATATTTTTATTAAAATTTGTTTATTTGTTCTTGCCTTCTTTTATAAATTGCCACACTGGTTCTTTCTAATATTGTTGAGAATTTTCAAAAATATTTTTTGAAAAACTAACCCTTCTGTGTCCTTAGGGCCTAAATGACCTTTTAATCATTTATACGCTTTTAAAACTTAACTTATGAAGATTATTAGTAGTTAAATATTTGTATATAAATTCATCTACGAAAAGTAATATAGAAAAACTTTACAATAAGTTAACATTAACCCTGTATTATTGAGGTCAAATTATCCCAAATTTATAACTTAGCAATGTGGTAAACGCTTAATGAAGTGCAACAGTAAATTTTTACTACTATACATTTTTAAGAAGTTTTTCATAAAAATTCAATACCAAACAAAAGATAAACAAAAACTTTAAGAAATATATGTTTCTGTTATACCTAGTACACGCAGGAAAAAAGTATCAATTTTAGACAATTTGTGTTGTTTAATGTATTCTCTGCATAAGTTTTGAAACAAAATTTTGTTTACATATACTGAAAATTGTGCATTAAAAAACCTTTAAAAAACTGTTTCTCTTAAAACCAGTTGGAATTGTAAATGTTGAGTACCTTGGTTCTTCTTTAGTCTTTATGTTCTTTGATTATATTGCATCAGAAATAAAATGCTTTAATATGTCAGCATAGCTTTCCGCGATAAACCCAGAGTCCAACTTATAGTATAATGTGTCAATATCTTTGAAAAGTACAGTGGTGTTCAAAACATTTGCAACTGAAATCATGGTTTAGGTAAATTTAGTTTTTTTGATCAAAAAGATTTGTGGCATAAGTTTTTGTTTTTTTTTTATTAAATTCAGTTATAGCATATTATTTTACAAATACAAAAAAATTATTCATAACTTCTCAAAAATAAAAAAAGTAATTTTAACAAAATAAGTCTATAGTGCAGTGTTCAAAACATTTGCAACTCTTAAAGTAATTAACAGGAAATACAAACAATGGTTTTAACGCTCAGTATTTTGTAGCGTAGCCATTATTTTTTATAACTTCTGAACACCTCTTAGGCATTGAGGCAATGAGCTTTTTAATATAATCGTCAGAAATTTCCATCCACTGCTTCTCCAACTAGACGAAAAGTTCATCACCATTTCGGAATACATTATTGCCGATATTCCGTTTTACAATCATCCACATGTTCATGCAGCCAAACTTTTACAACCCCCGCCGTGTGTTTTGGGTCGTTGTCGTGCTGGAAGGTCCATGAGAGTGGCATTTAACATTCAGCATACGGAAGCATAACTGAACTCAAAAGATCTCTATAGATTGTGGCCGTCATTGTGCTAGTAATGCGGTGAATTGGGCCAATCCCATTTCCTGAAAAACACCCCACAACATAATGTTTCCACCTCCGTGCTTCACTGTGGCGGTCGTATATCTGGGATTAAACTTTTCCCTTGTGGTCTTCGAACATTGGCTCTTCCATCTGATCCCCGGAGGTTGAATTTAGACTTATCTGACCACAATACATTTTGTCATTGCTGTTGAGTTCAGTTCAAATGGGTGCGTGCAAAGCCAAGCCGAGCTTTTCGGTTTTTTTCCGACACAAACGGTTTTTTTGTACATCTATAACATCTAAGACCATATTCTCTTTTAATAGTGGAAAGACTAGCATCTATTAATAGTTCAGTTTTAGCTTCTCTGGGAACTGCTTTGGCATATTTCGTAAACAAATTCTTGATTTTCCGATCTTCTCTTACAGTTGTAATACGGGGTCTTCCACCTTTATGAGTTGTGTGGATGTTACCACTATTAACAATGCGGCAAATCGTTGATTTTGGGAAAGTCCATTTTGAAAATCATTTAAAACTTTTAATTTAAAATCAGAATTGTATTTATTTCCTGCCATTTTTTACAAAAATTATTCTTACGATGTTTATGCTTCCAACATCTTATTACAACTATTAAAGAACAATAATTATAATAAATTTGTTTAAAAAATGTAACGGCCTGAATCTCATATTAAAAAGGAATGCGATTACCGTTATATTCTAGCATTTGTTAGTATAAATTGTTTCGTTAAGAGTAAGAATAATGAGAGTTGCAAATGTTTTGAACACCTGCATTTTAAATACATCTATTATTATTAATTTTTATTTGTTTAACATAAAACAATGTATGAAGAATATATAAAAAAATAAATTTTAGTAACTAAGTGTGATTTGAAGAAAATAAATCAATGAAAACAACAAATGCTGTCTCAGTTCCAAATGTTTTGAACACTACTGTATATGTGAAAAAATCAGCCAAAAATTTGTATATTTCAAAAAGTTTTTTTAACATAAAGCCTACTTTTGTGACAAATATGTAGTGCAACGGAGGTTTTTGTTAGGAAAACTTTTGCAAATATAAACATTTTCAGCTGAAAATTTGGAAATATACTATTGAAATGTATTTACATATCATACTAAAAGCTGGACCTATTTTAGACAAATCGCGAGTTTTGCATAAAAAACGCTGTACAAAAATAAATGTTTTCTTACTAATATAACTTCTCTTAAATAAAACTTTCCACTGTGTGAACATTTGATAAGCTCGATTAATTATTTAGCTATTGTCATATCTAATAAATATTGCCACATTGATTTGGGTTTGTCAAACTAAATTCTAAGTGCTCAATAATGGAGTGGGGTAAGAAATAACACTCATATTAGAGTAAACGAGGCACATTTACATTTTTTGATAAGTGCTATCTCCCACGATAGCGCTGGTTCTATAACTAAAATTGAAGGAAATATGAATGTCATTAACCACTGCGTAATAATAAAACAACGTATCATATCCTCCTGAAAAAATGTTCCCTGGTAGGATATTCCAATACGTTATAGATCTTAAGCCGCCATACTCGCAACTTTTTAAGAGGCAATGATGTGCAAGTTTTGGAGTAGCCTCCACAATCCACAGCTCTCAACCGCATAAAAAATCTATGGGTGCTTGCAAATTGGGAATTAAAAAAGAAAAACCCATAAAATTTAGAATATTTTGAAAGAATTCTGGAAACAGAAGGGGGAAAATGCCACTCGATACTATTATATTTATCCTTAGTTAATTCGAGGCCTTCAATATTAAATGCAGTAATAGCGAATAATATTTTTAATATTATTATTTTATGTAAAATATATTTTTTTATAAAAAATAAATATATTGAATAACAAGCAATTGCATGTTTTGCTCATACAGAATAAGACATTTTTTTCTTAAATAACAAAAATAAGAAACATTTAATTGGCCAATTTAGATATAGTGACTTTATTTAGTTAACTATAAGTGAACAAAATAAAAACCTAAGTAACAGACCATTTGGATGCAGTAAGTTACACACAGACGTATTTAAAGATAGCAGGACTGTAAATGCAAAAATCATTTTAAATATTTATTGTCTATGTAAATGAAAAATGTGTGAGTTTTGCTTTATTCGACGATAGACTTTAAATTAAAGATGAAAATCTTTAATAATATGAATTTCCGGAAAAGCTAGCAATACATCAGCCTACTCGATGCAATTGTCCTTCATGAATTATTTTCCATAAAGACCAACAAACTTTTAACAAGATGTAAAATTTCTACAGATTTAGAACAAAAAAAGAAATCAATGGCATAACTTTGAGTACTTTCGTAAAAAAAAAAAATAATAAAAAGCGTGGACATGATAACATTTTTACAAAGCTATATATAAATTATGTAACTCCTGTAAGCACTAGAAATACAATTTTAGACGTTTTGAATTTTCTGATATCTAGACAATATAAAACCAAGCAGACTTTGAGTTCTAAAAAATAATAAGTATCAAATTATCATCAACAAAAATCAAAGTTCTGATGAGATCTTTAGCCAGATCGAAATACTTGTATCAACCTAGCTAATATATTTGATTCGGTTTTTGAATTATAATTGCTATTTTTGAATTTGAAATAGAATAGTTTGAATTTTATTTGCAAATTTGGAATTACATTTTTAATTTTTTTGAAAATCAAATGCAATTTTGAAACTACGTTTGTTATTTTTTGAATATCAAGTGGAAATGGTGTAGTAAACTAAAGAAGACATTTGTGCTAGTTTTTTATGTGTATTACACATAAAATTTTTTTTTTTTAAATTTTCTTTCAAAATGTAAGTTATATTTTATTATACACTCAGAATATTATGTAGTTTACTGTTTGTAGTCTAATATACTAAGTTACTGTTTGTAGTAGAAATATTAGTATCAACCTAGCTAATATATTTTATTTGCTTTATTTTTGTAAATATACGGAGGTTGAAAGCTCGTTATAAATTGAAAATAACATTTTAGAGAATTTTTTAATAATCTTTAAATAAAAAATCTTCAGAAACTTGGGGATGTAATATGACGGATTATGGTTTCCTCTAAACAAAAATATGCCGATCGATGTTTTATTATATTGAAAATCAGTAATTAGTAAAAAGGCACTTTCCATATAAAAAGTCTTCTATTCGAAAGATAAATAGTCGAAAAAGATATCTTCGATGCACAATATGATCTTATGCCTAATATGATTTAAATTCATAAAAAATTATATGAAGTTTGGTCATTAGTGAGTAAAACACCAAACCCACAAACAAATGTTGAATTATTTAGAAAATTTTTAAAGATCATTTATAATATCTCCACCCAGAAAACAGCCTCGATAGTAGCAACCGTATTTGTTGCCAATCGAATTTTCAGTTGCTACTGCCGAATTTGTCGGTTGTAATAAAAATCATTCTATTGACACAATAGAAGTTTTGACACGAAAATAGAATATCTATTGCGTCAACAGTAATTTGGTGATAACTACCAAAATATTCGATAGCTACAACCAAACCATTCGATTGACTGCAATACGAGTCTATTTTCTTGTCGTAAATACAAACCAACAGTAATTTTAAGCTTAAAATTTTGCGAAAACTTCGCTACTATAGTTATCAAAAACCAAATGAGTTTATTCATTGCGAAAAATCTAAATTTGGCTACGTATCGCACCAAATCGCAATTGTTTTTGATTGTATAAAATAATGAGAAACATGTGCTGAAATATTAAAGCGTAATAGTTATAATAAAACTAAAATTAAAACATTATATCTTGTATATCATTATAATAAGTTATATCCAATTTGATCCACGTATATGCAATTGTATTTACCATTTTTCGGATATAATTGTTTCTGATTAGTTATTGGACCCTATCTAATTACTCGTGTGTGAACAAGATAACCCTGCAGTACTATCATCTAAGTGGAATCCACCCATAAGGCTAAATTTTGATTTTTTTCAAGAGAGATGTACATTAACAAAATTTTATTTAAAATAAATGAATTGCCAAACTTATAAAATTAATTTTTTTCTGTATTTTGGAGTGCATTATTGAAAAAAAAGAAATATTATTTGCATAATTGAATTTAACTGATATGAATGACAGATACTAATAAGTAGGGGTTGATTACACCCAACGATAGTAATGGCGTAAATTAAATAACGATAGTACTGCAGGGTTAATGATGTGTTTTTTAGGATCTAGAGTTGTCAAAACCGGTTTCCGAATAATTCGATAAACTGTTTTTTTTCAATTTTTCCGGTTTTGTAAACCCGTTTTTTCAAAAAGGGCGGCTTTCCCTCGAATATTTCGGCATTTTCGAATATTTTTCAATTTAGTTTTTAATTTCACAATTCTGCATTTAATCCGAATCGGTGGTTGCTCGATAGACGACCCTCCATATTTACCAAATATATTTTAAATTTGTTTAAAATAAGTTAAGGCGAAATAATCTAATACTATCGATATATTGAAACTTTAAATAACTTTGATTTTAAGTCCTTAATGAATTGGTTATTCGAACCGGGGTTTAATTTAAAAAACCGAAACCCGGGTTTTAAAAAATTCGGGTTTTTTAAGTATTCGAAAACCTATTTTTAAATAGGTCGAAAATTTGACAACTCTATGTTAAGAAGTAAACAGACCGATGATAAGTTTAGAGTGGAAAAACTCAAGAGTGAAATAAAAAGATATAGAAAAATACAAAATTATAAAAGAATGAAAGAGAAAAAAAATTAATTTGATACATCTTAGAGTGTTTTACAATTGTAAACACACCTTTAGTGTTTAAATTTTTGATTTAATCATAGTCTGTAAGGAATTTTTGTTTCCATAGACTGAATAAATGAAATGAAATGAAAATTAGTTTTTTCTTAAATTTCTAATATGGCTATTATTTTCCACTCAAAATGAGTGGAAAATAATAAAGCTATATTCGCACTAGACTGCAAAACACATATTTAACCCTCTAACGGGTAAGGCAGTCTTTTTGAGCGTTTTATACTTAGAAATTAATAAATTTGCTAAATATTTCGCGAAGAAATTTTTCGTGTGCCATCCACTGTTTGGAAGCGAGAAAGCTTCAAAATAAAAATTTCGTAATATTTCAAACAATAATTATTTTTGAATAAACATAGTTTTCAAAAATTTAAAAAACCAACTAAAACCCGACTAAAAACTCTTTATAATAAAATATAAGTAGGATTGAGGCTTATCTTTAATAATAAGTCCTTACTTTGGTCCAAGAACTCACAGGATATTATTAGGATTCGTCTTAACTTATCGTCTTAACATATAAACTAATTGACGGATTTTTATGAATTTTTGGAGAAAGAAGACATTAAGCGATATCTTCTTAAATAGGAGCAGTGTGGTAAGAGAAATATTTTTTGTCCAAAACTTGTCTTTTATATGCTTTAGTTTCCAAAATGCACCCTAAAATATTTTGGCTGATTTCGCCTAAATAAGGCGAACGTATCTAGTGCTATCTAGTGTGAACGTAGCGCTATTCTTTTACAAGATTAAAACTGCAAATTTGCATTGTGCGCTAGTCACCATCTTGAGTACCCTTATTGTATATCCAATGCATCAAAATTTAATATCTTGAACGCTTTAAATGTTAAGTAGATCGCAAAGAAAAAATAGATTTTTTTATTATATATTTATATTGCTTGGGGCTATTTACACGTTAACCACTCTGTCTAATATTTCCCAGTATTGGGGATACGAAATGCTATTTCAAAAAAGAACTTACAATTATTTGACAACTAAAAAACTAGTAGTAAGTCGAAAAAATTTAATTTTTGAAAAAAAAAAAAATTTTATATTTTTATAAATTTTTTATTTTTGATGAAAGTCTATTTCCTTGGCATTCTTGGTCTTGGCCATAAGTTTCAGCTACGCCGTTAATGCATGTGATATCAATTCCAATAATAAGCCAGAGTTTTCAGCCGAAAATGTAGGTAAAACCTTTCTCAATCACTGGGCTCCTACTCGGTTTTGGTATTGTGTTAGCTATATCTAAACGATGTCCCTCTTCACTTTGTATGATTGGGTATGAATGCGTATCATGGAAAGACTGGGAATGGACAAATCCTTGTCAAGAAAATTAAAAATATTTAATAAATAAAGCAATTCTTTCTTAGCTAATGTAATAATTAATTTAAAAAGTAAAGTTATTGAATAGCTAATACCTTAAATGAAAGATTTTGAATAAATTATTACCTAACACTCTAACCGGCAGGATCGCTTTAAGGTGTGGTTTATAAAATGTATCACTAATCCGCCAAGCGACCATCGAAGCGGTCAAAACAACTAACCTTGAATGAATGCATAAATTCGATCAGCAAAACAATAAAACCAAAGAACATAAAACGACTACATAAGTTGTAAAAACTACTGTTTTTAACAGTTATTTTTGGGTATTTTAAAAATATTTTTTAATAAAAAAAATATTTTTTTCTTTTAATTGCAACAAAAATTTGTATTTCAGTAATAACGTTTTTATGCATTGGCGATACTATGAAATTATCTGATTATTATTTGCAAACTTTGCAAATAACAATAATAACAAATATAAACTAAACGAGAATTTTTAAAACTCAAAATAATCGTAGATTTTTAAATAACTTACAAAAATTAACGGTTTACTGCAAAATTACTGTTTTGGTAGTTGTTTATTAAAATACTAAAATAACTACTCAAAACAACTGTTACCGGAGTACAGTATTTTTGGTTAGTTCTTTTTTTAAAGTGACTGTCTAAAATAGACGTTTTGCATTTTCTTATAGAAAAATTACTACAATAACAGTTAAACAACTACTACTGTTTACTACTCGAATGACCTACATGTAGTTACTGTAAGAATATTCTGAGTGTATAAATCAATGGATTGGAAAATTAGACGAAATTTCAATTTGAGTAATATGTGATGCCATATACATACAATTAAATGTAAAAGTGATAGTATATTTTCTTGTTTCTCCTATATATCTTATATATAAAATTCTCGTGTCACAATGTTCGTTCCCGTACTCCTCCGAAACGGCTTGACCGATTCTCATGAAATTTTGTGAGCATATTGAGTAGGTCTGAGAATCGGCCAACATCTAAAAATGGGCGTGATCGGACCCATACAAAGTAAATATTTAATATCATATATCTACAGTTCTATAATAGCCAGAGTCTTAGAAATTTGTGCACGTTGATTATTTGTTAATGTGAATAGTCATGGGAAAAATGGGAGTGATCGGACCAGTGGGCGTGTCAGCTCCCATACAAAGTAAATATTTAATATCGTATATCTACAGTTCTATAAAAGCCATAGTCTTAGAAATTTGTGCACGTTGATTATTTGTTAATGTGAATAGTCATGGGAAAAATGGGCGTGATCAGACCAGTGGGCGTGTCAGCTCCCATACAAAGTAAATATTTAATATCATATATCTACAGTACTATAATAGCCATAGTCTTTGATTATTTGTTAATGTGAATAGTCATGGGAAAAATGGGCGTGCTCGGACCAGTGGGCGTGTCAGCCCACTGGCCATAGTCTTAGAAATTTGTGCACGTTGATTATTTGTTAATGTGAATAGTCATGGGAAAAATGGGCGTGATCGGACCAGTGGGCGTGTCAGCTCCCATACAAAGTAAATATTTAATGTCATATATCTACAGTTCTATAATAGCCAGAGTCTTAGAAATTTGTGCACGTTGATTATTTGTTAATGTGAATAGTCATGGGAAAAATGGGAGTGATCGGACCAGTGGGCGTGTCAGCTCCCATACAAAGTAAATATTTAATATCATATATCTACAGTACTATAATAGCCATAGTCTTTGATTATTTGTTAATGTGAATAGTCATGGGAAAAATGGGCGTGCTCGGACCAGTGGGCGTGTCAGCCCACTAGCCATAGTCTTAGAAATTTGTGCACGTTGATTATTTGTTAATGTGAATAGTCATGGGAAAAATGGGCGTGATCGGACCATTGGGCGTGTCAGCTCCCATACAAAGTAAATATTTAATATCATATATCTACAGTTCTATAATAGCCATAGTCTTAGAAATTTGTGCACGTTGATTATTTGTTAATGTGAATAGTCATGGGAAAAATGGGCGTGATCGGACCATTGGGCGTGTCAGCTCCCATACAAAGTAAATATTTAATATCATATATCTACAGTTCTATAATAGCCAGAGTCTTAGAAATTTGTGCACGTTGATTATATTATGAATAGTCATGGGAAAATTGGGCGGGATCATACCAGTGGGCGTGGCAACTCCCATACAAAGTGATTATTTAGCTCATATACAAAATTAATATTAATATTAAATATCTAGGGTTCTATATTAGCTATATAGCCTTCAAATTTTGTACGAGTCCATCAATTACAAATATTAGTAGTCGAACTGAAAATGGGCGGAATGGGATAAATGGGCGTGGTACCAAAAGCAAAAAACAAATAAGCATTAAAATAAATCATCACATTCAAGACTTTTTGCAAGGTGATTTAATAATGTTGTTCAAAAATTGTTTTAGCGTTCCTCATAGTCCTGGAATAAAGGCGATAGAAGGACAAAGAGGCATTGGGCTTCCCATGAAATTACAAATTTTAAAATGATTTACTAATGTGAATTTATTTTTTTAATTATATATTTGCGTAAAAAAAATTTCTTGGTTAAAAGAATTAATTACAATTAAAATTTGAAGGCAAAGCAACGTTTGCCGGGTCAGCTAGTGTTTATATATAATTATCAAAGAACACAAATTAGCTTTTTACTTTTTATGATTTTTTTTTTTGCTTTATATGGATTTTCCGATTGTGAGCATTAAAATAGCTTTTTCTTAGTCCTAGATTAACGAAGTTTGTAAATGGAATACTGCTTCTGAAATATATATTTTATTTTGTTACAATAATGGCCAGAATTCTAAACAAAATGACGAGGTTCCAACAATTTTGTGTTAATAAACTTAGAAATGGCAGACAAAATTCTTGAGCGGTTAAACTAAACCGAGTTTAACTCACATCCCCAAAACTCGGCCTTACGATTTTTGGGCTTTTCATTGTTTTTTTTTTTTTAAAGATTTTCTGACTTAAAGTTCTTTTCATACTCACGAAATATTAGGTCTGTTCGACGTCGTTACTGAGGGTTTCCAATTTACCCAAAAAAAACAACAATTTACAGACAAATTTGACAATAAAAAGTTTTTTGGTAAAATTTGCCACCCGCGGTAACGTACGTCGAGCAGATTATTTTATTTTAGTGGTGGCGTATTGGTTTGTCGAACTGGCCAAGGCAACAAAACAAAAACAAACAAAATTTATTTATTCTATTAACTTTGAATTATATATAAAAGTGACAGATTTTTTGTTATTTTTACCATATATGTTTATATATAATTATATATAAAAGTGATAGAATTTTTCTTTTTAATTTTAACCCAAATATTTATATAGAAATAGAATTTGTTTGGTTTTATTGTATCATATATACTTACACTGAGGAGCATAAGTGTATCACAAACCAACAACTATCACTTTAACAACCTATAATTTCTATAATGGATGGACCCTTGGTGAGCATCGATGGAATTGTGCGCAAGGAACAATATTTGTCCATCCTGCAACAAAATCTTCCTGATGTAGTGGAAAAAATGGGTCTTGCTGCTCAAAAAGTAATTTTTCAGCAAGACAATGACCCCAAACATACCGCACATGTAGTGAAAGACTGGCTCTAAAAGCAAAAATTTGGTGTGATGACGTGGCCTCCACAATCTCCGGATATGAATCCGATCGAGAATTTGTGGAGTCACGTCAAATCGCAGCTTGCAAAATATGCCAGTCCTCCAAAAGGCGTGAACGAGTTGTGGCAGTGGAAGAAGGAAGTGTGGGAGGCGATTCCTTCAGAATTTGTGCAGAGGTACACACAAAGTCTACCTAATAGCTTCCAGGAGCTTAAGAAGGCAAAGAGTTACTGGATCAGTTATAAAAAATATATTTTTGTTTTAAAAATATAAAAATAAATAGTGAGTGCAAAACTGTATCATTTTGATTTATTTGAATTATGCCTTCGTGTATTTGTTGTTGTGATCAGATCTTAATAAAACCTTTTTGAAACCGAGAAGACACTTGTACAAACATAATATGAAAAATTTTATTGCATTTGAGTAAAATTTATAGAAATTATAGGTTGTTAAAGTGATAGTTGTTGGTTTGTGATACACTTATGCTCCTCAGTGTATAATATATTTATGCATTTAAGAATATATGATGAAATAAAAAATATGAACGCATACACGAAATGAGATATAACGATATATGATGATATATAAATAAATATGAGATATAAATGTAAATCGTTGTTACATATGGCCACATATGTAAATATATAATTACAATTATATCTAGAGATATATGACTATATATAAAGTATTTTCGTTGGGTACTTACTGAGAAAATACTGTTTTGGTAGTTCTTTACTATAATAAATGTGAAAATGCAATACTTTCCCTTAGTTTTTTTTTTTTTTTTAAATAACCCTGTCATAATCGTTGTTTTGTATTATTTCATAGAAAAACAACTGTAATCGCAGTTAATAAAACGACTACTGATTACTACACAAAAAAAATGTGTACACTGTATTCTCTAAAGGTTACAGAAAAATCTGCAATTTTTTTGAGGGTTGATTTTTATAACAACCTACCAAAACTACTGCATTTCGGTAAGAGATATTTTAAGCAGTTGTTTAGTGTGTGTGTATTAAAAGATACAAAAACAAAATCGGCATGTTTATAATGTTTTATCTTTAATATAAAAGAGAATGTTAAAGAAGATGGACAAATAAAATGAAAACGCTGTAAAATTTATTGAATAAATAATATATTAAGGTAAGATTTGGAATATAAAATAAATTTATTTACTTGAATATTATTAAATCTTGTATTTCTATTCTAGAATCTCTTTAATATTTATATATTATTTCAATGTGACGAAAAGAAATCAAATAAATAATATTACATTTCTTAATGACCATTATGTGGCAGAAATGATTTGGAAAAATAACGTGAATATTTAAAGTGATAATAATAAACGTGAATATTTAAAGTAATATTTTGTGTAAATATAGTTTTACAAAAGTCTGTTTATTAAGTAATAAAATCAGATGAATAATGTTTACTAAAAATAATTTTTTATTAATATATATATATATTTTTAAATGCTGTTAATGTTGTTTTAACTGTAATTTTCATTGTTTTCACTACATTCGACAGTTAATTTTTAACAGTTAAAAATAACTACACATTACAGTTGATTTAACTGTAAATGTAGTGTACTCCTTTTCAACTGCAAATGCAAGTTTGGCATTTTGAATTCAAAAATATGAATCATTCTATCATTCCCTATTCATTATATGCAAATCCATATAATTCACAGATACATACATCATCTATTTTTGGAAAAAAAAATATTTTGTATTCAAAATAGTCCGTGAATCCCTAACATTGCATGTTCTTTAAATCTAAAAATAATAAAAAATACTGAGAAAACAAATCTAAAACTATTTAGCGAATAAGTTTCAAGTGCAGCACCAAACTTTAAAAATAGATCACTGAATATTAAGCATTATCATGAGTACATTGAAATATTTTTATGCATTAAGGAATTTTCTTCATAAAGAAGACATTTTCAACTATAAATAGCTTGAAATTAATGAGCAGAGCATTTTTGAATTTGTCGTCTAGAAGTTTTTTCTGCATAAATTAGAAAAATTTAAATTTATTTTACATAACGCCAACACTCAAAAAAGTTTTACAGTTACTACATGGCAGTTGTTTGTGTATTAATCAGTAGTAGTTGCTTTTACCTGCAATTACAGTTGTTTTTCTATTAAATAATACAAAAAACTATTTTGACAGCTATTTTTAAAAACAACTGAAGAAAACTACTGTATTTTTAACAGTTGTTTGAAGCAGTTATTTTAGTATTTTAGTAAGCTACCGCCAAAACAGTAATTTTTGCAGTAAACAGTTAATTTTTGCTAGTTATTTAAAAACATCAACATTTCGTCAAGCACTTAAAAATGTTTACAGTTACTACATGACAGTTGCTTGTGTAGTAATCAGTAGTAGTTGTTTTTAACTGCAATTCCAGTTTTTTTACTATGGAAAATTATAAAACAACTATTTTGACAGTTATTTTTAAAAACAACTGTAGAAAACTACTGTATTTTTTAACAGTTGTTTTTAAATAGCAGTTATTTTAGTATTTTAGTAAGCAACTACCAAAACAGTAATTTTGCAGTAAACAGTTAATATTTGTTAGTTATTTAGAAATAGAAGTTTATATCGAGTTTTCAAAAATTCTCGTTTAGTTTATATTTGTTTTTATTAATAGGTTCATAGTTTGCAAATATAAATTAGAAAACTTCATGGTATCTCCAATGCATTCAAACGTCATACCTGGAGTACGGTTAGTAGCTTTGGAATTATACATTTAAAATATAAAAATTAATTAAAAATCGTACAATTTTAAAAAAAAGGTACATTAAAAAACTTTTAAAAAATTTATAAAAAATAGCATATATCTACATTCTGTAACAACAACACAATTTTTCGAAAAGCTTTAATAGGGAATTTACGAAGACAAGTTAATCTACTAAACATGGGATTAGCTGCTTAATCAAGAACTAAGTAAGGCGATTAAACCTTTTTGTAATCTTTTTGATTAACAGTTAAACCAACTTTTATCGGGTTACTTTTTCTAAACGACTTTGTATTCATACTAAGTTTTTACATGATTTCGGTTGGTAACGCTAAAAAAAGATCAAATCAAATAATCAGGTAAAAATTAACGTTAAGAGGCTGCCTTGTTCCTCTTATGCCAGATCACTATCGGCGCCACCTTGGTATTTTAAACTGACAGAGTTAATATTTTAGCTGTCCAGTTAATACAAAAAAATGCATATATAAACGAGGAAGATTAAAAAGATGGCTCATAGGGAATTCACATATACAAGTTAATATCCTAAAAAGGCGATTATCGGCTTAATCAAGCATTAAACAATTCTTTAATATTTTTGATTAATAATCAAACAAGCTTTTTATCCGCCTACTATTTATAAACTACTCTGTATTCATACTACTATTTGTGTGCAACTCGGTGTTTTTATATAATTTCGGTTGGCAACGCTACAAAAAATTTATCCAAAGTTAGGTAAAAATTAGCTTAAGCTCAAAAAAATGTTGGAGCCGTCGACAAAATTGTTGCTAATGCTAATTCCGCAGTCTGAACTCCCTATTACATTGTGTTTATTGAACAAACTTTATACTTTAATAAGCACAATACAATTCAAAACGTAAAGGAAACCCGTCAGGGAAAAATAATAAACAAAATAGTAACGGAAATGGAAACTGAAAAATCAACCTCTATTACACTAATCAACAATTTTCAACTTTTTGCAGAACTTGTTTTTGAAGTAATTTTTTTTTAATAGACAGTTAATCTAACTTTTTATTTGACTACTATATATACACTAGAAAGTACAATCATAGGCAACAGATAGTTATTCTTCGGGTTAAACTATCGTTCGCTAACGCAAACAATGCGAAATAATGTGAATACAGTAAATGCGGGAATGATTGTACTTCCTAGTGTATATATTTCTTGATTATACTAAATCGGTTGGCAACGCTAACAAAACACATATACAAAGTCAGTTTAAAGCTAACTTTAAGAGGCTGTCGCAAAAAAATGTTGGTGCTTTTGACAAACATTTTTGCTATCGCCGGCATTTTCCTGGTTCCTCTTGTGCCGGATCACTATCGGTTCCAACTTGCTATTTTAAACTGACAAAGTTAATCTTTTAGTTGTCAAGTTAATCAAAAACTTCATATTTAAACGAGGAAAATTAAAAAGGTGGAATAACGTTAATTAAGTAAATTAATTTCGCAGTCTAAACTCCCTATTAGGTACGCTGAATCCAAATCAGTCAAAAAACAGTTTTAGTCATTTGCAGTTTTTGAACTATCGCGGTTTTTATATATACATCATTCGGCCCATTTTTCCATATATTTTGCTTACTTTTTCGAAATTTTAATCCTGATTTTTTTTTAAGAATATTAATCTACACAAAATTATCTTTCATTTGAGTACAAGCATGTGGAAAATTAGTTAATATTTGAAGCTATTTTCTAAATATTTTAGCGAATTTTCAATGGATTTGCAATTTTATTTGTTCGTTATAGTGAACAAATAATAGTTTATTCAAAGTAATAAAATTTAAAAATTTTTTTTTTAGCATACATTAAATTTATAAGGACATTTTTAACTTCCTTGCAATACCAGTAAGATACCCAATGCAAACACCGACTGTACTCAAATTAAAGATAATTTTGTGTAGATTTATATTCTTAAAAAAAATTTCATAATTTTACGATAAAATTTCAAAAAATTAGCAAAATGTAAAGAAAATGGGATGAATGATGTAAGCACCGTTATTTCAAAAACTCCAAATGAGAATTTTGTTGCCAGGTTTGGAATCAGTCAGCATTAAAAAATATGTATGTGTTTCAAAGATAGGTTTTTTTTTGGCCGTTGAGTAGTGTTATATTTTTTATTTTTTTTTAACCATTCACAATAGTGTATATTTTGTTAAAATGTGACGACATTAGTAAAACAATTTGAGTATAAAAACAAGAGCATAAGAAATTTCGGTCAGAAAATAAAATAAGTTTTATCTCACGGAAATCGGTGCACGAAAACAATTGTCAAATTGCATAGAAAAAATATGGGACCTTTGTGTCCATATTATAAATTGGTTGTTTTCTGTCTTTAATTCTCCAAAATACAACTATGTATATAGAAACGATATGGTTTTGAAACCCAAAGCCGCCATCTGGTGCCGGTAGTTGAAAAAGAACATTTCAATTTTAGTTGTTTCTTTTAACGTATTTGTTTCAGTTGTTGTTTTGCCTGTTTCCACGGAGGTTCATAAAAGCGCATGGACGACGCGTGTGTGTATTATAATGTGCCGAGTTTTTTAAATTTTATTTCTTGTGTCTTCATATACATATGTAAATGCAATTACAACAAAAACATCAAAAAAGTGCACTAAAATAAAGAAGATATAGAAAAAGAAGTGGTTTGCTGGAAGTTGTTAAAGAAACTTCTAAAAATATGCAAAATATCTATAAAAGTTAAAAGAAATTTTATAAATTGAATAAAAAAAGGTTTAAAAATAATATCAAAATTGATGATTTAGTTTAATTCGGTTTTTGTTTGCTGCTTCATTTAATTGAAGTTTTTTTTTTTTTTGTTTAAATTGTGTGTGGCAAAAAAGAAGAAAAGCAAATACAAAAAAAAAAAATAAAGTAAAAGAAATTTGATAAAACAAATTAAAATTTGTGTGAAGTGGTAAAGTCAATTAAATTGATGAAAAAAATAATATAAAATATAAAAAAATTAATTAAATAAATGAGTGTTTACTAATTATTAAATCCCGATCAAAGCGTCACACTTGCGCAGGGTTTCTTCTTTTTTTATCAATACAGTACAAAGCAAAAAATAAATAAATTTGCGGAAATCTATTGCAAACCCACCACTCCAAACTTTTTGTTTTTAATGTTTTTGCTATAAAAAGGAATACAGTGTAAAAATAATGTATAAATTAATAAAAAAAAAAAGTTTTTTTTCGTGATTAATTGCATTAAAAAAAAAAAATAAAAAATAAAACACCTGAAATCATTAATAATTTGCAGAATTCGTATTGTTTTTTCAAAAAGGTAAAGATTAAATAGAAGATAACAAATATGTACACAAATGAAAGAGAAATAAAACAAACAAAATAATTGCAAAGGCAAGCTTGTGTAACGAAATTGAAGATTTATGTTTATTGCACATAAAGAGCAATGGACAATAATAATTTATTATAAATTATAACTTTGCTTCACACTAATTTATAACGGAGTTCACTACCTTCAAATTAAAGGTTTTGTTTTGCATCTATAATTTAATTTGCAAACATTTTGAGAAAATTCCTTTAATTCCTTAGTTTTTCTCTTTAGTTCTTTAATACTCTGTTTTTAGATGTTTTTCTTCGCACGAATAAAAAAAAACAATAACAAAATACATGCAATACAAAAACAAAATACATGCAGTCACTCATTCGTGCATCGGCGAATGTCTTATAAAAATCAGTGCTAAATATATGATTATTAGCGCTGCCAACTTTGACGATTTGTCTAAATTTTGAGAATTTTTGAACTGAAATATGATAGACGATTAACGATTTTACGATATTCATTGTATAACTCATTCCCAGTGTTGCCAAGTTTTAAGAAAAAAAAAACGCAACAAGAGTTGTAAAAAGCGTAGAAAAGCGTTATTTTTTTTTTTAATTAAAAAGGCGTGAAAAAGCACAAGACAAAATTTGTTTTATTTGTTTACAAAGTTTCAGAAATTAACCCCAGTTAACCATAAAACAGTTTTATAATTGGATTTCGCGTTATAATAAAGTAACAACATTTCTTCATCGACAATTTCGGTGTTTAGCCCAGTATTTTTTTATTTTCGTTCTTTTGCGAAAATATCTGCCAAGCTTTATACAAAAAAAAGGGTTTTTTGTATCAATTTAAAAGAAGACCATTTAAATGCAGCGCAAAAGTAACATTTGATTGTAAATTCATTAAATCTGTAAAAAATTGTAGTCTACAAAATTAGAGTTTTTGACAGTTTTTACTACAGTTATAGCGAGTTGGCCATAAAACTACTTTAAAGTTTGGTTTCGTACTAAAATACAGTCCCCACATTTCTTCACCGACAATTTCGGTGTATAGTCTAGCATTTTGTTCATACTTTTGCGAAAACGTATGTCAAACTAAATGTAATGTATATAAATAGAACATTTTTGGTCTTCAAAGTTTAGTAACGTCATGATGCTTGTTAGGAAAATACCTAACCACGTGCTTGATTACTTAGAAGACAAGAATGGGGCAAAATTGATTATTAATAGGTTTTTTGTTAAAGTTCTGCCTATTATGGAGGTTTTAGCTTTTCTAAAACTTCGGGTTCTGATGAGATATTTAGCCAGATCGAAATACTAGTATCAACCTAGCTAATATGTTTGAATTGCTTTATTTTTGTAAATATACGTAGGTTGAAAGCTCGTTATAAATTGAAAATAACATAAAAATAATCTCAATGTATATAAAAACAAAAAACTAATATAACTGTAAGAAATATTACTTGAGCCAGAGTACAAACTAAAATTTTTTTATATAAATAGAACATTTTTGGTCTTCAAAGTTTAGTAACGTCATGATGCTTGTTAGGAAAAGACCTAACCACGTGCTTGATTACTTAGAAGACAAGAATGGAGCAAAATTGATTATTAATATGTTTTTTGTTAAAGTTCTGTCTATTATGGAGGCTCTAACTTTTCTAAAACTTCGGGTTCTGATGAGATCTATAGCCAGATCGAAATACTAGTATCAACCTAGCTAATATGTTTGATTTGCTTTATTTTTGTAAATATACGTAGGTTGAAAGCTCGTTATAAATTGAAAATAACATAAAAATAATCTCGATGTATATAAAAACAAAAAACTAATATAACTGTAAAAAGAAAAGGTTTTTGTATCCATTTAACAGATAAGTCCATTTAAAATGTAGCTAAAAAGTGACAATTGGTTGCAATTTCCTTACGACTGTATACAAATAGGAGTTTTCGATAGTTTTTATTGCGGTCTTAGGGCTTTTTGGTCTTTAAAACAATATGGGTTAAAAAGCACCAAAAGCTCTAAAGACAAATTACAAAAGCGCCAATTTAGTACTTTTATATGTTTTGGTGTTTTGTGACATTAAAAGCACCATAAATAGTGCCAAAAGCATTACATATAAAACCATAAAAAAATATCCAATTTTCGACCTATATCCCTTTAAATTTTAAATAAACTTGGTATGGTGTACTATATATGTATATGTCATCGTAGAAGTTTTGAGTTGTTAGCTCTAACGGTTGTGTAAATATCGCGCTTTAAATAAAATAATTAAAATATGCGATTTAAACCGCAGTATTTAAAAAACAATTTTTTTTTAAATTTCAAAAAAAAATATATGATAAATTTAATTTATTCCACTATGCCGTTGCCAAATCAATAGTGTCCGACCGAGTATTCGGCTTCGGAGTTCTTCCAAAAAGTGATGTTCAGCTAAGTTCGAACTTTGGCCAAATTTTGGACGAACTTGGCCGAACTCCAGGTATTTTAAGAAATTGAGTACATTTTAATAATAAATTCTTTAAGTTCTAGTGCAATTCGTTACATATTTTATTAAAAATAACAAAGTTCAAGCATTGCCATTTTTTTTTTTAAATACAACATTGAAATAATTGAACTCATTACTTCTTATTTCTGAAAGAAAATTGTAAATAAGCTTTTTTTTAGATTTATTCAAATTAAAAAGTAAATTTAAAAGTTCGGCTACGGCTTCAGCAGAACATTGAAAATCTGGCTCAAGTTCGTCTACGGCTTCGGGCAAAAAAAGTGATTTTGGTCGGATACTACAAATCAATATGTGGATCTCTTGCGGGTTTCAAAGTTATAGATAGAAGTCTTTAAAAAATATAATAAATAGGTATAGTAGAAAAACAGATTTACAGAAAAAAATAGTTTTTTGAAAAAAAAAATAAAAATAAGTTTTGCAATAGTAGTTGTACATAATTAATTGCCCAAATCTTTTTAACAAGAATTTTTGATACCTCATTTTAAAGGTACTTTAATCGTGGTTTTACTAGTTCGCAAAACTATTTCACTTCTTAAAGGTAAAATGCATTTTTTCAAAAACCATGGATCAAACTGCTGTATTTAAAAAAAAAATATTGGTTTTCTAAAATTTTTAATAATATTTATTAGTTATAAATTATTCTTCTATACCTTTACCAAATTACTATGTTGTACTCCAGCATGTTTCTGAATTATTGGCTTTTTAGTAAATTTTGTCACATTTTTATTCATAATTCAGGATACCGTAAGAGCTCCACATAGGTATTTCGACACGGCATAGGGAAGTAATTTCGCGATTTAAAAAACTGATATTTAACTTTTATATGATGCGATATGTAATCTTATAAAATTTCATTCATATGGACCCATATAATTGTATCTACTTGTATGGGTTTCAATCTAATCTAATGCAAGTAGATAAATGTCTAATATAATAATATCCGAATTATGTCCCGATAGAATTCTATTCTATATTATCAGTTTTTTTATCTAATTGTAGATATAATTATATAAAAACCACGTTTGTTTGTATCCGGATTTTAACCAGATATAATTGTATTTGATTTTATGTAAACTGATACATCTAAATGTAATTAGATTCGAGTTTTAGTCTTTTATGATTGTGTGAAAATATATGCAATTTTAAACAGTGCACCAAGTTAGGCTAGTTGGTAGCGTGCTGGCTTAACAATGCGGGAGGTCGTGGTTTCAATTCGCACCATAGACACTGGTCTGTTTTCTTAACAACGCTCCGAAAGCCATATTATCTAGTGCTCGGTTAAGGAATAAGATATAATCTGTAATTATATGATTATCAATTAATAAAAAAACAATTTCCTAGAAATGTGTGTTCATCCTCTCATATCCTTAAGTCCATAAAAAAAATATTATGAAACCTATTACTTTTTGAGGTTATCAAAAAAGTTCCAGTATAAACCTTTCTTAAGTTTTAATACACAACCTATGAGGCTATATGCTCCACAGGAAGTTAAGTGGATAAGAAGAAGAAGAATACACATCAAGGTGTCCTTAAAGTGTACAATTTTACGTCATTGTGCTCAAACGATGCGTATTATCCAGTTGATTATTTAAAAAATAAAAAATTCGAGAATACTTGTAGTTCGCTAACCGCATTTTTTTTTTTTTTTATTTTTATACAAAATTGGGCTCAATAGTTTAATATTGGTGTGCATATTTCTGGGTATATATTTATAAAATTTTGGTCCAATACATCATTCAATTTAAAACAAGTAATAAATAAAATTACTTGTTTCAAACCAAGTGATGCGTTGGTGGACCAAAATTTGTAAATTATACGGTTGTACGTCGGCTACATAAACCAACTGCTTTCGCATATAATTCGGCAGCATTCCATTTTAAATATAAATAATAAAACGTTCATCATCAGTCTTTGAATTACCGACAGCCATTGCAACTTATTCAACATGTCTCTTATATGAGTTAATCTATGGCATCGTAGTATGCAACGCATGCCTTTATTCTGTAGCCTTTTTTTTTTGCAAATATAATCAAAGTGCAAATCAAACTTCAGGTATTTGTCTATTATGACACCAAGGTATTTCATTTCTTTTACTTTTTCAATTGGTATCCCTTCTATAATTATATTTTCATCCGTATTGCCATTTAAACCCATAGCTTTTGTTTTTTGTGTATTAAGCTTTAATTTGTTCATTTTGAGATATTTGTCCACTTCTTTTAATTTGCTATTTAAAATACGAACACTCTCATCTACATTTTACCACTTATATATATAAGGGCATCTTCCGCAAACATACATACTTTTGATTTTTTTAATACTTTTTCTAAATCATTGATGTAAATTAAAAACAGTAGAGTTCCCAAAACTGCGCCCTGAGGCACTCCAATATTAACAGTTTCAATAGTAGACATAAATTCACCACACTATGTGCGTTCTGTTTTTTAAATAACTATTAAACCATTTAAGATCGATTCCTTTTATGCCATATCTATTCAGTTTGTCCAACAAAATTTCTCTATTATAGTCTCAAATGCACGTTTAAAGTCCAAAAAGACTGCTAACATACACTTTTTATTGTGTATCTCCGTTTTCCATTGAGTTCTTTCCAGGTTAAGAAGTGATTCACAACTATGTTGTTATATGAAATGCAACACTGCTCCCATCAAGTACCACCTGTTAATAGACTACTGTCAAATTTTGAGCAAGTACCGTCATTTACTTTGCGCTTAACAGCTGTTCAAAACATACAACCTCGTGCATTTTAAAAAATGGAAAAAAGTGAATTTCGAATGCTCATTAAACATGATTTTTTGCGAAAAAAAACCGTCAATCAAACCAAGGAAAATCTTGATAAATACTATAGGGACTTCGCACCATTGATTTCAATTTTACCACAGTTTTTTTTGCAAAAAAAAATTTTTTTTCAACATATTCCCTTTTAGCTCAATACACTTATGCCCGTAATTTCAAGCAATAGATAGGTGCTTAGATACCTACCCGATTTTGTTCGTGTACACGGTAGGTATCTAAGCACCAGTAGGTATATATTGCTTGAAATTACGGCCATTTGTCCAACGTTTTCTCCAATTTTTGTATCAATTCCAAAAAATAGGATTTTTTGAGGACCATAAAATAGGCATTTGTTTGAGCAACAATTTCATTGTTGGAGCTAAATCTCTTTCCACCGAGCAATTTCTTTAGGTTTGGAAATAGGAAATGGTCACTGGGGCTAAATCCGGAGAATATGGAGAATGAGGTACCAATTCGTAACCCAATTCATGGAATTTTGCCATTGAGACACGTGTGACCCCGTGCATTATCTTGATGAAAAAGAATACGGGGTCGTTTTTTTTAAATCCTCGTTATATCGGAAGGTAATCGATGTGGTTTATACTGCGTGCATCACAAAAAACTGTTGCCATCACCTTGTTGGCCGACAAACTTACCTTGGCCTTCTTCGGAGCCGGTTCACCCGGAGAAACCCATTGTTTTAACTGCTGCTCATTCTCCGGAGTGTTGTAATGGATCCATATTTCATCCACACGTATTGCAAATTGAGAGCAAACGCGGCACCCATCTTGCAGACAGCTTTCTTAAACCCAACTGATTATTTAAAATCGAAACCACACTGCCATATGAAATGCCTATGGCATCAACAATCTCACGCACTTTTACTCTTCGATCGGCCAACACCATATCGTGTATTTTTTCGACATTTTCGCTTGTATTGACCTCAATTGGCCGTCCAGAACGTTCAGCGTCATTTGTACTTGTGCGACCACAACGAAAGTCAGTGAACCACTTTTTTACCATTGAAATCGATGGTGCAGAGTCCCCATAATATTTATCAAGTTTTTCCTTGGTTTGATTGATGGTTTTTTTTTTCGCAAAAAATAATGTTTAATGAGCACTCGAAATTCACTTTTTTCCATTTTTAAAAAAAATCCACGAGGTTGTATGTTTTGAACAGCTGTTAAACGCAAAGTAAATGACGGAACTTGCTCCAAATTTGGCAGTAGTCTATTAACAGGTGGTACTTGATGGGAGCAGTGTTGCATTTCATATAAATACTAGGGAAGTTCGAAAAGTCTCGGACTCATTGATCCGCCCTTGTATTATTGCTATGAAACACAGTGTATAAGTCAAATTGAAATTACTTCTAATTTTTCAATCCACTGATTTAAATCCCATTCGATTCCATGATATAAGGCTATGAATGCCATTTTTCGGATCAGCGAAGATATTATGTGATACGACTATATACGTTTATATACACATATATCGGAACTTTTTTCATCGGGTAATTACAAACACAGCCAACATTTTATTTATTTTTCTTTTAAAACTGAAATTCTCGCATAACGTAAACAACAAATTAACGAATCCCTTTATTTGTATTATTTCATATTATCTTGGCAGTCCTAATCTTAACACTCAAAAGTTCTTTTTGAATTCTTTCAACAATTGCACTTCGTTCTTGCCATAAGTGCTCGTTATTTTTTTTCAACACGTTTTCTTTTCTTTAGTCAGTTTTTCCCATTAATTGCACTTGTTTCTTTAACTTTGTCTTTATTTGTTTTACCTTCTTTATTGTCTATCTTCTATCTTCTTCTTCGTGTACTTCTTTCTCAACAACAATTTGTTAGCACTTTACCAAATAAAGTGTATGTGTTGTTGTTGTAAGTAAATAAAGTAGTTTCGGTTTTGACATTGTGTGATTTTCAGCTCTTGCTCTTGTTGCTGTTGTTGTTGTGTTTTTATAACTTTTCTTGTTGTTGTTTTTCTATTGTTTTTGAAAATAGTGTGTGGTAATAATTTTGTTTTTGTCTAAATGTGTTTCTTTTTTTTTTCAGAAACAAAAAAAATTTAAACCAAAACAAGAAAAACGTTGTAAAACAAACATTCAAATTGGAATTAGTTCATGTCTATTTGTTGTTGTACACTAAAACATTATTACATTGGATTATATTGTCATCACGTGAATCTTAAAAAAAAAAAAAAATTGTGGATTTTGTTTTTTTTTTTTTGTAAATTTAAGGTAAGTTGAAATTGAAATAAATATTGCATACAAATTTCTTTATTTCTTTAATGTGAAAATACTTTGTACACAATTTGAAGATGTTTCTGTAGGACAAAAATCTTAGAACCCAACAATTCTTTTGCAGAAAACATAAAAAGTTTCTTAGAGCAAGAAGTTCCCAGAAACTTCAAACTTTGTTATCGAGAAATGTTCTCAAAATCTGAAGATGTGTTTTAGAAAAAATATTTAATTCTGTAGGAATAAGTTCTGAAAATCTTAACATTTTTAAATTTCTTTGGGTCAACAGTATTTTTTAATTTTAACAAAAATGGGGAAAAGCAAGGAAAAATCTCCTAACGACAAAATAATACTTATTCGATAAATTTCCAATAACGCGACATGACATCAACAAAATTAATAAAGTCCAATCCTCATTTATATTTACTATTAAAATTTAACTTTGATATAAGCTGAACAACAGTTTTCCCGTCTGATATTAATGTGATATTTGCCGAAATTAATCTTGAAATGATGTACAGTAGTCCCGGCTTAAGTACGCATCGTAAAATGCACAGTTTTGTGTGCAATTAAGCGGGGAATCATTTAAGCGGAACCTCGGATAAACGCGCATATGACGCATTTAAAATAACTCGCATAAATGCGTAAATAATCATTTAAACGAATTTTTATTTTTATATTTTATTAAAATAAAAATTATTGGAATTCATGTTAAACAGATAATACAGTACTTATCGCTTATAGTCACATCTCTTAGTTGTGACTATATGCAATTTATTTATTATTATAACAGGTGGAAAATATTGAATATAAAAACGATGTTTGAAACGATTCAGCTCAGTTTCCTTGTTCCAATTTTCGTTTTAGCCTCTTAAATTTTTAAATAATTTTAAACCGAAAAATATTCAAGATTTCACAATTATATTAGAAATTTTCTGTATTGTGACTATAACTTAAATTATTTGCATATAAATTTACTTTTAGTAGCCAGAGTTTAGTGGCATATAAGCCAAATGTGATTATATCGTGAATGGACTATATCCTAAATATTTTGTATGCAATTTGATTTTAGATGACAGTAAAAGTGTAAAAATGGACTATATCGCTAAATGGACTATAAGCGATGTGACTGTAAACGAAAAGTACTGTATTAATATACAAAACAAAAATAATTCATTTTTCTTACGATACAAGAATACATACAAACAGTAAAAGTATTATTTAGTTAATCTTTTTTAAAAAAATTCGTTTTTTTTTTGATTGCAAAATTGCAGGGACCGTAATTATTATGAGTTTTATAATAAAAATTACACAATAATAATTATATTATGAGTTTTAAGGATTTTCTTCAATGGTAATGATTATTTTTGAGTAATATTAATAAAAATCAGCCATAATCATTATTTTTGAGCAAAAAAAAAAAAAAAAATACAACTTAAAAATAATCATTATTTATGATTTTTATTTTTTTCGCTCAAAATAAAACTCAATAATTGCGTCTAAAATAAAATATGTATTTATATATTTAAAAGTCAATTAAAATATTAATTGATTCCAATAAATATTTGTTTAGAAACAAATTAAATTCAAATCAAATCTTTAATTAGATATTTTAGGTTGATAATTTTTTCTGCGTAATTTTAGTCATCCAAGCTTTATTTTGTGAATAATATTTTTTTCTTGTTTCGAAAACATCGTGGATTTTTTGGTTTTCCAATTACAACAACTTTTTTATAATCATCAGCAGCATTACAAATAAAAAGTAAAGTCAAACGATCTTTTGATGTTTTATAACCTTTCACTTGACACCCTTTTTTATTCAATGTAGTTTTTGAAAGAGCTCGAAAAAATAAGCCACTTTCATCAGCATTGAATATCTGTGAAGCATCGTACTATGAAATTATTTCTGGAAGAAATTTGTCTACGTATTCGTTTGCACTTTCTGGGTTTGCAGACGCAGCTTCGCCATGTATTTTCCGTAATTGAATACCTTCACGTTTTTACCATCTATGTAACCATCCTGCACTTGGATATAAGTCTTTATTTATTTGTACTGCAAATTGTTTTTTTTTTCTATAATCATTTGAGACGAAACTGCCGCTCCAGATTCTCGGATTTGATGGAACCATATTAAAAGTGCGCGTTCCACTTCGTCAAATGCACCCGTTCTCTTCCGTTTAGTCCATAATTTGCTTTATTTAGCTGTGTCCAAAATTTTGGTTTTATTTTGAATAATTCTATTTACTGATTATAAGGAACAACCATATTTATGACACAATTCACTTTTAATTTTTTCTTCAAAATCTGTTATTAATTGCATTTTTTTTTCCTTTAAAGTTAACGTTTTATAATTTTTTTCTTTAAGTAAATTACTTTTTTTTTGCTGTTCAACACTTTTTTTGGTTGCCACATTTCTGGTTAAAAACGCCCTGCCAGATAATTTTTAAATCAAAAAAGTTTTTTTTTCAACGCATTTAAGCGAATGATTTTATTCAACTTTACTTAATTTTAGCAGTAGAAAATTAATCATTTAAGCGGGGAATGCATTAAAGAGGGGCGCATTTAAACGGGAATACTTCAGTACAATTCATATGATTTTTTTTGTTGCCAGCAGTTTTTGCACATTAAAGCGGGGAACGCGTTTAAGTGGGGCGCATTTAAGCGGGAACTACTGTACTCTAAAAATGTATCCATTTTGTCCTATCGCTTTCGGGTTTCGAGATGTGGGCCATTTTCAAACAAAAAAACTAGTGATGACATTTTTCTATGATGACGAATTTATAAAGCATTTTTCATAAATTATGAAAACTTCATAAATATGACAATGTTTTATAGATTTTCGTCCAATGAAACTGTTTCATAAATGAATGAAAAAAAAACTCTACCAGTGAATAACAAATTAGCACACTGAGAGAATTATCTTCATGCTATTAATGAATTTTTTGCATTTAATCAATAAAATTACACTGGAATTCGACAATTAAAACTTTTCATTAAGTTAATGCAAGAGTTCATAAAATTGTATGAAAATATAATTTAATTAATTAAAAGTTTTATACACTGAATGTAAAAGTTTCATTAAAAAAACTATTTTCATAAAAAGGATAAGCTTTTCATTTGTTTTAGAAAAATATTCGTTTATAGGTATTGCCAAGAAAAGTTTAATTGATTTACTGAAAAATTTCATTCTTTAGTTTTCGTCCAACATACAGTTGTTTTTCGATTTAACGAACTATATAATGTCAGCCCTGTTCGTTAAATTGAAAAATTCGTTAAACCGAGTACTATTTATTTATTTATTTCCCATGTTTTCTAATGTTTACACCACAAACGATCGTACAAGAATGCTAAAAACTCCAAAAGTAAACACAGAAAATGCAGCCAGAACATCGTTGGGGAATGTCCTTTCTCTATATGTCTATGTCTATTGCTTTTGCATATTGTTTGCTGAAAACTTTGTATTTGCATCTCATTCTATACTTAAGACTCTAATTTTGTATTTGTTCGTTATATCGAGTACATAATTACGGTACAAAGTTCCGGTGTTCGTAATATAAGGTACTCAATTCAAAATTTTTATGAGTTCGTTAAATCCCGAATTCGTTAAACCGATGGTTCGTTAAATCGGAAAACTACTGTACTTCTCTCTTTGCACTGGGAAAACACTTTATGTGTCGTTATCATAGTGGTCGAATCCAATTCTTTGACAATGTTTTTTTATGCACAGCCTCCCGATGGGTTCTCTATTTTTTTATCGGCCCAATCTCATGTTTAGGGGTTAAATAGTGGAATAAAAAATCACACCATTATTAATTTTATCGGCTTATTGCGAATTGTTTCAGAGAAATTTTAAACAAGTGGGGTGCCAAATGAAAGCGCTTTTGGAGACGCATTAACTGGTATACGGAACATGTCCGACAACTTCTAAGTATTTTTGTTATTCAAAAAAATGTGTTTTAAGTGAAATTAAAACTGGCGTTTTGTTAAAGAATTATAGTTGGATTAATCAATAAAATATGTTTATTTAATGCTTTTAACCTTTAACCTTTTTTAACATATATTTCAAATATTTTAAATAAATGGCAACCCTAACACACGACATTGGCAATATTGGTATCAAAATTTTTGTATTCTCGAGTACAACAAAACTTCTTTTAACAAAATCTAAATTTCAGTAGTTTCAGACAAGTTTCCATACAGAAATGTATTAACTTTGACCCTACCTTTTAACCCTTAAAACTAACGCAAGTTTTTATAAAATGTTATGAAAAATAATGGTATGTTTAATAAAAGTTTGATTTAAAAGATCTTTCATAAAAAGTATGAAGCTTTTCATTAATTTTAGAAATTTTTCTTTCACTTTATAAAGAAAAATTTCATTAGTTTACTGAAAACTTTCATTATATTCCGTCTACTAAAATTCTCTCTGTGTAGACCCCCGAATTTATTGTAAAATAATTACTGGCAAAACACTTTTTAGAAAAACTTGTGCTTTGCCAGTAATTTGCTTACAATATTTCGGTAACCCAGTGGTATGCCAGTACTTAGTTCTTGGTGCCACTGCCAGTTTTTGCCTGGGTAATTTTGTAGTGTTTCAGATTTTTCCTAAATTTTTCCTTTTATTAGGCCAATGCAATTTCGTTCTTAAAATCTAATAATTTTTCTATAAAAAGAACTTCACAAAATATGATGATTTTCAAAGCAATGCATTTTTAACCCTCTAACCGGCAACTCTGTCTCCAGGCGGGGTATAATAAATTTGCCAAATATACAAAAGATTTTGTGAAATAATTTTTTGTGTGCATGGTTTGGGCAGGATTGCAAGACTTAAGGTTTTGTTCCTAAATTTTGGGATTTTTTGTTGATCTTGGAGACAGAAATTTTCAATTAGGAACAAGGAATTTTTTTGATGATTCCAAAAATATTTAGCGAATTTTTTGGGGATATAACAAATTTTTGACAAATATCTTAATTGAATACAGACTTACCATAAAATAAGTCCAATTAAAACCTATATGACTCCTACCTTTTCAAAGTAACCATACCAGGGGTTTTATATAAATTATTTATATAAATTAAAAGTTTTCTTAAAATATTTTATAGAAAATCCCTGATAAAATGTCATAGATTTAAGCGCATTACTTTACAATTGAATTAATCAAAAATGAGCTATATATTACTAAAAAAAAGGTTGTGAAGGTTGTTTATCCAAAAAACATCTGGATCTATGCAATAAGTCCCAGTGCAAAAGCTCCCAATGAAATAAATTCTAAAAAAATGAAATAAGTCCCGTCTCGAAAAAGTGAAATAAATTCTAAAAAATGAAATAATTTCCAAAACAAAAATGAAACAAATGAAATCATTTCCAAAGAATAAAAATGAAAAAATTCCCAAATGAATTAAGGGCGTACCGTTATATTCCCCAAAGTAGTATTGCCCAAAAACCAAAATGACATATTGCCCAAATGTGGATGTTAATATGTTATAACGACAGAAAATCCAAAACTTTTTTGGGTGCTATGGCATTTTATTTTGAAAAAACTTTTTTGGGCGCTGACGGTAAAAAAAAATAAGTTATTGCCCAAAATCATAATTTATATTTTTTTTTAAATGTCATAAGACATAATGTCTTTTGTGTCCCACGCAGAAAAAACTTGATTTCGCGAAGCCGCCTGCCGCGTACTACGGAGGAAAAAAACCCCTAAGAGCGGCCAAAGGCCGCCACACAGAAGAACTTGTTTTTCAAATCAGATGTCGAATTCGTTGAAATCTTATATTTTTAAGTTTGAGAATTAAGAAAAAGTGTACGATAAATTGAAGTTATGAATTTGACTGATTTTCAGAACTACACCATTTTCAATTATCAATTGTATTTCAGATTTAAAATTTTAGTTCAGAAACTATCAATTAAGTTTCAAAAATTAGCAATTGTTTTTCCGAAATTACCAATTGTATTTCAGAAATTGTTAATGGTATTTCAGAAATTGTTAATTGTATTTTAGAAATTATCAATTGTATTTCAGAAATAATAATAAAAATCTTGTAAACATGTTTGGAATACAATTGATAATTTCTAAAATACAAATGACAATTTCTGATATACAATTAGTAAATTATGAAATACAATTATTTCTGAAATACAATTGATAATTTCTGAAATACAAATGACAATTTCTGATATACAATTAGTAAATTATGAAATACAATTGATAATTTCTGAAATACAATTGATAATTTCTGTAATACAATTTATTACTTCTGAAATACAATTAAAAATAGTGTAGTTTGCAATGATATTAATAAAATTTTATATTATTTATTTTAAAAGCCAAAGTAAATTTAGGCTATGTCAACAATGAATTTGAGCTCTGACTTAACTAAAAAATGACATTGTTGAATTTGGGGATTTTTTGGGGACATATGTTGATTTTGTATCGATAAAAAGTGTCCGTCTAGCCTAGTAAAAGTGGGGAAATTAAATAAATAATTTTAACTCTCCTCCTTTTTGGGCATATTTTTTGATTTGTTTGGTAATAACAAAAAAGAAAGGTATCTTGCAAGCCTGAGTTTGGGAACGAGAAAGCGTTATAGTTAAAATTTCGTGAAATTTTAAAAAATAAATATTTTGAAATGAACACGATTTTTAAAAATCTTGAATTCATATTTATGTTGACAAAGCGAGATTGAAGCTTAAACTTAAAAAACTCTAATTTTGGTATAAGGACATAGAGGATTCCAAAAGAATACCTGTAAAGGACATCGTCTTAACTTGAAAACGTATGGACGGATTTTTATGAAATTTGTCAGAAAGATTATATTAAGTATTATTAGAAAAGCCTTTAAGTTTGATCAATATATGTTGAAGTAAAGTTGGACTTTCGCTCAATTTCGCGCGAAAATCTTTACTAAAGGCACAAAAAGTGTAATTTTTGGACTGTAGTTATATCTTGTTAAGATTAATAATATATTATTTATTATTTTTATTAGTTTTTGAGATTCGCTTTTAACATATTTTGTCCCATTTAGCCTAAAATAGGCAACTAACAAATTTTAGAAAAAAATATTGTTTATTTTTCGTGCCGAGCAAGTGGTATAAATTTAATTTTAAAAACGCTTAGGCCGGTTTGAGGTTAAAATTTCTAATTTTCTTTTTTGAAAAATTTATTAGAATATTATGGGAATTTATTTTTCTTCAGCAAAAGCTTCGAGTTTTAGAGTTTTTCTACACAGAGAGAATTTCTTGGACGAGTTTTAATGAAATGTGTTCACTAAACTGATGAACTATTCTTCACAATGTAAATGAAAAATTTCTTAAACTTGATGAAAAAGCTTTATAGTTTTAATGAAATTTTTTCTATAGTCGTATGAAATTTTTTAAAAAATAAAAACTGACATTTTTCATTAAATTTTATGAAAAACTTCATTAATTTAATGAAAAGTTACAATGGACGATAAAATTTCATAGATCTCATGCAAAAATCATTGGGTATCATGCAGAGAATTCTATCAGTGTATAGAAAAGCTTCTAAGAACTTGAAATGTTTATATGAAAAACTTCTCAGAATGGAAGAATTTTTCTATGGGTACATATTTTTCGAAATAGTTTATTTCCGAGACAAAAAAAAATTTTATTATGTATTTTTCAACAAAAAATGTCTCTGAATCCAGAAATTGTTCAGTAGAAGAAAATATCTATTGAAATTAAGTATAGAAGAATCTGAAAATGAATTAGGTTCTAACCCCTATTTTTTAAGGCGAACTGAATATTTCCGCTAAACAAATTGTTAATATTTTGTTATTATAACAAACACTTAATGCACACAATTACTCTGCAGGAATTATTCTGTTCGTTTTATAAAAACAGGGGGTTATTGATCAGGCTTAACATTCCGACTGTTATTGTCTAATTTTAGCTTAATTTTATTTCCTTTAAGTTGTGAGAAAAATGCAAGGAATATCTTGATAGCACATAAAAAATGTACTCTTAACTTTAAACATCTTAATTTTTTTATTAAAAATGTTTGCATGCTCATTATGTGTTCCATGTTAAAGGTTAAACATAATACACTGCGTTGCATAAATAAAATTACAGATTGATTTCACTAAATTTCGGAAGTAGATGATCATAAATGTAAAACTAATGGAAAATTAATATTATTTAACAAAAAAACATTTAATTTTTTTTTTATTTTACTATTTAAAAAGAAATAAAATAATCAATTAGTGTTTCATAACTATAAATACACTTAAATTAATATATAAAATTTATAAAAATTTAAGAAAACTATTTTAAAGTAGCAGTTTTAATAATGCATGAGGCCTCCGTTTTTTTTAATCAACTCGAAAGATCAGACATACTGTCTACTCGATTTTTTCGAAGTTCTTCCGTTATAGATAACCGCATCAATAACTGCTTCTTTTAGATGAAAAACACTTTCATATTGAAAAACACTTTTAACTCGACGGGTTAATACTCCCCAAATATTCTCAATGGGGTTATGATCCGAAGAACATGCAGGCCATACCAATACTCCTATATTTTTTTTTATGATAGTCACGACTTACATGTACTGAGGCATTGTCTTCTTGGAAAATGAATTCTTCTTCGGTGCTATTTTCAATAAATGGCACCAATTTCTCTTCTAATACTGTAATTCACTCAGAAGAATTAATTCTGGTGCTTGGAAATGATAAATCAAGCTTACCGTCGAAACAAAAAGTGCCCCAAAATATTAAGGATCCGACTCCAAAATTTCTTTTTGAGAAATACCGTGGTTCCTTATGTAGGTCTCTCCAATAGTTGTTTAATCTGGAAAATCAAGGTTGAACATTTTCTCAACAGAAAAAATCACCTTTAAAAGAAATTTATGTTTAAACAGTCATACCAGCAACGGCGATTATTGACTAACCTTTCTCCAGTTGGTTTGTAAATTCCTTTTAAGAGAATTCACGTCGATCAGTTTTGTAGCGGGGTAATAACACATATCAGCTTTTGGCGAATATTTCTCTTAGAATCCTTTAAAAAGCCTACTTATGGTTGATTTGTATACATTTGACTTACATTCATCGATTATCTGATTGAGACTCTTCATTAGATTAGATTAGAATAACTTTATTGAGTATATAAAAAACAAATAAAGCAGTAAGAGGCATTGACATAGTGTCGTCAGCCTATATAATTACAAATGTGTTATAACAATATTTCAGTGTTTCATAAGCTTTAAGCTTCAAATTCTGTAAGCAAAAATTTTCGGTAACTTAAGGCATTTATGATATAATTTGCTAGGTTTTTCCAGTTACAACCGTCGCATGTTCCGTTTAATAAACTTATTAGCGTATTTTGATCAAAATTATTTTTTCCGAAAAAACGAACCCTAAATTCTCTTAGTATCGGGCAAGTTCCCATAAAGTGTAATAAATTTTCATCTTCGCCCATATTACATAAATTGCAAATAGAAGAGGTGTTACTATTAAACATACATTTTCTTAGCGGCAGCGTGTCACATCGCGCTTTAATAATTGCAGATATTTCATTGAGTTGCTGTCACAGTTGATTATTTTGTAATTATTTAACGCCGGTCCCGAGTAGAAAGCTTTTTTTCGGGCCGCCTATTTTATTTTTTCCATAAGCACTCGGATTACTTGCAAAATTTATGACAACCACCAGAACGGTTTATTTTTTTTAGTCATTTCGGAAAAATTTAAGCCACTTTTTAAATAGGCTAAATTTGCTCTTTTTCAAAATCACTTAGACATGAACCAAGTTACGAAACACTAACAAAATATTATTACACAATTTTTCTCTTAAATCAGTTAAGTAATCTCTTAAATTTTACACAATAAGAGATAAGTTATCACACCCTCTAAGAAACAGTCAAAAGTTTTAAAAAAATGTTTGTACTATTAGAAAAAATCATTTGTAATTATACTTATGCAACGCAGTATATTAAACCTCTAAATATTACTATAGTAATTTCCATTATATTTTTTTTTCTTTATAATTACATAAGTTTTTTAACTCATTACTTTCATCTAAAATCATAAAGATTACGATTTTTTCTTTCCTTTTAATGTTTATTTTAAACAAGTAGGCGTACTTTGTTTTGGCGCATTAAGGAAGTGCTAAACTATTTCATCAACTTTAAGTCTTGCTGTCAGTTTAAAGTTGAAATGTACTTAAAACACGCAATGTTTGTATTTTTTGAAATTAAGATAAAAATAATATAAAAAAAAATAAATTTTTAGTAAAAGATTTTTATAATTTTTGTAAACATGAACCACATTTTCATGGGAATACTCTAGAAAAATCTATAAAGTTTAGTAAATTACAAAGATAATAAAACCGTTATTAATAGAAAATTATAACAAGTTCTGTAAGACTAGATGATAGAAAACTAGCTCAGGAATAATTAATATATTAATCTTAAATTATAAATGATATGAAATTAAAAATTGCAATCACTTTTTAAGTGACCTAGTGAAGGTTGTAAGTCTTGCTGAAAAAAACTATAAAATAGTATTTGTTGCGACTGCCGGACGAAAAAGTGTATATATAGACATATATAGCTTGATATAATTATATATGTGGTCATAAGTAACGATGTATATTTATATCTCATACTGATGTTTACGAAAATTTCTAATATATATCTTATGTTACATATACACTCAAAAAAAAAAGTTTGTAAAGTCAGAAAAAAATGTTGCTGAGTCAGCAAAATTTTAGTCAGGAGGATGCTTGCAAAAAAGTAGCTAATGTCAGCAAAATCTGTAGATTCAGCAAAAGTTTTGCTAACACTAGTATTTTAGAAATAAAAAAGCCATGCTAAAAATTAATAAATTTTTTGCTGAATTTTAGTAGACTGAAAAAAACGCAAAAAATTTGTAGAAAAATTGTAATTTAGTTAATTTATTTGCTAAAAATCATAAAACATATTTTTGTGATCTTTTAAAAATAATTTACTATAATAACGAAATAAAAAAATTTTCATTTTCCCACATTGACGACATGAATTAATTTAATATCTGAAAATATATAGAAATAAAAATATATAACACAACAAAAATTTTCTTTCAATTACTTACATCAATGGTTGTCTAAATGATGCTATCGTTTAAAGGACGCAACTGCCGAAGATAATTATAGAAACGAAACGAAAAAATAAACAAAAACAAACGAAACGAAAAAACAACCCTTTTTTGCAATAACAAAAAGGAACCATAAAAATCTACCTAAGATGTGTGTCCTTTGTCTTTCGCTTTACTCTGTCTACATGTCTGTATATATTTGTTTGCAATTTGACCACACTAGATTATTAATCTATTAACATTTATTATAGAAATACATATTAAATTTAAATATTTTCTTTTGTCTTTTATTTTATTAATAGACAATAAATTTCACAAACCGGTGAAAACACGATTTTAGCAAAAAATTTTGCTAAAAAATAGTATACCTGATTTACAAGACGTTTTACTAACTTTTCTACTAACTTATTTTTTTGAGGGTAAGTTAATATTTTTGATCTCTTCATATATACTAAATATAGCTAAATATGAGATCATATATACTTTAATGTATAATTATATATAGTTATATAAATGCTGTAATAAAATCAAACAAATTCTATAATTTTTATATACAATTATATATGACATCAAATATAATTCTTTATAAATATGTGTTCAAATTCAATAGAAAAATTGTATCACTTTTTCGGGTAATAGGGGGAAGTCTCCCCCTTGGCGGCCTGACCAAACCCCTTGGGATAGAAAATTGCAATATACGTTCTTTCGGATATGACCCAACTCCCTGGTATGGCACTTTTTGGAATTTTACCCAAAAACATGTAAAATATGTTCTAATAGTGGAAAAAATTTTCCCTTTTGGCGGCCTGGCCAAACCGCTGAAGGTAGGAACTTGAAATTTGGTATGTGGGTTCCCAATCAGGAGTAAACATCTGTATAGACCTGATTTTTGATATTCCTACGGGTCGGGGCAGTAAGGGCAAAAGTCTGCCCCTTGGCGGTCTGGCCAAACTACTAAAGAGACGAACCTGAAGTTTGGAATGTGGGTACCTGATCACGAGTAGATATCTGTATTGACGGGATTTTTGGAAATTCCTATAGGGCAAAAATAGGAAAAATCTACCCTTAGGTGCCAGGCAAAACCGTGCCAGAGTACCCACACTTGTATGTTACTAGCACCGGGCCCTGGTCCTTTAACCGAAAATAACCTCAACCTTTCTATAAAAAATTTCTTTTTTAATTCTGGAGGGGATTACCTAATTTTTTTTAGGACGCCCCATTAAGTGCAGTCTAGCCCCAATTTTTTTGCTACTTCTGCTCAATATTTTTTAATGAAATTTTGTGCACTGGTGCATGTTGCTTATATTTATTGAATAGCAAAATTTATGAAAACTTACTTTTTTACCGTTTCCCACGTTTTTTACCTCTTCTGAACACTTTGGTTTTTGGATTTTATAACCTTCTTCGAACGAAGTATAAGTTCAAAAAATCAATCAAAAAATTAATTTCGATATTTTTGTTGTTACGACCGTTTTGCATTTTATATGACAATATGCACTGCTAACTTTTTTAATTGCGGTAAACAAACGATATTTTTTTGTTGTAGTGAAGCATGTTAAAATTTTTTTCCAAAATAGACAAGATCAGACAACAGAATTTTGAATAAAATTCTTAGCGTTTGCAAAAAAAGCAACACTATAAAATCAGGATAAACGTGATTATTCACGCCGAAACTATTTTTTAAAATAGATATAGCAGATATTAAACTTGTGACAGTTGACATTTTTGACAGAATGTCTGACATAATCCACAAACTCAAAATGAAGATAATCTGACATGTTATGAAAACCGATCGGTTTTAATATCTATCGATTTAAATCTAAATTTAAAAAGTGAATAAAGAGGCAGAGGAGGATTGAAATTATTTTTAATTGCTGTAATTAAATTAGGAATATTGATTTACATCTTTTGATCAGGGTTGGCATTCAATAATTTCTCATAATTCGTGTTTTTAGAAGCAGGATAAAACAAATGCGCTGATGTAAGTGCTTACTATTACATACTGAGAAGCAGCAAAAGAAACGAATAATTTTCGTATAAAACTAAACAAACAAAAATTGTGGGCCTCTGTTTTCCCTTACAAGGATGCAGGTTGTAAGCAGCTTACCCTAATCCCTTGTAAGGATGCAGGTTGTAATGCAGAAAGTTTCACATCGTGTATTATAAACGATCTGTATCAGTTTTCCCGAGTGATTTTCGATTGTGTTTGCTGTTTTCGAGTATGTAATACAAAATACTTAGTTATTTAATTGTTTCTGAAGATAATATATGTCAAAAATGTTAACAACAAAAAATTAATGTCTGTAGAATTTTATGTAAAATAAATTATGTATTCATTTTATTACTTTTAATTGTAATAATGTAGACATGAAATATGATTTTACTGCAAGCCATGAAATCACAGCTTTTATAAGCGCTAAAATCAGCGCTTATTTTGTCCAAAAGTAATGCTTCCAAGTGGGAATTCGCTATATAAAAATCATAGCATATGTAAGCAGGTTTGTAAGGGATTCTTTTTGACTTACTCCCTGACAAACCTGCTTGCATGTAAGCAGCGTTTTTTACTGGGACAGTAACATTACGACCAAAATGAAAATTTTAAAAATGCGATTCCATTAAAGACATGTTTCATCATTTATAACCGGTTTTATTTTGTTATTTTACCTGTTTGACTTTGAAATATCTGGAATCAACAAAGTTAAAATAAAGCTAAAATATTGAAACAACGATTTAAAACGTTATTTTGTTGATTAAACAAAATTTAATTGGTAGAATTTTGAAATAAACCCTGTGATATCACAAGACACATTACACTATTGGAAACGTGGTTTAAAATTTTCCTATCGGCCTTGATGTGGGCGTGGTAGGCAACTATCGTTATAATGAAAAGGTAATTTTTGCCAACCACGATCTTTTGATCTTTTTTAAATTTAAACAATACGAAATATTCAGTATTGATATTTCAAAAAACGATCGTTTTTCATCACATACCAAAATGTTCGCTTTTGAAATTTCAGGTCATCACTTAAAACGCTTTAGAAGATTAAAAATTCGGAAAAAATCCACTTAAAATAATTTTATTTAAGTGTTTGCTATAATGAATAATTTTAAATTTAATAATTTTTCTTTTATTAGAACTTTGCAGAATGTGCAATTTTATTTTATTTAAAGCTTAAACGGGAAAGCATTATGAGAAAAAAATCGTTATTACAAAAATGTTAACAAATTTAATATGATCATTTAATTTTACAACATTTATGCAACAACAAAAAAAAAAAATTACAAAAAACATCATGTTTTACAAATACCATTGAACAACAACAACAACAACAACAACAACAACATTCAATGAATGTAATGTAAAACGAGTATTGTTGGTTGTTGCCTGTTTGTTTGTATGTTTGGTGGGTTATGGGGTCAGATTCATTTCATTTAATACCTTTTTGTCTCTCACCACCTCCCCACAAAAAACGAAAAACTTTAAAGAAAAACTGGTGGAATGGTTGCCTGGTCTGCTCTAACAATCCACTAAAAATGAACAAACAATTCCATAAAGAATTTCATACATTAAGCAACGACGACATACAAAAATAAAACGAAAGTTTTTGTTTAAATTTCGGCTTTTTTTTATAGTAATTTTTACATTTTGCACATAAGTCAAAAAGAAAAACAAAAATAAAAACTAAAACAACAACTCCTCAAATATTGATCATTATCACCATAAATGTTAAAAGTTAAAAAATGGAGAAAAAAAAATCAACGAAAAACTGGGAACTTTTATTTGTATATATCAGTCGGTTTTTGTATATTTTTTTTTTCCAAAATCTCTAAAATTACTTGTTTTCTTGTGACACCGGAAGAAATTTTTCATAAAAACAAAAATTTCAAAATGTCAACCGAAAACGTCACTTTTTTACGACTTTTCTTTTCACCTTTGTTGCGGTTCCTTTGAATGTTACTCAGGTTTTGCTGCGTCTTTTATCTTTTGCCATTGAAAAATATTTTTTTTTATTATGTAAAAAAAAAAATGGGTGAGTTTATGAATTTGTGAGTACAGTGGTGGAAAAAAAATTAATAAAAACTGTAGCTTGTATTTTCATAATTTGATGAAATCTTTGTTATAAAATGGCGTAGCTAGACGAATTTTCTAGCCACCATAAAAAATTATGATTTTTGAAACAAACGTTTTATTTCAGAGATCTTAAAAAAATTTTTTTTTTCGAAACTACTAAAAATTTGTTTAAAATGATACAGAAAAACTGCTGAAATTGGCAATTTTTTTTAGTCAAATATTAGTTAGATAAGAATAGCAAATATAAATCGACTTTATTAAATAATAGAGCTCTAGGTCACGTTTGTATTTATAAAATATCCTTTATTATTTTATATATCTCCAATAATTCGTCATTCTTTGAATGACATCTTCAGGAAGTATGAACAACAACAAACAATATTAAAAACAATTGTGTTGACCAGAGTGGAGGGCAGCGGCAAAAAAGTTTTTTTTTGTTATCATTATTACAACATATCGAATCATATTTTATGTTGTATGATTTCGATCGCGAATTTGCGGAGCAAATTCTGTTAAAATTCAAATTTACCCCTATCAGAATTTAATTTTATTTATTTATTTGATATATTCTATGCTACAAGATTACATCTTATGAATTATTTATTATTTTATTTATTTATTTATTTATTTGAAAAATAAACAGTACAACAAGACTTGATCTTATTTAATAGTACTGGGTAGATAAAGGCACATTAGATTTTTACATTTATAATGGTTTATCTTAAATCTAAAATCTATAAAAACAATTTAAGTAGTAGCATATAAATTATGATATAAAAATTTATATAAAAAAAAAAAATAATAATAATAATAATAATAATAATAAAAATAAAAAAAAAAAATAAAAATAAAAAAAAAATAAATTTTTGTTATGCATGTGATTTTTTGTTAACCCAAGTGGGTAAATATTTCGCATCTAAAGTGCTTTGCATTGCTAATTATCTGTATATTAGGTGGAAGTTCGTTCCAGAGACGAATGGCATTAACATAAAAATGTCTTTCAGATATTTGCTTACGGTATCTTATGGAGTTTATTTTATTTCCTCGATTGGATCTTGAAAATTGTATCCTTTTGTAGAGATAAGTAGGTTGCCTAGTAAATATAAGTTTATGTAAGAATATTAGTGTACGGCATTTCAATAGATTTTCAAAAGATACATTATAGATTTGGTTAGAAAACTGAGATATACTGCTATATCTCGTACGTCCATATATATATCTGGCAATGTTGTTATAGGTAACTCTGAGCTTATTTTTGCTTATAGAATCACAACTAGAAAATAATTCACAGCCATACATTAAAGTAGGTATTAGGTATGTCTTAGCGAGTAGCATGCGGATATTAAATGGCGTAAAATACTGTGTCATCCAAAGATTTCTCAACATAGCGTAAGTTTTCCCACATATGGCGTTTACATGATTTGTCCAGGTAAGATCGTTGTTAAAAATAACTCCAAGGTTTTTAGCGCTTTCCACGATTTCAATAGTGGAGTGTCCAATTAGTATTGGTGGCAAGCTAGACGGTACATATTTTTTGTTGCTTATTATCATTGCCTTCGATTTCCTCGCATTGAGACAAAGACCATTTACTGACGCCCATCTAAATACGTTATTGAGATCGTGATTTAATTTGCCAATACAATCAGAAATACCAGATGGCAAACATTTAATGTAAAGCTGAACGTCATCTGCATACATCTGTATACCACAGTAATTGAGTTTGGACGGCAAGTCGTTGGAGTATATTGAATATAACAGTGGACCAAGTATCGAGCCCTGTGGTACACCTCTCGTCATTAAGCAGCTGTTTGATTTATTAGAACCAAAATGAACTGATTGACTTCTACCACAAAGATTTGAAGCAAGTAGTTTTACAGCGGTTTTTGAAAAATGGCACATGTATTTCAATTTTTGGCAGAGTATTGTGTGTTCGACGGTATCGAAAGCCTTAGAATGATCAAGCAAAACCAAAAATGTTATCATATTGCTATCAATTTTTGACCGTAACTCTTCTGATACATCGATTAGAGTAGAAATACAGCCGTGTTTTGGTCTAAATCCAGATTGTCTTTCAGAGAGCAGAGAATTTTCATACAAATATCTAGTCATCTGCGTATGTATTAACCTTTCAAACACTTTTGACAAATAGGGCAAAATCGCAATTGGTCGGTAATTTTTATCAGGTTTTGGGATAGGTATAATCTTTGCTTGTTTCCACATTGATGGAAAACTAGATGTTGTAATTATGGAGTTAATCAAATGTGTTATATGTTGTAGTATATATGGAACTATCAATTTAATAAATTTCGGATGAACTTCATCATTTCCCAAAGAGTCAGATTTAATGCTAAGCATAGATTTAAAAACATCGTCCTGGGTAACATGTATGAAATCAAAACATAATGGATGTTGTCGATTAGTATTGTTAGCAATATTAAAGGCATTTGTAGAGTTATAATAGCTGAGATTTGCTTCTGGCATTGGTATATTGGCAAATTCTAAGTTAAGTTGATTAACATCGATTTCATTTTCTCTTTTTATACAATTGTTAACTATACCCATCGTACGAATTTCCCTCCATTTCCTTTTTGAGCAAACAGCCGATTGAAACATTTCTCTATAAAATTTAGATTTTTCAATTCTAATTTTTAAATTAACATTTCTTCTGCAAATCTTGAAAAAATTATGGATTTCAGTGGTTTTAAATCTTTTCCATCTTGCGTACCCATCATTTCTTTCATTGATTAAGGTTTTAATTTCGTTTGAAAACCAAGGTTTATCATTTCTTACTTTTTTGACTTTAACTAACACATATTTTTCATATAAATATTGTATATTGCAATGTAAAAAAATTACCTGTTCATCTACAGTAGGCATTAAGAGTGTTTGGTTCCATGGTATTGTTGTTAGTTCTGTTTGCAGGGATTGAAAATCTATGTTTTTAAAATCTCTAAATGTTATTGCTTGATCTTGTGCTATTATTTTAAAATCATAAGACATGAAAATGAGATCATGTTTTGAAAACATAGAGGCAGAAAGTTGGTCAAATAAGATCATTCGATGAAGATTATCTACAAAACAAAGGTCAAGTAGAGTACTGGCGGAGGATGTAAAATGTGTCGGTGTTAAACTATTTATCAAAATCATACCAATGACACTCATATCCTATATCAAACGTTTATCTATTAGTATGTTAGCATTGAAATCACCAGTTAAAACAACATCTGTGTAACCCAGAGTAAGCGTCGATAGTTTATCTAACAATGGCTTAATTTTTATTCGTTTATTTGGACGATATACTGTTCCCAATAAAAGTTTTTGGTTGTTATTAAAAATTTCAATAAACAAATATTCTGATTTCTAAGTATTTAAGGCAGATTCTCCATTATTTTCATTTATTTCTTCAATGTTAACATTAACTTCTTCATCAGTAACGACTTCATTTATTTCTTCATTAACTTCATCATCAATAACGACATCTTCGTCATTAACATTGTCTTCATCCGAAGTTTGGCATTTAATTTTGCATGAAATTGGTGATTTAACATAGATTGCCACACCACCAGCGTTTAAATACCTGTCAGATCGAAAAAGCGTATATCCTCTCAGTTTATAGTGGCTGTCGTGAGCTTTAAAATGAAACCACGTTTCCGAAATACAAATTATGTCCATACCTGAACACTCAAAGATAAATCGAAATTCATCCATTTTGATATTTAGACTCTGGGCATTTATATGGCAGATGTTTAAACCAGAAGCATAGCATAGAACTTAAAATGATTGTATATTTTTAAATTTGACAATATTAATAGTTAAAATAAAGTATTAAAAATTATAAGTTAATAAAATCACAAAATACAGAAGTAAAAATAAAAAAGTACAATAATACTTGTAATACGGATTGCAAAGAAATGAAAATAAAACAAAATACAATAAAATTATTTAGTGGTATTAAAAAATATTTTATGATATTTTACACTGATAGAATTTTCCTTCAGTATTAATGAAGCGATTTCATTAAAATCGATTCATTGGTTTAATGAAAAATTTCATTAACTGAATGAAAATTCATTAATATTGGTATTTTTTTCATTAACATTTTTTATGATTTTTTCATAATTTCATAAAAAAAATTCATTAAATCAATGAAAAATTTTCAAATTTTTTTCAATAAAAATTTTGACTTGTAATAAGAAAAAAAAATTTTTTTTTACTATCATTTTGAAATAAAAAAAACTGAAAAATTTCTTTTAAACAGAATAAACCAAAACTTTGATATAAATATTTTTTTTTATTAAATTTGCCTAGAGCTAACAGTTTCTGAAATTTGAATAGTTGGTCACTAAATTCCAGGAAACAGATCCTCCATGAAAAACGATATAGTTTTGTTCAAAACAAGACCTAAATTGTTATCGTTTTGACGATGTTACACAAAAACGTTATGCTAAACGATGATACATTTTTGTTGTTAACAACATTGTTAACAATATTTAACATTTTTATCTAATATGGTCGTAATTCAACTGGACTATAATCGTCGATCGTTCTATAGATTTCCAAGCCAGATCGATAAAAAATTACATATTTTGTACCGACATATAAGAAAATATGTCATCTTTTAATACAAATTATAAAAAATGTAAAGAAAGATTGAACAAATTTGTAAAAATAAAACAATAAAAACAGAAATAAATAAAAATGGGTTTAAATATTTCTTTTTTATGGGTAAAAAAATTTTATTTTCAAAATTTGTAATTGTATGCTAAAATAATCATAAAAAGTGCAAATTATTAAATATCAACTAAAATATTTCATAACTATGAATATTATTCATTAAACACATGAAACTTTCATAACGATTAGGCAAGGATTAATGAAAAAAATTTCATATACTTTATAAAATTTTCATTGGGTGAATGAAAACATTCATTCAAATTGATTTAATGAAACACCTTTCATTGACTCTATGAAACGTTTCTTTGGGGACTTTTTTATGAAAAAATTCATTGGAGTAATGAAGGAATTCATTAATTCTACGCACAAATTTCTATCAGTATAATTTAGATTATTTTAGTTTAGACCTGTCAAATTTTACTAAAATTAATCATTAAAGTCTGCTTGAATTACGCAAGTAAATTTTGTAATTCATTTTTAAATTTTAATGCGTTACTACATCTTTGAATGTTGTGTGGAAGTGCATTCCAAAAACGTATAGCACTTGTAAAGAACTGCCACTCTGACATATGTAAGTGTTTGATAAAGTATAGGAATTATCCGTTTTCCTCGCTGTGAAGTGTTAAAAAGCAGGTATTCATGTAGGTACTTTGGTGTTTTATTTTAAATAATGCAACATTATTAAACATTTTTGTTTCAAGAGATTATCAAACGTCATTCCATAAAGCTGTTTGGCATACGCAGATAGACTAAAGACATATCTAGCAATATTATTGAAAAGAACATTTAAAAAAAATTCCGCAGCCATATAGCAAAGATGGCATCAGATATGCTTTAGCTAATAGTATTTTGATTTTATGTGGAGTAAAATATTGCGTTGCCCAAAGAGTACGTAGCATATTGAATATTTTACGGACAATATTATTAATATGGTTTGACCAAGTGAGGGTATTATTGAAAATTATACCTTAATTCCGTACAGATGACACAATATCAATTTTCTGATTATTTAGTCTTACATCAAAGTCACGAGATACCTTAAATAATCGTTTGTGTATCAGAATACATTTAGATTTTTTAGGGTTAAGACATATGCCGTTTCCTAATGCCCATCACTGTTAAGTTTACAGAGTGATACATCAAGAGATTTTTGTGAACTACTCAGGTACACCTGAACGTCATCAGCATACATGTGCACCTTGCAGTGTTGAAGTTGCGATGGAAGGTCGTTAGCATAAAGTGAAAAAAGTAGTGGTCCTAGTATGGATCCCTGGGGAACACCTCTTAAAATTGAGCCAACATCAGACGTTTTTTCGTTACTGTAAACAGATTGTTTTCGACCAGATAGGTATGATGATATCAACTTTGTTGAGGTGGTGGAAAAGTTTAACATATTTTTCAGTTTTTTGACTAAGATATTGTGATTCACAGTGTCAAAAGACTTTGAATGTTCGAGCAGTACTAGAAAAACTAAATTCCCTTCATCAACATGCTGCCTTATATCTTCGGAAACATTCAAAAGAGCAGTGACACAACTGTGTTCAGAGCGGAATCCAGATTGGTAGTCAGATAATAATTTGTGTCTCTTGATATACGAGTTAATTTGAGTATGCAGTAGTTTTTCTAGCAGATTAGAAAGAAAAGGTAGAATTGCTATTGGTCTGAATTCAGACCTGGATTTGGGAACAGGAATAATTTTAGAGTGTTTCTATTTACGCGGAAAAGAGCTAGTTGTAATATCATGTGTGATATATGGAAGAATAAGAGGTATCAGTAGCTTTAAAAACTTAGGATGAATATTATCAAAACCTACAGCATTAGACTTAATATTCAAAAAGCAATTTAGAACATCAATTTCATTAACGCACTCAAATTTAAACATGTTAGTTAATATGTTGTCTGTAGCAACTGTTGCAATCGAAATTCAGTGTTTTCAAAGTTGTAGAAATTAGGATATGCATCAACCATTGGTATATTAGTAAAGGCATTGTTGATTTCATTCACATCAACAAATTTCAATAGTCTTTTGCACTTGAGATTACCCCTATTAAATCTGCTTCTAACTCTACTACTAAAATTAGAACTGATACATTAATTTTCAAGTACATTTTTTTAAGACTTCGGCTTTAAAACAAAATCCCACACAATTTGTATTCAATTATTTTTCACTTGAATAAGCAAAACAAATGTTAAGCACTTCATGACTGAAATTCCACAACAAATTTAAAACAAATAAAGTACGAAAAAGAAATAAAACATTATTTTCTTTTAGGTTTTACCAGTCCATACACTTTTATGTAAACATTTTCAATTCACCATTTGCTAATTTATTTTTCAAATTTTATTTTGACTATCGTTCTTATTTTTTTCTCCAAGCAAATGTTTATCTCATTTTACTATTTTGCAGTTCTCGTTAATTCGGTGAAACAATCCACAAAAAAATGTATGTGGAAAGAAAGATCACTAATTATGTAGAATCTTAACAGTTTTTAAAAATCAAAAATCCATTTTATAACAAAAATTTCATCAAGTTATGAAAATTCAAACTGTCGTTCTTATTATTTTTTCCACCACTGTATGTTGCATTATATTGTTTCCTTGCAATAAAACTAGTAATAAAAAAAAAAAAAATTATTACAGAAATTCCTTTAAATGTTTATGTTGTCAAAAGCGAAGCAAAACTATTTGTATACAAATGTGATGAGAATCCCATTATGTTATTTGTAGTTTTTCTTTTTCGCTTCAAATCATGTTGGAGAAAATATTTCTTGACATCTTCAGTTAAGATGTCAATTGAATTAGGAAGTCACGCTCGTTTTGTGTAATGTTTTCCTGTAACCACTTTTTGTTTCTTTTTTTTTTTTTTTCATTATGAGGAATTTTTTCAAGTGCCGCTACATACACTTGAGTTTAATAGGGTACATACTTTCAAATATGTTTCAATTGATTTATTTTTAAGTGTTTTCTGTTAACCAAAAATAAAAATTGTATGCAACCGGATTTGCATCTGGAATAACGGAACACTTAAGGGAGATAAAGCCACTTAATTTGAATGTGGGTGCGCAAGTGATTGAAGATGATATTAAAAACTAAATAAAGTATAGTTCTCTGAAGGGGTTTACCCGCTAAAGATTTTTATATTTAGTGTTTTTTTTTTATTTCACATTTCACATTTCGATTTAAATTTAAACTTTTTTCTACCCGATGAAAAAAGTTCCTATATAGCCATATATATAATTCCAAATCACATCATATCTCAGCTGATTCCACAAAAGGCATACATAACCTTACCTCAAAAAATCTCATGGGACCTCATTTGACATAATTTGATTCGAATAATGGCTCTTTCTAATTTTATCAAGCTATTTATAATTTGATACAATTTAATATAACTTCATAACATTTTTTGAAAATTCGCTGAACTATTTTCTTTTACATTCCCAATAATAATGAAAATTTAAAAATAAATCAACTGATTGGAAAATAAGACGTGCTTTCAATTTGACTTATAAGGTACACCGTGTTTCATAGCTATAATGTCATTTTGTTTTCCAATTATTTCTTAAACACCCGATTAAAAAAAAAAATTATATGAAGATTTATATAGTTTTATCTAATTTAATATGACCACACACCTAACTACACAAAATTTCATCCGAAAAATTTCCCGATTAAATTCTATCACATTAGATCTAATTGTAACATTTTGAATTAATTTAGATACAATTAGCAGTGATTTGATATAGTTTTGTCTGAATTTTGTCCTCATCCAATTTAATCAAATTATACGTTATACTACAGGGTGTCCGCCGGGAAGCTATACTACTTTGTTTGTTTATAATTTTTGATTAAATGAAAGCGAATGGATCTTATATTGATAAATGTTTTATTTAATGTCGGTAATTATGTATGGAATAAAATATCAGAAAAATGTCCGCCTCTGTTAGCCTCACAAAGCGAGCCCTTTTGAGCACATTTTTCATTACATTCTCACACATTTCACGCGGTATTTCATTAATTTCATCACGAATAATTTGTTTGAGTTGCTCAAGCGTTTCTGGTTTGCTTGCATTAACCTTGCTTTTCAGATATCCCCACAAAAAGAAGTCCGGAGCAGTCAAATCAGGCGACCGTGGAGGCCCATCAACAGCACCATTTCTTGAAATAACTTGTTGTGGAACGAGGTCTCGCAGTAATTCCATTGTAATCCTGGCTGTATGCGATGTGTCACCGTCTTGTTGATACCACTGAATCTTAAATGGAAACAAATACAAATCCTTGTGGAAAATTTTGGCTAAAGTTGTTCTTTGAAGACCAAGCTCCTGAGCACGGCGTCGAATGGAGGTTGATGGATTGTTTTGAACACTTTCTTGAGCAGCAGTAATGTTTTCAGCCGATCTTGCAGTACGTTGTGGTCCATGCTTGGGTCTATCACCTACAGACCCTCTTTCTTCGAAATCATTCACTACACGATAAATAGTGCGTTTTGTTGGCACGTTGTTCCTCCCAAAAATTTCACGTAACTTCCTCATCGTCACAGTAATCGATGATTGATTTCGATAAAATGTTTTAACGATCAAAACACGTTGGTTTATCGAATTTTTTTCCATAATAAATTTGCCACGTGTCTACTTCACGACTGCCAAATATGAACTGTCAAGACTAATGTTTACCAAAATGACGGCAAAACAAACACCCTGTATAAGATTATATCTAATTTAATATAATATGATATAATATGGTCTATATATTATTTTAAATACAAATATCTTATGGTTCTTTCCAATATAAGGTATATAAGGTCTTCTCATATAACTCGAATATAACGTGTGAATATGGTAAAACTATGTTAAACATAAAATTTATTTTAGTTTTCAAGCTAAAAACGAGTTGGTTGTATTTATTTACCATTTCCGCTCAAATTAAGAAAATTTAAAATAAATTATAAATAATATTGAAAATTATCATTTGTTATTAAAGAAGTTACAAATTAAATAAGGATTCCTTTTAAATTTTTAATTGATAGTGCAAATACGAGTATTCTAATTTATATTAAGATTTTTGCGTCATTAAACATTTTACTTAGCATTTTCTCAATTTAAATGAATTAGTTGCTATTTAATCTGTAGTTTTTGTTCTAATGCAACATTCCAATTATGTTTGTAATTTTATGAATTTCAGATAAATGTATTAGATTTCTGCTCAAATTTTAAATAGAAGAATTACAAATGAAAATATAATTTTAAAATTTTGTTTAACTCAATTACATTAGAAATTTTCTAAATTTTTAATTGCAAACAACAATTTAATTTGAAATGTTCAACATGTCCAATGAGAAATTTAGTTTTCAATTTAAAATTGTCATTAAACACTTTATATTCGATGTAAAAGTAAATTTTAATATGATACCATATATGTATATTATTATTGCATATGAAATCATGCTAATTAATATATACCATATGTTGTAATATATGCCACATTTACGGTTATATCAATCGATATATATTAAGATGTTAATATGTATGGGGCCATATAAAATTTTTTGGAAAAACTAAATCCAAGATAAAGTTATATATGATCATATGCGTCATCACATACAGCTGCGGTCAAAAAAAAATAGCACCAGGATAAAAAAAAAAAATTTCTTTTTTAAAACAATTTAAAAAACACTCAGTCAAAAAAAAAGCAATACAGTTTTTTTTCGTATTTCAATTAAATACTTAAACTAAGAATAAATAAAAATAAATTAAAAATTTTGAAAACGTTTTTGCATCGAATTCACCAGACTTTGGCTTCTATCCTTCGAAATTGAGTTCCAGATTTGCTGAACAGCCATCCAAAGGGCTTCATTACTGGTTGGTTGCATTTGTGACACTACCTTTTTTATATCTGTTCATAAATTCTCGATTGGATTTAGATCTGGGGACTGAGCAGGCCATTCCATCACACTTACTTTATTGTCTTGAAACTACTTTTTTGCAAGTTTGCTGGTATGCTTTGGGTCGTTGTCTTGTTGAAAGACCCAAATCAGCGGCATTTCTATAGACACATAGGGTAGCATTACTTCCCGGAGGATATTAACGTATACCGTCTTATCCATGATTGTTCTGATCCAATATATGGGTCCTACGCCATAGTAGGAAAAGCACCTCCATACCACAATGCTAGAACCACCATGTTTAATGGTGTTTGTTGTGAATTTTTGATTGAATTCAGCGTAAGGGTGTCTTCTGAGTAAGAACGCGATCCTTTGCCTACAAATAAAACAGTTTTGGATTCATCTGCCCAAAGAACATTTCTCCACTTTTCAACTGGCCATTCCACATGAGTTTAAGCAAACTCCAAACGATTTGCAACATGCTTACGTGAGAGCAGGGGCACTTTTCGGGGATTGCAGGCGTTTAAGTTGTTGTCTCTCAATCTCCGACGAATCGTTTTCTGCACTTGCTGTCACATTAAGTTCTTTTTTAAGATCTGTAGCTGGCATAAATGGGGTCTTCTTGCATTGTCTGACCAAACACTTAACCATTAATGGTTACAAAACTCGCTTCCGACCACTTTTTTCAGATTTTTGACTAAATTTTATTGCATTTATAATCATTTTATTAGGGCATCCAACCAATTTTTTTATTTCAGAATATGGTTTATGAATAGAAACCAAATTTTTTATAAAAGCAACGCTTTCCACGTCCCATTTCTATGAAAATAAATTATAAATTATGTGAGGAATTACAGTCGGACCTCGATTATCCGTGATGGTCGCGACCAGAAGCATTACGGATAATCGATTTGCACGGTTAATCGAATAACAATTTTGATTATACAGTTTTTTTTTAATATTTTTATTATTTAACAAGTGAACATTGGTGTACATACATATTTACATTAATTCAAGAAGTTTATGTACATTTTTAAATTAAATAAGTTAAACTAATCACTTGTAAATGCTTCTGGCTCATCGTATGCAAACAATGGAATTCCCCGTTTTCATGTTTATTATATTCAGCTACAGTGACGTGCTTGTGTGCTTGTTTGTATGTGTTGTGCTTTTCAATCCAACTAACTAAAAAAATTCTGCCATCACGGATAATAGATGTAATCACGGTTAATCGAAGCAAACAATTTGAAAACATTGCAAACAAAAACAATAGACTGATCTTTGGCCATCACGGTTAATCGGGGTTACCGGTTAACCGGATCACGGATAATCGAGGCCCGACTGTATATTATTTTTAATAAAAAATATCTTACCTTGAGTTTTTGATCCTTTTATTTCAACTATTTAATCACTATTAATTTGTTTAAAAGAATTTTTATTATTCGGTGCTATTTTAATGACTGCATTGAGGCAGAGTTTTTTTTTATAATATCGATCATTGGAAAAGAACCGTTAAAATTCTTTGGAAAAAATAAGTATGCTCAGAGAGATTATACATAGTATAACAGTATCGCATATTTACTTTAGAATAATACGCATAATTTTTTTTTTTGTTCACTTGCATGAATAAAGACTTTGTGATTGGTGCTATTTTTTTGACCGGCACTGTATATCCATAGTAAGACAATTTAAACTATATGTTTTTATAAAATGTTATATTGAACAAGATATTATTGAATATGAACATTTTTACTCAGGCAACTGAACCGACCTTTGGCACCTTCCGAAGATTAATCATTTCGCTCTTAGCTTTCTATTGATGCAACAAAGAAAGCAGTTGTTGTATTTTTCCAATTATCTAGTTGTCTAGTGCTTCATAATTATAACGTTATTTTAAGAAAGTTTTAAAAATCAGCGGTTAATTATAAAACTCGATAAGTAAAAATAAATCTGTATTAAAGGACATATTTGTTTCTTTCATTTGACTATAGTATAGGTTCAGTTTGTACAAAAAAACAATGGATTTTCGGCAATTCTAATCCAAAATATGTATTTATAGAAAATCTCTATAATTAAAATTAAATTCGATACTTGATTTTTTCTTAACAATTCTACTTATTCGATTGAAGACAAATAATTTTGAAAGGAAAAGTTTATTCTACGCGACAAATATTAATTTTGAATTTTAATTTTTTTTTTTAATAAAAATCAATGGTTTTTAGGGTGTTTTTTTAATTTTTGAGTTTACCCTCGTAAAATTTTCATTCAAATCCTCAGGGAGTAAACAATTTATTCGTCTGCAAACTAAAAAAAAAAAATATTCTCAAATGAGTACTCTAGAGTGCCTCAAAAAAAAGTATGCAATGCGCCACTCTAACAATAAAAATTAACATGATGACTCCTCAAATATTTCGGCTCTACCGATAACATTCTGAGAGCTAAAACGTTTTTAAAAAACCTCCAAAAACACAATTTTTTACTAATTAAAAATTTGTTACTGCAACTTTTTTTTTAAAAAAACTTGGTCAAATATAAGAAAAATTAAAAAATTCCATTCTTCTGCATTAAAAAAATTATAAAAATCAGCGCTATGCTCGAGACAATAAGATTTTTATGCAATTTTTTTGATGTTTTTTAAAGAGCTTTTAATAAAAAATTAAACAACTCTCCCATTTTTCATCCGTTTTAATTTTTAATATAAAGGGTCCGCCAAATAACTTTTTTTTTTTTTGAAAATGCTATAAAAAAAAACTACTGAATATTTTCTCAAATTTCTTTTTTTATTTGAAAGTACAATCCTTCCGGTTAATAATGGAAAATAATTTCATTCAAATGGCTGCCTCGGCTGGCCATGCAGTAGCCTACGCGATCGGTCCAATTTTAAAGCACATTAGCGATTGTGTGCAGCTGTATTTCACCAATGGATTCACGAATATTTTCCTTTAAAGCGTCAATTGTCTCTGGCTTGTTGGCGTAACACTTATCTTTGACGGCACCCCACAAATAATAGTCCAACGGTGTCAAATCGCAGCTCCGAGCTACGGATCTGACGGTGCTTCTCTTCTTCCTAAAATCCGTACGCAATTTTCGCACACATTCTGCAACATTACCATGATTTTCAATGTAATGTCGCAATATTTCCCAGCATTGTTCAAGCGTATATACAACCATATTCGTTCAGCGGAAGGATAAAACTAATTATCTGTCAAATCAGACATGAGCTAAGTGTTACCATTCACGAAATAAGCACTAGTTGAAAAAAAAAAAGTTAGATGGCGGACCCTTTATATAAAAAAGGTTTCAAAATCCACAAATAATTTTGGTAACTGATTAACCCTTACTTTCAATGTGGTACTTATTTGTAACATACACTTTGTATGCCTAAAACAATTTTTTTTTCAAACATTACTATATTTTTTGTTTAATAAAACCTAATGTTTCATACATTTTTAAGAAAAATATTAATTTTGTTTTCAAAATTTTGATTTGTATTGCAAATATTTCATGAAATGTTCAACGGTTTCGTATGTTTAATACAAAATATTATTCCTCGAAGCCTATAGTTTACGCGTTACATAGAAAAAAAGCAAATAAATATATTATCTGTTGTAAAAACTACACCTTTTGCAATTGCTATTCAGAGAATATCAATTGAAATTCAGAATTTCCATTTATAATTTTAGAAAAATTTAACCACAAAACGGAATACTGTAGTTTATTTGTTTTTCCAAAAAAATATTCAAAAAGTTCGTGTTTGTTTTTTTTATTAAAAATTTTGTATATAAACACAAAATTATTACAAGAAATTGAAAAACACATGTAGTGTGTGCGTATACATTTTGTGGGAAAGAAAACAAAAAACTGAAATCATTTGAAATAACTGAATATAACTTTTATTTTTACTGATATGTAGTTAAAGTTTGAACATTTATTTTTAACTTACTATTCTATTGTTTTTACGGATTTGTTAGGCATTTAAACGATAATTAAAAATAAATAACTTTGATTTAAATGAAAAGTAAGAAGACCAGATTTTAAGTGATTTATCAGTTATGTTAAATTACATTTTCAGTTAAATTAAACTACAAACTATTTTAAGTGTAGCGATGTAATAAAAGTACAACTTGAACCATTTATACGAAATGGAACCTAATTGTTGTATGCAGTTTTATGCATACAATTATTCATACAATTATTCGAAATGGGACCGAATTGTATGCAGTTTTATGCATTTATAACATCTTAAAGCAATTAAATCCATATGATCCACGTAGATACACACAGAGAAATAAAGCGCCAACCGAATTCAAAAGTGTATACTAATGGTAACAACTTATAAATTCAGTTAGTACAACGATATTTAAATTATATTTTTTCTGAATATTTTTGGTGTTGTAACTAAAATTCAGTTGAATTAACCGATCTTTGTTGTAAAAACTAATATTAAGTTGTGCCAACAGTCTGAAATACGTAGTAACCGAATTTGAGTCGAAGTAACCGAACTTGAGTTGGCAAATAGCTAAATTTTTCTCTGTGTGTACAATTTTATTCAGCATTTTTCGGATTAAATTGTATCTGATTAGTTATTGGACCCAATATAATTAGATATGTCACTATAGAATTTTTTTACTCCGGTAGTTAATAAAGACTACTTAATATGCACGGATTAACGATTTGTGGTCAATTTTGCCATACTCTTAGTTTCCGAGATATAGCCTATTTTATGATTTTAAAATAAAAAATATGAGAACATAACGCCGTCTACAAGAAGACAGATAGCGGGACACAAAAATTAATGGTTTGAAAACAATTGTGGTTTAAATTAAAATTTGTAAATTTGAGAATCAGGAATTTCTAAATTTTAGGTAAAAAAATAATTCAAATACGGATGAAATTTGTTCTCGAGGTAAAATAAGATAACTAAGAACTTTAGCTAAATAACTAATTTAAACGATAACAAAAGAAACAATTAGCATAACTGGAATTAAAACACGTTAAACAGACGTTTGAACTAACTTTTCCTTATGAGTGTACATCAAACGGTTTCTCAAATAATAAGATATAAGAAAGGTTAAACCTGAGTTTTGCAAGAGTACTTTCAGATGCCGTAACAAATTTTTGTGAATAAATCATAATACGCAATATTTTACCTACCCGAATATAGCAAAAACACAGGTTTTACTAAACTTGATATTCGAATTTTTCGAAAACCTGATGGAGAAAATCTGAGCTCAGATTTGCATTCAGTGCGCCGTTTAGGCAATAGAGTGGACGGAAAACTTAATTTTTTTTCAAAAACTTTTCAACATTTTTTTTTTTGTAATCACACACAATGAAAATGTATTACCAACTGAGAATAATGGTACAAAAATGATGTGTGTAGTAGGCCGGGTCGATTTGTATGGAGGCAAAAAAATCGCTCAACGTTCAAGGAACATCGTATTCTAGGGATCAAAATAAGAAACTTTGCCAAAGGAACTATACCTCTAAAACGAATTCTGATGTCCCGACTTTTGACCCGTTGTTTAAAATTTTGAAAAATCCCACTTTGACCCATTTAGAGTGCCCCAATCGAATCCAACCCAATCGAATATAATTTATACATTAATCTGCTAGAGCGTCTTCCAGAGAAGAAATAGAGACCCTAATCTTGGAAAGACTCCTCCTACTTTCTGAAATATCTCTATCCCGAGATTTGCACATTTTGCTATAAAAACACGACTAAAAAGGCCCACTTTCAACTTAAATTTTAACCCCTTAACGGTCACCTAGAATGATGTTTTATGCATTAATCTGCTAGCGTGTCTCCCGGAGTAGAAGTAGCTCCCATAATCTTGGAAAGATTCCTCCTACTTTCTGAAATATCAAAGTGGGCTTTTTCAAAATTTTACCCTACCGGTCAAAAGTCGGGACATCAGAGGTATGGTTCCTTCGGCAAAGTTTCTTATTTTGATCCCTAGAATACCATTTTTCTTGAACGTTGAGCGATTTTTAAATCGACCCGCCCTACTGTGTAGTCTTTTTAAATTTGACCTTCGGTATTTGTACTGTCAATATCTATTTCTAGACCATGTGCGAACCGTGCACGGTACACAAAATATTTATTGACAAAAGATTTAGTAAATCTAGTTATCTATCGGAATATATTCAATTCTACTCATTCGACGCATTTGTGACCAATTACATGTAGGCTGCCTGGAGGCAGCCTTATTGCTTAAAGATTACTATTTATTTATTACTTCTTTATGGTATCGTAAATGAAAGCCTCATTTATATATTGCATATTCTGAAGGACATACAGTAACCGCAGTGTCGTGGAAACTTCTTTTAAACGTGAACGCTGATCGTGGAACTTTTGTTTTCGGCGATACAAAAACTTTTGAAAAGCAAAGATCACACAAATCTTCAATTTATTACTACAATTGCATATGAAATCATACAATAATAACAAATTAACACTTTAAAACCTAATTATCATTCACCTTAGACAAAAAAAAGTTGGAATATTTCAAATGCTACATTTGACCACATTCTAACATTAGCAGAAATTCGTTAATGAACTACAAAAAAAAAAAACACACAAAAGCTTTGAAACTAAAAGTGAGAAATATGGCAATAAATAAACAAAAATGGCATATTCCTTACAAAAAAAAAAAAACATTTATTTCACTAAAAACACTTTAAAAACAAATATAACAATAATTACCTCATAGTTAAAATATGATAAACACGCACACCTGAGCTTTGTGTTGGTTTTAAAAAGTATTTTTCGCTAATGAACAACAAAACATCGTAGTGGAAAAAAAGGTGTTTCTGAGAATTCAAATATTTAAATAATCCAAAAGTAAATACAATTGCCGCCATAGTTTACAAAATGTTTAATTAATAAAGAGAAGCTATGATGTTTAAATAAATAATTAACCCTTTGACGATGCATGGCTGATATACGAGGGAAAAATTTTCTTTATTTCTCCACATAATCTACTTTTAGCTCGATACACTTTTCCCAGCGATATTCAATAGCTTCGATACCCTGTTTATAGTAAGAACTGTTTAGCTTCTTAAAATAGCCATCAACCGCTGACTCCACCTCTTCATTGTTGGCCAATCTTTTATCACCGAGCCATTTTTACAAGTTTGGAAATAGAAAATAAGCCGAGGGAGCTATATCTGGGGAATAAGTAGCATGATCAAGCAATTCGAATTTTTTAGATTTTGGCAATCGCAATAGTGGATTTGTGAACTGGTGTATTGTTTTGAAGAAACAAGACTTTATTTTTCGCCAAATGCGGTCTTTTTTCTTAATTTCATCACTTAAACGCTGCAATAAGTCGCCATTTATTGTTTTTCCTTTTTGAAGATAATTAATACAAATTATTCCATGCGCATCCCAAAAAACAGACGCCATGACCTTGGCTGCAGATGGATTTGTCTTCGCCTTCTTTGGACACGATTTTCACATTTCAGTCCACTGCTGTGGCTGTTCCTTTGACTCAGATGTGAAGTGGTGGACCCATTTCTTATCTATGGTTAAGAATCGACGCAAAAACTCGGCTTTATTGCGGTGAAACATGTTTGTCGATGTTTCACCGCAATAAAGCCGATAAATAAAGCAATAAAGCTCTATTGAAACATCTTCACGACACTGTTTTTGTTCTATTGTTAGCAAACGCGGCAACCATCTTGAGCACAGCTTTCTCATCTCAAAATATGCAAAGTATAGCACTTTTTAAAATGCCTATCATTTTTTTTTTTTAAAGAGAAGCAACACTCAGGAAATTCTTCCGATTAACTAATGTGTTGCTTTCTTTGGAAAGTGGATAGTGGAGAGATGAAAGGTGGTAAAAGATGAAACAAAAAGCTTCAATAAATTCGCGAACTCTACATCAGGTGGCGAGCAACAACTGTTCTAAGACTTATCTACGCGCAATTACAGTGTTGCCATGTTTGAAGCCTATAATTTAAGCACCTATTTGGAAAAAGTGGATAGGAAGTTTTGGCTCACCCGCCTAATAGCACAGACCTTGCCCCTTCTGACTACCATTTGTTTCGATCGATACATAACGCCCTAACTGGAATACGCTTCACTTCAGGGTATCAGAAACTGGCTTGATTCATTCTTTACCTCAAAACCGGAGCAGTTTTTTGGAGCGGAATCCATTTGCTACCAGAAAGATAGGAAAAAGTAGTGGTTAACGATGGACAATACTTTGAATAATGTATCAATTCATTTTCTTATTAAAATAAATGCATTTTTCAAGCAAAAAAATTATTAACTTGTATACCTTGTATATAATTTCATGGGTCTTTTTTGTCCCCAGTTCACTAAGGGTTAAATATTTGTTAAATAACAGTAAAGATAATTATATTCTTAATAAATTTAAGTGATATTTTTTCTAAAAACTATGCAAACTTTAATCAAAACTTTAAAATCTTGTTAAAATTTTGACAAAATAATCTATTTTCGTAAAATGTCCTGGAAAGGATTCGCTCCAAATACAAACTCGAATTATCATTTTTTAAATTTTTTTTTTCTTTACTAACAACTACTATATTATAAAAGTAGCAATCGATATCTGCAAGTTAGGCATTATAAAAATCTTTAAAATTAATTAAAAAAAATAAGACGTTTCTGAATTTTTATCAAATTCGTGGGTCATTTTGTGTAATGAACGAAAATCGTAATTTTAAGGGACATCCTAATATATACCCATATCGGAACTTTTTTAATCGGGAAATTTTTTTGGGATACCATCACTTTTTAAAGATATTTTTGATAATGGTACTATATTAAAAATAATGGTACTATTATAATTTTTTTGATTCCAACTCTTTCCATATGCGCTCGGCGGCCAAAAACCGCTGATTAAGGGTAAATTTCCCTACAGAGCAAAAAGAGCTGTATTTTTATGAAATTTGAATTCACTATTCGATTATACACCGAAAATTATTTAAAAAAAAAACTTTTTTTTCGTTTTTAAAATGCATCATTTAGGAATAGAGTGGTCGAAAAAATCTATTTTTTTTTCAAAAAAGTATTTTGTATAACACTGAATCGTAAAACATTTTTCTTAGAGAAACTTGTAAAAAAATGTTCGGTTTATGGTAAAAAAGTAAAAAGTTATTATGTTTTAAAAATGTTGTCTTTACACTCATAAAATTCAGCTACGACAACAGAAAATACTATCTGATTTTACACCAGCATAGTTTTCAATGAAGTTGAGCATCATGATCTAAACCTAAATTTACCAAAAATTTAGCAAGAATTTAGCTAAATCAATAGACTTTTTAAACTTAACCGACAAAAAAAATGTCTCCTAATCTAACCAGATCCAGGTCCACTTATTTTACCGCGAGTATAGGTAGTTAATAAAGACTTCACAGGCGCGCATTAACGGGCTTTGAACCATTTTGCTCTAACTCGCTTAGTTTTTGAGATATAGTCTATATTACGATTATATAATAAAAATATAAGTAAAATCAAAAAATTATTTTTTTTTTTTAAATTGTGGTTTAAATTAACTGGCAAATTTTTAAATTTAAGAATCACGAATTACTAAATATTAGCTTGAAAAACTAGTTCAAATACGGATGAAATTTGTTCTAGTGGTAAATTAGATAACTGATAGTTTTAGCTATATAACTGTTTTAACCCCCTCGACAATATAGGCAATATTGTCCCAGCCGGGTCGAAGGGGTTAAACAATAACAACACCAAAAAATTAGATCAACTCGTTTAACAGTCTTTTGTACTAACTTTTTTTTATGAGTGTATTAATATTTTAATATTTTATTGATTAACAACTTTCCGAAGGGCCGCGATTTGTCGAAAATGATTGTAGCATTTTTCTTAGCTCAAAATACTTTTTCATTGTGTGTGTTACGAAAAATATTTTTATTATTTTTTTTACAAAATTTATTCCTTAATAACTTCTTAGCTGGTCGCGATATATTGTAAATATATTGCACCATTTTTCTCAGTCGGGAATGCATTTTGATTGTGTGTGATTAAAAAATATATTTTTGAAAGTTTTTGAAAAAAAAGAGTTTTCCGACGGGTGCACTTTATAAATTTTATCGTAGAAACGCACATCTATACTTCTATATCTATATCTATATCTATATCTATATCTATATCTATATCTATATCTATATCTATATCTATATCTATATCTATATCTATATCTATACTAATATTATAAAGAGGTAATGTTTGTATGTTTGTTTGTTAGTAGAAAGTAATCTCCGTAACTAATCCTACGATTTCTAAATTTTTTTTACCAATATTTAATTTGGTCCTCCAGGATGGACATAGGCTATATATCGTTCCGGATTTTTTTTTTTTAAGTTATGAGCGGAAACATAAAAATAATCTATCTATATATATAAAAAATACAATGTATAGACTCTAAAACTATCCAACCGATTTGGCCCAAACCGGTTTCATTTGAAAGGTTATAGTCCAAATTAGGTTTTCGGCTATATATATTTCAAGTGGGCGTGGCCCCTCCCACATAAATTGAATAACATCATATATCTTGACTATTGTGATAGCAAGAGTTTTGAAACATTGCAGTATCCCATGTGTTACTGATTTGAATAATCAGGAAAAAATGGGCGGGATCGGACCAGTGGGAGTGGCAGCTCCCATACAAAGTAAATATTTAATATGGCAGTACTATAATAGCCATAGTCTTAGAAATTAGTGCACGTTGATTATTTGTTAATGTGAATAGTCATGGGAAAAATGGGCGTGATCGGACCAGTGGGCGTGTCAGCTCCCATACAAAGTAAATATTTAATATCATATATCTACAGTTCTATAATAGCCAGGGTCTTAGAAATTTGTGCACGTTGATTATATTATGAATAGTCATGGGAAAATTGGGCGGGATCATACCAGTGGGGGGCAGCTCCCATACAAAGTGATTATTTAGCTCATATACAAAATTAATATTAATATTAAATATCTAGGGTTCTATATTAGCTATATAGCCTTCAAATTTTGTACGAGTCCATCAATTACAAATATTAGTAGTCGAACTGAAAATGGGCGGAATGGGATAAATGGGCGTGGTACCAAAAGCAAAAAACAAATGAGCATTAAAATACATTAATGCACCGGTAATAGGTGACGTCGCAGTTGTTATGGCAGTTGTTTTCAGCTATTCATTTTATATATTTCAGCAAATAAAGGCGATAGAAGGACAAAGAGGCGTTGGGCTTCCCATGAAATTACAAATTTTAAAATGATTTACTAATGTGAATTTATTTTTTTAATTATTTATTTGCGTAAAAGAAATTTCTTGATTTAAAGAATTAATTACAATTAAAATTTGAAGGCAAAACAACGTTTGTCTGGTCAGCTAGTTAACTTAAAATTTCATATAAATAATGCTGTTTTTGCTCTGTAGGAAAAGGACCCTAAATCAGAGGCTTTTATCACCAAGCCCACATGAAAGGAGTTGCAATTTTAAAAAATTTCACTGTTCGTCACAGAAATTTGATTTTTGTGACGAACTGTGTAACTCTAGTGTATTGCCAGGTCCAAACGTTATTGCCATAGTAAAGAAATTCCTTGTCAGCATTGAAAGTCTAGTTTAGCTGTTTGTTATGATTTTTAAAATATATGCACAAGAAATTAAAAATTAACAAATTTCAATGTCAAATATTTTTTATTTATAAATTACAATTTTATACAATTCAGATTAGAAAACTGGTTTTCAATACACAACATGAATTGTGATATATAGGGCAAGAAATTTAATGCAACTAACAAGAAAAATAGGCACTTCAAATATGCAGTAAAGCATAAAAAGTATGCGCTTAAAATATGCATTTAAATCGAAATATCCGCAATGAAACAAATAATATGCACTACAAATCAAGAAAATATGCACGTACAATTTTTTGATTTTTAAAAATCGATTTATTTCTCGAGCTTGTGGCTTAAAAAATTAAATACAATAGATGCTATGTTTAGGGTTGCAAATGTTTTCTTATGTTTATTTTTAATTAACACTTTATTTTAATTTTTACGAAATATGAAATTAAATTCAAAATATGCAACAAAAAATACCACAATATTTTTTTTTTTTTTTTAAAGAGGAGCAGCACTCTGGAAATTCTTCTTATTTATTAATGTGTTGCTTTCTTTGGAAATTGGATAGTGGAGAGATGAAAGGTGGGGAAAGATGAAGGGCTTCAAACATGGCAACACTGTAATTGCGCGAGATGATAAGTCTTAGAACAGTTGTTGCTCGCCACCTGATGTAGAGTTCGCGAACTTATTGAAGCTTTTTTGGTTCATAGCCCTGATTCATTATTTTACTTCGGTAGGGTTAAGTGCTACATATTATTTTTCTAAATTAATGTTGCCGTCACCGGGAATCGAACCCAGGACCATCTGTGTAACAGTCCAACGCGCTAACCATTACACCACAGCGCCCTTCAATATGCCATAAAATATGCATTTATAGCAAAATATGTAAAAATATAACAAAATATGAAAATATATGAAACAACAAATCGATGTCATTTTGTAGCAAATTCTTTGATTCGGAAAAGTATTTGGTAAAAATCGATTTTGAGCTACTGAGTACAATCATGCAATTGCATGAAATTCCTTGCCCTTGTGATATATTTATAAATTAAACAAAAGCCTAATGACCAGTTAAGAAACATAATTAAATTCATAAATAATGCCCAGCGTTTTTAAAACCATAAATAATATCATATAGCAAAAATGATAATAAAAATATTAAAATTTGTTTATCAATGAATGAATATTAAGAGAGAATTAATTAAAAAATAAAACAAATTAAGGTGGCTCACAACCCGGGTAAAAATAGTTATATCTATTCATATACAATATGATTAAGTCATATCTGACTTTGAATGAAGTCACATTACGGCTACTATCATTATATACAAATACATCTGATCATTTTTATTGAGAGAATTTTTTATATGGTACTTGATATTATTATATGTCTTCAAATCTTACTCCATATATAACTACATAAGCCATATAATAATAATCCAAATATATGTAGTGATCGATATGATAATATATGGTCCCATGCTAAGTCTTACTAAACTATATGTGACGCCATACTGAAAATATTTTCCTTATAATTTTATATAGCATCATATATAGTCCCATACATATTAAGTTGACTGCAGTTAAAACTTTATTATAATAAAATAAAAAAAAATGTGTACAATTTATAAGACAATACCACTTAAATATATATTTTTGAAACACTATATATGTTCTTGGTAATTTTTAATCATTTCGTTGTTTCATTTAAAAAAAAATGTTTTCTTTAAAATTTTTGATATCTAGAAATTTAAATTTTAAATACTTAAATACTTTTAAGCATAACTTCAAGTTACAAAAAGCATAGGCTAAAATTTATTTATATCTAATATAATTTAGAGTCCCGGATATACCCAAATCTCCGATAAAATTATATCGAATTTAATATAATTAGATGCGTGTAGAAGACCCATTTTTTGGATCAATTTGCATGTGCTTATTTAGGGAATCTTATCAAATGAATTTTATTAGACCCCATATTAAAATTTTTACTCGTGAAGGCCTATTACTAAAGGTCGTATGTGTTGTATAGTCGTATCGAAAATAGAGATGGTAAAATTTTGTTTTAAAATGTATAACAACAGATGATAGTACACTGATAGAAATTTGTGCGTAGTATTAATGAATTCCTTCATTAATCCAATGAATTTTTTTATAAAAAAGTTCCCAAAAAACGTTTCATTGACTCAATGAAAGGTGTTTCATTAAATCAATTTTAATGAATGGTTTCATTGACCCACTGAAAATTTCATAAAGTATATGAAATTTTTTTCATTAATCCTAGCCTAATCGTTATGAAAGTATCATGTGTTTAATGAATAAAATTCATAGTTTGTATGAAATATTTTCGTTGATATTTAATAATTTGCACTTTTTATGATTATTTTAGCATAGCATTAATTTGGTGGTTATTGAGAAATTATTATTCGTTGATATTATTTATAAGGTCTGTTCGTTATAGGATCTATAAAATACTTTTATAAAAAAAGTTTGAAAAGTTCGAAAGTAAACATCACAGGCTGCTCTGCAAAAGCGATGGCAGAGTTTTATGAAACTCAGCCTGATTCAGCAAATTTTCGTTACTTGGAATTGGATGACATGTAAAAAAGAAATCTAATAAGAAAGTTTTTCCCGGGGACACCCACAAATGTAGCACAGTGGGGAAAATTCCATTGTTTCTCAACAAATTTGCTAAAGCTCATAATTTTTGAAGAATTCGAAAAAGATAAAATTTGAAACGTAGCTGATGGGATTTCAGATCGAAAATGACAAATTTTGAAAATAAATTTTTTTTTATCCATAAAAAGAAATATTTTAATTATTGTACTTTTTTTAAATTATATATATTAAGAACTTTAATAATGATTAAAAAAATCGTTTAAATATAATTAACAGGCATTAAGATATTAAAAGCTGAACTAAAAAAAACAATTTTAATTTATTTCTGTTCTTTACATTTAATGTTTCTTTACATTTTTTATAATTTGTGTTAAAAGATGACATATTTGCTTATATGTCCGTTCTAAATATGTCATTTTTTTTATCGATTTTGCTTCGAATTCTGTAGAACTATAGACGATTATAGTCCACTTTTTATAGTTAAATTACTACCATATTAGATAAAAATGTTAAATATTGTTAACAATGTTGTTAAAAAACAAAAATTTATTATCGTTTAGCATAACGTTTTTGTGTAACATCGTCAAAACGATAACAATTTAGGTCTCGTTTTGAACGAAACTATATCGTTTTTCTTACAGAATCTGTTCCCTGGAATTTAGTGACAAACTATTCAAAGTCGTCAAAAACTGTTAGCTCTAGGCAAACTTAATAAAAAAATTTATTTATATTAAAGTTTTGGTTAATTCTGTTTAAAAGAACTTTTTCAGTTTTTTTATTTCAAAATGATAGTACAAAAAAAAAATATTTTTTTTCTTATTACAAGTCGAAATTTTTATTGAAAAACATTTGAAAATTTTTCATTGATTTAATGATTTTTTTTATGAAATTATGAAAAAATCATAAAAAATGTTAATGAAAAAAATACCAATATTAATGAATTTTCATTCAGTTAATGAAATTTTTCATTAAACCAATGAATTTAATGAAATCGTTTCATTAATAATGTGAAGGAAAATTTTATCAGTGTACGATACAACATTTTACCTATGTTTAGTTCACTGTGCTAACAGAGTGAAAACCCAACCCAAAAACTACAACATCTTCGTCAAGTTGACAATACAATTTTAACATCCATATGTTTACAATACAACATTCAACATACACAACAATTAGTACTCCTTGTGAAAACCCTTATTGTATAACCAAAAATTTAAATAAGTTGCTGACACATTTTTTTTCTAAAAAATTAACACTTTGCAATACAGCTTAATTTGAATTATAATTGAAATGTCTAAAGTTGTCACAATTAGTAGTTAAATAAACACTTTTACTTAACTACATACTAACCAATACTTGCTGTGCTTGCCATGCAGATTACACCAATAAAGACCGACAGACAGTTTGGCGGACAGACGGTCACAAAGCCGAAGTTATTATGGCCTTTAAATGCACGCAATATATTTGTTAAAAATAGTAATAAACATAACAAATATAGACCATTCCTAACGAAAAAAAAACATACATTTTCATTGCAATATTATCATGAAAATTCATTAAAGTAAAACCAACTATGACCACATGCTTACTTCCACTTTATGCTCGATACCACCACCATCTCTGCCATCACTACCGTATTGAGTTTGGCTTCTTCGTTGGTTCGTTTCATTCATTCATTCATTCATTCCTTCATTATATGGCGCATGATGACAAAATCTAGATAATGTTTTGTATTTGTTTAATTTATGTTGTCCCAAAATACTAAAATGTACAAGAGAAAAAAAAAATTATTTTAAAAATAAACATACCAATATAAAGGGTGTTTTTTATACAGGTATAGAACTTTAAGTTGGCAACACTTTTTTAACTGGCGGCCATTTTGTCAGCTGTCAAGTGATTTATGTTTAGTTTGGTTTATCATTTCAATATGAATAGACTGACGCCTGAACAACGCTTCCAAAGTTTACAAATTTATTTTGAAAATCCTGGTTCTGTTCGAAATACGTATAGCGCACTACGTCCATTTTACTGTCAACATAATCGTCCATAAGAGCAATTAATTCGATTAACTATGAAACGGTTTCGAACCACGTTTACTCTAAATGATAATATGCATTCTCAGATAGTTCGTACAGTGCGTACAGAAGAAGTCATTGCTGCTGTAGAGCGTAGCGTAGAGGAAGACTCCAATCATTCTATCCGTCAATGGTGACCGCTATAGAGCCATGACTACTGACTTTTTCGTTCATCAATTGAACAACAATGATGTGCAGGAGCTATATTTTCAACAAGACGGCGCAAAATGTCACACAGCTCGTGCCAAAATTCATTTTTTGTAGTAAACCGTTGGTAACCGGACCCGTGAATTGGCCTCCAAGATCGGGAGATTTAACGCCGCTGGACTATTTTCTGTGGGGATATGTGAAGTCGCCGATAAGCGATTCACCACTTGGAGGACATTATTCGCAGCGTTATTGCCAATATACGACCACAAATGTTGAAAAAAGTCAACGAAAATTTGACCTCCAGATTAGACTACGTCCGAGCCAGGCGGTCATATGCTAGAAGTCTTATTTAAATTATAATGCCAGAAGATTATCTTTCGAATAAAGTAAATTTCATGTAAATTTAAAAAAATCATCTTTGTTTTATTCCATTTCAAAGTTCTATACCTCTCTAAAAAAAACACCCTTTATTAAAGATATTAAATAAAAACAGTTACTCCCAGGGTTGCCAGATATTACGATTTCTCGCCAAACGTGTCGATTTTCAAACTCATTTGGGATTTCATTTTTAAAATGGCGACGGGCGATTTTTATGGCCATTTTTCAAGTGAATGGCTATTCTCTTGGCGATTGTACACACAAGAGAAAACAAATTTATTAAAAAATAAAACCACCAATATATTAAATAGATATTAAATAACAACAGTTACTCCCAGGGTTGGCAAATATGGCGGTTTCTCACCAAACTTGGCGACTTTCAAACTCGTCTGGCGATGTAGTTTTTAAAATAGCAACGGACGAATTTAGGGCGATTTTTCAAGTGACAGGCAATTCACTTGGCGATTTTACCAGAACAATGGAAATATACACATTGAGGAAACTTCTGTTTTAAAAATATGTAGTTGTTGAATATTGATTCTTTATTTTTAACGGTTTAAAAATTAATTGAGAAAATCGATAAAAACAATAGATTATATTTGTTTATTTCAATACTCAATATAATATGACAACTTTTTGTTTTAAATATAAAATTTTAACTGAATATTTAAACTATTACCGAAAGTCAGTAATTTTTGTTTGTTGAAAAACAGACAGAAAGTTAAAAAATATATTTCTTTCACGTTTGATATAATTTTTATTAAAAAATAAAAATTTTGTTTTTTTCGACCTTTAATTGTGCAATGAAAAAGAAAATTATTCAAGTTCGAGGCCATACTCTATATTTCTTTATTAGGATATTGTCCTAACAAATAATCTATAGAGTTTTTTGTTTTCAAATTTATTATTTGACCCTTTCAGAAATGTGTTGATAGATATATTTCATTAACTTTCTAGGCTCCCATCATCAGAACACGTTCCTTTGTTAATTTAACTGTTAATTTCATTGAGACAACTTTACCGATTAAATTTTTAAGTAACTGTTTTACTTTTATGGAAAAGTTCTTGTGAGGGTACACTTAGGGAACTTCTGCTTTATAAATATGTAGTTGTTCTGGTTGTAAAACAGTTTCATTATTTTTAATGTAAATGTAAGTCATTTGTAGAACAAATAAAATTTTTTACTATCCTTGTAGTTCATTTAAAAAAACAAACCACATCAAATGACTGTTTTATGATTTTACATTAATTTTTTACAGTAGTTTTATGTTATTTAAAAAAAAAATATTTGTTTATTTTTTACTGCATATGTGGTTCATTTTTACTACAATTGTGGTTAATTTTTTGAACATTAAAAACAAATGAAAATTTTTGCTGAATTTACTGAAATGTAAGTCGTCCTTTCTTTAAGTGAAATTTCATTTGTTTTAACTTACATTTCCAGTGGCCTTTACTTACATAGTATTCTAATTGTATTAACAGAATATGATTTTTCGCATAAATTATTCTAAAACTCAATTTATTTTACCAAAATAGAAGTTCAAATTGTTCAATTTTACCATATTGTTTAAAAAATATCTTGTTCAGTTGATATTTTACCATGGTACCAAAAAACTTTGGTAACGTTTTTTTATGTGTAAGTAATTTGGCGATTTTTGAGAATTTTTTTTGGTTAATAAATTTAAAATTTACTATACATTTTTGTTACTCTGTTTTATACAATTTTTTGGGTATAGAATTTTATATGTTATGAAATTTAACATTCAATTTGTGTTGTTTTGTAGCAGCTCCTTGTTTTTATAAATAGACTATTTTAAACTAGAATTATAGATGAAGCAATCAAAATTAAAATGCTCATTAAGAGCTTTAGAAGTGTTGGAACAAAAAAATTCTTAAAATTTTTTGATAACCAATTTACAATTTTACAATTTCAAAAACAAATTTGCAAAAAAAAACAAATTTTTAACAAACTATCTAAGATTGCTAAAAAATAATCTCCAAAATTGTTATTTTTTTTACTTCTGTTAAAAACCATTATTTTGAGAGTTTTATTTCTACCAAGAACTTAAAAAAAAACGTTTTATTTATAAATGTTATAAGACGATTTAATAATATGATGAAGCACATTTAGAAATGTTTATGAAATCAAAAATATTCTTTGATATGGTACAAATACAATAAATGCTACAGCCAATGATGAACATTTATTTTAAATACATTATTTTTATATTTTTGTTTTGCAACTGTAATTCAGAATTCAATTAAAACTAAAAATTTCAAATTTAAATTCAGAAAATATCAATTGACATTAATTTTTATTAAAATTAAAAAAAAAAATTTAGTTAAGAATTAAAAACAATTAGATGTTAAAAACATCCTTTTTACTGAAATTTAGAAAAATTAAATTTATATTCACAAAATTCCGTGCAAAATTTGGAACACATCAACTGTATAAATTCTGACTTTTAATTGATGTTACACTTAGAATGCTATGTAAGTAAAGATCACTGCAAATGTAGTTAAAAACAAATTAAATTCACTTGAAAAAGGACGACTTACATTTCAGTAAATTCAACTAACTTTTCATTTGTTTTTTATTTTCAAAAAATTAACCACATATGCAGTAAAAAATTACCAAACATTTATTTGTCTTATGTTTTTAATAAAAAAAACTACTGGACATAATGAATGTAAAATCATAATACAGTAACTTAATGTGGTTTGTTTTTTTAAATGAACTTCAAGTGTATTCAAAAATTAAATTTCTTCTACAAATGGCTTTTCACTTAAAAATGAATATACTGTAATACAACTCAAACAACTACGAATATTTACAGCAGAAGTTTCCGAGTGTAGTGATATTTTCTCAAATTTAAATAAAAAATCGAAATAAAAAATTACATTTTCCTAATTTCTAATGAAAATTCTAAATTTCTATTGATAATTTCTAAATTTCAAATGTGAATTCTTAATTTGAATTGATGGGAAAACAAAAAAGAATATGTTTATGTGATGATAAGATTTATAAAATATTTGACATACATTTCTATGAAACTCTTCATTATATCTATAAAAACTTCATAAATGTGATGAATAATTGAGGATAAACGATTTATTATGAAACAGTTTCATCAGTGTAGATAAAAATCTTGCAATACTACTACTTTTGTGAAATAGGAAATTTTTTTCATATTTCAAAACATGGTTTTTAAATATACTGGAATTATCTATCCTTGAGTGTTTTTATAGTTAAACTTCTACACCAAGTTAGGTTGAAATCGGAACGGACGGAGGAAATCGAGTTGTTGATTTTTATATATTTTCAGTCATTTGTATTAGAGATGGACACGTAAGAAAAATATTGCGTGATTCACTCGTGAGGGAAACCTAATTTTAGTGTGAGTAGGAAAAAAATGATCTTCAGTGAGTGTGCATTAGTCAAATTTCTGCGTGAGTAGAATTTACAATGTTGTTGCTTCTAATTTACAATGTTGTTGCTTCTAATAAATATTTTTTTTTTTTAATTTTTTCGCTGCTTTAATATTTTTGGATCTTTAAAATACAAAATAAATGACAAAATTATATATTCAGAGCAATTTTGAGTTAAAAATATACAATTCACCTTAATTTTTAAATTTTTTTGGTCCAGAAAGATTTTATTTCGTGAATTTGCTTGAATCTCGAGTGGGTGGGAATCAAATCTTAATTTACACATGTGAGCTGGAGTGAGTGTGAGTAAACAAAAAAATTATCGTGAGTAATTGTGCGTGAGTGAAATGTTTCTTTCGTGAACGTGAGTGAGTGTGTGTCAAAATTCACTCACGTTTCCATCTTTATTTTGTGTTATCTCACAAAACTGTTCTCTCTAATGAAAACAAAAGTCAATTTTGTTTGATTAACATAAATCATTTTTCATTCAGTCAATATTTATTTAAAATATACTAATAAAACAAAATATGGCATACGCACACCCACCTTTGAAATGTTAAAATTTGGAATTGAATATTATTTCAAATGTTGTCCTATATATTGTTATTTACACGACTGACAAGTAATGGCAACAAGGAAACATTAAACAAAAAAAAAAAAAATGCTAATAGATCGTTTATGTAAATTAAGTCGACAGACGATTAAATTTGATTCGTTATTTTCTCAAAACTCTATTTTATTTTAAAGGAAAACAGGAAATTTCAAAATAAGTTAACAAAAATAAATAAAAATTAAAAATTTTTATATTTCAGGGTAGAACAATATTTAGTGGATATTGGGAGAATATAGTTTTAGAAAACAATTTGCATCATAGAAATTGTACTGTGTGAAAATGAAAATCGTAGATACAAAAAATGGCTTTTTCGGACTCATCTCTCTCGATTTTCACAAAACTTGGTGTATGTATTCTCTTGGACCTTACAAAGTTTTTAATTTATAGTTTTTCTTAAACTCGTTGTACTTCGCGTTTTATCGCAGTTTATATATCTACATCATATAAAAAATTCAGAATGGGTTCGAAATATGTTCCGTGGAAATCTTAATTTTTATAAACATTCTTTTTATAAAATATTTTTTTGTTTTTAAATAATTAGTATCCTGAATTTTTTTAATTTTTTATTCAGAGCATGTTATCTACATCATATAAAAAAATTAGAATGGGTCCAAAATATAAAAATAAAATATTTTTTTTAAAACAAGTAGTATTATTTGAATACAAATTTTGCATTGTAGTTTATATTTCAATATATTTTAAATTTTTCCAAGAACGATTATAGAGTTTTAGAATAACAATAATTTTTAAATAGTGCAAATTGGACTGTTACCCTTTTAGAAATAATTACAAATGTAACGAATCTTTAGTGGTGTTAGATTTTTCTGAAAAGTATGGTTTTACAGCACAGGATGGAATCCAATCCTACCACTGGACTAATGGACTGACTACAGTACACTCATTTTGTGTGTATTACCGGACTGAAGACGCAATCAAGTGTAGAAATCGCTTACTGATTAGCGATATACGAGGGCGGCTTAATAAGTCCCTGACTATTATTTTTCAACATAATCTCTATTTAGCTCAATACCCTTAGTCCAACTTTTCTCCAATTTTTGTATCCCTTCCAAAAAATAGGATTTTTCGATTCCCACAAAATAGGCATTTGTTTGATCAATAATTTTTATCGTCGGAGCTAAATCTCTGTCCACCGGGCAATTTCTTTAGGTTTGGAAATAGGAAATAGTCACTGGGGGTTAAATCCGATGAATATGGCGGATGAGGTACCAATATTAGCGCAATTCATGGAATTTTGCCATTGAGACTGCACACGTGTGCACCCGTGCATTATCTTGATGAAAAAGAACTTTTTTATGGGGTCGTTTTTTTTTAATCCTCGTTAAATCGGTCCAATAAGTTGGCATAATATTCGCCGTTTATTGTTTTTATCCCAAAAAAACTGTTGCCATCACCTTATTGGCCGACAAACTTGCCTTGGCCTTCTTCGGAGCCGGTTCACCCGGAGAAACCCATTGTTTAGACTGCTGCTTGGTCTCCAGAGTGTTGTAATGGGTCCATGTTTCATCCGCAGTTACAAAACGCCGCAAAAACTCATTCGAATTGCGGTTAAACAACTCCAAACAATCCTTTGAAGTTGTCACAAGTTTACGTTTATGGTCAATTGAGAACAAACGCGGTACCCATTTTGCAGACAGCTTTCTTAAACCCAACTGATCATTTAAAATCGAAACCACACTGCCATATGAAATGTCTATGGAATCAACAATCTCACGCACTTTTACTCTTCGATCGGCCAACACCATATCGTGGATTTTTTCGGCATTTTCGGGTGTATTGACCTCAATTGGCCGTCTAGAACGTTCAGCGTCATTTGTACTTGTGCGACCACAACGAAAGTCAGTGAACCACTTTTTTACCATTGAAATCGATGGTGCATAGGCCCAATAGTATTATCAAGCTTTTCCTTGGTTGGTTTTGTTTCGCAAAAAAAAAATGTTTAATGAGCACTCGAATTTCACTTTTTTCCATTTTTAAAAAAATCCACGAGGTTGTATGTTTTGAACAGCTGTTAAACGCAAAGTAAATGACGGAACTTGCTCAAAATTTGACAGTAGTCTATAACCAGGTTTTACTTCATATAACTACGAGGGAAGTCGAAAAGTCCGGACTTTTTGATCCGCCCTCGTAATGCAGTACAATTCGGAAGCTGTGAAAATTGTTATTGAAGCTTTTGTAAACTTCATAACAAAATATTTAAGAAGACCTATGTTTCTGATGGATCTGCGGCTCAATACAAAAATAAATATTTACACCCAAAAACATGACTCGGTAGTAGCGACTGTATTTATTGTCAATCGAATATTTCGGTTGTAGCGATCGAATTTTTCGGTTGTAATAACAGACATTAAATTGAAACAACAGAAATTCTGTCACGATAATTGAACTACGATGGCTTCAAAAGAAATTCGTTGATTCCTACCAACAAATTCGATAGCTACAACCGAACCATTCGATTAGCTACAAATACGGTTGCTACACTCATAGAAATGAACGTGTAAAAATAGCAAAAAAAGCTACTAAAAATAAGTTAAAAATTGCCTTGCAGAAAAAACTACTGAAATTAGCAGATTTACTTTAATCGAGTTTAATTGTGACAATTTTTTTTTTAATATAAGCAATTTTTTCCCCAAATTTTTGGCGATTTTTTTTTTTTTTAAATTTGAAATAATGTTTTAATAGTATCTACTAGAAATTTGTTTGAAATAAAAAACAATATTCAATTAAATTTTGAATATATATGAATAAAACTATAATTGAAAATAATATAAATTAAATAGTTACAAATTATATTAATTGTGACTACAATTTCTTCAATAGGACCGAATTCAATTAAACTTTTAACTGAATCAACAAATATTTTAATTGAAATTCAATTTTAGATTTTTCTGTGTAGACATATATGCAATACTGAACTAACAGGCATTTCCTATTTTTGAAGTGAAATATGTATGAATGGTAAATGGACGATTGCCGATTTTAGAAAATTGATTGTATGTAAAATGACACTTTTTTAAAAATTTGCAGTTTTTTAAACCAAATTTAAAATTTTTTTCTCTATAAATTACTGACAAAATTTTATCAATTGTCTTTTTATTTAAAACATCAAAAAATGATCTCCAATAGCAAAAAAATAATTCACTTACCCATTTAGTGATCAACATTTTGAAAGATTTATTTTAATAAAGGCTAATTCGTGAGAAAATTTTCGTTTTTTGAGTATTTTAATTTACTATTTTAGATTTCAAGATGGTCTAATACAAATTTGTGTATCTTAAAATAAAATGCATTTCTTCTGAGGTCCCACACTAATATGTTACTAGGAGAAACGGTTTTTGGGTCATGGGTGTTCCCAGCGTCATCAACCCCTTAACCGATAATCAATTTTTTTGTTTTGTAAATTTCTTAATTACATAAATTGTTACTTTTATGTAGTGACCGACCGAATACTTCAGCCAATACTTTTTTGGTATGTGAGACAATGTGTAAAAATTTTAATATTGAAAACATATTTTGAGTAAAAAATTGAATGAAAAAACCAAAGCGGTTTAACTGTAAAGTTAAATAATCGGCCGCCGATTTTTTTTATCGATTTGGCCGAATGTGGCTGCCGAATACTTACCATTTGGCAAATTTGTCCAAAATTCTTTAAAAAACCGAATATCCACAAAAAGCATTTTTGGTCGGTCACAACTTTTATGTGCTGAATTTAATATTTTTTTTTCATATAAAAATTTGTAGTTTTTTCTTATTGCACTTCTTTTTTTCCTCGATGTACCTATTTTTTTTTGTCGATTTCATATCTGGCAACCCTACATGGGATATGCCACCCGAACTGTTCCTAAAGTGATTGTATTTTTCAGAAGTCCCTACACCCAAAGGAAAAGCTTTATCATATTTATGAAAAATAAATATGAAACTGTTCCATAAAAATATTGTTAAGATGATGCGTTGCGGAATTCTACACACAAAAAATAAAAATCCATTTATATCACGATAACCACCGATTCAATAACTTTAATTGCTGAAATTCCGCCAATTGCTAATTCAATTACAAATTGATAGATCTTTAATTGAATTATTTTTAAATTCAATAATAACTCATTTGATTAAAAAGTGATCAATATCGTATACCTTTGCAAAAAAAAAAAATTGGATAAAGTGTTGTTGCCATACCAAATGTTTTTTTATAGCTTGAATTTTATAACATTGAATTTAAACCGTGAAATTCTCATTTAGTTAGCCGATTTCTTTATACTTATGTGAACAAATTCACACAGAAATTAGTTTTTTTCTTTCTATTGTAGCGTAGGGACTATGGCAACATTTTTTTTGTTTGTATTAATTTTTAATGTATTTTTTTAAATTTTTATTAAACGAAATTAAACTTTAAAAATTACAGTATTTACATTATCAATTTTAAGATGATGTTTTAGAATCAATAAATATTCAGACTTTAACAACTGAAAATAAATTATTTGACTTAATAAAGTAATAGCACTAATAAGAATTAATATCTAATCTAATTGAAATGACATGAATTTAAAATATTTATTATTAATAACACTAAACGTTAACATTTATAAAAAACAACTACATAAATAATACAGAAAACAACAACAATGTTTTGATGTTTGCTTTTGAGCGATAATAAAGGGTGTTTTATACAGATATAGAACTTTAAGTTGGCAACACTTTTTTAACTAGCGGCCATATTGGTAGCTGTCAAGTGATTTATGTTTAGTTTGGTTTGGCAATTCAACATGAATAGACTGACGCCTGAACAACGATTTAAAATTGTGCAACATTTATTTTGAAAATCATGGTTCATTTTACGGTCAACATAATCGTCCATCAGAGCAATTAATTCGATTAACTATGGAACGTTTTCGCACCACGTTTACTCTAAATGATAATATGCATCCACATGGAAGTCGTACAATGCGTACAGAAAAAGTCATTGTTGCTGTAGAGCGTAGCGTAAAGGAAGACCGCAATCAGCCTATCCGCCATCGTGCACAGGAATTGGATATGTGTCCATCCACTTTATTGCAGATTTTGAGGAAAGATCTTGGTTTGCGTGCTTACAAAATCCATCTCGTGCAAAAATTGAAGCCACACGATCACCTAGCAAAGCGTAGATTCGGTGAATGGGCCCAAAACAAGATTGCTGTTAATACCGATTTACATAAGCGAATTTTGTTTAGCTGGACTATTTTATATGGGGATATATGAAGTTTCTAGTCTACGCCGATAAGCCCGGAACGATTGACCACTTGGAGGACAACATTCGAAGCGTTATTGCCAATATACGGTCGCAAATGTTGGAAAAATTCATCGAAAATTGGACCTCCAGATAAGACTACGTCCGAGCCGTGGCGGTCATATGCCAGAAGTCATATTTAAATTATAATGCCTGAAGATTATCTTTCGAATAAAGTAAATTTCATGTCAATTTAAAAAATTCATCTTATTTTATTCCAGTTCAAAGTTGTATACCTCTATAAAAAAATGTCAAGCAAGTTCCGAATTGGAGCAAATATTTAATTGATTCAATTAATTTTCAATGGACAGCTCTTGCAATTTTCAACAAACCGATTTAATTGAAAAAAGTAGGGGAATATTTTTTTCTGTGTTCCTACCTAGACCTGTTATACCGAAGTGTATTATTATTTAAATGGACTAAAAAAATTGTCTACTTTTTGACCTATCTCTTTCGGTTTTTGAGATATAGGCAATTTTTATAAAAAAAAATGTTAATGACGTTTCGCTATGAGGTGATGAAGAAGCTTTGAGAATATTACATAAATATTTATGAAAAGTTTCATGATATTTATGAAAACTCCATAAATATGACAATGCTTCACAGATTTTTGTCTAGTGAAACTGTTTCATAAATATGATGAAACTATTTTCTGAATGAACCTGGTCCTCCATTCGACCACTTTTGACATCACTGCACAATGATTGACATCATTTACAGAGCTTTATGCAATTTTTGCGTTTTAAATTTTGTTACATTAAATCCTTTCACTCCATCCATACACATTCATATTGATTGTTATAATCGCATTTAATTATTGCTCAAAGATATTAAAAAAACTCGAGTTAATGTTACATTTTCAATGAAAGCGTGATCACAAAGAAAATTTAATTCAATTATGAATAATATTGTCCGATTTATTACAATAAATGTAGTTTTATTTGAATTATATTGCGTTTAAAGTGTCATAGACATTTTCAGCATAAAATGAAAACAACTGAAATTATAAACAGTGTTTTTGTTTTGTTCCAAGTGTAAGAGAAAATTCTTTGCTACAGTAAAGTATAAGATTACAGTAAATCTCGTTTAAGACGAACTCGGATAAGACGAATTATCGGTTAATGCGAACTAATTTTAAAATCCTGACAACTTTATAAAAAAAAAAACCTCTCTTATTACGAACTCGCTGAAGACGAACCTTAAACGAACTGTTTTTGACAGCGAAATTTCATATAATCTTCTATTTTTAAAACGAACTTTCTAAAATTTTGAAGAATTGTCTGTACACAGAAAAAACTAAAAACGGATTTCAGTTAAAAAATTTAGTGAATCAATTAATATTTCAATTGATTTTGCACCTATCACTGTAATGATAATATCAATTAAAACTTTTATTGAAAATTAAAAGGGAAAAATAGTTATAAATAACTTCTACAAAAAAATAAAAATAAAATACTGACAAAAAGGTGTGTGAACGATACGTTGGGATGTGTGTTTCAGTTAATGCTGCGTCTGTTTGTGAATTTGCATGTGTGCTTGTTTTGTTGGTAAACTTCAAATTCATTTGAAATTTTATTCTGAAAATTTTATATTTAAGCATATAGTGTATGAAAAAATAATTTGAAAATAACGTCTAAAATAAAACATTTATTTATCTATTTAAAAGTCAATTAAAATATTAATTGATTCTATTAAATAATTGTTTAGAAACAAATTTAATTCAAATCAAGTCTTTGATTAGATATTTCAGGTTGTTTTTTTTGTGTATTTTTATAAAACGGTGTAAAATATTTTTTTTTACAAATTTAAACAGAAATTGTGAAAGTTCTATAAAATAGACTCTTAAAATCTTTGAACTGTAGACTTTAAAAAATATTAAATCTAGCTTTTCTAAAACTTCGGGTTCTGATGAGATCTTTAGCCAGATCGAAATACTAGTATCAACCTAGCTAATATGTTTGATTTGCTTTATTTTTGTAAATATACGGAGGTTGAAAGCTCGTTATAAATTGAAAATAACATAAAAATAATCACGATGTATATAAAAACAAAAAATTAATATAACTGTAAAAAATAAATTTTTTTATTTCAAATTTATTTTCATATCAATATTGTCCACAAACGAAAATATGAAAAAAAAAAAATAATATGCACACTAGAGTGGTCAAAAAAAGATGAAAGTTCGACTTTTGCGAACTCCACAAGGTTGCCACAATTCCTTAAAGTCTAAAAACGCCAGGTGCCTAGTTTCAGTTAACTTCGTTAATATTTAGAGATTGCAGAAAAAGTTAACTTGTAAGAATTAGTAATTTGTCATTAGAAGAAATTCTCACAAATTTAGGGTTGACTTTAAATTTAATTCTTAATTAATCTCCTCAATGTATTGGGTATACAAGTTAATAATGTCGATTTTTTTTTGCTTGAAAAATGCATTTATTATAATAACAAATGGAAGTGATACATTATTACATTTCCCATCTTTCTGGTAGCATATGGATTTCGCGCCAAAAGAACTGCTCCGGTTTTGGGGTAAAGAATGAATAAAGTCAATTTCTGATATCCTGTTCTGAAGTGAAGCGTATTCCAGTAAGGGCGTTCTGCGTCGATCAAAACAAATGGCAGTCGGAAGGGGCAAGGTCTGGGCTATAAGGCGGGTGAGCCAAAACTTCCCATTCACTGTTTTCCAAATAGTTTTTGACGGGTTCTTATTAAATAATTCATTCCTTGAATTAAAAAAAAATAATTCCATTTTGGTTAATTCATTCCCCAATTTGAATAAATTCTGCAAAAGCTCTGATCGCAGATTGACTCTATATCGTCCATTTCATGAAAGTACGTTCAAAAACGGCAATTGTTTGTTTACATTTTGCATACGTATACTCTACCGTTACTACCTTTTCTGTTCCTTAAAATTATGCAAGCTCGCGTTCACAGAAAATACTAAAATCGACTTTCAATTACAATATTTGTTTATTCAATTAAAAGTTTAATTGAATTCGGTCCAATTAAGGAAATTGTAGTATCAATGAAAATAATTTGCAACTATTTAATTGAATATATTTTCAAGTAAGGTTTTAATAATAACTATTAAAAATTTAATTGAATATTGTTTTTAATATCAAACAAACTTTTAGTAGATACTATTAAAACATTAATTAAAATTTGCAAAAAAACCACCTAAGTCCCGGTTCACACACGGCAATTTTACTTGCGCAAGTTTTCTTCAATTCTTCTTTTCTTTGTTTCAGCAATTTTCGTTTTGAAACTACGTGTTGAAAATTGCGGATGACAAAACAAAATGAAATTGGAGTACGGGCAAGTCTGTACCCCCTTCCATTCTCTTTTCCTCCCTCTTCTATAAACTCAAGACTTGCGCAAGTACAATTGCCGTGTGTGAACCGGGACTAACATTGGAAAAAATCGAGAAAAATTAAAGAAATTAGAAAATTAAAAAAAAAAAAAATCAAAATTGAAAAAAAAAACATCAGAACTAAAAAAATAAATCGCCAAAAATTTTAATTTTTTTCAAAGTATAAAAAAATTGCTAAAATTTAAAAATCGCCACAAACCAAAAATCACTAATATTTAAAAAAAAATCTTCAAAATTAAAAAAAAAAAAAAAAATGGAAAAAATTTGCCAAAATTAAAAAAAACGCCAAAATTTAAAAAAAAAAACGTTCAAATAGGAAAAAATCGCCAAATATTACTGAAAAAAAATCGCCAAAATTTTAAAAAATAAACAAAACTGGAAAAATCGCTAAAATTTAAAAAATCATCTAAATACAATTTAAAACGTCTATATCTTGCAAACATTTTTAATTTTTGTATTTTTTTTTTTTATTGCCGCGATTTTTTGAAATAAAAAAAAAATAAAAGTTACCGAAATTAAAATAAATTGCCATATTAAAAAAAACATTAAAACTTCAAAAATTGCCTAAATTAAAAAAATCGCCTAAATAAAGTTTAAAGGTCTATTTTTTAATTTTTTGTATTTTTTTTTTTAATTTGTAATATTTTTAAATTTAAAATTTTTGTTTTTTTTTTAAATTTTGCCGAATTTCGCTAAAATTTAAAAATCGTCACAAACCAAAAATCACTAATATTTAAACAAAATCTTCAAAATTAAAAAAAAAAAAAAAAAAAAATGGAAAAAATTTGCCAAAACTAAAAAAACGCTAAAATTTAAAAAAAAAAACATTCAAATAGGAAAAAATCGCCAAAATTAAAAAATATTACTGAAAAAATAGCAAAAATTTTAAAAAATAAACAAAACTGGAAAAATCGCTATAATTTAAAAAATCATCTAAATACAATTTAAAACGTCTATATTTTGCAAACATTTTTAATTTTTGTATTTTTTTTATTGCCGCGATTTTTTGAAATAAAAAAAAAATAAAAATTACCGAAATTAAAATAAATTGCCATAGTAAAAAAAACATTAAAACTTCGCCTAAATAAAATTTAAAGGTCTATTTCTCGAAAAATTTTTTTTTTTTAAATTTTGCCGATTTATTTTAAATATTAGCGAGTTTTTTGATTTTATCAATTTGCTTTTCAATTTTGGCATTTTTTTGTTGCAATTATAGTTTAAAGAAAATGTAAATTTTGTGTGCACCAAATTCATTTTCAGTTAAACATTTAATACATATTATTAAACGTTTAATTAAGGTGAGTTTGAAATCAAACAAAAGTTTAATTGAAATTTTGTTGATAATAATTTTTTCTGTGTTTTTATTCCCGTTTTTAATCTCTTAACTACATGCCTACACACAATTTTTGACTTCTACAATAAAAAAGCGGGGTTTCGCTAATTTTTTTTGTTGCCCTGTAAACTATTGAAGTAGGGTTGAGTGATTATAAAGCACTGCATCGAACTACATTTTTCCACACAATTGTTTGGTTTTATGATTAAAGCTACCAATTTTATTAACGATATTGTTAAGCCTTCTGTGGGCGCTTGTTGCTTCTTCTGTAAAAAAGTAAATATGTTAGTTACGTCCTTTTGCATTTTAGGTGACGATATGAAAGCTGCAATTGTCTACTACGATTTGTGATTAAAAAACAAAAAAATGAAAAATTTTTAATGTTTGAAAAATTAAAAATGTTTGAAGAATTATAAATGTTTAAAAAATTACAACATATAAAAGATCGAAGGGGCTGAAAAATGTGCATGAATTTAAAAATTGCATTTGCATTATAAAAGAATTTTCGCAAAAATGGGTTGGGGTTTAATGACGCATCGTAAAGTAGACGATTGCAGCTTTTATATGCTTTTTTAAATCTTTGAAATAGTCTATCTGCATAAGAAAATATGCCTTTGCAAAGTTCACAACTTTTAGCATTTTTTTGATTTCTTAAAACTGAAAAAACGCAATAAAATCGCAAGTTTACAAAATTTTAGGAAACTGAAAACGATAATGGACGGTGAAAACTAATGGGCATTCTAGAGAACATGTGTTTTCAACACGTTAAAATAATTTAAATGTGGATTGGACGATATGATAAATTGTCAGCAACCTGTTGGCTGTAGGATACGAACCTGCGTCTATAATTATATTACAAACTTAACAATACCAAGGCTCAACCGCGTAACGATCACATCCATGGAAGGCCTTGAATGCAATGTGTTCTAGAGTAATTTGCTATTTTTAACTAAAATTCAACTGAAATATAACTAAAATGTTGTAAATTTAACAGTTTCATTTTGGCTGTTCTTATATTACTAGTATATAACAAAAAAAATCTGCTAACTGTAGCAGTTTTTTTTACAACGTCATTTTTAACTTTTTTTTAGTATCTTTTTCTGCTATTTGTTCAGGTTTAGTTCTATGAGTGCTGACCCGCTTAGAACTAAACTAATCCGTCCCTTGGAGTTCGTCTTAACAGGGTTTAACTGTATTTATTTAGGAATCAACCAAATAATAAAATATTTACTGTGTTATTATTATTATTATTTTTTTTCTTTTGGATTTAACGGATATAGATAAGCTTTCAAATTAAGAGCACCTGTTGTTATTTTATCAAACTATTAAAATTACTTTAACCCTCTAACCGGTAAGCCCGCCTCCAAACGGGATATTTTAAATTAGCCATAAATGCTCCAAATGAGTGTTCTATAATAATAAATTAAGCTATTTCGATACAAAACCACATTTACAAAATATTTTGTGAGATAATTGTTTGCATTCAAGGTATGGTTTGGAAGCGAAAAAGCGTTAAAGTTAGAATTTTGTAAAATTTAAAAAAAAAAATAATAATTTGAAATTAACACAATTTTCCAAAAATCTCCCAAACATATTTATGTTGAATAGAATCTTTTGATACTTAACACAAAGTAACATTGAAGTTTAAACTTTTCAAAAAAGCCTGTATGTCCGAGGACATACAGGATTTCAATAGACTACCTGTAAAGGACATCGTCTTAAATTAAAAACGTATGGACAGATTTTTATGAAATTTGTCGGAAAGATTATATTTAGATTAGACTAGATCAGAAGGCACTATGCACCGCGACCAATGTAGGTCTTTTGTGCTGTCTAAAGTTACCTACAGATTCAAGCTACCTATAAAGCCAATTATCCTATTAGGCAAAATGTTCGCGATGTCGGAAGGCGAAATTAAGCGATCACCTAGAAACCTAAGTCTCCTATCACAAAGCCTGGGACATTAGCAGAGAACATGCTCTGAGGTCTCAGACACCATCTCACAAAACCTGCACATATCCGTGTCCGATTGACCCTTCCTGTGCAGATGGTATCTGCGATTACAGTGTCCAGTTAAGTACGACGCCAGGTTCCTCAAACCCCCCCTTTCAAGCGACAAGAGTCGCCTCGACCCCCTACTTGAAAAAGAGATCAATCACTTAGCCTGTCGCTGACCAGGTGAGTTTTCCCAGTAACCAGAGAATTCAGACTCTCCATGCCCTGAGCCTTTCCCTAACATACCCCGCATGTATTCCACAGAATGGTTCAGGACCAATAAAGGGCCTTCGGGCCCCGCGGTTGGCAAGACAATCTGCCCTCTCGTTGCCCTCATGCCCCTCATGACCAGGAATCCACCCCAAGGTTAGAGAGTTGCCTCTACCCTGAATGCATTCCATGAACAACCCAGACGACACCTTATAAGCCATTAGTGCAGTGCAGTGCAGCCTGCCTGTCAGAAAGAATGTAGATGCGAGATCTGAGCGTTCCCCTTCGCAGATTATATTTAGTAGTATTAGCAAAGTATTTAAGTTTAATCAATATATTTTGAAGTTTATGTGAGTTTTCGCTAAATTTCGCGTTTTTTGAAAAACGCAAATCGCCATAGCTTCTTACCTAAAACCACAAAAATGGTAATTTTTGGACTGTAGTTATATCTTGGTAAGAGGAATAATTTATGTTCAGACTTATTAATTTTTACGGTTTAGTTTTTGAGATACACTCTGAACCTATTTTGGACAACACATTGTTTATTTTTCGTGCCGAACAAGTGGTATAAATGTCATTGCAAAAAATCTTAGGATGGTTTGAGGGTTAAGTAACTTTGAAAATTGATCAGAAATCTTATAAATTTACTCACATTAAATATAAATTTATTAACTTGAAATAATTTTTTGATCTGTTATAAATCTCCTGAATGTTGATTTTGTTTTTTTTTTTCGTATAAAAACATAAAATCATTTGAATGTCAATTAATTGAAATGTCAATTCTTTATTTAGTTCAAACTCAAACAAAAAAAAAACTTCACGATTTTCTTCTTTTCTTATTGTTTAAATTAGAATAAACAAAAAATGTCAATTGTTTGTTCAAAATGCTAAGAAAAATACTGTGACATAAAAAAATAATTTTTAAAACCATGTGTCAAATCAGCCGTTTAATAAATGGTCGCCATACACAAAAATTTTGTTTGAGCTAAAAGTAACACATGTGAGGCGTTTTAAACAAACCGTTTTCTTATATGTTCAATAGTCTTTTGTAGCTACGAAATGCCGTCCATATACGACTGAGAAATATATTTAAAAACTTTAAAACAAACATTAATTTATTTTTAAAGCAGGCAACATCCATTAAAGATTGAATTTTACATGCTTATGTAAAGTTAAACAAATCTCATAATATGTGAATTAACATAAATTCAAATTTACAAATGATATTTGAAATAGAATCGAATTTTATACGGAATAGTCCTATGAGGGAAATAATTCTTGCTGCAAAGATCAAGAAATATAATCGGGCCCTAACCGCCAAAAAGACGTAAGGGCCAAAATCATAATTTAAGAGCTTTTAAGTTTTTTTTTTGAATTTATCTTTGGTTTATCCGATTGCAATGAATTTTAAATATAAAAGACCAACACAAAATGTAAATAAAATATTTTTTAGCTGCCACATCTCACTTTTAGGGGTTAAATAGGGGGGTCTAATTTGACCGCATTTTTGTTTTTTTTTACGTTATTTCTTATTTGGTCCAAAGAAAATATATACAAATTGAATATCAACAAAAGTTTTTTGAATTGCGAATCTAAAGCTGCATAATACATGCTCAAGCTCAAGACTATGAGTTATTCATTAAAGAAAAAAAGACGTAGGCGACCCTTTGCTGTCATGAAATATGTAAACACACTGTAGTTTATCCTATAAGAATTGGCGCTAACGTCTTTTTTGATTTTTTTTATGAAAATCGTAACGCTACTGCCTAAAGTTATGAAATTTTGAGGAATGATGTAAAGCAAAAGGTTGAAAAATAAAGATTTTCATTAAGAACAGAAAATCAAAAATCGGCATTTAGGGAGCAATATAAACCAGGAACTACAAACATTCACGACAACCGGAAGGATGATGCTTTGCGAATGCGAACGCAAATGAACCTGCAAAAATTAGAACTCAATGAATGCGATAAAACGCTACAGAACCAGCACAACCGAATTGAAAAGTTTATTTTAATGGTAACAACTGACTGAAATTCGAAATAATCGAATTTGAGTCGTAGTAACCGAATTTCTGTTAGCAAATATCTAAATTTTTCTCCGTGTGTGGAAAAAAGTTTTATTTTCCAAAAGAGAACTTTTTTTTTTTTTTTTTGGAAAAAGTACTTTACAAAAAAACGCTTCCCCGCATTCATTGTGCTTAAATTATGTTAATTAAATTGTGTCGTGAATGTTTTTACTTTCTGGTTAATATCCTTCTTGCAGAGATGATTATAATTTTATGCTATCCAACCCACGAAGTAAGCTTTCATTAAGCGCATTTCAGATAAGCTGACGAATTAACAATATATTTTGCCCTTATGGCGCTACTGGCAGAGTCCCACAGCAACAACTATTTTATATTTGTTCTTATTCTGATATGGTATTAAAGTACTGTTGATGATTTAGTATCAGGTTTGTAAATTTTAATTAAAATTGTGTAAAATTTTCAGAATCGAGCAAAACATTTTTAGGAGTCTTAAGGGCTTATCTGTGTATACCGGTAAAAACTTCCAAGGATCGTTAAGGGGGGACATTACATTCGCGGCAGATAAAACAGACCTTTTTTAAAAAATTCATAACTCAGTCAAAAACAAACATTTTTCCAAAATTTTTTATTATTGTAGAGAATTGAACAAATTACTGGCGACAGAGAAAAAATCGAAAAAAAAATTTAAAAAAAAGCTCGTGTCATGCGATAGCGAATCAAGTTTAAAAAAATACAAAAAAAAAAAAAATTCGTCAAAAAATGAACCCGCTAGTGCCGCAACCAGTACGAAAAACATGGTTTCGAGATAAACGCGTTCAAAGTTGTGAACAAAGAAAAAAAAGGTTACCTTCAATCTGCCATGCCTGCTTCGTACTGTATGCCTTCGTTATCTTCTGTTGTGCTGTTTCTTACAGTTTTTTGCAATCGTTTAGCAATTCGGGCTTCTTTTGAAGCTTCATATGCCTTCACTCTGGCGCATTTCAAACGATTTGCATCATTTCCTTTGCAAAAATTGTAAAACAAGTATATACCAGCTGCCGTACGTAGGTAGCGCGAAAACTAAAAATGCGCTCTCACTAATCCGGCTGTAACTTTTGAACCCGTAGGAAGTTTTCCATGAAATTTATTTTCTTAGAATTTTAAGAATATTGACTAAAATACAAAATTATAAAAAAAATGCCATGTCCCCACTTAATGAGTTCTATATAATTATAGCTGCTACTACTTGCAACTTTGTAAACTGTAGCAATTTGAAGTGACATAAATCGGTTATTAATATAGACTTCAACATTTATATCAAAGCAACATATGTAATGTACCATATGAATATAATTTTTTAATACAATAAATAAATTCGTATTAACAGAAGATGTTTGAAACCAAAAATCCTTTAAAACGGATCATTAATACTGTGTAAAAATGTGAAAATTTCACTTATTTTCATTACTTTACAGAAATGTCTTATTTTTGTTTCCCGTGTTTGTTATAAAATCTTTAAGACTGCACAAAAAAAAAAACTTCGGAACAAGTATTACGCGCTAAGTCCGAAAATGTAACAAAAAACTGTCGATGTTGTCACATAAAAAAGTGGTAACTCTCGAAAAAAAATCTGGCAACCCTACACAGTTTGTGGTGACCTTTTGGACTCAGCTCATAAATTTCGACATTAAAAGGTGTTTTTGTGTATTCACCTTTAATGTTTAACGAACTGGGAATAATAATAAAACCTCTTGGGAATATGTGTAAAAATTATAAATATCTTTACGTTTCTTGTAATTACTTAGGAACCCTTTGCACGATGACGAGTTTTGGTACCAAGCATTAAGTAGTATTTATAAAAAGATTTGTAAAACATGTATGTGTGTTTTTGATATTTTTTTTTATTTTATTTAATTAATAATCATATAATTACAAATTATATACTATTACCCTAACCGAGCACTAGCTACTATGGCCTCCGACGCGTTGTAGAGAAAACAGACCAGTGCCTCTGGTGGGAATCGAACTCACGACCCCCGTAATGATAAGCCAACATGCTAGCCTACCGGGGCGCACTGTGTTTTTGATACATTTAATATGCCTACACTAGTTTGACCAACCCATGCGCGGCGGCTCCAGCAATACATACATACATACATTCACATTTCATACGCCGTGATGTACAAATTGAATGTGTTTGTTGTTTTTTTTACTCACTGCGGCGTATGAAATTTCCCTTTATGTTAATTGCTGGAGCCGCGCAAGGACCAACCCCTGTACACATATCGCCAAAATTTATTATTTATTTTTATAAAAGGTCAAAAATAGCATTCTTTATTCACATTCCAAATTTTAGCTATTAATACACAGAAACAAAAAGAAGTTCTGTATTTAAGACCGTATTCAACCACTGTGCAGCGGTTAACAAAAAGTCGCGAATTCTCCCGATTCTACCCTGTTATATGTGTAATCACTTATATGGTAATGCTTTGTTTTGGCCCGGTTCGGCTTGATTGATGACTGGCGCGATTGCTCTCATTATACACATCCTTAACTCTATAGTGTCCTTGGTACTACCAGGCGCGGTTTAAAGAGGGGGGGGGGGGTGGGAATGGGAAATTTTCCCCAAAAATGATATTTTTCATTACAAAAATATAAAAAAGATTACAAAATTAATTAAAAATACTCTACTCCTAAACCTTTTCCTGGATCCACTCCTGGTACTTCAATATGTTTAAGTTTTGCATTTGTTTAAGTTTTACTTTTTTTAACTCGTTTAAGTTTTGCTTTTGAGACAATTTTAAATAAAAATCAACTGTAATAAAATCTAAAACTAACGACAGTTTTTTTGGAACATAGTATTTTTCTCGGCTTTGCTGCTGTCTAGAGAATTTAAATTCTTAAGACATCTAAACCTCCTCAAAATGTCTTTTGCATACCAATTTGATAATATTTTTCCATTAAACCTCTGCAACTTACAGTGACCTTCAATAAATTGTCTGTCTTTTTCTGTTTTGCATATATTTGCTTATAAAAAAATATATCAAATTATATTTTTCTTTATGCACAATATATTTATTATTATTTTTTCCATCAAGTCATTGCACTTTGTTTATTAAACTTAATTCTATTCTATATCTTATTGTTATTTGTTGTTCGAGAACTTAAATTGCTAATATCGATCGCTTTAATCCATCGACCACCTACTTTTCAGAGTTATTTTGCAATTGCAAATGTCGCCAATTTACTGCTAACTACTTTGCTACTATTCTGCTATTCGTACTACTCAGCTGCTCACATGCTACTTATTTTTGTGCGGTTTACCTCAAATCAATTTGAACATTGTACGTTGTACATGTTTGTTCCAGAAACACAAATTTCATAAAAGTATATGGGGAAATTCAAAAACTGTCGACATTTTGAGGTAAAATATTTCGAACATTATTTTTTCTATGACGTGAATAACGATTTGTGTGTATGTAAGCCGATGTTTAAGACTGATAAATCCATTCGCGTTAATCTATATATTCATATACATATATATTAGGGTGGGGCGATTTGAACATCTTAATGGACGCTTCGCGTTTCTGATTCTTGGGATTGTACTGAGCAAAAAAGTCCACTAGACAATACGTCTACGGTGAAAATCGAGCTTCCAGATTTTGGCTTTTTAGCCATATTTTGTGAAATTAACAATGTGTGGGATGGACATATCTTAGGAAGTAGGAGGAGCTTATCCAAGATTATGGTATCAATCTCTTCTTTGGAAGATTCTCTAGCAGATCAATCATATTTGTGGGTGGGGTTTAAGGGGTTAATTTTTAATTTCAAAATAGGGTTTTTTTGCCGTAAAGTCAAAATCTGGAAGCTCGATTTTCACCGTAGACGTATGGTCGAGTGGATTTTTTTGCTCAGTACAATCCCAAGAATCAGAAACGCGAAGCGCCCATTAAGATTTTTTTTCTTCCATACTAATCGCCCCACGCTAATATATATGCTTATATGTGTGGCAATATATTACGATATATGTGTATATCTTATACTTAACTTATGATTTTTTTTTTAATATGTTGTAATATATCATCATATATCATTGTTTCGTATGTTATTATATATTAGCATATCTTATATATCTGATCATATGAAAAGATATAGATCTATATATGACCATATATTCTATCGTACAATTAATCAAAAGAAGAAAAAAACTGATTTGTGACCCAACTCTTAAAGTATGAATCAATCTATATTAAGTGCAGTTGTAGGAAACAACTTCGTTTAATATACTTAGTAATAATACATTTTTAAGGTGTTTGATAGAGGATATTGCATTCAAAAATAAATCTTACGGTTGATAGAGAAATAATAAATATTAAAAAAAAAGTCCTAACACTGATTTTGGATGTCTAAAATTTTTCACAGAGATAAAGCTAACATCAATGAATTGCATTTCATCAAAAAGTGATTTTCAATAAATTGGTTCTTAGAGGGTATTGCATATAAGGTCTCGATATATAAGCAACATTTTGTGTTAATTATACAAAATAGTACAAAAGAGTACATTAAACAACACAAATTAACTTTAAAATTTAATTAAAATAGCTTAAAAGCATGAAAATTAATTAATTAAAAGTACCACTGTTAGCACATTTTTTCGAAACTCTTAAAACCAGCTCAGGTTTTTAGAACAGAGCGTTGGAAATGGCTTCTTTAAACTAATTAAACACCCAACCATTATAACACGCGTAGTGGATTCTAAATTTTTAACTTTAAAAATTTAATAGTTGCCAAGTTCCACTATAGGCAGTATTCTTTCTACCACTGATCCTGTTTTGTAGTTAACAATATATTTTTTTTGAACAATCTGAAATTGCTGATGTACTAAGCAGAGATATTTATCCTTCATATACAAAATATTGTATTGATCCCTATAACCGACCGTATAGTTATTTTTTTATAACAAGGACGGACGTGTAAAGTTTGCTGTGTTTTCTGCTCTTGAAAAAATCTGTAAGTCTTCTACTTGAAAATTTTGCGAACAAAACATTTGATTTTCGTACTCGGTAAATGTTGTTTTTTACGACGGCTGTTCCAAAATTAGCCGACCTAACAAAGAAAACTTAAAAACTATAGTGTACTACACATTTTTAAGTTAATATAAAAGTTTTGATAATGTAATAAAACTTTATATTTTTGTTTTAATATGTTTATTAGTGTATTGGTAATTGAAAAAAAAAATCATTATATGGCTAAACTGTTTATCAGGGCAATATACTCGCCATATTAGTTAAGATAGTCCGAAAAAGGGGCGTTTGGTGTATTTTGTAAACTAATAGAGCAAGAATGGCACGTAGCTGCATCTAATGACCAGAACAAAATCAAGTAAAGCATTTTTGGTTATTCCAATGTTTTAGTGGTAAAAAATGGACTGAGAAGTTTCAAAAATTTGATTTTCAGAAACATTTTTAATTTAAGGACCCCTCTTTTTAATTTAAGGACCCCTTACAAGAAACTGAAGTCAATATAGAAGTCAAAATAGAAGTCAAAATAGAAGTCAAAATAGTCTTCATTGTTTCACCACCGAACCATTTTTTTTAAGTTTGTATATAGAAAATAACTCGAGGAAGCTAAATTTAGTGAATAAGGTTCGTTTTGAAGCAATTCGAACTTACATTGATCGATTTTTTAATTGATTGATTTGGATTTTGGAAGTGGGAAATCCCCCCCCCCCCAAACTAATATACATTAAAAATACTCTAAGCCGCCCCCCCCCCCCCAACCTTTTCCAGTATCCGCGCCTGCTCTATACACCTAACTATGTTCTCAAGGTATGTTTTTTTTTATAATAAAATGCGAAACAAAATAATTAAATTTCGCAAAATTTTTAAAAAGTTCATAAAATTTTTTGCATTTAAAATTTTTAAAATGCTTTTTTGACAAGGAGGTGTTGTTAACAAAGTAACTCAGTTCACGCAATACGCTAGCTAATTTCAAATATTTTTGTGAATGTCAGACGCAAAAAACATACCTTTTCAAAAAACTTATGGCAATTCCTTATAAGTTTGTGATGTTTTTATCCCGTTATTGACGCGCTGACATCGATTTGGTTTACTTCACGCTATATAAAATGATAGCATTTTTCAAATACTGTTCTCAAAACTCAATGCCATTAAACGGCGCAAAATCCCTATCGAAAAAGCTGCGAAAGTTTAAAACTCAAAATTTCGAATGCACTTGTAAACCTCACCATACAACTTTTCACCAAGCATCGATATGGAAATTACTTTTTCCAGTGAATATGCCTCCCAAGTCTAGTGGTTTCATTTTTGATTGGTTTGGATCTGAAACTTAAAAACCATGAGCAAACAAATAAAATGAATAAAAAGAGTTTAAAACTAATTTTATTAATTTTTCGACTTTCAACGTGAAACTTTGCCATGTCCATCGTTCATCTCAATTCATAAAACCTTGAGAAATTAGAGGCATCTAAAGTCAGTTTCAACAGGTGTCGAAAATTTTTGAAGCACGTCATATTTTAGAAGAAAAAAAAAATAACTAATATAGAATTTGTTATATCTTGCAACAAAAATATTGTAATAAAATATATAAAATGCAATTAATATTATTTTTTAGTGTTGAACAAAAATATTAACAAATGACATGCCATAAAAGGAGAAAATGATAATCTAATAAGTAAATTGTGATTAAAATTAATTTATTAAGCGGTGATTTATAAATTACTTAATTAAAAAAAATATTTTCCAAACAATACGAATATAATTAAGTTTTTAAATATAATTTTTCGATACTTCTTTTAGAGCAAAATTTCGGAAAGTCTTTTCGAGGAGTTTTTAAAAAAGTGGGATGTAAAGAAGACATATTTCTTTCTTATTTTTTTTTCTTAACTGGCATTAAAAAACAGCGCAAAGAGACACATTTTATGTGCAAATGTTTGCAGTAGAGTTCGGCCAGAAAAAACTAAAATTAGGTTTCAATTAAAATGTTTGTTTATTTAATTAACAAAGTTATTGAATTTGTTATATCAATTTGTGAAAATTTAACTAAAAATCTTCTAAAATTTCAATTAGAATTTTTGCGTAAATTTTGAAAAATGCAGTTTTTTTCTGTAACATCATTTTGAACTAATTCAGTAGTTTCTGCAAATTTTTTTACTAATTTATTTTTATCAGTGAAGCTCAGACAATATAGCGTTTGCCTTGTAAGCAGAACGTTCTGTGGACGCCTTGTAGATATTTCTAAATTCACAGTTTTTCAAACTTATTTCAAAATGTATTTTTTAAGACACATTACCTAACCCGTCGTTGCGACAGGTGTTAAATTGACAAGTAAATTTCATATGAAAGCTACATAGGGACATGCCTTGTATGTAGGGAATGCATCACGGGGTTTCCCGTCCCGGGATTCCCGGTAAACTGCACTTTTTTGTTGCCGCAATAACGGGAAACTGCTTGGGGAATGCCGCAATAATGGGGAATGCAGCAATTAGCATTTTAAACAACTTTTAAAAAATATATTAACTTAACCGCAACTGTTAACTTCACCGTTTGTCTTAGACTACGACCTTGAATTAGAAATTTAAAGCCACTCTTCGTCGCTCTTAAAAAATTGTCCATTATAAAACTTTTCCCAAAACGTTTTTTATCGAACATTTTGGTCGGACTCTATTGATTTTTAAATTTTTCTAGTTCTTCAATTTTTTTTGTGAATTACCTAAGCTTCAAAATTTCTGTCCTGAATTTTTTTAATAAAGAGGAATTAGAGGATTTTGAGGAATTAAAAAATCAATTGCTCTCAGACTTAAGAAAAAGTTTTTCTTGGTTGGCATTCATAATAACTGTAGTTGGCTACCACAGTTACATCAAGACCGAAATGAAAATTTTATTTCGCTATTTTACCGGTTTGATTTTGAAATATCTCGACCTAAAGTTAAAATAACGCTAAAATACCGGTATTTTTTAACGGTATTTTGCAGTTATAACAAAATTTAATAGTTAAAATTTTGAAATAAACCCTGTCATATATAAACACACATGTAACAATTGGATTCGCAGTTTGCATTCCCTACTTGTGTGTCATCTGGGATCGGACCCTTTCGCGTAGCGTAGTTTTATAAATTGCATTATGCAATTCATTAATTTTAACAAATTTTTCGTTTACTTCCCAGTCCCAGTCTAGAAACGGTAATGATATGTCATTACTTTTCGGACTACCAGTAATGACTCAAGATTACTTTCTGCATTACTATAACAATTATTTCTGATTTTTTGTAAGTTGGAAAGTAATGACATTTTGTGCAAGCATGTAATTGATGTTTTTATCTATCAAGTATAACATGTCGAGATATCTTAGATGGTAGAGCGCTTGACTGACTACCTGGAGTCCCATGTTCAAATACCGTGTTGGCTCATTTTATAAAAAAAAATTTTTTTTTAATAATATATTTTTATTAAATTTAATTTATTTTTGGAAAGTTACTCTTACTTATTATTTTTGTCCATATTGTAGCGTTGTGTTGTAATGGTTAGCGAGTTGGACTGTTACACAGATGGTCCCGGGTTCGATTCCCGTTGTCGACCACAACAATTTAGAAAAATAATATATTTGAGTTTTCTATCCCTCATATGTATCGCAACGCCCGTCTTCGGTGCTCCTATAGCACTTAACCCCTCATGAAATTTGCCAAGGAATATATCGATCTTGGTGCAAAAGTGAGCCAATGCCCTTCGGCTGTTCAATTTGAGAGTTGTACATCTACCTTTATACCCAATTTGGTTCGTTTTTCAAAAAATATTTGAAAAATAAATAAGTCTTGAGTTTTAATTTTGAAACATTCGCTCACTTTTGCTCTACAGTGTACGTGCCAAGCAAAATAATGGTCTGATGAGTTTTTCCTAGAACACTTTTAAATACCAATTTAAAAAAAGTTTCAAACGATGAAAGTTCAATTAATTGAATAAATTAAAATATTCATTATATGATTGTTTTAATTTAAAATTAAAACTATTTCCGTTTATAATTAATTATAATACAATAAAATTTAATATGCAAATATAATTATATTCTATCCTAATAAAATAATTTAAACAAAAAGGAAATGAATCATTCATATAAAAGTGTATAAAGTAAAACACGGTTAAGACGAACTCCGAGGGGCTAAAAAAATTAGTTCGTCTTAAGCGAGGTTCGTATTAAGCCGGGTTTTTTTTTTAACGATAAAAAATATTTATTAAAACAAAAACAAGACTATTCAGATTTTTATATAAATAAAAATTAAAATTAGCATTTCATGTATTCACAATTAAAAATTTAATTAAAATTCTTAATTTTTTTTTAAAAAAAAATCTGTTATTTTTTCTGAATGACTAAATTAACGATTTCATTCGTTATAAGTTTTTCTATTACCAAAATATGATTGTCAGCTTCTTCGGCACACGATTTTGCTCGAATATATTTTTTTATGTTTATTAAGCTATTGTGTACCGTTCGTATATTTGGTACTTCCTCCTCTATTTCGACTTCTTCATCAGTTGACAAATTTTCAACATCGGGAGGATTAACAATTTCCAATATTTCTTCATCTGATAAAGTATGTGACGTCAAAACATTAGCATATATATATATCTAGAAAGTCATCCACGGATATGGAATTCATACTAGGTCTATCCCATAAAACGGATAAGGAGTGTACTAAACATGGTAATTTGTATGAAAACGAGTTTTAGGGACTGCTTAAAACAGTTCGTAATAACCGAGGGTTCGTATTAACCGAGTTCGTATTAAAAGATGTATTTTATATGAAAATTATTGCCAAAACGTCGGGACTTTTAAATTAGTTTGTATTAATCGAGGGTTCGTCTTAACCGAGTTCGTCTTAAGCGAGTTTTACGGTATTAAGTTAAACATAACAAATAATAAGATTTAATTTAAAAGATTTAGGTTACATAAAATTGAGTATAAAAATAAGAATTTAAATTAAATTAATGTAATTAACATTAAAATTAATATTTAATTATAAAATCACATGATCACTTACAATTAAACATAGTAAGGAATAAGCACAACCACAAACATTGTAGCGAAAAAAATCTGAAATATTATCATTAATAAATCATGAATTAAACATTAATCACATTTTGTGTGCTTCACAAAAGTATGCAGCAAATATCATATACATTCTTTAAGAGAAATATTTTATACAAAAAAGAAAAAAAAAAATGTCAAAAAGATTACAAGATTTGTTTTTTTATTAATAAAACTCCAACACACTGGCGCTGTTGGCAGAACATTAAGTCCATAGCAAACTGCCAAAGAACTTACATTTTACATTTTAATTCTACCATAAATATCGCTATCCGCTGAAAAATTTTTGCACAATTTTTATTTTAACACTGGCCAGTGGCCACCAATAACAAACAGCGACGACGCTGTCGGCAATAGTATTTTGTTGCTGGCAACAACATGTGTGTGCTAAATAAATATAAGTTTAAAAATATTTTTCTCCTTTTTTTCTAAAAAAAAAAAATGCATGTTTCTGATTGCTAAAAATAAAAGTTGGGATAGTATAAAAATGCAAGTGTCTTTTTTTGAAAAAAAAATATATATTTTTTTTTGTCATATTATGTTTTAAATATGTCCGATACTACCAAAGTTAGGCCCTTGGATAATATTTTTTAAGCCATGGATGTTATATAATATTATACATCGTTTTGAAGGTATTTTATAGGCTTTCCAATGAACTCATCCGTATCCAAATTTAAAAGGGGCGTGCCTGACAATAAAAAGTTGCACCATTCAAATCAGATTTGACATTTTAGTGGCTGATTAATTGTAGAGTAATTTCGGTAAATTTTCTTTATGTCAAAATACAATACACGAGTATTTTATATTCACAAACCTTATCTTTGACAGCTATAATATTGAAATACAAATTTTATGTCGAGCCATATCAGTTGTATTTTAATCATTTTGTTCATGAGTTTTTGTTACGTATCTGGAATAGTTTTAGAAAATCATAATTTTTGCAAATTTAAAACAGATTTATTCCAAAAGTACTAAATCGAAGATATTTATTCCGAGATCGTAATAATTATTTCGTTTATCATAAAAGTTAGATGGTAAAAGTAATATATTAAATATTTTTTATATTTTATTTCTTTTATTTATTAATAATCATATAACTACAAATTATATACTAACCGAGCACTATGGCTTTCGGCTCGTTGTAGTGAAAACAGAACAGTGCCTCTGGTTGGAATCGAACCCAAGAACGCCGCACTGATAAGCTAGCACGTATTTCAAATATAAAATCATAAATTCATTTCATATAGATCGACCTTTAATCATATCCAAGTTCATCTAAAAATTGGCCTATCCAGTAATATCCATGAAAAGACCTCAAATATATTATAGGATTAAATTAGATCCTAAATGATTTTAAAATTGGGATATCCAATAATATCTACCCGTGTAAAAAAATTATATATGGTTTTATGTTTTTTTCATTTTAAAATAAATTATAATATGTAATTATATATAGAGTCATGCATAGCCATATATAACTATATGTTTCTTATATGGTAACATATATAACGATATATTTTTATATATTGACCTTTATAAAATTATATATTAAACATGTATGCTATCCATAATACGATATGGTATATATATTGTCATATATAATAATACATTCTCATATGTAATACTCGTATGTAATAATTAGGGCACGAAATTTCATGAAAACCAATGTAAAAAGAATATTTTTTGACTTTTCGTACTATATACTATTATATCCGAAAAATGAGAACATCTAATTGTATCATATTAGATCTAATCTGATACAATTATACATTATTTGATACAATTAGATCTAATTTGATGAAATTAGATATAGTTTGATACAATTGTATACGAATTTTGTTTCATTTAAATGTATCAAATTATATTTAATGTCATACATTTACTTTCAATTAGATACAATTGTATACAAATATATGCAATTACATGTGACATATGTAATCATATATCAGGCTCGGATCCAGGAAAATATTTTGGGGAGGGAAGTTAGAGTATTTTCGCCAAAATTTCAAATCTTTTTGACTTTTTTGTATTGAAAATTTCTATTTTGGGGGAGGAAATATCAAAGTTTCCCTCCCCCTGCAACCGCGCCTGTATATATAGATATGTAATAATATATTTTTACGTATTGCTTTATATGAAGTGTAATAAAAAGAAATATATAATTATATATTTGATCTTGCATATTTTTGCATACCCAAGTAAAAATAATATTATAGAATCTTAAATAATGCGATCCAGTTTCGTAAAATTAAATGTAGTTAAGTAGGAGAACATGTATAGTAAGATACAATTATACTTGCCACAGTGATTTTTCGTAAAAGGACATATTTAATTATATCTTACAATATGACGTTTTTGTTTTGAAATCCATAACCATTATACTCAAAATTTTAATATCAACTCGAAAAATATGAAAATATCTATTGCAGTTATCCTAAATGAACACTTCAATTTTAAATATCAAAACTCTAAAATATTTTACAACTTTTTGATTGGTAAGCATATAAAATTTAAATTTAACTTTACGATAAATTTAAATTGAGCTCTTAGTAATCGGACCATAATATGAAGCCCCTCTGTATATCAAATTGTATTTGAATTAGATATTACGCTATATCAAAGTTGATACATTTCTTTGTTGCATCATATCAATTTTTTTAATCGGGTATTTTGTTATAAACATGTCGGATTTGACAGATAATTAGTTTTATCCTTCCGCTGAACGAATATGGTCCGTATGTTCGTTATCTTGTGAAAAAAGTGAAAGAAACTGGCATCCTCATCGATAAACCAAAGCGTGAAAAGCCAAAAACAGTGCGTACACCCGAGAATATTGCTGCTGTGGCAGAAAGTGTGCGTGAAGCGCCATCAACATCAATTCACTGTCGTTCTCAACAATTATACATTTCGGAGACATCATTGAAACGAATTTTGCATAAGGACCTTGGTATGACACCATACAAAGTCCAATTGGTTCAGGAGTTCAAAAAAAAAGTTATTTGGCGGACCCTTTACAATCGGCGCAGTGTTGGCAAAGCGTCCTCACAGTATTGTCCTGTTACCCGATTGATAACAGTGGTCAACCGTTGGTTTGAATGAAGTTGCCACCGTTGGCAAAACGTTGGTAATTCAAAAAAACGTGTGCTTTCAAAATACCTTAAATTTAATTAATTTTGAGAAATATCTATAATAAAATACAGAGTCTTTCACATTATATTTAAATCTGTAAAATATAGTAGAATATAAAAAAAAGATAATGCTTCTAATTGTTTGTAATATTGGAAAACACAATATTGACAAATATTTTGCCGGTGGTACTGGCACATGCTTGGAAAACAAAATAGTGTTTTTCTAGTAAAATATTAGTTGTACCTTTGGTAATTTTTTACACGGTGGGTTTTACAAAAATAGCAGTGGTTTGCCAGTACTATTTCTTTTGTGCGGTTGGCAATTGCTACGTGTGTAGTCATATGAGTAATGAAAATCGATAAAAATCCCCAACAATTTGTTTTGCTGCAAAAATCGCCAAAAACACTTTTTTTAAGTTCTTTGTCGAAGTAAAACCCTCAAAAATGCCTTTTGACGAGTTAAGAAAGAAATAAAAAAATTAACAATTTTGGATATTATTTTTTTAACAATCTTAGACAGTTCGTTAAAAATAGATTTATTTTTTTTATTTTTGTCAATTTAAGTTTTTTTTAATTGCTAACCTTGTTGGAATATTTTTGTTCCAACTCTTCTAAAAAGCTCTTAATGAGCATTTTAATTTTGAGTGCTTCATCTATAATCCTTGTTCACAATACTTTCTTTTTAATTAATTTTAATTAAATTTAATGTATATTTCGTAACATAATTTTATTCCCTGAAAAAAATTCTCAAAAATCGCCAAATTACTTACACATACAAAATCGTTAACAAAAACTGGTAAAATATCCACTTAACAAGATATTTGGAAAACAATATGCTAAAATTTGGCAATTTAAAATTATATTCTTTTAAAATGGAACAAGTTTTTAAATAATTTATGCGAAAAATCATATTCTATATACACATATATTATATATTTACATTGTTCGGGTAGGAATTTTGTGAGTGTAAAATCGCCAAGACAATCGCCATTCACTTAAAAAATCGCCATACAAATCGCCCGTCGCCATTTCAAAAATTAAATCGCAAAACGAGTTTGAAAATCACCACGTTTTTTTTATCGTTTAATTTAGACAATTCGGATAAAATTGTATTTCTTATATACCCGATTAAAAAATATTATATATAACGACATATTTATTCTTTAATATAAAAATATAGGATCATATAATATAGCATATGTATCAATATGTATTTATATGAAATGTGTTACCAAAAAAAATCTTGTATAAGCACATCTAATCATGTATAACAAATAATATTCTGAATTTTTTATATGATAATACATGGTTGATAAATTTGATTAAATTTTTATAAAATTATGTATAACCCAATACATAATTATATATAATATTTTGAAAAATAGATTTTTGGGTATTATCACTTTTTAGAAGGTTTTTGTATCAATAAAAATAATGGCGTATTTTTTTTTTAATTCCAACTCCTTCCCGTGCCTATAGGCGACTCAAATCCAATAAATTATTATATAAACCAAAAAATTATTTTGTATTCACTAAAAAATTAAATTTTTAAACTTTAATAACCTTTGAACGGGTAACTACAAAATTAAAATTTTTGGACCATTTTTTTCAGATGTAAGTATTTTTTCATTGTAAAAAAAAAATTAACAAAAAAAAATATTTTAATTTTTTTTTTTTTTAATTAAAAAAAAGCTTATGAGCCTAAGTTTTCCCGTAGAATCGAATACTGAAGTAAGATTTGACATATATTTAGCCGTTTTTGTTGTATGGGAAAAGGGACCCAAAATCCACGATTTGAGTCGCCTATAGGCACGGAAAGGAGTTGGAATAAAAAAAAAATACGCCATTATTTTTATTGATACAAAAACCTTCTAAAAAGTGATAATATCCAGAAATCAAAATCGAAAAAAAAATTTGAAAACGAACTCTAATACTTATATATAATCCAAAACTGAAAAAAATTCCTAAGTCAGTTTCTATGTAACTATATATAATTAAAAAATAGCAAAATATTTAACGAAAATAGTTTACAATTTTGCGAAATCGATTTCCATTACAAATAACAAAACCTCCAGCTAATTTTTTTTAGAACAGATTACCTATGAACCTGTTCTAGAACAGTTTCTGTTACCACCGGAAGTCAAATTGGAAGGTTTTACTGCCTCAGAACCAGTTCTATAACTGGTTCTAGAACCGGTTTTAAAGAAACTTGTTCTAGTTTGGAGGTAAAGAACCTATTGCAAATAGGACAAACTCCATATAAAAAGAATCGGTTGTAAAATATAAATTATGTATAACCTATTATACTACAGTATAAGTTGTTCTGCAACCTGTTATTTGGATTTTATTGGACGATTTTAATATTGACAAAATTTTTTTTAAATTAAATTAAAATTAACAATTTCGTTTAAAATGAAAATGTAATTTCCTAAAAAAATATATATAAAATTTACGTCACTTACAAATTTCAATCATACTTTTTTATGGAGGTCAAATATATGTAACTTAATATCTTTCAATTTAAATATATTTGGATTATTATGTATCTTATCAAATATAATATAATTAGATGTTATTATATCGGGACAAAACTCGGATAGAATTGGATAATTTTTTATTAAATTGTATATATTTAAATATAATTAGATCCAAAGTAATACAATTTAATAGAACCATTTTTCGGATCAATATATTTGCGGAAAATATCTCATCATATATAATTTTAAATAAACATTTTTTCTCGGGCATGCAATTCGTTACAAATTGAAGTATTTTAGATTAAATTATATGTTGTCATTTTTCGGATCAAATTTGCTCTTCTCGTATCTAATTTATATATAATAATATTATTTGATGATGCCCCATATCAATTATTTTTGCTTGGTTTGTTAAATGGCACTCACCCGCTTTTCTTGCACATAAAAAACTAAAATCGATTTTCAATTAAAATATTTGTTGATTCAATTAAACGTGCAATTGAATTCGGTGCTGTTAAATAAATTGTAGTATCAATTAAAATAATTTGTTAATATTTAATTGATTTTATTTTCAATTAAAGTTTTAATCATATCTATTAAAAATTAAATCGAATATTGAGTTTGAATTTAAACATCTTTTTCACACAATTGCAATTAATATGCAATTTTATTTAATTTTAATTGTGAAAGGCGTGGTAGAGAAGAATGAGTGTATTTTCTAAAAATCATAACTACATTGCAAATTTTCAATTTTCTGAATCAGACTGCGCAGTTTCTGGTATTGAACCTTCGTCAGTGACCCTGTTTTTGAATATTGTTTTTAATTTCAAACAAATTTTTAGTAGATACTATTAAAATTTTATTAAAATTTGCAAAAAAAAAATACAAAATTTTAAAATATCGCCAAAATTGTAAAAAATCACCAAAATTTAATTTTAAAAATCACCGAAAATGAAAAATCGCTAATATATGAAAATATCGTCAAAATTTGAAAAGTTTTTTTAATAATTCCACCCACTTCTCAATTAAAAGTTTGGACCTAACTGTAACACCAAAATTTATTGCAGCGCTATTTTTGCCTTCCAACTTTTTTTTGTTTTGCACTTTTGGAAAATTTATTTTTACATCAATTGTTTCTCTTAAGCTTAAATGTAGACAAGACCACATTCCTGTATTATGTATTTCTTTCTTACAGTTGAGTTGGTTTTTTTTATTAATGGTAGTGATTATTATGCAGCTTGTTCTTATTTCTCGTTTTTTTTTCTTTCTTTAAGTACAAGGTACACTTGCCAGTTAGTTATTATCAGGGCAGCGACTTTCTTGCAAATGCATGTTTGTAGCCCAAATTCGATTTTGACAAAATACTTTTGCGAATCAAAAAACTTGTAACAAAATGGCATTGATTTGTTGTTGCATATTTTAGAATTTTTTTTTATATATAAATGCATATCGTTAGTGCGCCAACATGAACACCTTCGAGGTGTGTTTGGAATCGTTATCTTTCTGTAACGTCCAAAGTAACGGCATTTTCCACTCAGCATATGGCCTATTATACCCATCTATCCATTATACCATTAATACGATGAAGTGGGCCTAACCCATTGGCAGAACAACATCCCCATGCCATGACATCGCCACCTCCATGCTTCACCGTCTTTACACAAAACTCTTTTTGAACTCGTTTTCCTTTGGGCCTTCTAACATGAGTTATACCATCACTGGCGATAATATTAAATTTTGATTCGTCGCTGAAAAGAACGTTTTTTTCACTGGTCCACTATCCAACTAACATGATCTTGAGCAAATTGCAGCCGTTTTAATTGGTTACGCTTAGATATGAGGGGCTTTTTCGCTGGCCGATAGGCTAACAAACCAGCGTCAACGAAACGTCGGGAAGTGTTTCTTGCGCTTACTGGTAATTTTAATTATTTTGCCAATTTCGGAGCCTATTTAAAAGGAAACTTTTTAATCTCTCTTACTATTAATGAGTCTGTTCTTTGGTCAGTTTTTCGTGGCCGACCTTTGCTGATCACCTCCACAGATTTATTTTTTTTGAAAACACGATAAAATTCGAGAAATTGATAATTTCTGCACTTTATATTTAATAGATAGTTCTTTTTGAGAAATTCCCTTGTTGAAATCGTCCACAATACGCTTTCGTAATTCTTTTCCGAATTTGTCTGGTGCCATAATTATCGATATTTCGGAATATTATCCCAACTTGTGTTTCTTTTCAAATATTTTTGCAACTAATGAAAAATGTGACTTTAAACCAAAAAACTGCGAATGTGATAAAAAAAAACATAACGGTTTTTAATCTAAAGGGTCCGCCAAATAACTTTTTTTTTTGAAAATGCTATAAAAAAAAACTACTGAATATTTTCTCAAATTTCTTTTTTTATTTGAAAGTACAATCCTTCCGCTTAATAATGGAAAATAATTCCATTCAAATGGCTGCCTCGGCTGGCCATGCAGTAGCCTACACGATCGGTCCAATTTTTAAGCACATTATCGAATTATCGATTGTGTGCAGCTGTATTTCACCAATGGCTTCACGAATATTGTCCTTTAAAGCGTCAATTGTCTCTGGCTTGTTGGCGTAACACTTATCTTTGACTGCACCCCACAAATAATAGTCCAACGGTGTCAAATCTCAGCTCCGAGCTACGGAGCTGACGGTGCTTCTCTTCTTCCAAAATCCGTACGGAATTTTCGCACACATTCTGCAACATTACCATGATTTTCAAAGTAATGTCGCAATATTTCCCAGCGTTGTTCAAGCGTATACACAACCATATTCGTTCAGCGGAAGAATAAAACTAATTATCTGTCAAATCAGACATGAGCTAAGTGTTACCATTCACGAAATAAGCACTAGTTGAAAAAAAAAAAAGTTATATGGCGGACCCTTTATTAACAACAGAAAATTTAGGAGTTGCAATTGTTTTGTCTCGTCAAAACAATAACTATTTTCACATAATACTCGTACACTATAGTAATGCAAATTCCGGATAACTAAACCCAAAATATCTCTAAAATTGTTACTGAAATAACAAATACCATGAACTAACAAAAAAAAAAAATTTGAAAAGTGGGAACAAATTAAATTTACGGACCAAAACTTAAACTTCGAATGTAAGTTGCAAATGTTTTGTCCGATTCTGTATATAAATTAAGGGAAAATGGACAAAAAGTAGACACTAGCACACACAAAATGATCGTTGGACCGTTCAGATGCGATAAGAAATAGCTGATCAAAATTAAACTAGTATTGGATTGATAGTATCAATTGGCTTCGGAAAATAATAAAAATATTTTCGGAAGTATAAAAAAAATAAACGTTTCAGGAGTTTTATATATATATATATATATATTCTCGTCGTTCCTATAAGGAGCATAGGGCCTCAGGAGTTTTAAGACAAATATAATGGAACATGATTTTCACATAACAAGTTTGTTGTAAATAAAGTAATCCTAAATAATAAAACGGATTTCTAAAGAAATTGGATTTGGCTCTTTTGACCGCTATACGGAGAAAAAATTTATATGGAGAAAAAATTAACTTTGCTTTGTTTTATGATGATTCCGTAGCAATGAGGTCCCGTTTTCAAAGAAGGTATTTTTGTTTGGACATGGATATTCTGTAAAAATAAAAGGATTTTTCAGTTTTTTGTACTAAGATTTTTGTTATTTAAATGTCAAAGTGCTATATTTTAAATTCGCACTAGTTTGCGTTTTAGCAAAAATTTAATAGGGTGGGAAATAAGTTCAATATTGGTATTAACATTTTTATTCAGTCAAGTGCATCATCGATATATGGAAATAATTTGAAATGCATTTTCCACGGTTATCTAAACCAAATTGAGAAACAAATTCAAATTAACCCAATCTGCAAGCCGACTAGGTTTCTAGTTGATGTAGGGTTGAAAATTCGGCTTAAAACAAAAAATTCCACCACGCGCTGTTTATGGTGGTATCATTTTTTTCGAATTCGAGATTTTATGAAGTGTTTTGTTTTAAAAATGGAACACTTTTAGATCGATACGTATATAAAACTGCATACATATTTTTAATTCGCGAAAAAAGGAATGGCGCGAAAAAAACGCATATTGGAGTTTTTTCTCCTAAGCTACATTTTAATCTTTACATCCACTACGCAACCGAATACATTTGGCGATTGCATTAATTCAACAATTTTTATTTCGTTAAAGAGCACCTTTGAAAATACACAACATTTGCGAAATTGCGAATTATTTAAACACATAGATGATGTACTTTCACAAAGAAAAAGCTTGGTACCGATATTAATTTGATAAACACATAGTTTTAACACCGTAATGCATTTTTGGTAAAACGTAAACCAGTGCAAATTTTTTCCCGTGAGTCGGTTCAATCTACACGTATACTAGCCGTGGAAGACAACGGTGTTAATTACGGGAGGTTTTAAAACATTTGATCACGATGAGAATGAGGCAGAAGAAAATTCAAAAGTATTGTAACCCTCTAACATTTAAGGCTGCCTCAGGGTAGCCTTCATAAAATTTACCACAAATGCGTCAAATAAGCGTTTTATACTTAGAAATTAATATATTCCGAAAGAAAACTAAATTTGCTAAATATTTTGCAAAGAAATTTTTCGTGTGCCGTCCACGGTTTAGAAGCAAGAAAGCTTCAAAATCAAAATTTCGTAAAATTTCAAAAAATAATTGTTTTTGAAAAAACATAGTTTTCAAAAATCTAAAATACCAATTTAAGTTGGGTAAAATCTCTTTATAATAAAATATAAGTAAAATTGAAACGTTGTCTTTAATAAGAAGTGCTTACTTTAGTCCAAGGACTCCCAGGATTGTATCAGGATTCCACTAAAGACATCGTCTTAACTTATAAACTAATAGACGGATTTTTATGAAATTTTGCAGAAAGAAGACATTAAGTATTAATAGCAAAGTGTTCAAGTTTGAACAATATAAATTGAAGTTTATATACTTTTTCGCCTAATTTCGCTTTTTCAAAAAAGCGAAAATCGCGATATCTTTTTAAAAAGGAGCAGAAAAAATTGTTTTTCGGGCGTGGTTATATCTTGGTAAGAGAAATATATTTTGTCCAAAACTTCTCTTTTATATGCTTTAGTTTTCAAAATCACCCTAATATATTTTGGCTCATATCGCCTAAATTAGGCAACGATAAATAATTTTGTTGAAGAACTTATTATTTGTTTTTCGAGTGGAGCACACATTTTGTTGCAAAATATGGTTTGCAAGTTAGAGGGTGAAAGACGGAAAAAAGAAAAGAAAGAAATTGCTGGAAATTATTAATTGAAAATTCTCAATTAGAAGTGGTCTTTTCTATATTTCAATTGGGAAATGGTGTAGTATTCACTAAAATGTGTTTCATAATTGTTAACACATTGTCATCATATGAGGCTTCTTTTTTTCGTGTTAGATATATAATCACTTTCTGTATCGTTTTGACGTTATCCGCTTTTTTAATCCATTAGATCAGTCTAAAATATACCACTTCGTTAATAACTCAAAAATATTTCTTGAAAATTATTTCAAAAAGAAAAACACCTATGTGTATTATATTGGTTTTTATTTATTTCAAAAATGTCCGAAACAAATCAACCTATGTCTAGTTTTTTGTTTACTCCAAGACACTAAAAGACTATGGACTTCTTTCAAGTTTTAATGGTAATAAATGGGCTAAAGAAAAATACAAAAATCTTAAAACAAAAAATTATAGCTAATTGACAAAATAAATCGGGGTTTTTTTGCTCTCCTAAACACTAGTTCAAAAACACATAGGTGTTTCGGTTAGAGCACAAAAGGGCAACTTTATAAAACATATGTTTTAAGTTTCAAGGCGCCATGTTGGGTAGTATTTTTTTTTAACCATGAACAATAAACCATCTCAGTGAATTTCAAAACATAGAAAAAAATTTTCAACGTTATGTACATAATTCAATACATTCATTTGAAAGGTCTCAGTCCAACCAATATTAAATCCGAGCTAGATTATACTCTGGAGGAGTCTGCTTCTTCGGAATGTCATGTCAGAATTTACGAGCTGCCAAGACGAACACCGTAGTGTTCGACCAATTGAGTTGTCCACACCAGAAACGGTTAAGATAATCCACAAAATGGTATTGGATGATCGTCTACTGAAGGGGCTTGAGCTGGCTGAAATGATAGGCATTTCAGAAAGTACTATACATCGCATATAGACGGAAAATTTGCAGATGAGAAAGCTGTGCTCAAGATGGATGCCGCGTTTGCTCACAACATAGCAAAAACAGCTTCGTGATGATGTTTCAACAGAGCGTTTGGCGATGTTTCACAGCAGTAAAGATGAGTTTTTGAGTCGATTCGTAACCATGGATGAGGCATGGGTCCACCAATTCACACTTGAGACAAAGAAACAGCCAAAGCAGTGGGCTGGAATGGGAGAATCGTGTCCAAAGAAGACGAAGACAGTTCCATCTGCAGGCAAGGTCATGGCATCTGTTTTATGGGATGCCTGTGGGATAATTTCTATTGATTGAGAAAAACAATCAACGGGGAGGGGAGTATTATGATAACTTATTGCAGCGTTTAAGTGATGAAATTAAGTAAAAAAGTCCGCATTTGCGAAAAAGAAAGTGTTGTTTCATCAAGACATTGTATCAGTTCACACATCCACTATTGCGATAACCAAAATCAATGAATTAAAGTTCGAAATGCTTCATCAAGCACCTTATTCGACAGATTTAGCTCCCTCGGATTATTTTCTATTTGTAAACTTGAAAAAATAGCTCGCAAAAATTGCCAACAATTTGTCGGCTGTAAAATTCGTCAGTGAAGTAAGTTGTAGTGTAAGGCGTGCAGCCGTATGTCGATACATTACTTTACCCATGATTTGGTAATGTGTGCTTTTGCTGGGACATTAGGTTTAGAAATACACATTTAATCTTTATTAAATTTAAATATTTTATTTTGTCTTTTATTGAATTAAAAGGCAATTACTTTCACAAGCCGGTGACAACACAAAATTTAAGTTAATTTTATCCGCAGTTTCATGTATGTTTTATATATGAAAAGCAGATAAAACAAATCTTCCACACTATTAATGTGCGTATCAGCACAATTTTTTTTAGCAAAATAAATTAGTAAAACATTAGTTCCAAACAATTAAATGCTGAATAACTATAACTAAAATTTTAGCTGAAAACAATAATTTAGCAATAAATTTACTGACAAATAGTGTGCCTGACTTACAAGACGATTTACTAACTTTTTTTAAGTTTACTTTTACTACTTTAAATTTGTTCAAAACAAGTTTAGTCAAAAAGTTCTTGAATTATCTCAATGAATCGCACGACGTTGTATTATTTTTTATAAATTTAAGATGACCAATCTTTTTTTTTTTGCCCAAGACCCATTTTATTTTAAAAAGAACTAAAAGGATCTTTAGAAAAACGATATGTTTAGTTTTAAACGTCAACATTGAACTTTTTGATAATTTTTAAAATTTGCACAAAAAAGTTCTGATATAAGCAATTAAAAGCGATATTAAAGAAACTAAACAAACCGTTTATTCAAACCGGTTTTTAATGAAAAAAAAAACCGAAAACCACTTTTTAAAAAATTCGTTTTTTTTTAAGTATTCGAAACATTGTTTTTCAAAGAGTTGGAATATTTGACATCTCTATCAATATACATAACTGCATATTTAAAACTCATATTTTGCATTTTTAACTCCATATTTCAAGCGCATTTTGTAAGAAAGTCGCTGCCCTGGTTACTATGCACTGCCAACAAATACACTACACTCAAACAAAAAGAGGTGACCAGGTTATCGTTTAAAAAGATTGATTAACTCTATCACTCTACTCTTGTTAAAATTAAGGGTTTTCTCTTTATAAATAAAGTATTTCATTAAAAAATAAAAAACTGTAATTTCATTGAGATTTTTAATCTTTTTTTTTAATATAAAACATGTGTTCTTTCACTTTTTTTTAGTTTACGAGTAAATTTAATAAAAAAAAACATGTGTTTTTTGTTATAAAGTGAAATCTTTAATAACTAGGTCTAGCTATTGCCATAAAGTTAATTAGCAGATTTAATGTTTTGGCATAGTTAATTTTATTTCAAAACTTTTTCAACACCTTATTTTAACCAAACCAAAAATTATAATACTAAAATTTTATTGCAGTTTCGTAAAACAAAAAACATTAATGTTTTCCATGGTTTATGTACATTTGATGTAAACAAAAAAAAATCAATTGATTGTTGTTTATAAACTGTTAAGTACTATTTGTTTGTTTTAAATTTTCAAATATCTTTCATTTGTTTATACCAATTTTAGTGTAAACATTTACAATATTATTTCACAAGTGGTTTCGTTTAAATCTTGTATTAATAAATATTTAAATGTTAATAATTAAATTTTAATGTTTTTTTAGTTGGCTAAAAATTTAAGAATTTTTAAAATATATACAGGAAATAGTTTTTCTAAAGAAATTTCCAAAAAGTTTGGGATATGATATTTAAAGGCCCCTAACATTGCTCAAACGGACATACATATCTCTTAAACTGTATGACTGTAGTTTTCTGGCTCGGATCCAGGTGGGAGGAAAAACGGTACATTTCCTCCACCAAAATTTAATTTTTTTACCAAAATTGGAAAGGAGTTAAAAAAGTTAATTAAAAATACTCTCATTTTATAAACAAATTTTGTGATAGGGGTGTTTGTGGTACAATGGTAACACACTTTTTCTGACTCTTTAAAAGACTACATATCTCATTTGTTTGTTGCATTTTTAATTATATAATAAAAAAAAAATACATTTTTGGGTGAAATGAGAAAATTGAGGGGTAAGTGGTAATAATAATAAAAGTACAAGAATTAACAAAGTTAAGGAATTTGAACAAAATTTATATTTGGTATAAATATAAAACTAAGAAAATAGCAAAGGAAAAATCAGAGCAACGAATTCTGAGTCAAAATGGATACAGATGAAAAAGCTGGCTGTTATGTTTGCACAATTTAAGTGATGTGTTACAGATTTTGGAATTCTTGAAATTTTAGTTTATAAGTATTTGTTTAAACAAATTATGCAGAAATCTTTATCTAATGAAGTTGAAGAGAATAATAAAAGTCCTGTCTTTTTGCAGGTAGTTTACATTTTAAGTGCGATATTATAATTACACACAAAAAAAAAAAATCGTTGCCAAGTAATTAGGAGTATTTTAACTCTCATCAGAGTCCGAAATTTTAGAAAAGATAGAGCCTCCATACTAGGCAAAGCTTTAACAAAAACTTATTAATTAACAATTTGGCTCCATTCGTGTCCTCTTAGTAATCAAACACATGGTTTAGGTTCTTTTCCTAACAAGCATCATGACGTTACTCAACTTTGAAGACCAAAAATGTTCTATTTATATAAAAAAAATTGTTTTTACTCTGGTTCAAGCAATATTTTTTACAGTTTTATTAGTTTTTTGTTTTTATATACATCGAGATTATTTTTATGTTATTTTAAATTTACAAAAATAAAACAACACAAACATATTAGCTAGGTTGATACTAGTATTTCAATCTGGCTAAAGATCTCATCAGAACCCGAAGTATCATATTAATTTTTTTAATCGGGTAGTTAAAAGTAGGAATTTATATGTAAACATCTTAAAATGTATTAATATAAAAAAAAAATTAAATTTATCACTTCACCCCTATTATCACACTACCCCAAAATCCCCTATATTTAAAAACTAATATATTTTTCTTTTATTTTTCTTTCAGGTAAGAACTCTATAGACCAACACTTAAATTGACGTAAGTTCAAAATGACCAAATTACATATGAAATATACGATTCTTTGTTTAAAGCAGTGGTGGTCAAAACACACACTATTGCATTTGCTCTTGTGTGTGTGGCAGTAGGGTGGTCCTTTTTTTTCAACTTGCGATTTTTGGGGCTGCCCCCCTCTTAAAATATTTGTTTGGGTACACAAATTCACCATGCAAAAAATTAGAGTGCTGGCATAACGGGAAGATGTCCCGCATCGCCCTTGAAAATCGGGCCCCTTGGAAAAATGGTCATAATTTAAAAAAAAATTCAAATTTTTTTTCTTCAAAATTAAAAAAATATAAAATAATTTTTGTGTTGGGTTTAATCATAACTACACAGGTAAAAAATATTACTTTCCCAGAAAATCGCTAACTTACCCTAACTTTGTGTCAAAAAAATTAATAAATATTTTGGGGGTACCTCAAAGTGACTTTTTTGCATTTTTGAAAATTTTATTCAACAAAAATCAAAAACCTGATGTTTGCTGTCAAGTATTTTATTAAACACATCTCAAGTATTAAATAAGCCAAGTATTACGGATATCCGTTGGCAAAAATTTTTGTTAGAGCATTTTGATTCTAGCGGATTTCAACGTTTTTTTAAATTTGTATAGACTTTTTTTTTAACAAGATTTTTGTAATATTTCATCAATGTTAATGTGTATGCTATTTTATATAATTGTAATAACTTTATTATAAAGTATAATTTTTCGTGTTCATAGTTAACCTGTGTTTTCATGGGGTCAAAATTGACCCTCGTATTTTAAAGAGTCAAAAATCACAAAGATTACATAAAATTAATTTTTTTTTATGTTTCTAATTGTAATTCATTTACATTTTAAAATTAATTAAAATTAATTATTTAGTATAAATTCAGACATTTGTATTCATATTAAAATTGATTTTTTTGTACATATTCAGGAGTATTTTCGAAAAACGTATTTTTAATTTAATAGTGTAAATTTTTTTTCCTCAAAATTATTATTATGGAAAAGTTTTAAGTTCTAATTTTTACTTAATTGACCTACTCGAAGACTAGAAACGGTTAACGAAATTTTTTTAAGAATAAATATAAATTGAATTATTCCTTTCTTTATTTTATTTATAAATTTTGCCACAAAGCTGCATTTTTCTTACGTGGGTCATATTTGACCCCAGGTTAACATGGGTTAACTATCAACAGAAAATATAGTATTTTAAAATAAGGTTATTACAATCATATAAAAAGGCATATACAAAAATATTGATGAAATATTATTAAAACCTTGTTTTAAAGTAAAAATGTATAAAAATAAAAAAAAAACCTTGAAATCCCCGAGAATCAAAATGCCCAAAAAAAAAAATTTGCCAACGGATATGCGTAATACCTGGCTTATTTAATACTTGAAATATGCTTAATGAAATACTTGACAGTAAACACTAGGTTTTTGATTTTTGTTGAATAAAATTTTCAAAAATTCAAAAAAGTCACTTTGAGGTACCCCCAAAATATTTATTAATTTTTTGACACAAAGTTAGGGTAAGTTAGCGATTTTCTGGGAAAGTAATATTTTTTATCTGAGTAGTTATGATTAAACCCAACACAAAAATTATTTTATATTTTTTAAATTTTGAAGAAAAAAAATTTGTAATTTTTTTTTTAATTATGCCCATTTTTCCAAGGGCCCGATTTTCAAGGGCGATGCGGGACATCTTCCCGTTATGCTAGAACTCTAATTTTTTTACATGGTGAATTTTTGTACCCAAACAAATATTTTAAGAGGGGGGTACAGTCAAAATCTCGTTTTTATTTTTCGCCCATACAACGAAAGACCACCCTAGTGTGGCAGCGAAAAAAAATAGAGCATATATCAACAAAGCAACAGCCGAGCTAGCTTCATCACAGAGCAAGAATAACATAGAGGTTTTATAAGACCAATGCCAAAAAAATTTGTGCAGATTACAAAGCAGTGATGCCAACTTGGTGCTTTTGGCACTATTTATGGTGCTTTTGAATCACACAAAACGCCAAAATGTTACTCACGTTGCACTAAAATAGTGCTTCTATAATTTATCGTTAGTGCTTTTGGTGCTTTTTAACCAATTTCGTTTTAAGAGCAGTACTTTGTTCAAAACACCTTAAAACTGCAATAAAACCTATCGAAAACTTAAATTTTTAATCGTATTAAGGAAATTACAACTAAATGTCACTTTTTCGATACATTTTAAATGGTATTGTCTGTTAAATCGACACGTACAACTTGTTTTTGTAGATTGGCAGATATTTTCGCAAATGTGCGAACAAAATACTGGATTAAACACCGAAATTATCAGTGAAGAAATGTGATAACTTTATTTGAAATCAAAGCAAAATCCCCATTCCCAAACTATGAAATCTGTACATATAAAAACCAAGGGAACGAATTGCTGCAAGTGAACGCGATCGATAGGTAGTGGCTTCATAGGATTTAAGAGGATGTCCACCACAGCTTTATAGTTATGTAGCGATATAAACTTTAGTAGTGGAAACAGGGAAATCTTACTCAATGTTGTCTGGTTTCTCTCATTGTGGAGCCCGTTACCGAAACTGTAATCTACACATTTTTTTTTTTGGCGTTTTGATTCTTATAAAATCTCTATGTTACTCTTACTCTATGTTGGAAATCACTGAGTCTATTTTTTAACTTTAAGGGAAACACTTGCAACCTTGATCCCTTATTGCGCTTAAACTAGAATCTCTGTAATACCAAATACAGTGTTGCAATTTAATCTAAAGTTAAGGGCATAAGGTTAGGTTAAATGGGCGAGTTCACTGGGCGGCCACTAGGCCCATTTCGATTTTCCCATTTTTCCCTTCTTCGTCTTGAAGAAATCCGACCTTAAAAACCTAAAACAATCTTATGTTCTCTCGAAATATGCTCATGTGTGTGCATTCACGAAAATTTAGGTAATATTTACATGTATGATCGCATGTGAACACCTATTTGCATATATGAATCAGATATAGAGGTATATGAACATTTATGAACTCGAATGTCTTCATATGAGCTCATACATGTCCATAAATGGATAGTATTGTTTTGCCGTATATGCATAGATTTTACCACATACATACGGCAAAACAATACTCAGCAGACGATATGTTGATTTTTAAACTTATAATTCAATATGGCCCATAAACTTTTCAATAAAATGTAACTTAATCGTTAACTAATTAGCCGAACACAGACAGTCAATATAATTGATTTCCAATTTTGCACATCCATTTTCATTGTTACTGAAAAATTAGAAATTAAATTAAAATTGATCAATACCTTAAATTTGTTTTCATTTTCATTGCACAATTAAAGATCGAAAAAAACATAATTTTTATTTTTATCAACCTTGTATAAAAGACAAAGTAAGGTCTTGCTTACTACTCTCCCTGTACATTTTGTTTGTAAACAAATGTAGGAATAAAAAGGAAACAAACAAAAAACGTGTATTGAATATCTACCAATGGTAGACCTTACACACAAAAACAAGTTTTCAATTTATTTTTTGATCACTGGTGATAATCTTTAACTTCGAGCTCATATATTAGTTCTCATTTAGTGAGAAAACTAGTTTATATGAATGCTTGAATCAAACGTGTTCTGATAATGCGAACCTAGAAAACTCCCGAAATAGATCTATCAACACATTCTTGAAAGTGGTCAATTAATTAATTTGAAAACAAAAACTCTATAGATTATTTGTTAGGACAATATCCTAATAAAGAAATATAGAGTATGGCTTCGAACTTGAATAATTTTCACTTTCATTGCACAATTAAAGGTCGAAAAAAACATAATTTTTATTTTTAATAAAAATTATATTAGACTTGTCAAAAGAATTTAGAAATTAAGCACATTTTATACTGCATTTACTTAGATAGCAAAAGACGTGTTTTGCCAAAACGAGTGGAAAAGAATAAAGAACTTGTTGGAATAGAATCGAGATCTTTAATACGTGTTTTGGCAAAACATATGTTTTACTATCTAATGTGAATGCCGTATTACCTAAAACGACGTTTATTTTGATTATTTTTTATTTCGCAATAATGTATACACACAAAAAAATCGTTGCCAAGTAATAAGGATAATTTAAACTAATAAAGTTTATACACAAAAGTTATGCGAAAATTAGTAACATTTTACCAAGTTTTTACTTGTTTCTACTTAATTATTGAATAATTTATGTGAAAACACTTGATTAGTTGAAATGCTCTTAGTTACTTGGTAACGATTTTTGTGTGTGCACACAGGGAAAATATTAGTTAGAAAATTGTTGTATTTACCATGATTTTACAATAACAGCATAAATTTGATTAAGATTGCAAAATATTTATTATATTAACAAATCGTTGCCCTCAGTAACTAAAAATTTTAAGTTTCAACTAAATTTATATGTTTGCACTAATCAATTCTATGTTCCTAACCAATTCAGACAAAAATATTTTCTTTTCAAATATTTTGATAGTGGCAACTGCTTCAAAAATGCAAAAAAGCTAATTTTTCCCAAATAATTAGACACTGCGATTACATGTTTGTTGCAATAATCAAATTTGTATAACTAATTTTTACTAATGCTCTACTAAATAATATCTACTGAATCTTAGTTATATTTACCGATTTTAAAATAAGCTTTAAGGTTTTGTGATGATTTTTCAGTTGCGTCACCAAATATAAAACATATTTAAATAAAATTTTTAAATTTTTGTTGTCATACAAATAAAATCAAGACAATTGTTTTAAAATAAATTTGTATTAGTTGTCAAAAAAAATAAAAATACAAACATATTAGAAATAAAATTTATTTTAAAATATGTATAAGAAGATTCTGTTTTAAGCAGTTACACGTTGTTTTAGTAAATTAACGGCATAAGTTAAAATAAGCGGTCTTATAAATGAAATTGGGGTAGCAGTAATAGGGGTAATTTTGTTTAAACAATTTAAATGTATTTTAAATCAATTGTTTTTTTTTAAGGAAAAACTTTCAGCCGTAAATTTACCTTTAATAGGGATGCTGTAGTCGATACGTTTCAGTAAAAATATCATGGATCCCAGCAAAAAGAAAAACCTCGACAAAATTAAAGAGTTTTGGTAATTTGTTTTGAAACCTAAAAGAGAGTGTTGTTTAGTAAGTTTACAGTCCGCTTCTTTGTAGTATGCATTACTATATTATTCCCTATGTGTAAGCTATGCATCATTGAGTTACTGAAGGTATACACTTTTTAACCACCTATTATTTGAACTAAACCTTTAATTCCTCTCTCATTTCATAATGCCAATTGTTTTTCTTGTGGTCTGTAGTGATACCCTTGCAGAGTATGTCTAATTGTTTACCATAATGGATGGAGCCTATGTCTTAGTTATGCGGTTATTTTGTAAAAGTAGCAAGTTTAATGAGTTTTTTTTTTTAATTATAACCAATTTTGTTAAGTTTTGGAAAGATTTGTAAAAATCGGATAGAAACCTAAATTGTTAGGGCAGCTTAAACATAATGTATTATTTTTAGTTTTGTTAAAATTATCGAACTTTTAGATGCTTTAGAACGCGCACTACACCGAACTAAGAAAAAACTTACTACAGCATATATATCACAGAACGTTGAAATGTGCTTACTTTCAATAAAATGCAAACAGATTCATTACAAACGACTAATTGAAATTTTTGGAATGACTCATATAAAACTTAAATTGTTAAAATATCTTTAACCGTGTAAGTTTTATATTATGTCAAAGTTTCAACTTTGGTTGATAATATTTCCACTAAAGGGCCCTTTAAAAAGATTACAAACATGTTTTAATGATGCGTATGACGCGTCTTTAATGAATTAAGATTTAACTCTATTTTCACTTATTTTCACATATTGAGTTTAGCTATGCTAACCCAATTCATTCATAGCATTGGATTCTTCCTCGCAGTGTTATAAGCAATTGAGAAAACAATTTCAGAATCTCTTTAAAATGTATCTCTTAGTAAACTTGCAGATTCGTACGCTATTTTTTCAGGGAAATCTCTGAAATTATGCGTTATAAAAAGAAAAACACTTTAAGGAATATTTTTAACATGTAAATGTTATTAGACTTTAGTTATATATCTGTAATACCTTATCTTCTAACTTCTATTTTTCCTATATTTTATTTACTTTTTTCAAGTTTTCCTCAAATAAAAATATAAAAAAATTTATTATAATTGAATGGAAACGGTGTAGTATTTTAATTAATTTGATAGGTTCTACAAAATAATTTCGATTGGTCCAACAATCATAATTTTCTGATTCGGTAGGTATGGTTAAAATTTCAGCTAGTCTAATAGAAATTCAGTTACAACAACCAGATCAGCAACAATATTTTAACATAGTACACATGACTACAAAAATTCGGTTGGCAAAAAATTCGGTTGTAGCAATGAAACTGTTTTCTGTGTGTGTATGCATTTTTAATTTAATTCATTAATTTTTATACATCAAAAATCAAATTTCAAAAAACGAATATGAATATTACAATATTGCCCACACGCTTTTCCATATGTAAGTGAATAAACAAATTAAATATAATTTTGAATTTTTCAATTTAATTTATTAACTTCCAATATAGGGTACAGCAATTAATTTATTTAGAAAATAACCTAAAACTAGTCAATAATATTTAACGTCTGTGTTCCACTTTATATGATACACTACCAATATAGAAGACAAAATTTTAATTTGAAATAATTTATAGACAAACAAAAATTTATCAATAATATTGAAAGTGTATTTTTAAATTTCATTTAACAATAATATAATTTTTAAAGTCTTTATCTATTTTATTAACATTGCAGAATTGTGAAAAAGAACAAATAAGTAGTGTCCGACCGAACAGTTCGGTCAGAAAATGCATTTGGTCTGTATTCGGTATTTTAAAGCATTATGGACAAATTTGGCGGATGGAAAAATGTTTATTGGGCTGATTAGATGCTATTTTGAGTGTCAAATTTGAAGAAAAGTCTGTACTTAAGCATTGAATTCACTGTACGGCATCAGAAAGTTCGGCCAAATTGGAAATAGTTCGGCGGCCGAACTTTAAACTTAATATCTAAACTTCGGCTTTTCTCTTAAATTTTATACACAAAATCGAATTAAATCGGCTCAACAAACATGTTTCCAATACCAAAATTTGTCATCATTGCCTCTAGATATCAAAAAACCGACAAAATATAGTTTTTTGGCCGAACTGTTCGGTCGGACACTACAAATAAGTATACATTATCATCAACAACATAATAAGCATGATTATTATACGTTAGAGTGTCCCTTAAGTATAAATGTTGGAAATGTTGATACGGTTCCCTCTATTTCTTAATATTTGACTTGAATATAGCTCATGTGTAGTTTAAGGCCTCTACGACAACGCCTTCCCTAAGCGACTAGGCCTTATAGAGCAAAACATGCGTTTAATTGGGAAACAAATTACTTTTTTTCAGTTTTTGCTAATTTTTTTAAATGTTGTAATAGTTTTTATTCTAAATGATAAATTATTCGATATAATGATAATATTATGTATTTAAAAAGGTATAAAGATCCAAAATCGGTTAATAACTAGCTCAGTAATACATACTGCGCCAGACCATTATTGTGCAAATTATTACTTGCCCGAAAAATTCGAGCACACATCTTAAAAATTTTTGAAATTAATTACTACAATAGAATTTTTTTATTCAAAAGACTTAAAATTGTGAGATATGGAAGAAGTGTTTTTTTTTTGGATGTCGTTAACCTGTCTTAAGGTGATGTCAAAAACGGACAACATTTTTGGGGTGCTTTTCAAATCTCCAATTTCTAATTTCAAATTTTAAAATGTTTTCTTCAACAAAAGCGAAAACATTTATATTTGCACTGAAGGGTCTTGTTTAAAACATCTTAGAGAATGAAAGTAAAAAAAAATTAAAATTATCCCCTAGTACATTTAGGTAGGACAACGATTTAATTTTTACGGACTTCGAGGAAATTGTGTTTTTTTTGGTAATAACAAGGCTTATTTGTTGTCATTAAATATTTGAAATCGAAAATTAGCTACTTTAGTAACTTCTGTTGTTTTATTTTATGACAGTAACTCAAGGTTGAAAAAAAATGCTTTTTGAACATCATTAACCCATGTGTTCATGTGGCCCCAAATGACCACAGACTTATTTATTTAAATTATATATTTTTTTTTTTTTAATTAAATTTTATTAATTCAAAAAATATATGTATAACAAATTCAATTATCGCCTCAGCGCCTTAAAGGCTTTACAGAGGCTTCATGGCAACTTTACATATTTACAAGATAAAAAATAAAATATAATTCATTAAGTTATTTATAGAAGATTTCATAAATGCAAACATAATATGACATATAATTACATATGTATTTACATGATTTGAAAGATTACTAGTGTCCGACCGAACGTTCGGCTTCGGCTTCGGAGTTCGGCCAAAAAGTGATGTTCGGCCAAGTTCGGTGTTCGGCCAAATTTTGGCCGAACTTGGCCGAATACCGTATATTTGAAGAAGAACAGTTCATTTTTGATTTATTTCACGTAAAAAACAAAATTTTCAATTAAATTCGTCATATACTTTAGTTAAAATAATAAAGTTCAGGTATTTCCATATTTTTGTTGAAAACTTCAATAAAATAATTAAACTGACTTTATAATATTTTTGGAAAAATATTCTAAATTTGCTTTTTTACAAATTTATTGATGTTTGAATATTTTTTAATATACTTTAATGATGCTTTTTGTAGTCAAAATCAACAAAAATTTAAATTTTATTCAAACTAAAAAAAAATTAAAAAGTTCGGCTTCGGCCGAATATTAAAAATTTGGCCGAAGTTCGGCTACGGCTTCGGCTTCGGCCAAAAAAAGTGACTTCGGTCGGACACTAAAGATTACATAAGAAGTGTTTCTATATTTTGCAACAAATAATGTTTAACTCGTTTTTTAAAAGTTGAAAGAACTTAAATATTCCGCAAATTAACCGGTAGTCGATTATATTCAAGTGGTCCAGCAAATGCAATGCGCTGCTTAGTTAGCTCCAGACGACATCTCACAGAGCTCAAGTTTAAAGCTTGTCTGGTATTTCTTTGTGTACGTACCGCATTTTGGGTAACCTGTATGGGATAATGAACATTTCCTCTAATGGTTTTGAAAATATACATTACAATTTTATGTTTATAAAGACCGCGAACTGGTAACACATTTTTAGCATGAAATTTGAAAAGATCCATAGTGGAGTATCGTACACTAGTTTTAGAGCTTTATTTTGAGCAGATTGCAGAGATTTTAGCGAAGAATTTTCTCTTCAACCGTAAATAATTGGTAGATAAGTCAAATGGGAGTGTATGAGTGATTTATAAATAAGCATTTTCACTTCACAGCTAAGTTTATTTTTAAACCTTTAAAGAACACCGATTGCAGACGAAATTTTCGATTTCAATAAATTTATATGCGTATCCCAAAGTTGGTTGTGGCTCAAATGTATACCTAAATATTTCACCATATCCGATTTAGCTATCGGAGTACCATTGATATGTACAATCATTATATCTTCATTTCTAGAACGATATGGTTTAAATCTAACGAAGTGGGCGTTGTGGTGTAATGGTTAGCGCGTTGGACTGTTACACAGATGGTTCCGGGTTCGATTCCCGGTGACGACAACATCAATTTAGAAAAATAATATGTATGAGTTTTCTATCACTTATATGTATCGCTGCGCCCACCTTCGGTGTTCCCATAGCACTTAACCCCACCGAAGTAAAATAATGAATCAGGGCTATGAAACAAAAAGCTTCAATAAATTCGCCAACTCTACATCAGGTGGCGAGCAACAACTGTTCTAAGACTTATCATCTCGCGCAATTACAGTGTTGCCATGTTTGTTCATCTTTCACCACCTTTAATCTCTACACTATCCCCTTTCCAAAGAAAGCAACACATTAATTAATAGGAAGAATTTCCTGAGTGTTGCTTCTCTTTAAACAAAAAAAAAAAACCTAACGAACTTAGTCTTATCTGAATTAAAAACAATTTTATTGAGTCTCGAGAATTCCGAAAGTATAGCAGAATCATACTCAATCTGGGTTTGCAAAACAGCAACATGTTTCTATCGATAAAATAGGCATATATCGTCTACGTACATAAACAACTTTCCGTTAAAATTTATATTTTTAACGTCGTTTATATAAATTTTAAATAAAAGTGGCCCAAGTACACTACCTTGTGGAACTCCACAATTCACTGGTAGCCTAGTGCTGCTACATTCGCCAACCTGCACAAACTGCGCTCTGTTAGAAATGTTGAAAAAGTTCTAAGGTTTTATTCGCTAGACCAATAACTTCGAGTTTTTTTTATTAATATATCATGACTTACTAAATCAAACGCCTTAGAATAATCAAAAAATACACCCGCTACACCATTAAAACCTGCATCCAACTCTCCACATATATAAGGTGGCGCAAAAATAACCTTCCGATGTTTTTTTTTATTATGTATTTATTATGTATAGCATTTTCTGATAGGAGGATTACTTTTGCGCCACCTTATATATTCAACAGCATTGACCACTGCTTCTTCAGTACCAGCATGTCTAAATTGCCAAACCTTGTGTTGCACACAATTTCATCGCATTAAAGTAACTATTCAATACTCTCCGTTCTTAATACAATTAAATATGTGATAGAGGGGGAAAAAAAAATAAGGAACACGTATTCTTTTAGCTGTCCAATCTCTTTTTTCCGGTATCCACAACTTTTTGGCTTTCATGCTACTTTTCCGAAGAACTTTTTTTTAATCTATATTTTAAATATTTCAAATAAATGGCAAGCCTAAGTTACCACATAGGCAATAAGGATTTAAAAATATCTTCAACGCTGCGCACAAACAAATCTGAATTTCGAACATGTTTTATACAAAAATGTAACAATTTTCGACCCCATTTTATAACCATTACACATTATTTGGCAGCAATAGAATATGTATTATCCCTTAAATTTTCTCCTCTATCACTGAAATTCATTAAGATCGCAGAGAACCCATCGAGAGACTCTACTTGTGAGTTATTTTAATTTTATTTTGAGTCATTGATCTACCCTAAGTTTACTCTGTGTCATGTCACAAGGGGTCAATTTACACCTCCTATGACAACACCATATAAAATTTACAATTCTGGTCAAATGTATGGTTTAATATATTGCTCGAAAACTGCAAGCACCAACTGCAATATATTTATGGTTTAAAGAGAGATTATATTTTAATGTTTTAATTATTTTATTTGTTTTTTTTTTGTTGCATATAATTATGAAAATATGTATTTCCTAGCTTTACACATTACAAACATTTTATTACTCAAATTCACTTAATGAAAAACTCAAAATCGCATACCAAAACATTAAGATACAAACAAAAGACATAAAAGTGCGAAAGTTTTGTAAAATCACTTTAGTAAAATGCCACCAGTCGGGTTTTTCAATGATGAATGTATTTTAATCCTAAAGATTATGGTCGATCGTCGTTGCTGTTATAGCCATACACAAAAATATATATTTTTCCTTTCTTAATAAACAATTTTTGGTTAAAAAAAAAAAAAAAAAGCTAAAATGTATAATTTTTTTCCATTTATTTTTTTAAGTTTACTGACCTAATTTCCTAAAAAAATAAACATTTTCGCACAACAACTACAAAAAAAAAATCTGTAATAAAATGAAAAACACTTGTAAAGTTGTACAATGTACGCCTTAGGGGGACAGACGACACCAAAAAAAACTAAATAAAAAACCAAACAAAAATTCATATAAATTTGGAATGGGGGTAATGTAGCAGTTAAAGTTAAAATATACGCACCTGCACGCATGTTGCATGTGATACATAAATTACACCATTTGGTTACACAGGCCACACCTCCCTATATCTGTTGCAAGTAGGTAGATATATGTTTCTGGTTGTCTGTCTCATATGTCCGTCCGTCCGTCAGTCCGCCCGTCTGCCTGGTATTTGGTTGTATTATAGGAATTTGTGATGTTTTCGTCATATAAACATAATTTTTAAACCAAACTTTAAAAATCATGTTTAAGATCATGGATACACTTAAAGCACCACCTAAGTTTATTAGTAACAAGTTTTGTTTTTATTTAACCCATTAAATTATTATGATCATTTTTACAATACATACAGAGAAAAAACTGTAGGCACCAACAATGGAATTTGTAAATTCAAACATACTCATTTTTAAATTAAAATTTATTTCCAACAAATTTTTTGTTAGAAATGTTTGTAGTTTCTCATATAAAAATTCTTTAAAAATAACAATTCAAAATTACAAAAAATCACCAAAAGGGTGTTTGTATTTACAAGTCATCATTGTTGTTGCCAATTAAAGTTTTTTTTTTGTAATTTACAAAAATGCTCTATTAGCCATGTTTAATATTACAAACATAATTTTGTAACTTATGTCTGTGTATCATACATTTTAATTAGAAAAGGTAGATGAACTTCAAATTAAATAAAAATTAACTTAATTGAATTGTGACTTGCTTGTAAAGAATATTTTACTCTATTTAAGTAAATTATTAACTAAAAATACGATTTTTTATAATAACACTAATCCAGGAAATGAACAGTTCATGCGAATAAGGACGAATAGACCACTTTTTCGCAAACACGTTTTTTGCATAAATGCATTTTATTAGCAGAGCCCTACAATTCTATGCAGAAATTTTGTGGAAATTTTGACTTTTAAGGCTAAAAAATGACTTTGAAAGTGCAATAATTCGTATATTTTTATATTTTTGTTTAAATTGGGAGTGAACTAACGCACAATTTTGATAAAATACAACACAAAAACATACAAAAATTTTACTTTCGGTAACAATGTGTTAAAAGAACATTACGAGGAACAAACCACACTTATTATATTGGCAAAAAATTTTACCGTTCTTGAGTTATAAGACTTTAAAGTGTGGAAAGCAAAAAGGGCGAATAAAAAATATTATATTATATAAAAATTATTTAGCTGCGAGTTTAAAATTGATATTAGCTAAAAAAAAAGTGTATCCTTGAAGTCCTTGAAGTGTTACAAACAAATACCAACCATAGTTCGTCAAGTTTTGCAAGTCTCATGAAAATGTAGTCAAAGTCTGCTGCAAAATAACACATTGTTATTCAAATTTCAATACATTTTTTTGGATATTCGCCCTTTTTTCCATTTAAGCAAAAATTGAAGTCCAATTTTTGGCAAGTTCTCTTTCGAATACTTTACTAAAATTTTGTATATAGGTAGATGTGACTTAAATCTTTAAGCTAATACCAAAAAGTTGACAAAAATATTATTTTTTAACCGTTTCCTGCGTTTTTATTGTCCCCTGTAAAATTCTACAAATGGTCTATTCGTCTTTATTCGCATGAACTGTTCAAATGTTTACATACTTCAAGTGTTTTTAGTTTAAATTAATAGAAAATGTTATTTAACAAAAATGATAAATCACTTAAAAGCCTGTGTACTTACTTTTCATTTAAATCAATTGTTTCTTGTTATTTATTTTAAAATATTGTTTAAATAACTAACAAATCCGTAAGAACAATAGAATAGTAAGTTAAAAATAAATGTTCTAACTTTAACTACAGATCAGTAAAAATAAATGTTCGATTCAGTTATTTGAAATTATTTCAGTTTTTTGCTTTTGTTCGTTTTTTTTTCTACAAAATGTATGCACACAACTATTTGTGTAAACTTTTTTATTTTTTTTTGTAATTTTAATTGCAATAATTTTGTATATAAACAAATTATTTTAATAAATATTTTTTTTTGTAAAAAAATAATTAAAATTTGTAATAACTGTAACGGAAACAAACAAATGACAATATTCAGTTTTTGTGGTTAAATTTGTATGAGACTTTAAATAAATGAAAATAATAAATGAAACTAAAAAAATCGGTAAATGGTAGTTAATTATTTTGAACAAATGTATAAAATAGTTCAAAAATATATTTTTTTCAAAAATAAATGCATGTTCCTTTATTTTTAGCTCAACTGAAAACTTTTTTTTTTTCAATTTTTAACGAGCTTTCAACCACCGTATATTAACAACAATAAAGCAAATCAATCATATTAGCTAGGTTGATACTAGTATTTCTATTATATATATTAAACTGTAAACAGTAAATTAGTATATTAGACTGCAAACAGTAACCTACATAATATTCTGAGTGTATAATAAAATATAACTTGTCCACCATTTCCACTTGATATTCAAAAAATAACAAGCGTGATTTCAAAATTGCTTGAGTTTGAATTTTAACGTCTTTTTCAGACAATTGCAATTAATACTATAATTAATATGCAATTTTATTTAATTTTGATTGTGAAAGGCGTGGATTGATTTTCAAAATTAAAAATGTAATTCCAAATTTGCAAATAAAATTCAAACTATTCTATTTGAAATTAAAAAATAGCAATTGGAATTCAAAAACCTCATTTGTTATTAAAAATTGACAGTTGTTTTTCCAAACATCGCATTTGTTTTTAAAAAATTAGCAAATGTAATTAAAAAACCCCATTTGTGATTAAAAAAATTCCAAATGTTATTAAAAAAATACCATTTGAAATTCAAAAAATACCAAATGTAATTTAAAAAATACCAAATGTAATTCAAAAAACCTCATTTGTAATTAAAAAAAAAAAACCCCAAATGTAATTAAAAAAATACCAATTGTAATTCGAAAAAAAGTAATAAAAAAAAAACACAATTGAAATTAAAAAAAAAATACCAAATGTAATTCTATTCTAATAACCAAATGTAATTCAAAAAATAAGCAAATTTAATGTTAAAAATCGACATAGGTGTTCTACAAGTTTAAATGTTAGAAATGTTGAGACGCTACTCTCTAATTTTTTTGTATTTGTCTTGAAAATAACTCATGTGAAATTTTACGCCCCTACGACAACGCCTTCCCTACCCGATAGGGCCTTAAAGACCAAAACATGCGTTTATATGCGAAAAGGGGATATATTTTTAGTTTTTGCTGTTTTTTTTTTTGCAATATTGCAATAGTTTTTACTCTAGATGATAAATTAATCGAGATTGAGATAAAATTATGCATTCAAAAAAAATCAAAAATCGGTTAAGAATTACCCCAGTAATAAATAATGCCCCAAACCACTAATGTGCCAAATACCAAATTAGAGCTCAAATTTTAAACGTTTTTAAAATTGATTACTGAAACATAATTTTTTTATTTAATACACTCATAATTGTGAGCCATAAAAGAAGTTTTTTGTTTTGGATGGCGTTAACGTCAAAAACGAACAACATTTTTGGGGTGTTTTTAAAATCTCCAATTTCAAATTTTAAAAAAATTTCTTCAACAAAATCAAAAAAAATTTAGATTGTTATTGCTTAAACTTGTTTAAAACATCTAAGAGATTAAAAATAAAAAAAAAATTAAAAATATCCCCCAGTACACTTGGGTAGGGCAACGATTTAAATTTTACGGATTTCTGGGAAATTGTGTTTTTTAGTAATAAAAATGCTTATTTGTTGCCATAAAATATTTTAAATCAAAAATTAGCTACTTTTGCAACTTTTATAGTTTTATTTTATAAGCATTACTCAAAGTTAAAAATAAAAATATTTCGAACATTATTAACCCATGTGGACCAGCGACCCCAAGTGACCCCAGACTTATTTATTTCAATTTTCAAAAAACGTTAAAGATTTTCTTACTACTTTTGAATTTTAAGAAACGTGATGTAAAAGATAATAACATAATACTTTTAGATTAAGTGCCAAAAATTTTGGACATATTGAACAACATTAACCCGTACCGTGCCGCATTCAGATCCAAGAAGATACTGTGCGTTTTTATATATATTTGAACAAAAAGTATTTGAATTCTTTTTTTTTACAAACCTGGCTAAAACTATTCGATAAATCCATAAAAATATATTCTGTACTAATTAACCCTAAGATGACTTGAATATAACACATGTGTAATTTTGCGCTTCTACGACCACGCTTTCCCTAAGCGACGGGGACTTAAAGAGCGAAATATGCGTTTTCCTTGAAAAAAATATCAGTTCAAATCAGAGGCCCTTTATAACTGGTAAAGGTTAATTTTAGTTTAAAAAAAATCATGCCGTTATATTACGATGTTACATACACATATGTATATACTCCTAAAGATGTATTCTTAAAGATTAATTATTTAAATTTATTATTTGATTTTTATCAAAAAAAAAAAAAAAAATCAAAATCAACAATCCAAATTGTTTTTTTTATATTTAAAAACAAAAATAACAGTAACTTTTTAAGTATTTCTATCAAATAACTGTTATTTTATAAATTCTCTTTGATAATTACTTTAAAAATCCTTTATTAATGAATGAAATATTACCACTGGCGATATGTAAAGAATATCACCCCAAATTTACAATTTTAAAGCATTAGCAAGTAAATTTTTCATACATGATCGAAAAGATCAATAATAAAATTTACTAATAAGTGTTTTGTTTAAAAAACAAAAATAAATCTACTTTGTGATTATTTAAAATTAAGTTCATAACTGAAATTCTATAAATATTTTTTGAATTTCATTTGGAATGTTTTTGAATTTCAAATGGAATTTTTTGATTTACATTTGCTATTCTCTTAAAAGACAAATGTGATTTTTTTAAAAAGAAATGTGATCTTCTGAATAGCATATGGCATTTTTTGAATAACAATTGGTATTTTTGGAAATGGTGTAGTTTAGTTTCCTAAATCAATCGTTTTTGCATTTAAGATAAATTAACTTGATTAAACAAAAGCTTCAGTTAAGTTTCTAATCGATTTAAGAAAAAATGTTCTAAATTAAAGTGTAAAGTTTATTAAAATGTATACACAGAGAAATAAAGTGCCAACCGAATTGAAAAGTGTATATTAATGGTAAGAACTTATACATTTAGTTAGAACAACAATATTTACATTAGATTTCCGAATATTTTGGGTGTTGTAACTAAAATTCAGTTGAATTAACCGAACTTTGTTGTGAAAACTAAAGTTAAATTGTGCCAACCATCTAAAATTCGTAATAACCGAATTTCAGTTTCAGCAACCGAATTTCAGTTTCAGTAACCGAATTTCAGTTGGCAAATAGCTAAATTTTTCTCTGTGTGTAGTAGAAAATAAATAAAATTTTTAAATGTTATATATATTAGAGTAATACGTCCCAGTAAAATATGCTACTTACCTGCAAGCAGGTTTGTAAGGGAGTAAGCCAAAAAGAATCCCTTACAAACCTGCTTACATATGCCATGATTTTTATATGGCAAATTCCACTTGATAGCATTACTTTTGGGCAAAATAAGCGCGGTTTTTAGCGCTTATAAAAAGCTGTAATTTTATGCCTTTCGATAAAATCATATTTCATGTCGACATTAATAATATGTAGTGTCCGACCGAACAGTTCGGCAAAAAACTATATTTGGTCGGTTTTTGGGTATCTAGAGGCAATGATTATAAATTTTTGTATTGGAAACCTGTTTGTTGAGCCAATTTAATTCGATTTTGTGTATAAAATTTAAGGAAAAAGAAGAAGTTTAGCTATAAAGTTAAAAGTTAGGCCGCCGAACTATTTTCGATTTGGCCGAACTTTTGGAGGCCGGACAGTGAATTTATTGCTTAACTACGAACTTTTCTTTAAACTTGTCACTCAAAATCGTCTCTAATCAGCCCAATAAACATTTTCCCATTCGCCAAATTTGTCCATAATGTTTTAAAATAAAGAATACAGACCAAATGCATTTTCTGGCCGAACTGTTCGGTCGGACACTAATAATATGAATATTACAGTAGTAATTATAATTTATTTTACTGTGCGCCCCGGTAGGCTAGCGTGCTGGCTTATCAGTGCGGGGGTCGTGGGTTCGATTCCTACCAGAGGCACTGGTCTGTTTTCGCTACAACGCGCCGAAGGCCTTAGTAGCAAGTGCTCGGTTAGGGTAATAGTATATAATTTGTAATTATATAATTATTAATTAATAAAAAAAAAAAATTTATTTTACTAAAATTCTACAGATATTAATTTGTTGTTGTTAACATTTTAGACATACCTACAATTTTTTCCCGCAACACATCCTAGCTCTTCAGAAAAAGTTAAATGACTACTTATTTTTTATAACATACTCGAAAACACCAAACACAATCGGAAATCTCTCGGGAAAACTTTTACCGATCGTTTATAATCCACGATATGAAACTTTATGCATTACAACCTTCATCCTTGTAAGGGATTAGGGTAAGCTGCTTACCACTTTCATCCTTGTAAAGGAAAACAACATTTTCAACATTTTTTTGTTTGTTTATTTTTATACGAAAATTATTCTATTCTTTTGCTGCTAATCAGTATGAAGCCCTTACAAACGCATTTTTTTCTCCTGCTTTCTTCACGAAAATTTTTTACTGGGACGCTACGTGGCCAACTGTTTGTGATCAAAAACCAGAACTCGGAAGCCGAAAAGGCGGGATTTTTGTCCAAATAGCGGGATATTTAAATATTTTTGCCTAAAAATATGCATTATATCAAATTTTCTATTTTTAGTTAAAATCGCTTGAAAAATTTGTGTTATTACAAAATTCGAAATTTGAGTCAAGTTTTCTATCTTCATAGAAAAGTTTTCCAATTGATTAAAGAGCTTTCAAAAGTTCTTACAAAAACCAGTTCTTTATAAAAAACTGGAAAATACAAAAATTTTCTTATTGCTAATTTACAATATTTTTTGCAACAAATTAGTAATTTTTTTAAATTTTTATCATAAAAAACTCAATAAACATTACTAATAAAGACACTTACCAGGGAACTCTGTTGGTTGTTTCCTCTAGATTTCGTTGAAACTCGGATATAAGATAGAGGAGACGAAAATAATTAAAAAATTTTAAGAAACATATCGGCCAAATCGCATATTTAGCTGCTGGGTTTCAAAGTTGTCCGAAACATTTTGTTTTAATACCTTTTATTTGAATACCAAATTTGTAAAGGAAAATTAGGTTATTTTTTTACCCCAAATTTTAATCCGTAAATGTGAAATTGGGTCGCTCAAAAGGTACTTCATTCTTATTTTGTCTCCTCTATCACATATCCAAATTTTTTGGCAAATGGGGGGAAACCATCAGCGGTGCTCCCTTGTTAGAAGTTCCATATTACTGGTGATATTAGTATCGGGGATGTTTCTGGATGTGATTGGAATCTGACTACACTACTTGCAGGAGTGATTTCTGTAGACCTTTTCCGGTTAGTTGCCCTTCTTGGCTGGAATGGGCTTTCACATCAGGGTATATACAAACGTCTGACTTTGATATCAGGGTATATACCGGCGGCTCAAAGATATGTTGCGGTGCAGGCTCTTTCTCTTCTCTAGTAAATGTGACATATGAAGCTCTGTCTGTCAGGGAGGCATCTTGTGAGAGGTCGGGGCTATGTCCAGGGCTCGTACATTACATGCGTTGTCCAATGTAGAGAAGAACTGTCTAGGCTAAGTTGTCTGTCCCAAATTACTCTAGCCCCCGGTCATAGGTACTTGTACAGTAATGAGCTTTCAGACGAGTTGGCAAGAGCTGGATCTACCTTAAATGTCTCCACAGGTGTGTCAGTTGCTACACCGCTGGTGACAATTAAGGGGAAAACTTTTGGCACTTCCTAAGTAGGGCAAGGCCCAGATAGCGTGGTTTGGAAACGTTCAGGACAGCGAGACTTACGTGGCCTGACTACGATCTAGGTCGTACTAACTCCAAGCGGGAGGAGTAGGAGGACGTCTCGAGACTGACGGCAGTGCAGACCGATCACGCGCTGATAGGCAGACACGGTAACAGGCTCGAACGCATATGCGGTGTACAATGTCACAGCTGCGGCATACCGGGCGAGGAGGACGCGGTGGATCGTCTCTGTGTTTTCCAGACTTTGCAGGGTATCCGGTACAATATTCAGGGCGATCATATACTGGACAACCTGTTGGTAATTTCGGGAGTATTATTAGGCGATCTTATCCGATATCTTAACCTGTCGGGTTGGGTCTAGGTATTCTGATATAAGCCCCTTAAGGGTGGTGTGGTCTTTCAAAACGGAATCGCTTTGGACTCTAAAACAAAAATCCTTTTTACTACATGGGTTAATTTTAAACTTCATTTTTAATGGAGTACATTGTAAACATGGAAGTTATTAGAAACCGTATGGACACATTTTTCTTATAATTTGTAAGAGCAAACAAAATATTAGAAATATAGTCCAACATGTTTGACGTTTTAGTTAATGTTTGTTAGTTTGTTGTCTCTTCTCCACTAACTAAACAAGGAAGATCACCCATTATTTACCATTTTAATTGTACCGATGCATGTCTAGTTTGCTCGACTGGTTAATGGAAGCGTTTGTTTTATCCATTAGGTATGTAGATGGATGAACGGATAGAAAAATAGATGTATCTCGTTGGTTGATTGACTAGTTATTAGTTAGTATGGTATAGACTAGTAAAGTTATTAAATAGTTGATGTTGTAATGCAGACGATGCATCCACATGTTGTTTTATTTTCTTATTATTTAAACTCAGGTGGCGTTTGAATACATTTTCTTCATTATCGTCCGGGGGCGGAAGTTCATGCAAATGCATATTTTTTCCTTAAGTCTGAGAACAGGGTAAACAAAATATCTTTGCGAAACGAAGAGATTGCGTTAAAATGTCATCGATTTGTTAGTGCATATTTTTGCATATCTTGCAATTGAAGCATAATTTTGCATATTTCGCTTTAAATGTATATTTTTATTGCATATTTTTACTTATTTTGAATTTTTTTTTTTATTGAATTTTTCTAAGTTTATCGTAAGAAAGCACTCATATTATTTTAGTTTTGACCAATGAGCATATAATCATTTTAAGTGTTCTCTTAAATTTTATATGCAAACTGGGTTTAAGAGAAACAGATTTTGGTTGTTTTCTAATTCGTATTTTTCGATATCACCTTGCCAATTTAGTAAGTTCAAAACTAATTATTTTTTTTTTTTTAAAAGTGTTTTTATTTTTAACACAGTATAGACTACAAATTATTAATTTACTTTTTGTAGAGAGCCAACGGACCGCGATCTGCTATTTGGACGACATTCAGGTAAATTTTTGTTTACATTGCTTTTAATTTGTTTCTTCAGTGCATTTGGCTTCCCAACCATTTTCATACACTCTTTGTCATAAAAGATCCTAAAAGTCCGGTATTCCGGTACAAAAGATATGTTTTTTGCATTAAGCCATTCTAATGTCTTTATGGCATAATGAAATCTTGTTAATTTTGGTTCAAACTTGGCTTGGGCGAATGCCGTATCTAGTCGGAAGGTTTTTTCAAGTCATCAGAATAAAATTCAGAATTATAACTTTCGTTGTTCCAAGCAAAAGAAAAGCATTTTTCATCATCCAAAATTATTTGAACATTTTTTTCATAAAGTTTTTTGTCAGTTGCCAATTTTTTTACTATATTTGGTTACTGTGTTCCTCTGGTAGTATTTCACGTTCATTTGGAGTAAATGTTTGCGAATTGTTTCCTTTAAATTATACCCCAATTCGCTTATTAGCTGAAATTCGCAATTAGCTTAAAAAAGTTCGCCAACTCCGCATCAGATGGCGAACAACAACTGTTGTAAGACTTATCATCTCGCGCAATTACAGTGTTGCCATGTTTGAAGCCCTTCATCTTTCCCCACCTTTCATCTCTCCTCTATCCACTTTCCAAAGAAAGCAACACGTTAATAAATAGGGAGAATTTCCTTTCTTAAAAAAAAAAAATAAAATATATATATATTGTGCTACATGGTACTAGTTCCTGAAGGAAATAATGTAACATTTTGTTTTTAGAATACCGTCCACGTACAGTTCTTAAAGGGTTCAAACACTTTCATTTTGAATTTTTTCACATTTGAATATTTACAATAATGCTTATAATAAAGGGTCCAATTTTCGATGACTTTTCCAACATTTGTGGCCGTATATTGGCAATAACGCGGCGAATGTTGTCCTCCAAGTGGTTCATCGTTTTGGGTTTATCGGCGTAGACTATCGACTTCACATATTCCCACAGAAAATAGTCCAGCGGCCTTAAATCGCACGATCTTAGAGGCCAATTCAAGGGTCCGAAACGTGAAACTATGCGGTTACCATACGTTTCCTTCAATAAATCAATTGTGGCTCGAGCTGTGTGACATGTTTCGCCGTCTTGTTGAAACCACAGCTCCTGCACATCATGTTTGTTCAATTGGTGAACGAAAAGTCTATAGCGGTCACCATTGACTGTAACGTACTGACCAGCATCGTTTTTAAAGAAGTACGGACCAATGATTCCACCAGCCCATTAAGCACATCAAACAGTCAGTTTTTCTGGATGTGACGGTGTCTCAACATACACTTGAGGATTATCATCACTCCAAATACGGCAGTTTTGTTTATTGGCGTATCCATTTAACCAAAAGTGAACTTCACCGCTAAACAAAATTTGCAAAAATCGTGCGCGATACGTATATCGAACAGAACCATGATTTTCAAAATAAATTTGCACAATTTGGAAGTGTTGTTCAGTCTATTCATATTGAAATGCTGAACCATACTAAACATAAATCACTTGACAGCTGACAAAATGGCCACCAGTTAAAAAAGTGTTGTCAACTTAAAGTTATATACCTGTATAAAAAACACCCTTTATAAGCTCTTATTTTCATGCATTTTGAAAAAAACAATACATGCATACTTAGTAAGTAATTTATATTTGAATTTAACCCATTTACTTAGTTGGCATAGATTATCACATTATATCTTAGTAGATCCGAAAAATGGCATACATAACCTTATCTCATGTGATCCCATGGGATCTCATCTGATATAATTTGGACCAAAAAATGGATCTATCTGATTTGATCAAGTTATATATAATTTGATACAATTTGATATAACATTTAAAATAAAAATTAAATTAAATATAAATGAAAGGATTTTAAAATTAGGGTGATTTTAATTTGACTAAGACCTGTTAACTTATATCAAATTAACCAAAGTTATGAATGTAAATAGTTATGAATGTAAATTTTATATGAAAATATCTGTGGTTAAAGTTGAACTCTGGTCATTATTAGAAAAGTTACTCCTTAATATGTGACGCCATATACAATTATATGTAAAAGTAATCGAGTTTTTTTTTCTTTTTCTTGCATATATGTTTATTTCAGAGAAGGCAAATTAACTTTTTGTCTTTTGTATGTTTTTTTCATTTTTTTGATAATTGCTTTTTACAATGTTCTGACTTAATACTATTCTTTTAATTTAATCTGTTAAGTTTTAACTTTGTTTTAAATGCAGCTTTTCGAAGTGTTTGGTTGGTTGGTTGGTTTAAGTGGCAGCTCACGCTACTCGTGAGCATCAAGTAGAGTCAAAAGGCGACTCCGTTTTGAAGAGACCACACTACCCGTAAGGAACTAATATCCGGAGTACTAGACCCACCCCGTTCGGTTAATATAACATATGAGATCACCGAATCCCACACGTGATATTACCGAGAGGTCGTCCAGTATATGGTCACCCAAGATCCGGAGTCGAATATTCTGCAGCGCCGGCCAATCGCAGAGAAGATGCTCCACAGTCTCCTCCTCACCCGGTATGCCGCAGCTGCGACAATGCGAACCGCGTACAATCCCAAGTCTAATGCCATGCCTACCAATCAGCCAGTGACCGGTCAGAACAGCCGTCAGCCTCGAGACATCCCTCCTGCTCCTGCTCAGGAGAGAGTTTGTACACCCTAGGTCGTAGTTGGGCCACGTAAGTCTCGCGGTCCTACAGGTATCCAAATTATGCCACCTGTCCCCCGCCCTGCGAAAATAGTGCCGCAAAATTTCCCCCTTAACAGTCCCCAGCGGTGCAGCGACTGACACCGATGTGGAGACGTTTAAGGCAGATCCTGCCCTTGCCAATTCGTCTGCCCTTTCATTACCGTAGAGGTCTCTGTGGCCGGGGACCCAAACTAGAGTAACTTGGGATAGACAGCTTAGCCTGGATAGTTCCTCCCTGCAGTTCGAAGTGTTTACTTTGCATTTTTTTACAATATTTTTTTTCCTGAAAATGCATCGAATTTTCCTGTTTTTTGTCTTTTCTAATAATATAAAAGTGATGGATGTTTTTTTTTGTTAATTTCTACCATATATGTTAATTAGAGTGGGGCGATTTAAACATCTTAATGGGCGCTTCGCGTTTCTGATTCTTGGGATTGTACTGAGCAAAAAAGTCCACTAGACCATACGTCTACGGTGAAAATCGAGCTTCCAGATTTTGACTTTTTAGCCGTATTTTGTGAAAGTAACAATGTGTGGGATGGACATATCTCAGGAAGTAGGAGGAGCTTATCCAAGATTATGGTATCAATCTCTTCTTTGGAAGATTCTCTAGCAGATTAATGCATCAATCGTATTTGTAGGTGGGGTTTAAGAGGTTTATTTTAAATTTCAAAATAGGGCTTTTTTGCCGTAAAGTCAAAATCTGGAAGCTCGATTTTCACCGTAAACGTATGGTCTACTGGACTTTTTTGCTCAGTACAATCCCAAGAATCAGAAACGCGAAGCGCCCATTAAGATTTTTTCCCTTCCATACTAATCGCCCCACCCTAATGTTTATATATAATTATATATAAAAGCAATAGAATGTTTTTGATTTATTGTATCATATATACCTATATATTATTATATGATCTCATATTAAGCTATATCAAGTATAAGTATAAGTAAAGAGATAAAAAATATCAATTTATATGTAACATAACATATAATGGTATATGATGGTTTATAGCGCTATATTAGAAATTTTCGTACAAATAAGTATGAGATGTAAATATACATCGTTACACATGGCCACATATATAATTACATATAATCATATCAAGCTATATTTGACTATATATAAACTTTTTTCGTTGGGTAAGTAAAAAACATTTAAGTGAATATTTTTGAATTTTTAGTGCATATTTTAATATTTTTTATGCATATTATAGGCGCCTAAAAACTCTTCTGTAGTGCATGAAGTTCCTGCCCCTGATTATCATAATTGTAAGCCCCTTAACATCATTATCAGTATGCATGGTTTTTGTTTAAATATATTAAATTATTTAATAACATTTAAGAAATACATGAATATTCTTAATGCCAGAGCTAGAAATGATTTTTTACATTAAGTGAAAAAATACTTAATTTCTACAAAATTAAAAATTATATTGACTTTAGTGTAGCTTTTTAGTCCTTTGAGAACCACTGGGAAGTACGCTTGCCAAAGCGTTTTTGCCACCTATAATTGTCCAGCTAAAATATATAGTAAATCTGTCCATAGGTAATTTGTAGATAATTTTTGGGGCAACAAAACTGTGTTGAGTGGTATTTCAATCTGGCCTCACTTACCCGTTAAGAGTCCTAAATGTTGGTAAAAAGTAATGCTTTATTGGAGTGGGTCTTTGGAGCCAATTTTTTGTGACATAACTATTATTAAGGGGTTTACTATCTATAAGATTTTTTTTATTTCACATTTCGATAGTTTGACATTTTTTCTACATACTGTGAGAATTTTGGCAAAAAATTCGCAGAAATTAATAAGTTACAGCTTTTTAAACAAACTCCTTGCCCTCACGAGGAAAAAAAATTATAAATAGTCTGATGTTTTTTAATCTTAAAATATTTATAAATATTTATAGAAATTATAAAATATATATATATATATATATATGATTATATATCGTGTCATGCATAGCCATATATTATTATGTTTCTTATATGGCAAACAATATTAAAATTTTGTTTCTCAATTTTTCATAGAAATTTAATGTTAATACATCAAAAATAGGTTTTTTAAAAAAAATATTAACCCTTTAAGTGCGTACTTGCTACGCGTCAAAGTTTGAAATTCAATTTATTCTACTACCACTAGAGAGCGCGAATATACTATAAAATAAACGGTAAAAAATGGTTCTTAGCCCGTTTACATCAAATAATATTTTATTAATGTTTTAGAATTTTCAATAATTTCTGTTAGTTTTTGAGATTTAAAAAGCCTAAATTGCAAATAATAATTTCTAAATTTCAAATAAAAAATAAAAATTTCAATAAAAAGCAAAAATTTATTTTAATGAAACTTTTTTATGAAATTATGAAAGTTTGTCAAACATTGGTCATACATTTTTATGAAACTTTTCATCATAATTAAGAAAACTTTTTAAATATCATAAATACTTAATGACAATCGATTTATGAAACAACATCATCAATATTTGACAAAATTAACTTTTTGACCTGTTTTTGACGAAACTTGTTTCAAAAATTATTTATAAATATAAAAAAAGCCTAATAATGTTTTATAATTTTGATTGTTAAGTTGGTCAAAAAATATGAAACTGTATTCCACTCCGAGAAAATAGTTCATCGATTGATTGTATTAAATTATTGAAAATCTGACCGATCAAACGATGAATAATAAATAACTCGAAACATAATTAATGGATTGTTTTTATTAAAATACTGTTAAAATTACAAAAATAATATCGTCAGGGTTGCCATATGACAATTTAAAAAAATGGTCAAAAACCACCATATTTTTCCAAAAAAAAAATATGACATTTTGTGTAATAAAAATCCGTTAAAATTTCGGGGAATTTTAGATTTTAAAAGCTTAAATGTAGCAATAGCAAAGAGAAATTTAACAAAAAAATTTAAATTATCAAATTGTTGAAAAACAAAAACACTTAAAAACATCAAAGTTAAACATTGTATTTTTTAAAGCCTGCAAATCTTAATAAAAACTTGCACAGAGCTCGAAAATGAAGAATCCAAAAATACAAAAATAAAATTCAAAACATAAAATTTTCTGGTTATGACATTTTTAAAAGAGAATTTGTACCAAATTTTAAAAGATTGCGCTTTATTGACTTTAAAAAATATGAAATTAAGGTGGCACGCGAGACAGTATATGTAATATGTGCAAAATATGTCTGTTTTTGGCACGCAACAAAAAAGTCTTGCCACCCCTGGTTTAGGATTTATATGCTGTCAAAGTTTCAAATGTGGTTGCCAATATTTTCACTAGAAGAAAGAGAAATACAAAAATTGCTTTATGAAACATTTCTCTATATATCGGAAAAGTTTGGTTGAAAAATGTCCAGCGGATCTATGAAGTGCCATCACTAAATTAAAGAACTAATTCGTTGAAGCTCTGCTGTTTTTGTGCTTATCATGGTATTTGGATTTAAAATGTTATTTATTAAAAGTATTTATAGAGCAAAGAAAATTATTCAAGTTTTAATTGTTTTTTTTTCTTTTTTTTTTTTTTAAACTATGGAAATTCAATACTAGAATTTTTCTAAAGCAATTTTTCATTCAATGTATATATTTTTTTTATATATTTTAATTTTAATACTCATCTTACAACATTAACTTGATACAGATAATGACGTTGTTTGCTTTTACAGAAAATTGTATTGTTATTTATTTTTGAAAATCTTTGTTCACAATAAGCATGCGCAACAGTTTTCGGAGTACATGATATTGAATATAAGTAGAAACATGTCATACTTTTAAAGCATAAAACACTTGATTTGGGATCTAATTACATTGTAACAATAATGTAGTTTTGAATAGGAATAATAACAAGGAAAGTATCCCAACTGATACACTCCGATTTCAATGAAATTCAGATTTGTTATAGAGAACAAAGGAGAAATAACACCGGTTATTTCTTCAGTGCCATATCGATTATTTAGGGGTTAAAAAGTGGGGACACAAATTACGTCAGTTTTCGTTATTTGCAACTTTTAAGTATTTCTACCATAGGAACAATTGGCAAATGTGGTATCCTCGGAAAGGTATTTCTGAGGAGCATCTGCTGAGGTGTCGTTTTTGTTTCACATTTTTGTCGTTGTTATTGTAAAAAATGTACTAATTTCTTGGTACGTTATATAAAGATGTATACTAGTATCACGACCAAATTTATATACACACAAAAAAATCTTTGCTAAGTAGTAAGGATCATTTCAACTAACAAAGTTTGTTCGCAAAAATTTTTCGAAAATTAGAACAAATTGCATATCAAGAGTATAGGAGTATTTCGAAATTATATACATTTTTATTTCTGATTTTCACTTATCTTCACTTCTGTAATGAATTTCTTCATAGCCTTAATTGAAAATTGTGAAACTTTTCATAGAATCTATGAAACAGGTTTCATTAAAGTCAATGTTTATGAAACGTTTGTAGAATTAATGAAAATCTTCATAAAACTAATGAATCATTCCTACAATGAAGCGTTTATAGAATTTATGAAACAGTTTCGTAAATTTTTTTGATATTAAGAAGTTTTCTTGAATTAATAAAACACACACAAAAATAAAGCGCCAACCGAATTGAAAAGTGTTTTTTAATTGTGACAACTTATAAATTTAGTTATTACAACGATATTTACATTGGATTTCTGAATATTTTGGATGTTGCAACTAAAATTCACTTGAATTAACCGAACTTTTGTTTTTTTGAATTTTTTTTTTATTTTTTTAAATAAATGCTGTTAAGAATATTGTGTTAAAATTTCAAGTCGATTGGAGCAAAATTGACGAAGTTACAAGTATTTTTATGTCAAGTATGTCAGTGTAGAGTATAAAATTTAGTGTAGCAGCAAATATTCTATCAAGCAGACGTACACGTGCGTTCCTATTTTCGTATCATTTTAGCTCCGTTTTCATTAAGTTTTGTGTTAAATTATTACTAAAATGCCTAAAACACTTACAAGATCTGATAGACAATCAGCTGGTTCGAGATTATATCGACCTAGAAAAATTGTACCTCCGCACAGTGGTTGAAAAGTTGAAATTAATACTGAATTTCATGTTTTCCGCTCATGATGAAATTTATTAATTTCATTAAAAACATATTGAATATCATGTATCTGAAATGCTAGGGCGATATTTTCATTACTTTTTTGTAGGCGTTTCCTCAAAGTGTGCCAAGTCTAACACACAACATTTGAAAGAAAATCCTAAAAAATAGTAAAAAACTAAAAACTCTTGGAATGACTTTAAATATGTATTGTTGTTGTGTATTTTCCCATAATTTAGGTATTTAAGATGAAAATTAAAAAAAAAAACATTAAAGAAAAAAATTTTTTTTGACAAAAATTTGCTTCATCTTAGGAGTCTAAAAATTATTATTTTCTTCAACTTTGATGGACTAGAACTTTTGTGCGCGGTCGAACGCGGTGCTCTACCTTATACCAAATGAAAGCTTGAAGTCTAATTTAAACAATAAAGTTAAATTCAGCTGCTAGTTTTTGCTAGCCTTTGTCTAGTAAACGTTTAAATAGAAAACAAGCTACTTTTTATTGCTTATTACGCATTCTCTCGTTATATTACGTCAAAAATACATCAAGGAGGTTTTTTGAAAATCCCAGAATTACTGCTGAAGCTGTGGGTGTAGATGAAAATCTTATTCATCGTTTCAAAGTAATTTTAATAACTATTAACAGCAACTGATATATGTCCGAATAAGTTTCAGCAATATTGTTCGAACACTGCCCAATTATATGTTAGGTTGTATAGCTGGTACTACATGCCAATGACCGTATATAAAGTCTTGATACATGGAGGAAAAATAATAGCAGCAGCAATTTTACCTATCGGAATGTTATCAGAAGAAGCCCAAGAAGCGAGGAATCGCGATTATCGTGAATATCGAAGGTATCATGCCAGAAAATGTAGTAGATATCAACAAATGAATATGTGATGCACTTACTTTTAGCTTCTTCGGATCCTTTTATAAATAAGTTTCGAAAAGTTCAAAAAAAGCAGGAATTAGATCTACCTGAGGATGTTAAGGAATTGTTGTTATAATAAAATATTAATTTTATATATACATGTTTCATTTTAATGTTTTTTTATTATTACTAGGATTAAAAGCGTGTTTGATTTAAAACCAGGTTACATGTTAATTTTCTAATTATTTAGAAAATTGATGGGGAAAGTTGGGGTATTAGAGGAGGGGTGTGTATGGAAGATTTGGATATGATATTATTTTTAATAATCCTATGAAGTTTAGGGATTGTAGCATTGATAACAAGGGATATACATCATATTAAAAAATTTTGTTATATGGAAAGTAGGCGTGGTTGTGGGCGAATTTCGTAAATTTTTTAGCCATTGATTTTAATTGCTACAAAACATATATATACCGAATTCGGTTGAAATAGCATAAATTCAAAAGAAAATATTGCCATTTATATATTTCACTTGTATGGGGAGTGGGCGTAAAAGTGGGCGGACATATTTTATTCTTCATATATTTCCTAATGATGATAAAAAAAGCATCTGTAAAAAATTTGGATGTTCTACGATGACTCCTTCTATTTTTTTCCATTTCTACTATGACGGTAAACCACTGTGCTCCGCAAGAACGTGAAAACGAAGGCGTTTCAACAAGTAGCGCGTCAGCTAAAAAAAATTAAAGTGACCATTGAAAATCAAGTTACGGAGGACCTTGAAAAACATTAAAGGATAATTGATTTTTTATTAGTCTATGCTAGTGAAGTGTGTGAAATGTGATGGAAAAGTAAATTTTCATTCGACTAAGAAAAAAGCCCTTGAATTTAACATCAAGGTGTCGTGCGAAAGCTGTAAACAGATTACAAATGTTCCGTCTAGTGCAAGAATAAACTCTGGTGTTTTCGAAGTTAATTATCGGTTTGTTTTCATGATGAGGATATTAGGCTTTGGATTAGTTGGCTGTGAAAATTAGATTAGTTAGCCTTGGATTAGTTGGCTGTTGGTTGTGATTTTTTAGTGTTCAGTACTTTAAAGCGTTTTTCCCACAACTCACATTTTCAAAGACGGTGCCCCTCATAACTTCAAAACTACTGCACCGATCCTTTTGGAATTTTGAACACTATTTCTGTACATAATTTACGTGGTAACGCTGGAGAGTTTTTTCAAATTTGTTAATAATCCCAGTAAAATAGTAAAATCCAAATAACCGGTTGCGGAACAGTTTATACTGTATTATAACAGCCCAGTAAAATAGTAAAATCCAAATAACTGGTTGCAGCACAGCTTATACTGTATTATAACAGGTTCTAATTTCTGTTCTGCAACTGGTTCTTTTTATATAGAGTTTGTCCTATTTGCAATAGGTTCTTTACCTCCAAACTAGAACAGGTTGCTTTAGAACCGGTTATAGAACCAGTTATAGAACTGGTTCTGGGACATGGACACCTTACATTTCGACACCCAGGAATCTGTTCTAGAACCGGTTCCATGTAACCGGTGGTAAAAGAAGTTGTTCTAGAACAGGTTCAAAGGTAATCTGTTCTAAAAAATTTTGCTGGGAGGTTCTAATTTCGGTTCTGCAACTGGTTCTTTTTATATGGAGTTTGTCCTATTTGCAATAGGTTCTTTACATCCAAACAAGAACAGGTTGCTTTAGAACCGGTTCTAGAACCAGTTATAGAACTGGTTCAGGGACAGTGACACCTTACATTTTGACTCCCTGGAACCTGTTCTAGAACCGGTTCCATGTAACCGGTGGTAAAAGAATTTGTTCTAGAACAGGTTCAGAGGTAATCTGTTCTAAAAAATTTTGCTGGAATTTTATTTTACAATAACAAATTAGCCGATTTTTTTCACTAAAAATCGCGTTTTTCCCTTTTAAGTGTTCCAAAAAAGTGAAAAATTAAAATTTCGAAAAACCCTCCCAGCGTTACCTGGGGAAAACTATTATCTAACGAATGAACTTTGATTTTTTGGTTTCAGATGACCCAGCATCAAGTTATGAGGGGCACAGCAATTCTACTTTTTTTTGAGACACGTCCAAATAATTGCTGCCATAACGGTGTTTTTTAATATTTCCTCGTGAAAATTTTCTACAACATTCTTCAAATGTCAGGCTTTAATGTCCTATTAGTTTTAATAAAGAGATTTTAACTGTGTCGTCACAAAAAATTCTCAAAAAAATGCCCTTTTTCTTACGAATAAATTTTTTATATAAAAAATAAAAATGCATATAATTTTAAAATACTCATAACAATATGAAGTTTGATAAGCATATTGTCTATATTTTGTCTATATATCTCATAAAACCACTAAAATTGCTCCTTAGGGAAAAACGCAAAAAAATCCGGAGTAGCCTGAATATCAAAAAAGAGAAAATACGTGTCCGCTTAAACTTAATAATGATTTACATATATGAATTTGGTCGCGATACTAGTATACATCTTCATATAAAGTACCCGGAAATTAGTAAATTTTTTACAATAACAACAACAAAAACACGAAATTTTACAAAAGCTATACAGCAGCAGATGCTCATCTGAAATCCTTTTATAAAGATACCAGACTTGCCTACTGTTCCTATGGTAGAAATACCGAGAAGTTGCAAAAAATGGGGTAATTTTTTACCCCAATTTTAAACCCCTAAACCATCGATATGGCACTTAAGAAAAAATCGATCGATCTTAGACACATATCTTTGTAACATATCCGATTGAAATCGGATAGTATTAGATAATCTTCACATTTTTTTCGAATCTCATGGGATTTATTGTTTAAAACTATTAACCTGTTAACTGAGTGTTTATTTTTTGGTTAACAACAAACTGAACTTGTAAGTCTATTAGCAGAAATTGAAAAAAAAAAATTATAAATTTTCCTCTTGTATTTGAAGTTTAACCAATAATTTACTACTTGTACACTTAAGGGGTTAAACTGAACATTTTTACAAATAACACTTGATGTCCTAGATTTACGAGCTGATTTTGAGCATGATTTTAGAATAATATTGAATTCAGACTTGGGCGACGTCAATTACATTTCAAAATCGTTCACTTTTGAAATTTTTCTATATCATTAATAATATCAGACCTACACTCACACTTGTGAGCTTAATCGCTTCCTTGGAAAATTTGTAAAAGGTTAAGTACCAAGCATGGGGATTAGTAACAACATCTGGGTATTTAATTACAGGGCAATTACTTAATTACACCCAATTACATGTAATTGAACATAAAAAAGTAATTGGCCTGTAATTAAATACACAGATATTGGAATTATGTCCCATGTCTGGTATTGACAAAATTTAAAATTTTCCAAGGAAGCGATTAAGGTCACAAGTGTGAGCGTGGTTTTGAAATTTTTAATGATATAGAAAAATTTCACAAGTGAACGATTTTGAAATGTAATTGACGTCGCCCAAGTCTGATTGAAATATAGACTTCTCTAATAAGTTCTACACCATTTTCAACTGAAATTGAGAAAATTTCTAGGTAAATTCAGAGTTTTTAAATGAAATTAAGAAAAATTCTAAATGAAATTGTGATTTTACATTTGAAATTAAGAAAAATCTAAATAAAACTAACCCACTAATGACTGACCCCTAATTCCTTCGTCTAATATAGATGAAACTTCACACATACAATATTTTAGGTGTTTGTATTGTTATGGTATATTTTATTTTGATTTGTCACACTTGAGATTTATGCATTAATCAACGATATTAAATAATTCCTTCACGACTTTTGAATAAAATATTTTTTGTATGATATTTTTATATGATCATAAAACTCTTCATTATTACTTGAATATAATCGATATTTCAAGTAACATTTAAATGCGTCTTTTAGCGCCCATGTCACAAAATCATACCTGTAACCCAGGTGAGTGGTCCTAAACAGGAAAATATATTTTTATAATATAGAGGTCACGAAAGACTTTTAAGCGCCAAGAAAATTTTCAGATTATCCACTTCAACAACTTTTCAGAGACATTTTCGTGCATATTTTTCGACTGTGTAAATTTGCAGACTTGTGAAGCGCTAACTATCACCCTGGGAGGGGGTTAAATTTTACCTCAAAAATTTTTTAAAGTAGTTTTATCCTTTCTCTACATACCTCTGAAAATCAATTTGCTATACCTCTTTTTCTACGATGGCTCTCTTTTTGATATTTAAATAACCAATAGTTCAGAATTTAAATTGAGAATTTTCGCTTCATATTGAGAAAATTTTATTTAAAATTGGGGTTTTTCATTTTAAATTTGGTAAAGTCCATTTTAAATTGGGAAAAGTTCAATTAGGAGTAGTTAAATTAAGACTTTGCATTTGAAATAAGGAAAATTCCGAAGAAATTTTGATTTTCTTTTTGAAATTAAAAAAATTGTGATTTTTGTTTAAAATTTGGAAAAATTCAAATTAAATCAAGATACACCTATTTGAATAAGAATGCTACTTGCCAAAACTTATCTGATGCCTGTTTTACTATATGGTTGTGAGCTTTTTGCTAAATGTGATGCAACTAGTAAAGGGAAATTGAACGTTGCATTTAACAACATAATCCGATACGTGTATGGACTTAATAGGCGTTCTAGTGTATCTTTCTTTTCATCTCAGCTATATGGCCTTTCTTTAAATAATCTAATAAACATTAGAGTTTTAGTTTTTTTACATAAAATAATATATACCCGCATACCTGATCATCTGTACAGCAAACTTGTTATTTCAGATATAAGCAGGGGAAAAAGACTTAGATCATTTAGATACAATAGTTTAATTTCGGAGTGGCATTTCTACATATTCGCAGTATCTCTCTGGAATTCTATACCCCACAGCTCTCAACTTTTAAGTAACGCACGAAAATTCAAAGAAAATATTTTTAAACTGTTTTCGGCATAAGAAAATCAAACAAAATTATTTGATAAATTAAATTATTTAAATTTATTTAAATTTTTTATTTAGTTTTTTGTTTTCCATATAAAAATTTGTAATTAGTTATTTACTTATTAAGTTATTAATTAATGATCTTATAATTTATCATATCATCAGTTCCATACTGCAAAATAAGACTTTTAGTCTTGTGTAAGGAGCAATTCAAATAAATAAAAAATAAATAAAAAAAAAATAAATAAGTGTGAATGAAATTGGCAACAATATAATTAAAATTTGATTGATTTCGAATAACTTTCAGAGTTTTTAATTGGAAATTAAAATATGTTAAAAATTGTCTTTAATTTATTTTTTTCTTTACTTCATTTGCAATGAATGATGAATAATTACAATTTAACTTGAAATTTTCAGAATTTAAATTCTTGCTTTCTGAATTTTAATTAAAAAAATCTGAATTTTAAAATTAATTTTCCCAATTTCAAATAAATGTCAATTTCGATTGAAAATTCCGCAATTTTAATTTAAAATTCTGATTTTAATCGAAATTTTCTCAAATTAAAATATAAAATCTGAATTTTATTTGAAATTTTCCTAATTTAAATGATTTTAATTTTAAAATAATTTAAATATTCAAGCAAAAACGTGGTAATGACTACTTATTATTTTATAGATTACTTTATAATGAGTACTTATTACCTTTTGCAGTACCTTAAGTAGTAAAATAATGGGTTACCAATAAGAAACTTATGTTAAATTACTCTTATACAAAAAATAATTTGTGAACAATAATTACTTCCAGGCAAAATATAATGATACCACATTTTATTAATAATCATATAATTTCAAATTATATACTATTACCCTAACCGAGCACTAGCTACTATGGCCTTCGGCGCGTTGCAGCGAAAACACCCCAGTGCCTCTGGTGGGAATCGAACCCTCGACCCCGCACTGATAAGCCAGCACGCTACCAACTAGCCTACCGGGGCGCACGGAGACTCATTATAATTCTAATTTTTGTAAGCTAAAGAGTAAGATGTTAGTTATGGTATATATTAAACGAATTTACATAGAAGAAAAATTCATTTATGTTTTAAATGATCAAATTTGATATGCCTCGGTGGCTTAGCGTATAGAGCACCCGCCTGTTAATCTGTAGACCCGAGAACGACTCCTGACTCGATCATGTTTAAAAAAAATTAATATTTTATTTAATTCGTATTATTTTTTTTTTTTTTGTAAAATTTATTTTTAGATTTATTATTTTTTTTACTCCTGATAATGACTTAGTATTCATACCCTTGTATGCATATTAACTTAAGGCTGCCAGTAATGCATAACTCATTACTTTTGGGACATTACATAAAAATACATAAAAATTTTTGAATTATATTATATAATATAAGAGTAATACATCCAAACCTTCCAGTTTAAATTACTATACTCATTATCTGGTAAGGTGTGTTTTTGCATTTCGAAATTTATTAATTTAAAATGGAATATCGAAATTTCTTAAGAAATTTCCTAAATTTGTAATAAAAAATCGAAATTTCTTTTGAAATTTTCTCAATTTTTATAATCAACATTCTTAATTCAAATTATAATTGGGGTAATTTTTAAGTGTGACATGAAGAAAATTCTAAAAAAGTGATATTTTGGACCTTTTAAATAAAACGTCTTCTTTTCCTCCCTTTTCTCATTCTTTTAATCATGTTTTTATAAATTTCCATATCAAACCAGTTGAATTAGAAATTGTTAAAAATATCTCAAATTTCTCATACATAAATAAAAACTAACAGATTTTTTTTTCTATAACATTAAATGTAAATGAACAATTAAACTCTATACATCATGTTAGCTATTTAAACATGAATAATTTACATTGGCATGCCAATTTAACCGCTATATAAATATTAACATTAGCATCCAGCAACAGCGGAGAGAAAGAAAAACCGACAATATTAACTGTCGCTTAGAAGGCTGCCCCCATACACAATCATGTTTAGCGTTAATAATCTTCTTAATCTAGAACAGCAGGTTAATTTACATAGTTCCAGTTGGTATGCGATTTTGTTTTACAATATTCTAAGAGCTTGTCTTTTTGAACAGATGAGGAAGCTTAACGGAAACGGGATGAAACTATCATTTGTTAAAAAAAAGCAAAAAAGTTCACCAACGCACAAGATGGGTTCTCTCCGATCTTAATCAAATTCCGATATGTGATAGAGGAGAAAAAAATAAGGGACACGTATTTGTTTAAGCGGTCCAATCTCATGTTTAGGAGTTCGTAACACTAGAATTACCGGACCAGTATTTTTGACTGGTTCTTTGTCATATTTGATTAAAAACTACAAGTTTTTGTTTCAACTTATTCAAAGATATAATTATATGACTTTTGTAGGATTAAGTAGCGTAACAGTTCCACATAAACAATTTTTTTTAGATTTCACTTACAAGCGGAGTCTCTCGATGGGTTCTCTCCGATCTCAATAAAATTTGGATATGTGATAAAGAAAGAAAAAGTAAGGACAAGTATTTTTTTTTTAGCGGCCCAATCTCATGTTTTGGGGTTAAACAGTGGGATAAAAAATTACCCCATTTTATTTCAAATTGTTCTTGAGAAATTTTAGGCAATGGGATACCAAATGAAAGAGTATTTGGAGACGTATTAACTGGTATACGAAACCTCTTCAATAACTTCCTAGTATTTTTGTTATTCAAAATAAGTGCTTTAAGTCATATTAAAATTGACGTTTTGTTAAAGAATTGATAGTTGAATTAAGCTAAAAAATATGTATATTAATGTCTATTGAATTTAATCGAGGGGTGTCTAAGCTTTTTCCGACATCCGAAATTGTTTTGCTTTTATGCGACTTGTTGCTAAGAGATTTTTAACGTATATTTTAAGTGTATTAAACAAATGGCAACCCTAACACACTAAATAGCCAATATTGTTATCAATTTTTGTTTTCTCGAGTACATCAAAACTGCGTTCAAAAATATCTGAATTTAATTAGTTTCAGACATGTTTCCAAACTAAAATGTTTTAACTTTGGCTTCACTTTTTAACCCTTAAACGTGAGATTGGGCCGGTTAAAAAAAATACGTGTCCCTTATTTTGTTTTTTCTTTATTACATATACAAATTTAATTAAGATCGGAGAGAACACCTCGGGAGACTCCCCTTGTTAGTTTTCGAGATATTTTCTTATACTTGCTCTGCCAAAAACCAGTCAAAATGGCTGGTGTTTTTAAAAAATTGATCAAAAATACATTTTTTTATCCGATCATTGCGGTTGGATCAGCACGGTAATCTAGAAGTCTGACACTTCAAAACTGCATTAAACTAATCAACTGCGCAGTCAAAATAAAAACCTTCGCTGGTTGCGTCGAAATGAAAAAATACAGACGTATATATACGTCTTACCCTACATAATATATTTTTGATAAAACGTATATATACGTCTTACGCAGCAGAGAGGTTAAAGCAATTCGAAATTTTGTGCTGTTTAAGCGTTAAAGTGCGTTTGTTAAAATTTAAAGTGCGATCATTTTTTGTTGTTTTTGTATTTTTCTATGATATTTCCAATGTTAAATTATGCATCTAGGTAAGAACACCAAATTCTCATTGAGTTGGTGATTTAACCTAACAAATATCACTAGAAATTCTAATAACATTGTTCCCTGACGATTATTATGAGAATGAGAATGTTATTTTTCGCAAATTGTTAAATAAGTTTTCGGCATAAGTTTGGAATTTTGCACTTCCAAAAACTATAAATAAAATTGTGATTAACTGTATTAAATTGAGAACATTTTAAGTAAAATGGAAAATAATGCGAAAACCATAATTTCAATTTTAGTATTCGAACTATCTCTTAAAAATTTAAAAGAAATCTCTTTTTAAAATGTATAACTTGTTTGACTGAAAATAAAAATTTTGATTATCAAGTGATCAACTGCAATCTCAGATACAATCTCAGATACCACCTGCGCAAAAGGGGTCTTTCGGACACGGATGAGTGTAGGTTTTGCGAACTGGTAGCTGAGACATCGGAGCATGTTCTTTGCGAATGTCCGAGGCTTTGTGAAAGGCGTGCCAAGTTTCTTGGCGATCGCTTTGTCTCCCCTTCGGACATTATGAAGGTTTTGCCTAATAGGGTTATTGGCTTTATAGGTAGCTTGAATCTTTAGGGTAACTTTAGGCAGCACAAAAGACCTAAGTTGGTCGCGGTGCATAGTGCCATATAATCTAATATAAGTGCAAATTTTCTGTATTTTAAATAGAAAACTGTTTTTTATTTGAAGTTATCATTATTTTACCTGAAATGGTAAATAAATATAACAATCCCGTTTGTAACTTGAAAATTAAATAAATTTTATGCAATTAAAATGATTTTATGAAAAGCAAAAAAAAAAAAAAAACATAATTTTTATTTTTAATAAAAATTATATCAACCATGAATAAATTTTATGTTTATAATGGTTTTGCCACATTTACAAATTATTATAGTCCATCCTATTATTAGTTAATATATAGTTCATCCTATTATATTAAATTAGATATAGTAACGTATAATTTAATAAAATTTGATGAGGACGAAACTCGGACAAAACTGTATCAAATCACTTCTAATTGTATCTAAATTAATCTGATATGATGCAATTAAATGTAATTTGATCAAATTTAATGTTCCATTTTTTTATGGGATTATATAAAATTATATAAAGCGGATTTTACTCAAACTTATATGTCAATTAGATCTAAATTAATCCCATTTGATATATTGGGATCTATCAGGATCTTAAATTAGATATTGTTGGATCCCCCAATTTTGAGATTAATTTTGGTCTAATTTAATCCAGTATTATATTTGAGGGATCTTATCGGATATTACTGGATATCCCAATTTTTAGAGTAAATTGGATAAGAATAAATATCGATTATCAAATGAGATGTCATTTTGTGTTTGAGATATAATTTTTTTCTGATCGGAAATAGATTTAAAAGGATTTCCATTATAATATTAATTCTATCCGACAATGGACACAACGTGACTTCCCGGTAAATCAAAAAGTGCAGGATTTTGAATTCTCTAATTGTAATGAAAGTTAACGTTAAATAATGTTAAATGTTTTTTCTAGTGGGTAATAAATATCGAAGTTTTGAGTAATTTTTTATGATGTAAATTAAATTAAACCGTGTTGTTAAAATACAATTAATAAAAATTTGTTTCTTAAGAGCATATTTAAACAAGAGTATTGTAGCATTTCTTTCATTTGGCAGACATAAAAATTAAAATAAGTTTTTTTTCGATTTTTTTTTTAAATATTCAGTTTTTATAAAGCAATCCTTACTCCTGGTTCGCTATAGTATGTATTATGATTTTTATTTATTTTTTTGGTTTTTTTCGACAAAGTGAAGTATTAAGAAGTCATGTCTACGATATACGATGAAGTAAACTATAAATTATTAAATTTAGTGTCGCTTTGGTATTTTGTTGGTTGTGATATTAAGTGGGCGTTAAATTGTAATAAATGTTTTACTGAATGCAAAAACGATAAAATTTCACATTTTCTAAGAAAGTAGGTGGCCAACAGCAACACCATCACCAGCCTGTAACAGCAGCTCCAGCAATAGTAGGAGCAGCCTTTATTATTGTAAGGCAGGCCAAAAGCAGCCAACCAACCAAGCAGCCATCCAGCCACCGCCACCACCATCTACTTCAATGATAAACTAACATACGATGAATAAGAAGAAGCCGCTTAAATTTTTTGTATACAAAAATTTGTGTTTCTTAGTTTGACTACTGTCTTGAAATTTGCGTGCTCTACTGGAAGACAGTTGATTAAAATTTACAGACATGTTTATGCATGATATTAAAAGTCTTCCTTACTACCACATGCTGCATATTGGAAATTATATGTATGTTTAGTAGGGAGGTAGTTATTGGGTGGGTAGTTTTTTCCAACTAATTTCACTTTTTTTTTAAGTTATTCCTTAGATGTCAAAAATATAATTTCAGAAACAACTTTTTAAGAAAATGCTACCAATTAGCCGTTTATCAAAAGCTTATTCTATTCTAGCATACGAGAACAGATAAAAGTAATCGAAAGTTCTTAAAATAACCAAAAGTATTAACTTAAAAATGTTGCTGATAGAATAAGTACTTCTTTTCTCACTTACACAAAAGGATAATTAGTAATCGAGAATTTCAAAAATACCAAAACTTATATTACCTGAGCTGAAGAAATGTTTTCGCCATTCTAACTTACAAGAAGGTTTAATATTAAATAAAAATCGATCTTTGACTTAAAAGTTTTCAGATTTTGAAGGAAATACTGCATCCTGAGTTACACAAAGTGTAATTTGTAATCGAGAATTTTAAAATATCATAAAAACTTTTATTACATTAGTTGATAAAATGTTTTCGCCACTCTAACTTACAAGGAAATTCAATAGTAAATGAAAATCGATCTCTCTCTAATAGTGTTTAAAAATTTTGATATTCATCGTGTAATATAAAATTTGAAAAACAATAAAAATGAGTTTAGAAATTGAAAAGTTGATGACATTTATTAAAAGTTTCTTCCACCCTAGCATACGAGAACAAATAAAATGAATCGAAAATTCTTAAAATTACCAAAAAGCTTAACTTAAAAATTTCAGATTTTAAAGGAAGTACTTTATTCTCACTTACAAGTAGGATAATATGTAATCGAGAATTTTAAAAATATCATTAAATCTTATATTACCTGAGTTGAGAAGCATTTTCGCCATTCTTACTTACAAGGAGGTTCAACAATAACTGAAAACCGAGCTCTCTCTTTTAGGGAGGAAAAATTAAGATTTTCTTTGATTAATATAAAATTTAAAAAAATAATAAAAATTAGTTAAGAAATTTAAAAGGATTTGACATTTATTTAAAAGTTTTTCATTTTAATTAGCATACGAGAACAGACAAACTTTATCGAAAGTTCTTAAAATGACCATAAAACTTAACTTAAAAGATTTCAGGTTTTGAAGGAAGTACTTTCATTCTCTTTTACGAGTAAAATATTATGCAATCGCGAATTTTAAAAATATCATCTAAACTTATATTACATGAGTTGAAGGTAATGTTTCGCCATTCTTACTTACAAGGAGGTTCAAAAAGAAATGAAACCCGAGCTCTCTCTTATAGTGAGGTAAAATAATCTTTGAGTAATATGAAATTTCAACAATAATAATGAGGTCAGAAATGACAAAGGATTGTACGTTTTTTAGAAAGTTCTTCCATTTTAGCATACGAGAACAGATAAAAGTTATCGAAAGTTCTTAAAATTACCAAAACGCTTAACTAAAAAGCCCAGTGTAGAAAATCATTACCATATAAGTGGTTCAAAACTCATTACAAATTTCATTACTTTTATATGGGGATGTCGCGCAAAATAATGATATATCATTACTTAACACCTTACAAAAATTTAAAAATATGTATTTACCTATTTGCTTATCAGTATAGACAAAAATAATGAGCCTTAAAATAAATTTAAAAAAAAACACAAAATGAAAAAAAACCTAAATTTAAAAAAAAATAATAATTTTTTATTGACACATTTTTTTTAATAGTGAATTTTTATCGTTGATCTATAAATTTATGTGTGAGATTTTATTTGTTCGGTTTTAGATCATGACAAATTTTTCTCTAAATTAACAGAAAAATTATAATTTTTATATGATAATTTACTTTGACTATTAGAAAAAAAAAACACAGAAAAAGTTATTAGACACTAGCATGAATGGAATGCATTTTCTGACCCACTACGGTCTTCATCAACATTCTTCGTGCCATTTTAGTGTTAATCGTAAATATCATCTATTTAACTCACATGTTAAAGAAATTGGGTAACGTTAAATCCCACATTACTCTGTGTGTTGAGTTAGAATGAAATTTACCACGAACGATTTATATTTATAGTGTGTTTGTTTTTTAATAAAACTGCTCACACGGGATTAGAAGTCGGACCTCCAGGTTGCCAGTCAACTGCTCTACCATCTGAGCTATTTCGACATTTTATACTTAATAGATAAAAACGTAAATGACTTGCTTGTCCAAAATGTCATTACTTTCCCGGGTAAAAAAAACAGAACTATGTACTTATATGTGAACTTACTAGAAGTTAAAAAATAATGAGTCTAAAAAGAGATTTAAAAAAATGTTAAATCATTATTTTATATTTAAAATAATGATAAATATAAGTACTTATGGGTAACGTATTATTTTTTGTATTGAAATAATGGGAAACTTAACTAGTTATTAGTAGGTCCTTATTATTTGTGTTAAAGTAATGTATAGAGTAAGCGGATGTCATTACTGGTAGTGATAAATGTAATGACATGTCATTAACGTTTCTACGCTGGGAGATTTCAAATATTAAAGGAAGTACTTCCATTTTCACTAAAGAGTAGTAAATGTAATCGAGAATTTTATAAATAACATCAAAATTTATATTACATAAGTTAGAGGAAATTTCTCGCCATTCTCACTTACAAAGAGGCTCAACAGTAAACCAGAATCAAGCTCTCTTTAATAATGACTAAAATTTTAAATTTTAATCGAGTAATATCAATCATTCCTTATTTTTCCTCAAACTTTTCAAAAATCTTTTTAAACAATAAATGTGAGTGTCACCCTAATGTTTCTACTGCAAGTATGTATCTATGTTTTCCCATTCGTTGAGAAAGAGTTCAACATAACATTTAAAAATTCACTTTAATGCAACAAGTGAATGTGTTTTATTTTCCCTGACTGACACCCGCTATGTTTATAAATTTTTATTGATTTTTTTCTCTAATTTTTCTTATTTTTTTCTTGTGCTTTCTTACATATTTTTTATGTTATCCATGGCTCCTCGTATAAGAGCATTGAACGTCATTGGATAAAATGTGTTCCCATAAATAAAAAATACTATTTTTTTAAACACACACTCGTATTCACGCTCATTCACTTAAAAAAAAAACGCTAAATATGTGTCTACATTATTAGGTGTATGTTTTACTTTCATTTGGTCATATTATTTGAATTTTTTAAATAGTAATTTAAAGGAATCAAGTGCAAAGAGAATTTTAATCAAATAAATTAATCAGATGGCAATTATTTTTGGGATTCAAAGTCCAATATTAGCAGACGGGATACAAAAGACACAAATAACGAAAAAAAAATTTGAAAGATATTTCTTGATATACTTTATCACTAGACCATAGTACAATGTCCCTGCTCGGGCGCTAATAGGGTTGTCATTTATTCGGTTTTTTATTTTGTTCGAAAAAACGATCAAACAATTTTTAATCGAACGATCAAGCTATTATGAATGAAGTTGAGAATCATGTTCTGCTAAATTTAGGTGACCTACATTTTGTTGTTTTGTTTTAAAATTATTCAATTAATCGAACGAATAACGAATAAAAATTATTTTAAATCAAGTATTTAACCATATCATTTAAAAATTTTATGAATTTTGTCATCAATTTGAATACTGCAACAATACCAATTCTTAAATGCAATTATTTTTAGACTATTGTATATGATTCTTTATTATTTTCAATATCGCAATATATGTACAAATCCTATTTTAAACTATAAATAAATAAGGAACAGAAATTTAAATATACGACTATACGAAAATAAATATACGAATCTAGCCAAGTTCTGATACCCTGTTCTGAAGTGAAGCGTATTCCAGTAAGGGCGTTCTGCATCGATCTAAACAAATGGTAGTCAGAAGAGGCAAGGTCTGGGCTATAAGGCGGGTGAGCTAAAACTTCCCATCCACTGTTTTCCAAATAGTTTCTGACCGGTCTTGCAACATGTGTCCGAGCGTTGTCATGATGGAAGATTATGGCCTCGTATCTGGTCGAATATTCTGGTTGTTTTTCGTTGATTGCTCTCTTCAAACGAATCAATTGTGTTCGGTACAGGTCCCCTGTGATCGTCTGACCCGATTTCGACAGCTCATAATACAAAACACCCTTCTGATCCCACCAAATACAGAGCATTATACTCGGCTTCGGCTTTGATTTGGCTGGTTGGCTGGGATTTACATATGACTTTTTGCGCTTGGGGTTATCGTAATGTATCCATTTTTCATCACCACACTGATAGAAATTTGTGCGTAGTATTAATGAATTCCTTCATTAATCCAATGAATTTTATGTGCTCTTAGAAGCAATGAATTTATGCCTTCTTAGGCAATAAGAAGTGCTTTTTTGTAGGTTGACAACATTAATGCTTCATGGTATGCATTCTTTATTGCTTCATTGTAAGCATTATTCACGGCTTCAAAGAAGGCATTTTGGGAAGCACTACAGAATGCCTTCCGTAATTTTTTTACAGTATGCAAAGCGGTGAAGCGCTATTTTGGAAGCATAAAATGTAGTTACTGCTTACCAAATCCAGGTTGTTTTTTGCCGCATTCCACATTTTACAGTAATCTTCTAATTTCAATATCATTTTCTGCAATACCAATATATCATCAACAAGGATTACAATGTCATCCACTTATAGAAGCAGTCGAATATTTAAATGTTCCCACCTTCAAGATGCTCATTAATTTAGAGGGTGAATAATAATGGGGATAATAGGCACCCCTGTTTAACATTTGGTTAAAAATCCAGTTACAAAATCCTCAGATAGTTCGTGATGTGTCCATACTGCTGATATTGTGGTATTTCTTTATTTTTTTTTTTTTTTTCAAAAAAGAGAAGCAACACTCAGGAAATTCTTCCTATTAATTAATGTGTTGCTTTCTTTGGAAAGGGGATAGTGGAGAGATGAAAGGTGATGAAAGATGACGGGCTTCAAACATGGCAACACTGTATTTGCGCGAGATGATAAGTCTTAGAACAGTTGTTGGTCGCCACCTAATGTAGAGTTGGCGAATTTATTGAAGCTTTTTGTTTCATAGACCTGGGGGCTAATTCTCGGAGTCGATAGCGATCGAAATTCTACTCGAACGTGCGAAATTTTTTCTTTTGGGATGCTCTCAGCCGTTATCGAGTAAAACGTATCGAAATTTCGAATGATGTTACTCGATAACGTGCGAGTACTCAAACGCAACCATACGAAATTGTACTCGATAGCAAATTATCTATCGAGTTAACGTTTCTGAAAAGTATAAATTTGGAAAAAAAAAGAAAATGTAAGTCAATATTTTTGAATTTTCTGTAAATTTTATTAATTGAATATAAATAAATAATTTTAGGTGAAATATACCAAAAATAAATGCAACGCAGGCACTTGCTAATATTTACCCAAGAGCCAAAAATTTCTTAATTGATTATTATACTCTTCTTCCAGATTATCTCTTTCTCTTGATTCCTTCCATACAAACGAATCATCTTTAAAGAAACGTTTTTAATCAAATTACGCATTGTATAGGTATAATAATTATTTTTACTTACAATCATAGAGTTAAGGCTATGGAAACACTTCCGGTTTAAAAATGTGTGTTCCTTCAAAGAGGGTTTCTGCATACCAAAATGTGTACCGTCCACGCACCCAATTACTAATAATAATAGCAATAAAAATAATTATAAAAGCATTTATATAAAAGTATTTATTTTACAAACCTCCTGGCAGTTTGTATTTTCTCATGAAGTATTCTTTACATTCATCACTATATCGGGGAGAAAAGTTTATGAGTTTTCCACATAGCTTACGTTCCATTTCCTTCAAAACTCTGTTTACTATTTTACAAAAAGTGCTTTGGCTAATTAAAATTAAGAAGTCGTTTCCAACATTGTGTTGAAAACTGCTTGTTGCCAAAAGGGATAATGTTGCAGCCAACTGAATTTTTGGTGGAAACCCAGCAGACAAATGTCCTTCAAAATCCAACTCCTCAAGGAGATAATTGAATGCTACTTTTGATAATCAAAAGCGTTTTTGAATCTTAAAAAAAAAATTATATAATTTTAACATTTGTATCAATTAAAAAAAAATTATTTACTTACTCAAAATTTGACAATTTTAATGGATCGCTGGAATCACGAATTTTCTTTCTAATTTTATTCAAATCTTGCTCTTCGTCAGAGTCGGATGATGATGAATAGAAAAAGAAACTTGAATAAATTTTTTTAGTTTCAATTAGTTTTTAAAATATTTTTCCAGTTTGAAATTTTTTTTGTGGTTGTTGAAAAATTAAACATATGTTTTTTGTTTACCTTTTTTTCGTTAGTCTTTTACATTTTTACAGTGTTGTATAACTTCTTAAGATTTTCCTTTTATAACACTGAAACATAAAATCGTTTCGATTCTTAACGAGTGCCATCATCAGAAAATTTCGAAGTATCGAAATTAATTCCGATACGAAATTATTTCGATCACGACTGCGGGAATTAGAGCCCTGATTCATTATTTTACTTCGGTGGGGTTAAGTGCTATGGGAACACCGAAGGTGGGCACAGCTATACATATAAGTGATAGAAAACTCATACATATTATTTTTCTAAATTGATGTTGTCGTCACCGGGAATCGAACCCGTGCTAACCATTATAACACAACGCCTAAATGTGGCTTTAAAATCCACAAAAAACCATAGGTTTTGTTTTTTCTGTTCTATTGTCAACGGTTGAGTAATTGTTCCGGAACCCAGCTTGATATTTATTTAGGATTTTATGACATTCAACCCACTCAGATATTCTGTTTGTGAACAATCCAACCATTATTTATGGCAAACAGTTCATAAATGAAATGTCGCGATAATTACTTGCTATTCAAGTATCACCTTTTTTGTGTATTGGGTATATTATACTTAGTATAGACTATAAAAATGGCAAACGATTTCTCAATCATACATCATTTGGCATAGTTATCTCGTGATGTAAACATTACAGTTTTATTATTTAATTTTGAAAATCGTTAAAAAGTGAAATATATCGGCGATAGTTTAATCTATCGAGCTGTTAAGATCTTGTTTTAGTTACGGTAGGAATTACATAAAAGATTTAAGTTTAAGTGCTAACGTGCTATCGTTGTAAAATAGCTATATATTTTATAATTGTATATCATAAAAATCATGCTGTATTTCAACGATTTGACTTTCAATCATATTTTTTGATTGAAAGTCAAATCATTTATCATGTATACCCATTATTAAAGAAAAGGATTAATATCTTGGAAAAAGATTAATAAAAGTTATAAAACTTTAGTTATTGCTTTAAGTTTTAATTTTTTTGTAAATTAAAATTTTTTTTACAAATGTTCTTAAAATTGGTAAAATTTCGGAAAATTTTTTGTGAAACAAGTATTTTTTAAATTATTCATTTTATTCGATTAATCGTCAAAACTTATTTGAATTATTCGTCTTTCGTAAATCGTGTTTTTTTAATTATTCGTTCTTATTTTCTTTTTGGTCGTTCGATTAATCGAATAATTTTTAATGGAGTAACAACCCTAGGCACTAACATATGAAATCGCAAACAAAAGTATTTGAACAATTTTTTTTGTATTGAAAATTTAATTACTATAAAGGTCTGTTTTCGTTAAACAAGTTAAACAATTATTATAATTATAATAATTCAAATTAACTTGTTAAATACATACTACGCTTAATAGTTTTAAATATTTAGTGATGAAAGATAAATCTACGACAAAAAAAAAACAAAATTGTAATCTCTGCCATCGTACAACATTACTTAAGAAATTCGCTAAAGGTGTATTAGCATGATAGAAAAGTGAAGTTAATATCCTTCTACAGCTAAACATTATTCCATTAACTACACGTCATGGAGCCTCTGGATAATGCTGCCATAAACCTGTTTTTTTTTGTCAGCCTTAGAGCGCCCTCTATTTTAAATATTAGCAGACACAGTTCCAATTTTGAAAGGAAATTAATCCTAGACGTTTGAAGATATTTTAAACTTTTTAATTTTGTATAATTTTATAGGTAAATCTTGATTTAAAAATAAATGCAATTACATTTTTTTCAAGTTAAACTATTCTTAAATTTTTGCTGGCATAAAGTCAAGGTTTTAACATAAATTGTAGTAGTATTTGAATAAAATCTAGCCATTATTTATGTTTTTACTGAAAACGGAATAAATTTTGGCATATTTTTGACTTTTTGTATTTAAAAAAAAAAAATGGCCTTATAGTCAGATTTTCTTAAATTATATACAATTCGATGAACTAATTTTTAGTAGAGAAATAAATTTTTGGTTTTACCCATCAAGAGAACAATAAAAAATATAAAACTTTAGGTTTTTTTTATGCCTTTAAATAAATTTTGACATTTGAAATTTGACATCGATATAGAACAAACATTTATTTTTTTAAATTAATAATTGGCTACTCTTTATAACAATTTTCTTCATTTTTATCTGCAATTGTAGTCGAGATGCTTAATTTTTTTAGGGTTTTTATACCATTTAATTGAGCTTCTTCGGTAAGAAAAAATTTCAGTTTAAAAGTATTAGGTAGATGAGCTAATGTGTTATGACCCTGTATGAGCGCCAAAATAATATTCGACATTGTTGCTTGTGTCCTAAACCGAAGGTATTTTCTAGTGTCCGACCAATTAATCGGCTTCAACAATCGGAACCCTGTTTGGTCTGTATCGATTGATTGAAATATGCCCGTTTCCGTACTTATTAGCCTTCAGTCGGATACTACACTCTTACAAAGAAGTCTGTAAAAATAGCAGAAAAAGTACCTAAAGATTAGTTAAAATTGGTAAAAAAATTTCGTTGCCGAAAAAAGCAGTTAAATTAGCCGAATATTTTTGCTAAATATTAGTAAACTAATCGGAATGCTGTATGTCAAAGACTGTAGCGTAATCTAAAAAATTAAAATAATAAAAAACCAGGTAAAAATTTAATTAAATAAGCACTGGGTTTTCAAAGCTTTCAATATATATTTATTGTTAAAAGAAAAAAAATTTTTAAATTATTTTAAAACATTGTAAATTATTTTATAAACACAAAAACCACTTATTATAGTTCTTCAATTCCGAAAAAAAATCATTTTTTACAAGTCTCTTGAATATTTTTTATAGTTTAATTTTGTATTAGTTTCTAATAAAACCATTTGCATAAATGTTTCTAAATATTTTTCTAATACGACGTGTTCACTTCACTTGTCTATTTTATACTGGCACAATATAAAAATACACAAATACCGAACTGCAAACATCGCATTACAAGGAACTCTACATTCATATACGGGCTATAAATAGTTGAAAAATCAACTACGACAATAGAAAATATTCGGCCTGATTACGGTTGTCGTAGTCGTAGTTAAAATTTATCGTTTTTAAAAAACAGTATTACGTTTGTCGAAAACTACGAATGTACAACACTGCTAGACAATCTTTTACAATTTCCGTATTGCGGTTGTCGTTTTCGACTGTCAAAATGTATAAAAACAGTCGTCTATTTTATTTCTCACGACAGATTTAAAAAATTCTTAAAAAATGCAAATTTCAATGAAATTTTAATTAAATTTAAATACTTTTAGAATAAAAATTATAGCACCGAAGCTGTTTGCGAAATTGGAGGACGTTTTAGGGTTAAAAACATAATTGGCAAAATCTGGAACAAGTGCAGTTTTGAAACATAACTACGATTACTTCAAAACTTTTACCCCAAAAACTAATTTTTGAGCTGATTTCAAGGAACAAAATATTTGTAGTCGCCGGCGCTCCCTTGCGGCTGGGCATTAAAGTTGAAAGTTTTTTTAAGTATCTCAAAAAGTACAAGTCCGTTTATAACAATGTGCATGTCGTATGAAAGCTCTTTTAAATGGTGTACAATATGTCAATATAAATTAATCCATAAAAGGCCGGTTTAAAATTTTCTTATTTTTACTTTAGTTTTTTAGATAAAATGTGCTTTTTATTCAAAAATTGGCCTGTGCAAGTACTAAATAAATTTGTAGAAATGGATAGCCGGATTTTTAAGCTTTCTTTTGAGGTACAATATGACCACATATCTCTTGAAACAAAAAAAAATATCATTGGTTAAATTTAGACAATGTTGGTTTTTTGCGATTTTTTTAAGCTTTAATCTCTTTTTTATTTTAAAAGATATGGTAGTCCATTATACCTTTAATGAGAGCTTGTGACATTTTCTTTAATTTTTTGTACAGTTTTTATATGCTTATATAGGCGATTTTTTTAATAAGGTGATCTTTTACAAAAAAAAAACACAAATAAATATAGGGAAATTTTGAATTGGGCTGTAATTCTAGGGTCATATCGCACACAATTGAATAGATATTTTAATAAGCTTTGATATGACATGTATATTGTAATGATCGGACGTGTACTTTTTGAGATAATTGTAAAAAACTTTTCCGAATTTAATGCCTCGTCCAGTCGCAAGGGGGCTCTGGCGACTTCTTAAAATCAGCTCAAAAAGTACTATGCGAGGTAAAAGTCTCAGCCATAGGCACTCATATTTTTCATCTGAAGTTAAAAAATAAGTCCAAACTTAGCATTTTTTTATATTTTTGATAATTAAACAACAAAATTAAAAAATTCTTATTGCCGCCAATCAGCTGTTTTTGACAGATCGTCATAGAGTGCTTCATAATATTAATAAATTTAACAAATTTGTCAACACTCTGTTGTTTTCAATCTATTACAACAACCTTTTAGTCGAAAAATTTACGTAATACCGCAACAAATAAAAATCGACAACGACTTCGACTTCGACTAGAGTCGAAATACGACTACGACAACCGTAATCAGGCCCATTACCTGAATTTGCGCCAGCAGAATTTTCAATGAAGTAGAGAATCTGCTAAATTTAGGTGACCTACGTTTTGGGTAAAAAAGTTAGTTGAAATACAATCATTTAGAAGAAGTTTTGTTAAATGGAAATGAAAATAAACCAGTTGAAATCAGCACATGTTTTCTGCTAAATGTTAGTGTTTTACAAACAGGTAAACAGTTCAGTTAAATCTGCTAACTTTTCTACTGAAATTACTATCGCTTTTACCCATAGAGAAAAATTTTCTACGACTGAAATCGGTTGATACAACTTAATATTGGTTGTTACAACAAAATTCTATTGATACAACTGATCTTGAATATGGTTGTACTAATCGCATTTATTGGTTGTAATTGCCAAAGCACACTTTAACATTCGGTTGGCACTTTATTTTTCTGTGTGTATTAATTTAATGAAAACAAATTTATATACATATTTTTCATTTAATTTTATTATCGTATAAAAACACACATGGAAACACTGAATATCACTTTTGTTATTTACTTTCCACTTTATTTTTTTCAATCATTCTTGTCATGTGCATGTAAAGGATGTGTGCATTATTGTTTCCTTTCTTGATGTCATGTAGAATTTGATGAATATATTAAAGAGCTTGAAGAAAAAAAATCAATATTTATTATTATTCACATTAATAAATATATATTTTTAATATAAAACTTACCATATAATTTTATTTATTAATATTATTTGATACAGCGAAAATTTCTGTCTGCCTCCTTTCACTCTTTGATGTCAATTAATGCAATAAAAAAAATCGTTCTTATTTTTCTTTTACTACGAAAAAATTCAAACACCGTCTACCTAGAACACAAATACCATCAAACGTCTATTAAGGAAATGCCCGCACACATTAAAACACGCAACAAAACGACCCTTGCTTTTGAAAACTCACCCGTACATTAAAACAGTTACAAATAAATATTTCTATATTAACAGATGCGTTCTAAAATTCATTTAAACAAAACTAACTAAATATAAGAAACACAATATTAGTTCAAGCACGGCTTAAGTTTGTTTATGTGGTAAAATGGGATAACTAACAACTTTAGTTAAATAACAGATTTAAACGAAAACAGCAGAAAAAATTTGCTCAACCGAATTGGAAAACGTTAAACATACTTTTGAACTAACTTTTTTTATGAGTGTACTGGTTTTGATTATGAAAATAATATTTTTAGACTTTAGTAAATTCATCAAAAAAATTAGTTAGTATTTCATCAAGTCAAAATAGCAAAAATCTCTCTTTAACTAATATCTCAGGTTGAACTAAAAATTTGTTTACAACTTTCTTCAAAGTTTGATTACTAACATATTTAAAAATTTTTCTACTAACTTTTTTCGATGAGTGTACTATTTTCTATAACAAAATTATCCATTGTCTGATGGGGTTTCCATAAGCAAAACTTGAAACTTTTAGGGACTTCATTTATACACACAAAGAAAAATTTTGCATTTTTCGACTTAAATTCGATTACTACGATTAAATTCGGTTGTAACAAATAAATATTAGTCGTAAAAACAAAATTCGCTTAATACAACAGAATTTTAGTTGCAGCACCCAAAATATTCAGGAATCTAATTTTTATATGGCTGTACAAACCGAAATTATTGGTTGTAGTTACCAAAGTCCGCTTTTTAATTCGATTGGAACTTTATTTTTTTGTAGGATTTTGTCTTCAGAATTAGAATTTGTTTTTATAGGAAAAAGTTGTTATCATCAGATAATTATTCCTTTCAAATAGTCCTTATAATTCGAGGGTCTTCTATAGAAAATATGTCTTTAGAGAAAAACCAGCACGCACAGAAAAGGGATTCATTATGACGACCGAATTTTTCGGCAACTGCATATTTCGGTTGCAACCACAGATATTTATGTTCCTGACAACCGAAAATCAGTTAATGTACCAGAATTTCGGCTATAAAAGCATATTTCAGTTAACTCTGGAATAAATTTTATTGCGGCAACCAATAATTCCGTTGGCACAACAAATCTTTTAAAAAAGTTATCGGAATCTGAAATTTGTTCTAAAGGAAATAAGAATCGGAATTTTTTTTTGTGAAAACAAATCGTCAGAATCTATAAAATTTTCTATTGGAAAAAGTTATCAAAATTTGTTTCACAATGTTCCCAGAGTCAGAGGAGTTTTCTGAGCAGCTTCAAAACAATTTTAAGGGTTTTCATTCACAAAAAGTCCTTAGAATGTAAGAACTTATCAATGGAATGTGATTAAGAGAATCTGAAAATTTTCCGTAAAAAACGCCAGAACATTTTGATCCATTCGTTTACTATAGAAAGCCACATATTCTAAAAACCCATATTCTTGGATTCAGAGGTATTTTCTCTGAAAAAAATTATGATAACGCATAATCAAATCTCAAACCTCAGATTCTGAAAAATTTTTTGTTGGAAAAATGCCTCAAAATCTGCGAGTTCTTCTTTTGAAAAAAAAAAACTTTAGATATAAAATCTTTAGAATCCTTTCTTTAGGAAAAACGTCTTAGAATCTTAAGGGTTTTTCGAAATGAAAAATGACTCTAAATCTTAGGGGTTTCTATGATAATGTCCCAGAATTTAAAGCCTTTTTTGCCGCAGAATCTGAGAATTTTTCTATAGGAAAAGTTCCTTAGAATCTGAGGATTTTTCGATCCGGCAAATGTCTTAGAATCTGAAATTTTTCTATGGAAAAGTGTTTAAAAATTAAGGTTTTTTTTGCATCAGAATTTAAAGATATTTCGATAAAAAAAAATGCCTCAGTATCTGGAGGTTTTTCTAGAGGAAAATTGATTCAGAATCTGAAGTATTTTCTATAGCGAGATTATTCAGAATCTTAGGGATTTTCTATGGGAAAAACGTCCTCAGAATCTGAAGAAAAAAAGCTTAGGATTTAATAGATTTTCTTCTTCAAAAATGCCTCGGAATCTGAGAGTTTTTCTATGGAAAAAATGTCTCAAGATTTGAGGGAAAATGACTTAGAACCTAAGGGTTTTTCTATACGAAAAATGCCTCATAATCTGAGGGTTTTTCTAAAAGCTTAGAATTTGAGAGGTTTTCTATAGGAAATAGAAAGACCTTAGAATATCAGTTTTTTTCTCACGAATTTTCTGTAGAAAAGTGCTTCAGAAGCTGAGTATTTTGTTTTTCTAGTAAAAATGAGTTTTAAGAGACATTTAAGTGGGTGTCTGAGAGTTTTCAAATTTGCTCCAAAATATTAATTTGTCTACAAGACTACAAGTAGAACATGTGTTATTTAACATTTAATGCAAAAACGAAATTAACAAAAAAGTTCGTAATGCTTTCATACATATCAAAATTAATGACATTTTATGTCTCGGTTAGCAAGACAGGACTTGCCTATTATGTACTTGTGAATATGTTTGTAATTTTTATTTTTTCTACATTTTATTTAACAATTGCGTGTAATGTCTATTTGAATTTCTATTTCATTTGAAAGTTTTTAAGCGGTAAATGGTTTGTACCGCCATTAGACAATTTATGTGTGTTCGTCATGACTGTCCGTCCGTCCGTCTATTCGTTTGTATGAACCTCCTGACAACATTATTAAATGTCTGTTGAAAATATTGTTGTTTTAATCAGTTCAGTTAGTTTAAAACAAAAACATATATTCATTAGGGTGGGTCAAATTGTACGGCTAAAGATAAATTGAAAAATCGTATAGCAAAATTGAAATATGCAGAAAATTCTAAGACAATTTCCCTAAGAAACCATAGGTCTGAAATTAGTCGTTTACCATGCCAATCTATTTAAATAATGAATGAATATCATCGGTCAACGAGAAACCCAATCACGAGAACGGTGAAATTGAACTAGTCCGAAAGATGGTATCTTTTTATCTGCTTTCTGAACTGAAAGGACCAACCCCGCAACTGGTGAAAAATTACCACTTTGAAAATAGTTACCCGGAATCTGTTCCTTGACGCGTCCTGTGACCGGTCCTTTTTCCAACAGGCCAGTTTATGTCGATTGTCGCGGTATAGGTTTTACTTTAGACCCATAGTTTTATGGAAAAATTTTCTTAAATTTCTTCGTAGATTACGTAGATTTTTTTTTTATACAAAATCGATCCGCCCTAATATTCATACATCGTCATCATAATAGTCGTATTAGAAAAATGTCTTTTACAATTTAAAAATTCGAATTGCATTTCATTTTTCATCTACATTTCAAACGTATTACGAACTATGACAATTATTACAGGGGGCAACAGTAATTTTTAAAAATTTTGTTTCTACAGTTTTTGTTACAGTTTTGAATCATCGAGGGATTTTAATAATTTTTGCCACCAACAAGGAGTGTGTCCCATTGAGATCTTTTCGATCTTAATAAAATTTAGATATGTGATAAAGAAGAACCCAGGGATGTCAGCAAATACCGCTAAAATACCGTTATCGATTCAAAACCCTTTCAAATGGCTATCGTTATCCCTAAAATACCATTAACGATATAACTGAAATATCAATATCTTTAAAATACCGTTACCGAAATAATTGAAATAGCGTTATCCTTAAAATACCGTTGGCGAAATAATTTGACGAGATCTGAAAAAGAAAATCGCAGTAAATAAAAATATGTTCGCAAAGTTTGATCATAAACTAGCCAGTCATCGGAACTATGGCATAATGGGGATAAAGATATCGTTGTGCATTGACATTGAATGAATAACTAAAATATCGTTACTCTCAAAATACCGTTACCGAAATAAGTAAAATACCGTTACCGCTAAAAAGTCGTTACTGACATAACTGAAATATCGTTATCACTTAAATACCTTTACCGAAATAAAAGAAAATAGAGTTACCCTTACCGATAACCGTATCGAATCGGTTACCATTCATTTAAAAAACAAATAAGGAACGAGTAAAATTCGAAGAAATCGCAAAAATTTTTTAAATCACGAAAATTGAAACAAGTAGCTTAAATTAAAAAAAAAAAACACCAAAATTTCCAAAAAAAATTGCTAAAATTAAAAAAAAATAAATCACCAAAATTTACAATCAAAAAATTAAATCGCTAAAATTGTAATGTACGCCAGAATTTCAATAAACCATCAAAAACTAAAAAAAGACGCTAAGATATTGCCAAAATTGAAAAATATCGGCAATTAAGAGAATGAGATTGGAGCAAAATTAATGATAAATAGGGTTCTTGTTAAAGTTCTGCCTATTATGGAGGCTCTAACTTTTTAAAAACTTCCGGTTCTGATGAAATCTTTAGCCAGATCGAAATACTAGTATCAACCTAGCTAATATGTTTGATTTGCTTTATTTTTGTAAATATACGGATGTTGGAAGCTAGTTATAAATTAAAAATAAAAAAGTTAGTGTTTTCTAATTATCATAGTTACATTAAAATTCTGATCTCAAACCTGACAATTTAAAATGAAATGCAATTTTAAACATACAGTTACAATAAAATGTAAAAATCTAATGGGCAAAACAATAAACCAGTGTATATTGTGTTTAAATATTAGTATACATGCCGGATTTTCAATGCGTTACCAATAATGCTAACTTTAGCAGTGGCGCTGGCAACCCTGCCAATTTAAAAAAGCTTTATGATGTAAAGCTGTTGGCTAAACTTGTGAGAAAAGACGAGAATAACTCATAATGTTTGGATAATCAATTGGTTTTTTTCAGTAAGTTGGCTGATATATATATGTACCTGATCAAATCATGAGTTTGGTGGGGTGGTTTAGAATGAGGCTGATAATGACCTTAGGTCGAAAGTGCGTCACTCCTTCTAGCGCTGATCCTAACAGCTCTTACATTTATTAACAATTAGAGTTTTCTATTTATAATAGTAACATTTTAATTATGTTCTCAAACGTGACAATTCAAAATTAAAAGCAATTAAAAAAATAAATATTTGAAAGATTTTTTCCAATTTTTTTGACGTTTTTTAAATTTCGGATTTTTTTTCACTTTTAAAGATTTTTTTTAAATTTCGGAAATTTTTTCAATTTTGAAAATTTGTTTAAATCTTGACGGTTTTATTTTCGATGTCGGGAATTTTTTTTTAATTTTGTAATTTTTTAAAATTTCAACGTTTTATTATTCAATTTTGTCTATTTTTTCTTCAATTTTGTGTATTTTTTCTTCAATTTTGGCGAGTTTTAAATTTTAAAGATTTTTTTAATTTTGGCGATTTTTTTAAGTTTTAGTTTTTATTTTTAATTTTGATTTTTTTAATTTTAACGATTTTTAATTTCCATTAAATTTTTAATAGATATTATGAAAATCCGTATTGAAATTAAATCAATTAAATACTTACAAATGATTGTAATTGATAGTACAATTGCCTTAATAGGACCGACTTCAATTAAACTTTTAATTGAATTAACAAATATTTTAATTGAAACTCGATTTTAGTTTTTGCTGTATTATTTCAAATTTCTTTATGTATACATTTTGTTGTACTGTGTTATAAACTAAAACGTACAACAAGCCATCAGACAAACGTACAATTCATATAAAATACACACATTTTATGTTTGAGCAGTGCACTTTATTTTTGTCTTCTCCATTATGTGTAGAGTCATAAATTTTCCAGAAATAAATAATAATAATAATAAAAAACTCCATTTATGATTTGTTTAATTTTGAATAATAAAAATCGGAAAAAAGTAATAACAAAAACGCCATTTCATACGGAAATCACAATAAAGTCAGGAGTCATACTATTTTTATATTTTGTGCTTTTTAATTTTTGACAAAATTAAATTAAGTTTTTAGTTTTCAGTTTTATAATTTGATTAAGTCAAATACTTTCTAAAATATTCAGCTTCCGCTGTAAAAAAAATATAGAAAATGCGTATTAGTTATTACTTTGTATGATTGTTATAAAATTTATTAACTTTTTATATATTATAAAATATTTATTATTGAATATGAGAAAAGCTTTTAAATGTGACTAATAAATGTCTTGAAGCGTTTAGACTACAGCACAGTGGTTCCAAACACAAAAAACATGGTAATAAATATAGATGTTTTAAACTACTGGTCCAATCGGGAAATGGTGTTCCCAAAAATTAAAAAGCGGGAGCTAACCTTTAAGGAAAATGTTTCTGTGGTCACCCTGTTTTAACACAGGGTGTGCTACAGGGTGTCAAAGTTGACCATCTCGAGTATGAAAGAGCTTTAAAGGGGTATAACTTCTATAACCATGCATCGATTTTAGTGTTTTTTGGACTTTTTTAAATCTAGGTTACGAGACAAAGCAAAAACATGCTTCATGTACCATAGTAACTCTTACAGTTAAAAAAATATTTCACTTTGAATTTCAAAATCTTCATTTTTCGCCTTGACTTTTTTAATAGTTTTGCCAATAGATTATTCATTTTTCAAAGAAAATGCTCAAAATTTTTTCAAGTCATTCTAATGACCTTTCTTAAACTCCTAAAGAAAACTTTTTTGAATTATCTTAAGCCGTTTCGCAGTGATACTATTTTAAACTCAAAAATTAAAAGTGTGTTCTGAAAAATGGGGTTTTTTGGTCAGATAAGGGGTAACTTCACACACCTTTATATATATTTTGCTGATATTTTTTGGATTAGTTTTTTACATAGTTTGATAGAGTAGACTTCAAAAATGCTTAATGGTATAGTTTAAAGCATTTTTGGATATGCACCCTACGTCCAGCATTGGTCGAAAATGATGAATTTTTGAACGGAATTCTATGTTTATGACCGTGATAAAAAAAAGTCACGCCACTTAGAGACGATTTGAAATTTTTATACTGTAAAGAGATTTATTCTAATGAGTTTGCCACTTCATTTGCCGCCGCCCGCTCAAAAACGTAGCCTGGAGAGCAAATTTTGTGGAAAAAGTCATTTTTTCAAAAGCCTTTTTTTGATTTATAAAAAAAGCGTACTTATATTATCAATTTCAGCAAGATTTTATTTTATTTTTAATAAAACGTAAATAATTGTCCTACATTCCAAAAATCTTTTCGATATTGCTTATGGTTATTTTTACATAAAACATCAAAGTTCAATGTAGTATATCTAACTATAATTAATTGTACATTTATTGGCTTTTGCTTTCGGTAATGTTAAAAAATTTAAATAATTTCAGAAATTTTTTACATATTATTAAATTAGACTTAGTTATCAATTTAACGATGCATAAATCGTTTATCTAGTGTAATAAATGAATTCAAACTATTGCGCTTAAATCAGGCATTTCAGGTCAAATTGCAGTATTTAACAAATTTATATATTCAGGTATACAGAGCGTGTTGCATTATATTTCTCTAAAAGGGTTACGGGTTTTTTTATTTTTTTAATACTATTTCAAAAACCTAATAAGATATAAATGCAGGTAGAAAATGCGTTTTATGATGTAACATTTGCATAATATATTGTTCTAATTTTCCATATAAAACAGGTAAATAACTACCATATATTCATTTATTTGAAAGACAAAATAATGTTTTTTTTTTTGTTCTAAAGATAAGGTTTTATTAAATTTAACTGGTACAGTAGTAATTGTGCTAAAAATATGAATATATTCCTAAGGACTACACATTTTCTACAAAGTAGTCTGAAGTATCAAAAGTTAAAAGGTCGTTTATATGCATAGATTCAGAATCTTCCTTTTCAATGTCTATGCTTATTTTTGGTAACCATTTTGTTCTTATGGAGTAAAGTACTGGATCCGATGATATTAATAAAAATTCCATCAAATCGGAATTTTGAGCTATTCTGGAGCACTTACGTGTGTTAAAAAGCCTAAAATGTTTGACGTCTCTATTTCTGGCCTCCTGGGCTTCTTCAGTCAGTTCGCCTAAAGGCAACATACTGTTTTCTATTATTTCTTTGGCATGAGCTAATACTTTATGTACTGTTGGTGTCATTGGCCTCCAAGAGTACATGGTGAGTATAATGTCTTTTGTTTCATTGGCAAAGAGTTTAAATTTAGCCACATTAATAGGTTTTTTACTGTTAATGACTGCTAATATAACTTTAAAACGTTTTAGTAGGTTTTTATCGAGACCCGTAATTGAGGAGGTAGTTTCTGGATCTTCGAAAAAACGCCTTGCTGTATTTCCGTCATTGGAACTTCCAAACCCCTGAAGGGGCGTATCAATGATTAATCCAAGTCTTAATTTAAATTCATCTTGAATTCTTTTCTTCTCTTCTTTTCTCATGTTGTGTAGATCAGTGTTTTTGTTTACGGAAAGGCTTAGGTTTCCTGGAATAAGGCGGTATTTGAGATCGTATGCGAGGTGTAAACAATATTCCATAAATCTTATTCTGGCATGAAGTGGCGATATCCCAAACCTCAGAGCGTTTTCGTTCATAGAAATTGTATCACTATCTTCATGAAACTGTGAACTTAATTTTCCACATATATTACATTTCCAAGTAGATGTTGTGTCTGTAATTGCATTTGCAACTTTTCCATCAATCATTGTAAGTTGTGGTTGAAATGAAACTTTAATAACTTGTCCAGATATTTCCACGTAAAGTGGAGACAAGCTCGAAATTTCCCTTTCTATTGAATCTACTAAACTTTGTGTTGAAATCATGTCTTCTTTTACATATTCAAATCGTATTGGACGACATAAAAATTTAGATCCAGGGGTTAAATTCGTCCATATATCATTTGCAGACGAGGTTGAAGGTAATTTATTATACAACCGCATTCTTAACGGCACAAAAGAAGCCATAAAAATTGATGAAAAACTTTTTTCTTTGCTGCTTCCAGATGGTTGTTTGTATTCGGAAAACCCAGATGTGCCATCACAGCCCCATTTGAACATTAACACGACATCAGATTGCTTGCATCTTTCAATATCTTTGCTGCTAAATGTGGACATAATTCTAGAAACAGTATTGTCAATTAACTGTGATAGTTCAACTTTTGCGCCTTCAATAGAGGCATGCACTGGGGATGTTATTGGTTTTAAAATATTTTCTTTTGTTTCTTTTATTGCTTTACTGCTAGGAAAAATATCATATCCTTTTTCAATGAGAGCTTTTCTTAAAATACCATATTTATTTCTCGTTAACCCCAAATTTAGAAAAAGAGCTAATGCATCTTCACTGGTAAAGGAAGTTGATGATTTTGGTGTTGGAATACTTTGTATCATGCGCTTCAAACGCTTAGGAGACGCAGTTGGTAGGACGTCGACAATTTTCCCTGTTTCTTTAGGCTGTATACGTGTCAAAGCTGCTTTAAAAGAATCCTTTATTTCATTAGCGGAGTGTGTGTTAATCATTTCTTCCTGTTTTACCTTCTTAGTCCTAATCTGGACCTCTTCATAATCTTTTTTAGGGCGGGCCCCTTTTTTTCTGTTCAATAACTACTGACATCTCCTTATTAAGCCAATCTTGACTCTTCTTCATAAATTTTTGTATAGAATAATCGGAATCTTTAATCCTTTTTTCATAAATTTTGTAAAAATTTTCAATTTCATCTGGCTTTATATTTAAGCCATACGAGTAGACAATGGTATCAATCAGTTTTCCTATTTTTTCCGATCGTATATCAGTATTGGCAAGAGTATCCCAAATTACTTTACAAAGGGAGCTATATTTTATTGTAACCTCCATGACTGCTTAACTCAAATAACCTCCTTTTAAAATTACTACGCTTATATATTACAAATATTTGTTTTTTTATAAACAAAAAATCGAGCAGGTACTGGATTTGTAAAAACAAAAAACTGAAATAGGTAAAATAAAAAAAAACGCATTATATTAGCCCATTAAAACAATATGTTATGCAAATGTTACATCATAAAACGCATTTTCTACCTGCATTTATATCTTATTAGGTTTTTGAAATAGTATTAAAAAAATAAAAAAACCCGTAACCCTTTTAGAGAAATATAATGCAACACGCTCTGTATACCTGAATATATAAATTTGTTAAATACTGCAATTTGACCTGAAATGCCTGATTTAAGCGCAATAGTTTGAATTCATTTATTACACTAGATAAACGATTTATGCATCGTTAAATTGATAACTAAGTCTAATTTAATAATATGTAAAAAAATTTCTGAAATTATTTAAATTTTTTAACATTACCGAAAGCAAAAGCCAATAAATGTACAATTAATTATAGTTAGATATACTACATTGAACTTTGATGTTTTATGTAAAAATAACCATAAGCAATATCGAAAAGATTTTTGGAATGTAGGACAATTATTTACGTTTTATTAAAAATAAAATAAAATCTTGCTGAAATTGATAATATAAGTACGCTTTTTTTATAAATCAAAAAAAGGCTTTTGAAAAAATGACTTTTTCCACAAAATTTGCTCTCCAGGCTACGTTTTTGAGCGGGCGGCGGCAAATGAAGTGGCAAACTCATTAGAATAAATCTCTTTACAGTATAAAAATTTCAAATCGTCTCTAAGTGGCGTGACTTTTTTTTATCACGGTCATAAACATAGAATTCCGTTCAAAAATTCATCATTTTCGACCAATGCTGGACGTAGGGTGCATATCCAAAAATGCTTTAAACTATACCATTAAGCATTTTTGAAGTCTACTCTATCAAACTATGTAAAAAACTAATCCAAAAAATATCAGCAAAATATATATAAAGGTGTGTGAAGTTACCCCTTATCTGACCAAAAAACCCCATTTTTCAGAACACACTTTTAATTTTTGAGTTTAAAATAGTATCACTGCGAAACGGCTTAAGATAATTCAAAAAAGTTTTCTTTAGGAGTTTAAGAAAGGTCATTAGAATGACTTGAAAAAATTTTGAGCATTTTCTTTGAAAAATGAATAATCTATTGGCAAAACTATTAAAAAAGTCAAGGCGAAAAATGAAGATTTTGAAATTCAAAGTGAAATATTTTTTTAACTGTAAGAGTTACTATGGTACATGAAGCATGTTTTTGCTTTGTCTCGTAACCTAGATTTAAAAAAGTCCAAAAAACACTAAAATCGATGCATGGTTATAGAAGTTATACCCCTTTAAAGCTCTTTCATACTCGAGATGGTCAACTTTGACACCCTGTAGCACACCCTGTGTTAAAACAGGGTGACCACAGAAACATTTTCCTTAAAGGTTAGCTCCCGCTTTTCAATTTTTGGGAACACCATTTCCCGATTGGACCAGTAGTTTAAAACATCTATATTTATTACCATGTTTTTTGTGTTTGGAACCACTGTGTACAGCTTAAATGAATCAAATTAATAAATTAAATTTATACACAAAATTTTTTAGAATACTACTAATATTTACTTTCATGTATAACCTATGTCAATTTAGTAGTTTTACAGTTTTAAAGCGACAGTTTTATTTTTATTGAAAAAGTATTTCTACAAGGGCGGATCAATAAGGCCGTGACTTTTCGAACTCCCCTCGTATTTATATGCAATGCAATACTGCTCCTATCAAGTACCACCTGTTAATAGACTACTTTCAAAATTTTGAGCAAGTTCCGTCACTTACTTTGCGTTTAAAAGCTGTTCAAAACATACAACCTCGTGGATTTTTTTAAAAATTTATAAAAGTGAATTTCGAGTGCTCAATCAATCCAAGGAAAAGCTTGATAAATAATATGGGGACTCTGCACCATCGATTTCAATGGTAAAAAGTGGTTTAATGACTTTCGTTGTGGTCGCAAAAGTACAAATGACGCTGAACCACGATATGGTGTTGGCCGATCGAAGAATAAAAGTGCGTGAGATTGTCGATGCCATAGGCATTTCATATGGCAGGTGGTTTTGATTTTAAATTATTAGTTGGGTTTAAGAAAGCTGTTTGCAAGATGGGTTTTGCGTTTGCTCTCAAGTGACTATAAACGTAATCGTGTGACAACTTCAAAGTATTGTTTGAAGTTGTTTAACCGCAATTCGAATGAGTTTTTGTGGCGTTTTGTAACTGTGGATGAAACATGGATCCATTACAACACTCCGGAGACCAAGCCGCAGTCTAAACAATGGGTTTCTCGGGGTGAACCGGCTCCTAAGAAGGCCAAGGTAAGTTTGTCGGCCAATAAGGTGATGGCAACAGTTTTTTGTGATGCACGCGGGATAATACACATCGATTACCTTCAAAAGGGAAAAACAATAAACGGCGAATATTATGCCAACTTATTGGACCGATTGTTAACAAGGATTTAAAAAAAAAGTTCTTTTTCATCAAGATAATGCACGGGTGCACACGTGTGCAGTCTCAACGGTAAAATTCCATGAATTGGGCTACGAACTGGTACCTCATCCGCCATATTCTCCGGATTTAGCCCCCAGTGACTATTTCGTATTTCCAAACCTAAAGAAGTATCTCGGTGGAACAAGATTTAGCTCCAACGATGAAATTATCGATCAAACAAATGCCTATTTTATGGACTTCGAAAAATACTATTTTTTGGAAGGGATACAAAAATTGGAGAAACGTTTTACTAAGTGTATTGAGCTAAAAGGGGACTATGTTGAAAAATAATTTTTTTTTTTGCAAAAAAAACTTGGTTTCATTCAAAAAGTCAGGGACTTATTGATCCGCCCTAGGATAACCTATGTCAATTTAGTAGTTGGACAGTTTTAAAGCGACAGTTTAAGTTTTATTGAAAAAGTATTTATATTTATAACAAAGTATAGACTATAAATACTTAATTCACTTTTTGTAGAGAGCCAACGGACCGCTATCTTCTATTTGTCGTATTTTATGCTTAATGCCTCCAATCATGCTTTGGACGACATTCATGTCAATTTTTTTTACACTGCTTTTAATTTTTTTTCTTCAATTCTTCAGTGAATTTGGCTTTCCAACCATTTTTATACACTTTATGGCCAAAAAAGTCCGCAATTTGACGTGCTTTTGGGACGTAAGCCATTCTAACGTCTTTTTGTCATAATGACAGCTTGCTTAATCCGGCCAACATAATATGTCATCTTTGGGGTCGAAAATTTTTGAAATTCGTCGTATATTTTTGTGCTCTTTGCTAGTTTTAATAACATTTTCTCTTTAATATTGATTATTTACATATTTATAATTGCAAAAACTGAAATCTTTCTATCAAGAACAAGCTAATATGAAAAAAATTAAAAGAAACCAAATAAATCACGATTAACTGTAAATTTAGCATTTGATTTTGTTCATGTTCTAATGTCACGTTAGGGTACTTCAAACATCGTTTGTTATCATAACTCCGCAATCGTTCTAATCAAGTGGCTAAACATTTAAAAGTTCAACCAAAATTAAGTGGCTTTAACTAAAAACAATGTTACTACATAAAATAATCGCACTTAACATTTTATTTCGATTTTCAAAGTGTGTCGCATTTGAAATCGTAAGTGTAGCATTTAAAAAAATTTTTTTTTTTTACTTTCGCTTGTTTGCAATTGTTGTTTTGATTATTGTAGTTCTAGGTCTAAAAGTCATGTGGTGTGAATTGGAAAAACATGGAATTGCTTAAGGCTTGGAGACTGGCGGCGACAGTTTGCGATTTTTCGAAAATTTTATAAATTGCTTTACTAAAAATATATCACATCGTTTCTTATTAATTTAGGTGTGCTGAACTATAATATTTAAAAAAAAATTTAAATCAGTCAACGGTTTTCGAGATATTGTAACTTGATTTTGACTAAAAATGGGGGTTTCTTCCTCCACTATTGATTTTTTTTAAATATATTACTAATGTAAAGTTCCGATATAATCATATATGATTAAATATATTATCACACATAACTAAGCATCACATCTCATCTGATTCGGAAAATGGCATTGTTACCGTGGGAGCCTTCTTGTGGACAAATGTTGTCTTCGGGAGCCTTCGATGATGGTTGGGCTAGCCGGCCTTGTAATTAAAACGACGCTTCCTTTATGTAGATTGCTCTTGGAGCCAATATTTTTATTTAACGTTTTTATTTTTCTATAATCTTCAACGTGAAGACAAATTACAATTTTTATTAACTTTTCTTTTTTATTACTATTTGTTTTAATTTAATTTGCGTTGCCTTTCCTTTAACTTTTTTTCTTTTGGATGTTGCTGCTGCCAGTAATCAAAAACGAGTGATCGAAAGATTCGATGTCGATGACCGATGTAATAATTACACTGTGTCCCCACGGGACATAGTTATGTTAGGACATCTAACATCACACAACACCGCCGATGGAAATGTTGTCGCGCGGTGGCAGGCCGGCGTAAACATACCGCCCCTCTTGCAACGACAGTGCAACAAACTCAATTTAATTTAAAACTTCAAAGGAAAGGAAAAGAAACAGTACAATAAAAATAAAAGTAAATGAAATTCAAATGAAGTTGAATGGAATTTAATCAGTTTACAATGCAATTAGATCATGAATTCAATAGGATCTAGACATTTAGATTATATAATGCAAATTTAATAATACAAAATGGTATAATAATAAAAAATAAAAAAAAAGGTAAATAATATCAACTTAAAAGGAAAGATTCTTCAGTAAATCTTTGGGCCACGCAATCTGACACCTTACTCATATTCATATTCTATATAGTCTGGGTTCATTTCCTCCTTGCCCTCACCGAAATATGCGTCACCGAAGAATGTTTTTTGGACGTATATTTGGCCAGGTCTACCCTCGGCAGGGCCCTCCAAAATCTTCGGCATGACGTCAGCTCCCAGGACCAATTCGTAGTCATCCCGTGAGTACCACAACGCATCTGCGTTTACTACGTGTCTGCCGCGACTACGCACCCAAGCGTTGTCGATTTCACAGGGCGGAGTATATCGTGGTGTCACATCTTCTACGGCACAGACCACCACCGTACGTTTGTGGTCAAATCGCCGGTGACCCAATATTACAGTCGTCCGGTTGAACGACACGAGACAACCAAATTTTTCTGCAGCCTTTGCGGTTATTGAGGATCGAGCGGCATTGGGGTCGAGCAAGATGCGGACAATAGCATGTCGCGGAGACATTTGGTGAGGGAAAAGTTTGGCCATTGCTGTCATTTGGAACCAAGTACAGCCTGGTGCTACCGGATGTAAAGCGGTGTTGTGCTGTTGGCGGCAACGTTTACACCGATCAATTGAGCGACACTCTTTAAAAGGATGAGATTGCGCCAAACAGTTCGAACACAGGGCGTGATCAGCGACCGCGCGCAATTTTTTCTCGACGTTCATCACCATGAAACGTGTGCATTGCCTAATAGCGTGCAGCCGGGAGCATAGGGGACATCCGTAGTTGGTGTTGAACCATTGTTGTCCAGCCATTTTTAGCTGCAAAGAAGGAGAATTAGTGGTTATGAAATAAGTGAAGAGAGATACGTGGACCCAAAGAAAACAAGCAAATTTTATTATTCTGAGCTGCGTGGCAAGAGAACCAGTTTATGAATTGGCCTCGTGATAACTCCATTTTGAGTTTTAATGTCTACGACTCGAACCCTACTATCGGAACCTTGGTGAATCTTTAAAATGCGGCCTAACCGCCACTCAGTGGGACAAAGCGGCTCACTTCTTAGCACCACGAGGTCATTTTCTTGGAGGTCAGTTTGAGGGAGCTTCCATTTATTGCGTTTATGCATTTCCTTTAAATATTCGTCTTTCCAACGGCGGCACATTTCGTGTTGCATAGCTTTGATCTTACGCCAACGATTCAGAATACTAACTGCTGGATGTAGTTCTTCGGGTTCAGCAGGTGATAGCATGGCAGAGCCGATCAGAAAATGACCTGGAGTAAGGGCATTTAAATCTTCGACGTGATCAGACAAGGGCCCAAGCGGACGAGAATTTAAACAAGCTTCTATGGTTGCTAGCAGGGTCGAGAACTCCTCAAACGTATATTTTAGTTGACCACCCATTTTTTTGAGATGCATTTTAAAGCTTTTAACTCCAGCCTCCCAAAGTCCGCCCATATGCGGGGCTGCGGCGGGAATAAAGTGCCACGACAGCCGTTGAGGTTCATATTTTAAGATGGCGTGGTCTCGAAGTTCTTTTACGCATTTTGCAAAGTTTAATTTAATTTCCTTCGCTGCGCCAACGAAATTTCTGCCGTTGTCGGAATGAATACAATTAGGGCAACCGCGACGAGCGATGAAACGAGCTAAGGCAGCTAAAAAGGCGGGTGTAGATAGATCGCTGACAGCCTCCAAATGGATCGCCTTTGTAGCGAAACAAACGAAGAGACACACGTAGCCTTTACTAATTCTTGAGTAACGGCCGGTGAAGCTTTTTATTTCAAAAGGGCCAGCAAAATCGACGCCTGTATTAGCAAATGGGCGACTCAAAGTAGTTCGTTCTACGGGCAAAGCAGCCATAATTTGACCCTGGCGAGTTTTTCTGTACAGAACGCACTCTTTGCAACTTTTAACGCAAGTTTTAATCAGATTTTTCACCTTGATTATCCAGCACTCGTGTCGAATTACACTGTGGACCAATCGAAAACCGCCGTGATGGGTCATCTTGTGAGCAAAATCGACGTACAGGCGAGCTAATCTGCTACGATAAGCCAAAATTATGGGGTGTTTTTCGGAATACGAGAGACTGGACGCTAAACTAAGTCGACCATTTGCGCGAATAATTTTGTTCTCATCTAGAAACGGAGTAAGCGTCAACAAAGGGCTATTTGACTCGATTTTCGAGTTGTCGATCAAACATTTGTAGTCTTTAGGGAAATATATCTGCTGGGACAACAAAAAAAGGCGATTTCTGACAAATCTTAACTCCTCAGCAGAGAGCCTTAAAGAGGGAAAATTATCCTTAGATTTTGACCTAGCGTTACGAGCAAAGCGAAACATGTATGCAATTACGTGAATGGCTTTGGGCAAACTAGAAAAACGTTCTAAGATATCTTCGTTTTCAAAAGATCTAGCAACATGAACCTGGATACTTTTCATTTCCTCTGTAGTTTCGTAGTCAGAGGAATGTGTAGGCCACGCAGATTTTTGTAAACTGAGCCACTCAGGACCATGCCACCATAGATTACAACCCCTCAATTCCGATGGGATCAGCCCCCGGGTTGCTAGATCAGCGGGATTGTCTTGAGAGACTACATGAGCCCAATTTTTGTTTCCGACCTTTTCCAAAATTGTGGCAACCCTGTTAGCCACAAAAGTTTTCCAACTACAAGGAGGTTTTTTCAGCCATGCTAAAACTATTGTTGAGTCGGACCACAAATAAATAGAAAGATTGTTCAAGTTAAATTGGGGCAATATGCTATTGACTAATTTTGCTGAAAGTACAGCGCCACATAATTCTAAGCGAGGAATCGATGGTTTTTTTATTGGGGCTACTTTTGATTTTGAAGTTAACAAATTGGTAAAAACCTGTTCACCAATTTGAACCCTTGCATATAAAACCGCAGCATATGCTAATTCCGACGCGTCACAAAACCCATGAAATTCAATATGAGCATTCGGAGAATATTGAATCCAACGTGGAACTGTTATTGCATCAATATCGTTATATTGATATACAAAAGACTGCCAATTTTGCAGAGCCGCTGGTTTAATATTTTCGTCCCAGTCAATTTTATCGAGCCACATTTGTTGCATTAAAACCTTTGCGGTGATAATAACTGGAGCCAGCCAACCAGCGGGATCAAAGAGCCTAGCAATTACAGAAAGAACTTCCCTCTTTGTATATGAAGCCTTTAGCGGAATTTTCTCCGTCGTAAAATAAAAATAATCAGCCGCAGCGTTCCAGCGAACTCCCAGAGTCTTTGCATTACTTTCATCGTCAAAACATAAGAAATTTTCAGTCAACAAATGATCTGAGGGCAACCCATTTAAAATTTCTCTTGAATTCGAAGTCCATTTTCGTAACTCAAAACCTGCTGTCTTTAATATAGCAATCAGTTGGTTACGGGCCTTTAAAACGACTTCCAAACTATGAGCACCTACTAAAGCGTCGTCTACGTACATACAGTCTCTTAAAATTTTAGCACCATATGGAAAATTACGTTCTTCGTCATCAGCCAGCTGCAACAGCGTTCTGAGAGCCAAATAAGGAGCGCAATTGACGCCAAATGTAACGGTTTTCAACTGATAATCTTGAACTTCTGCATCAGGAGTGTCACGAAAAACAATTCGTTGAAAACAAGCGTGCTCAGGGTTAATTAAAACTTGCCGGTACATTTTTGAAATGTCCGCATTAAAAACGAATTCATAAAATCGCCATTTTAAAATTAAAATGTTAGATCTTTTTGAAGCACGGGGCCAACGTGCAAAATGTCATTTAGACTCGTCCCACTGGACGTTCTGCTTGAAGCATTAAAGACCACTCTTAACTTTGTTGTGGTACTTTCAGGCTTAAAAACGCCATGATGAGGCAAATAATAACTCGGGCCAACTACAGGATTCTGAATTTTTTCCATATGTGCCAAAGTTAAATATTCTTTAATGACCTCATCATAAAGAACCTTATTTTCAGGTTTCCTTAGCAAGGATCTTTCGTTTCTAAAAAACTGACTTAGCGCTATGTGTCTATTTGGACCAAGAGATGAAAAATCAGATTTGAAAGGCAAATTAACTATATATCTGCCTTCAGAATTTCTCACAGTAGTGGAACGAAAAATTTCTTCACATAGCTTATCATCTTCCGAGATTACCGGCTTACGAGAGACTTCTTCTAGCTCCCAAAACTTTGAAAGTTGATCATCAATCGAAACTTTGGTTAACAAAGAACGCATAACTGGGCGAAGCGGTTTTGTGGGCCCAGTAACAATCCAGCCGAATATTGTATTTTGAGCCACAAGCGAATTTAGAATACCATGTTGAACGCCTTCACATAAAATTGACGGGTAAAGTTCACCGCCCAATAACATATCGATTGGACCACTTTCATAAAATTTTGGATCCGCAAACCTCAAATTTGGCAACACCATGTTACTAGGGGGATTAAAATTTTGTGTCGGAGTGTCTACAGTAACTCTCGGAACTACTAATGCATCAATTTTGATAGATAAATCAGGATTTACTATTGAGACCATAGAGAACGTTGTCATTTTTTCGATCCTACTAACAACTTCACAGCCTAGGCCTGTAACATCAGCTGACACTGGCACAGTTGGCAACTTTAAAAGTTTTTGAATATTTCTTGAAATAAAACTTTCCTCAGAACATGGGTCAATTAACGCCCTGACCTTACAACTAGCGCCTTTATAAACGATATTAACCCAAGCAGTACCAAGCATAACATTCTTTGCCACAGAGTGATAATGACTTTGAACTACATGGGATGAACCTTTGTTTGAAATGGACTGTAAATTAGCATGCGCTGAAGTTGAAGGAATGTTATCCTGATGTGTGTTGCTTCCCTGAGCCACATTATTAGAATTATTTCCCTGATTTTTGTTTCTATCGAAATCCCTATGTAAAAGACTATGGTGTTTCTTATTGCATTTTGAACAACCATTTGAACCTGGGCAATCGCCAAACAGATGACCAGTTTTCAAACAATTAAAACAATAATTAAACCTTCTCAGTGTATTAATACGATTTTTGTTGTCCATGTTTAAAAATCTACGGCATTTACTAATTGGGTGATTTTCTTTGCATAATTTGCACTGAGATACTTCAACTTTCGTATGATGCGCTTTAAATTGTTTGGGTTTATTGGCATTCTGATTATTTATTTGAGAAAATGCTTGGGAACTACTGGCACGAATTTTGCCGACACTTTCAAGAGCCCGAAATCTATCTGTCAAAAATTCATTGAATTCACTCCACTTTGGGATGTCTTTTTTATTTTTTACGGACTGTTCCCATAAATTCAATGACAATACTGGGAGCCTAATTGAACAATGAAACACAAAAAGTGGTTCCCATGCCTCGACATCGATTTTGTATAATCTCAAAATCGCCATAATATTATTCACCCCTCTTTGGAGTCTTTTAATTTCATCCGCGGACTCTCCTTGGCATGGAGCTAAAGCATATAGAGCAGTCATTTGCTCATTGAACAAAACGCGCCTATTCTCATATTGGCTTCTTAAGTTTTCCCAAGCGACTTCGAAATTTTCCGAAGTAATGCTGATATTTGCATTTACTGCACGAGCGTCGCCAGTTGTTTTTTGAAAAAGGCAACACAACTTAGCGACAGGGTCTAAACGATCATTATTTATATAAATTGCCGTGAATAAATCCCTGAAAGTGGGCCATTCCGAATAAGTACCATCAAAAACATCAACCTCACAAGCCTGAATTGGTAAAGAAGTCCCATGTTTGGGAGCTACTGCTTTTGATTCTGAAGATTCTTCTTTAGTTAACTTTTTCTTTGCCCTTACAATTAGATTTATGCACTTAACATTAATCTTATGAATCTGGTTGTGTTTTGTGTGGACCGCAATCGTTTCCTTTTTCTTTTCAGGAAGTTCAGTAGAACAACTGTCGTAAAGGCTTTTATATTTGGACCACAATTTATTTAGCTCGCTTCTTTCAAACTCTAGGGCTTCTAATGTATATACAGAAAAATCTTCATCTTTGAGCCGATTCTCAAATCTAACTATTTCATCAGCGGCTTCATTAAATTTGTCCAAGTTCGACATTTTCTCTTCTTCTTATTTCAAAATTGTAGCAAAATAAGTTTAAAAAACGCTTAAAATTTAAAACTTGGTAAAATTTACAAGTTTTTATTAAAGGGCCAATGTTTTATCTAAACTTGATAAAATGGTGAAGGTTTTATCAAGAAGACGTTGCCGCAGGGTAATGTTAAGAAAACTTGGTAAAACTGTGCAAGTTTAAAAAAGGCAACTAATCTGTATTGGTAAACCCAAGGAACTTATTAAGACAGATACTGTTCAGTATTGCGAAGAAAGTTGTTCAATATTCAAAGAAAACTTGGTAAAAACTGTTGATGTTCAATGAGGAAATTTAACCGAAGTACAAGAACTAACAACTTGGTAAATTCGTAAAAGTCCCAGTGAGACACTTTAGCCGTAGACAAAGCAGCCAACAAACTTGGTAAAATCTTGACAGTCGTGTTAAAGACTTATCCGAAGACTAAGAACAACTAAACTTGGTGAAAAATTAACGTCGTGCAAGAAAATGCAATTCTCAATCCAAGAAAAAATGCCACTTGGTAAAATAATAAAAATTTATCAAGGAATAAAGTTGCAGTACACGTACCGGTTAACTTGGCAATGTTGTGAAATTTATCACATAAAATTAATTTGTAGTCCAAGAAATAATCAACTTTGTAAAATTGAGCCAACAAAATTCTCAACAACAGCAACAAGGATAAAATATTATGCACCATTCAATTTTTACAAACAATTTTTTTTTTTAAATGCGCCAAAAATTTTTAGTTATTAAAACTGGACCTAACGTACCACAGATTTAAGAAATGCTCAAATATTTTCCTTCAGAATATCACTATGAGCAACAAAAAATTTAAGACGAACTTATGTACTGTAAAATACTGGACAAACCGCTAAAAATCTCGTGGTATTAAAACTGTACACACGGTACCAAAGCTTTAAGAAATGCTCGAAAATTTCCTTTTGAAATATCCAAATGAGCAACAAAAGATTAAAAGGCGGTGACAGAAATTTTACAGAAATCCCTAAGCGCTTTGTAAAACAAATTCAAATTATTTTATTCAGTATAGCAGGTGTTGCAGTATAGCAGGTGTTGCTTGAGACACCAAAATTCATACAGCCGGTGTAACCACACAAAGGGGTTGCGTAAAAATTTTGGAAAACTTGAAAAAATTCACTTAAGGAACCACAAAATTAATAGTTTGCTTTAAATTTGTTGTAAAAATTTACTAAACTTCAACAAACTCGCATTTAAATTATCTTAGGCAAATTATATTTCATAAAAAATTTGCATATCATGCAAACAAAATGGTGTCAATATGTTGTAGGCCAATATACGGGCCTGTAAACGTTTTACAACAAAACTTGTAAAAAAAGATGGCTGCCGAACCACAGAAAAAATTTTAAGGCGCGAAGCTCTTATAAAAAACAATAAGGGCTACAATACAAATGGCGGTGTAATTGAAAAAACACGATGAAATTCACCATAACCTTAAATTTTCAGAGCCACGAAACTCGAAGACACTTTGTCGAACATCCACAATTAAATTCACAGGTACGTACCTTTTTTTCCAGCTTACTTTTATTTAAAAACGTTCCTCTTACTTTTTTTTCAGGTTTTACCGGGAGATAGGACCAAATGTTACCGTGGGAGCCTTCTTGTGGACAAATGTTGTCTTCGGGAGCCTTCGATGATGGTTGGGCTAGCCGGCCTTGTAATTAAAACGACGCTTCCTTTATGTAGATTGCTCTTGGAGCCAATATTTTTATTTAACGTTTTTATTTTTCTATAATCTTCAACGTGAAGACAAATTACAATTTTTATTAACTTTTCTTTTTTATTACTATTTGTTTTAATTTAATTTGCGTTGCCTTTCCTTTAACTTTTTTTCTTTTGGATGTTGCTGCTGCCAGTAATCAAAAACGAGTGATCGAAAGATTCGATGTCGATGACCGATGTAATAATTACACTGTGTCCCCACGGGACATAGTTATGTTAGGACATCTAACATCACACAACACCGCCGATGGAAATGTTGTCGCGCGGTGGCAGGCCGGCGTAAACAGGCATACATAAGCTGAACTCATGGTATCTCATGGGCTCTAATCTCATATAGTTGGATCCGAAAAATGGATCTATGAAATACGATCAAATTATATATAATTTGTTTTAATTTTATCTAATAAGTTTTTTAATTAACAAAAAAAAAAATGCTTTAGAGAGAGCACTACTTTTAATTTTAATCCAATTAAGTACTACTTGCAATTAATTTATAAAACATGTAAATATTAATTTTAAAAAATAATGTTAAATCTAAAAATGTATTGTTTTTATGAGCCAGAAGTTGAAACATATTATGAATTTAGAACGCTAGGCAAAAATAGAAAAAAACGCCATTTACCGAGAAAGAAAATCAAATTTTTTGTTCTCAAAATTTTCAAGTAGAAGACTTAGATTTTTTTCAAGTGCAGAAATAAACAGCAAACTTTTCACGTTCTTGTTAAAATTAAAAATAATAACTATACTGTCGGTATTACGGATCAATACGATATTTTTTTTATGAACGATAAATCTCCTTAAATCGTACTTTTGCAATTTCAGATTGTTCAAAACAACTATTTTGTCAGAAACAAAACAGGATCAGTAGTAGGAAGTTATTGCCCATAGTGGAACTAAGCAACTACTTAATTTTTAAAATGAAAACTTAGAATCTATTACGCATGTTATCAGAGTTGGGTGTTTCATTTGTATAAACAAGCCGTTTGCAACGCTCTCTTCTAAAAACCTGAACAGGTTTTAGAGAGTTCCGAGAAAATCACCCCTGTTACGGCTTTTAAATCAGAGCGAAAGTGAAAATTTTAGAATTTTTCGGTGTTCTTGCGATTAAATCAGAACGTTTTTCCCTATTTTTTATTCGTTTTAAATCGTGTAAAAAAGCCTGGTCGAAAGTAAAACGAATGTCCTTTTTTTCTAATAAATTACAATTTAGGGTCAAAAATGGTGCTTAATATTAAAAATTTAGAACTTTTTTTACTTATTTCTTATTTTATTGTATTTTTGGTTGTATTGTTTATACTCTAAAAAACTGTTTTAAAACAGCCGATAAAAAAAACATTAGGAATCCTTAATATGAAATGTATTTTATATGTTAAAAGGTTAAATTAGACTAATTTAGCAATAATTATTGTAAAATTAGGTTTTCAAAATAAATATTCCTTAAAAAGTACAAAATTTTACGGAATCAGAATTTATTTTATTTATGTTCGAAAAAGCAGCGTTGCCAATAAAAACAAATGTATGAAAACAGTGATACCATCGTAATTCATATACCAAACATATACATACCAAACTAAATTGGTTCATAATTAAAAGCTGAACCAAGTAAATGAATAACTAAAATCTTTTTTTTAAGTTTAAATAGAACATTTTTGGTCTTCAAAGTTTAGTAACGTCATGATGCTTGTTAGGAAAAGACCTAACCACGTGCTTGATTACTAAGAAGACAAGAATGGAGCAAAATTGATTATTAATAGGTTTTTTGTTAAAGTTCTGCCTATTATGGAGGCTCTAACTTTTCTAAAACTTCGGGTTCTGATGAGATCTTTAGCCAGATCGAAATACTAGTATCAACCTAGCTAATATGTTTGATTTGCTTTATTTTTGTAAATATACGGAGGTTGAAAGCTCGTTATAAATTGAAAATAACATAAAAATAATCTCGATGTATATAAAAACAAAAAACTAATATAACTGTAAAAAATAATGCAATTCTGTTTTACAAGATTTTAGTAAAAATAAATATTAAGAAAACATTGTTTATTTGGGAAGCATTCATATGGCATCTCTCTTTTAGAACATATGACATCAGAACATGTGTTCAATCATATGTTAATAAAAGCGCGCTCATAAAGAAAAGAAAATTTTTTTCAAGTTTAATAATTGTTGCTTAAATATACAAAAAAATGTAAGTTACATATTTTTAACAATGTGTTACATATGTATATTATTGTTTAATATTACATTTGCAGGGGCAATCATAGAAATTCGAAGCAATTGTATTACGTCCGGTATTGAACTATTTCCCATTTGTGTAGAATTTTTTTCCAAAAACAATGACAAAGGCTGTTTTGTTGACACGATAAAACCCTATGAACCTTTAAAAAAATCGTGACTTTTATTACTGTTTACAAAAAGAAAATAATACTTACGCAGAGTCTGTGATGGACAAAGGGTCCGATACATCTCTTAAACCGCGTTTTCTTATATTTTCATTGTGGATTATTCTTCTTTTCAGTCCTATAAAACTTAATATAAAAGCAGACGGCATTTTAAATTATTGTAATTTTTGTTTTTTAAAAAAACAATGTTTTTGACAAGAAAACCATATGTTTTTGGCACTTCGATAATAATTTCGAAAAAAATTCGAGTTTTCGAAAACTTTTAGGATTTGAGAACACCAAATTTCAATTTCGTGTAATTTTACAAATTCGTTCTAATTGCAAAACGTTCTAAAGTAGGGACATGGGCGAATGTGTTAACAGTGGTACTTTTCATTTATTAATTTTCATCCTATTAAGCAATTTTAATTAAATTTTAAAGTTAATTTGTATTGTTTAATGTATTCTCTGCATAAGTTTTGTATAATTAACATAAAATTTTGTTTGTATATAATAAAAAATATGCATTAAAAAACCTCTTAAAAACTGTTTCTCTTAAAAGCAGTTGGCATATAAAATTTAACAGATGTCAAGTAAGTTTGTTCTTCTTTAGTCTTTAAGTTCGTTGGCTTAAAATCAGGGTTGGCAAACACTACCTTTTTTATTATAACGGCAGTTGCCTGCCACGCCTATCTCAATACCGATATAAGCCTTTTTTTAACTACAATTCCAATAGTGGCATGTGTCTTTTAATATGACAGGGTTTTTTGCAAAATTTTACAAATCAAATTTTGTTATATCCACAAAATTGCGTTATAAATCGGTGTTTTCGATATTTTAGGTTTATTTTAAGATATTTCGAAATCAAACCGGTAAAATAGAGAAATATGACAGATTATACGACAACAAACATGTCCTTAATGGAATCGCCGTTTTAAAATTTTCATTTCGGTCTTGATTTAACTGTGGTAGCCAACTACTGTTATTATGAAAAGGTATTGAATGCCAACCTTGTATAAAATCTAATAATTATAACGTTGTTTTTCAGTACTTTAATAAAAAATATTAATAATCATTACAAATAAAAAACCGTAGTTTTAATTTTTTTTCATTAAATTTTGAAACTATTTATATTCTATTTATTAACGGTGCTAAAAAATATAAAAAAGTAATATATTTTTTTCATAAAATTTTATTATATATGTGTTGCCATATATAACACTGTGAGACAAATGGTAGGGGTCAGTGCTCGGGAAGGGTTCAAACTACCGGGGAAAGTTATATCGGTAAAAAAGAAGTTATACGTGTCCCGGCGTTTCGCTGGGTCATGTCTAGAAATCGAGATGTAACGATTTGAAGTTAGTAACTATCATATAGGGGAAATTGTCACCTTTGGTGGTCTTTTTTTTGACATAACTCGAGAACCACTAGTCCGATTTTGCTGAAACAAATTTAAAAAAATTAGGAATTACAATTCCTTTAATCTGTTCATAAAACGTTTCGCTACATAAGCAACAGTTTCGCAGTTATAAATGTATGAAGAAAAAAACTATTTTTTGCCTAAAAAATTTAATTTTTTTATTTTTAATTCTTAAAAAATCCAAAACGGTAAAACAAGTGTCAAGTCCTATTACTTTCACGTAAAGTCACATAACCTTTAAACAAAATGAGACATAGATCATGAAAATCGATGGACGCGTTTCGGGTTTTTTCACAATTAAGTGAAGGTATGAATTTCAAAAATTTTCTCCAGATATGCTCAAAATTCATACCTTCACTTAATTGTGAATACAACCGAAACGCGTCCATCGATTTTCATGATCTATGTCTCATTTTGTTTAAAGGTTATGTAACTTTCCCCGGTAGTTTGAACCCTTCCCAATTTTGACTGTCGCATAGTGTAATTATTTATTAAAGAATTATTTTTGATTAATTGTACCATATATACGTAAATATGATAGAATATATGGTCGTATATAGATCTGTATGTATTTCAAATCATCAGATATACAAGATATGCTAATATATAACATACAACGATACAATAATATATTACGCCATATCAAAAAATGTGCATAAACTAAGTATAAGATCTGAACATATATCGTAATATATTGCCACACCGATTAGCAAATATAATGATATCAAGTTGTATATGAACCCTATGGGGAATAGGACCGGTTCTGCGTGTGCCAGAGGATCCCTTCGTGTCAGAGACCGGTCCTCTGCTAAACCCTACCCTATGTAAACAACTGGCAACTTTAACATTGGCTAGTCATATTAGGGGGTCATTTGTCCTGCTTTAAACCACATAGTGGCATGCCACAGGACTAACCAAAGATGGGCATACCACAAGACTGTCGCAAAAGGTACATGTCGTATAAAATAATCGAAAACTAAACAGCTTCCAATGGGTAAAATTCTGGCCAACTGGCTTTTTCTTGTTAATAAGCATTCACAGGATTGGTAATTTTAACCCACTTCAGTACTAGACTATACCAGCCCTGTGATAAGTCCTTCTTTAACCAGTCACGTTTAGGTCAGTTGATATATAGAAACTTTTTTCACCGGGTATATGAAATAAACTAATAAATAAGGAATTTTTGGTAATTCATGTAATTCTTTGGAATATTTTCTTAAACTTACTCTTGGCGGAAGAATATGCTTAAGTTTGTAGAAAAAACCAATGTAAATATTTCAACATACACTGGAATATTTATCTTCACTTCAGTAATGAATTTCTTCATAGCTTTAATGAAAATTGTCACTGGAACTCGCCCATTGAAACTTTTCATAGAATCTATGAAATACGTTTCACTAAAGTCAATGCTTATGAAATGTTTGTAGAATTAATGAAAATCTTCCGACAATGAGTATTTTATATAATTTATGAAACAGTTTCATAACATTTTGTAATATTAAGAAGTTTTTTAAATTAATAAAACTCTTCATGAATGTCTTGAAAAATGCATTGGAACTAAGCCAATGAACCCCTACATATGATTTTTGAAACAATTTCATAAAAGTCTAAAATTACTGAAAGGCTGCATTGAAATAATAAAGCACTTTATACAATTTGTTGAACACTTGAGAATTAAATCTGAAAACTGAAGTTTGAAATTTATGAAAATTAAAAAAATGAAGTATTTGGAATAATTTCATAGCTCTGTATAGTTTAAAATGAGATATAGAGTTTTTCATTTTAATGTTTTTGAAACTGTAAATGGAAACTTTTGTACATTTACATTTATTTATACATTAAAGAGACATTTATACTTAAAAAAATGTCATATATATTGCGAAATTTGTCTTTTGTTTTGTATTAAATGGACTCCTCATATTTCCAAAGCTGTTGTGCATAAACATAATAATTTTTAGTTTTTTTGTAAATTTTCTAAGTCAGGGAAATTAGCGGATTTTTTCACATGATTATTTCATAAACATAGAACATAAACTATAAATTATCAAACTTGCTTCAAAAAATTCGTTTAGACCAAAGTAACGAAATCGCAAATTTCGCAAAAATGGTACGTGCTGGAAAAATTCAAAGAACAAATTTTGGAATCTGGTGATAAAAGTTTATTAGATCCAGACAATACACGCAGAGAAAAAATTTGATTGCAATATGATTGCTGCCACAAAACTATATTAACCATAAATGGTTGTTTCAATTAAATTATTATTGTATAAATCATATAGTAAAAATCTCTATTTTTTAAAGACAATAATATGTCTTGTCTACAATCATAGTATACTAATTATTATCATATTACTCTCTGTAACTACAACCATATTATAGTTGCGCCAACTTTAAGATGATCAGTCTGTTATTAATGAGCGTCTTCGCTCTGTTAATGTCATTCTTGTTTGAGATTTTGTGAAAAGAAGTTGTCAGAAACAGTCAGCCCCAACAAATTAAATAAGACTAAACAAAAAGACTTAAACTACACAAGCAACGTAGTGGGGTTAACTAATTGTAATGGTGATTTGTTTTGTGAAATTGTGTTCTTAACAATGTTTTTATGCGTGCTTTATGCTGTAATTACATGTATAGCTGACAGAATATTTCACAAAGCTTATTCCTCACCGCAAAGACAATTTGATTACTTAAATTATTTTAAACCTAAGTTACTAAGTACTATTAAAAAAAAAACATGCATAACATCTTAATCAAGCTTTAACAGAATACTGGGAGAATACTGTAGGGCTGATATCATGATAATTCATAAAAATTTACAGAACCATAATATGATCATAATGGGATCTATTTGGAATCATAGTATGGTAATCTAATTATCATATTATGACACAGAAAAATATAAGAGTATATTTGTCACAACCATGTTTACATCATAAATCCAAAAATGTATGATGCTCTTCGAATATGGTTCCCTCAACCATGTTTTTTCTCTGCGTGTACTTTCATGGGGTGGATATCCGTGTTATTCAAAATAACTTAAAACACTACAATTCCGTTAAAATTTCAACGATTTTTTAAATTTTGGCAGTAAATAAAAGCAATTGAATACTATGGACCCCATCATTATTCAATATTTGTTTTTAAATGTACTCATACCACTTTCAAAACTAGAGGTTTATATTATCTTCAAAGATAAATTCCAATTTCGAGTACATTTATAATTCACTTAATTGTATCTTTGTTTTTAAATGATTCATTTAAAAACTTAAATAATTACTACGAGTGAAGACCAGAAATGTAAAACTTAATTAAAATTGATAAAATATTTATTTAAAGAAATTTTTCTACTTTATATGTTGTTGTAACTATGAGTAACTTATTCTAGACCCCATCAACGAACAAGAATTTATAATAGATCAACAATGATATTATAAAATATATTCAATATTAATATATTCAATATCAATACTGAACGTGCAAAGAATTTAAAATTGTCTAAAAAAAAATGTTTACAATTGTATGAAACGTGTTTGAAATACTAGACAGCAAAAGTTAAAAATAAAATATAAAATTATCCACAAAAAGCGCGAAAATACCAATTAACGAAAACATGAAAATCAAACATTAACACGAAATTTATCATAGACCATGTAAAAACTTTAACTTAAATTAAATATGAAATCAAGATTACATAAAACATATGATATATTGGTATACCCTACACTAGAAACAAAGATAAAATCAACTGCAAGTGACAGTAAAAATAAGTGAATTTTCAGTTGAAAATGTGTACATTACATTTGTAGTTAAATCAAAAAAAAAAAAAAACATGTTCTTCGACTAGAAAGTTCTAAACAAGCACCAATTTGTTTTTATGTGCAAAATATTTGATCTCTTCACAGATAAAATTATGGGCCAAAAATATCTAATTAATCGATTGTTTGAATATCAATGGCAATTTTAACAATTTTTTTAATTGATTCAATTAAAAAATTTATTGAATTTTCTAATCTATCCATGCAGTGTTGACAACATGTAAACCAAAATTTTTAAAAATTTGACAAACTATTTTTTTATATATTATTTAGATTAAATAATCAAACAAAGGTTTAATTATATCAATATATTATTTAATTTTTAAATAAAAAGAAAAAAAAATCCCAAATGATTAACTTTTAATAAGTTGAATCGTTTACCGATTTCAAATACACGCAAAATCGTAGTTATTTCACTAGAGTTTGCATTACTCTTTTTGTTGAGAAATTCATGTACGCACGAAAACTTAATTTAGTTTCGTGTTTTATCTGTGGTAATAAATAAACCTTATCGAAAAAGGACAATTAAACTATTGTTTTTGTAAATAATTAAATTTTCAATAAGTATAAGTGTCATTAAACTATCATTTTAAAGTTGTGTGTGATTTTTTTAAGAAATCAATTCAATTACAAGAAAAAGTTCAAGACAAGTCTTTACTTTTATTTGTTTTCTTATAATACATTTTTATATTAAAAAGCTTTAATTCTATTATAAATAAAATTTCAATATAATTTACAAACCTACATTCCTTTTTTTATTTAATGGGGGCATATAACAAAAATAAAAAAAAAATACGAGTTTTCAATTAAAACTACCATTGTTTTCTTCTCAAGTTTCAATTAAAGTTTTAATTAATTTAACTAAACTTTTTAATTGCGGTTGTAAAGAAAAACAATAACTCTTTTAATTGATATTATTATTATTTTAATTGAAAGAGTTTTAATAAACTGTCTGCAAATTTTTAAGTTAATACTATCATTTCAGTGGTAGGTGCAAAATCAATTAAAATATTAATTGATTCAATAAAATTTTTAATTGAAACCCGTTTTTAGTTTTTTCTGTGTTATGTAACATAACAGTTATCGATTTTCTTTCAGTACATACCCATTTTTTGTCTAGTTGGTTCAAAGCAGAAGACTTAGTCTTTGGACATTTTTAACCCGTGCCGAATCGCTGCCAATAACTGCATATTTTTGACAAAAATTTTAAAAATTAATTGGTACACTGTTTTTGGGGATGTATTATACACCAGTGTGGGGACAGAAGGTTAAATATTAGACCGACTCACCTTATATGGAGAAAAAAAGTGTTTTTTTCCATCTCGCAAAATGTACCTTGGTTTTTTAAATTTATTTTCATCGGGATAAACATTAATTGCATTTATAGTAATTAAATGTGCTAAAGTCCCAAAACTTATTTAACAAATTGTGAAAAGCAATCTGATGTAGGCGTGTCCCTATCCGGATTTCATTCCTGCCCAAGGAAATCTTCAGGGGACTTTGTTATTAGAATTTCTAGAGATATTTGTTATGTTAAATCACAAACTCAATGAGAATTTCTTGTCCTCGTCTAGGAGCGAGATTCAAAATTTAAAATATCAAAGAAAAAACAAAAACAACAACAAAAAATTGTCACAATTGGCTTTGTCATCTTCCAAATACTACTCTGTTTTTTTGACAGACCTAGCAATGTAGTGACGTTTATTCAAGCAAATCAACAATAGAAAATCATATGGTTTGTTTTATGATGATTCCCAAAATTTTTCGTGTCTAGCATTGAGATTCCGTGAGCTGAGCCGCTTTCAAAAAAGTTATTTTTTTTTTAAATTTTCGAATAAATTTGTACTTTAACTAAGACAACGTATTCAATATTAGTATCAGTGCTAACAATAAAAATAAAACTTAAGTAGCTCGAGTACACCATGAAACTCAATACTAGAGTATTTCGCGAGTTCGAACTATTCGTCAGGTACCTCGAATAGTGAAAGTGCACTTTTTGTTCCTTTGAAATCACGGAAAAAGGTAAATATTAAAGATAAGTTAATAAATGTTTACATTTTGGAAAGGTCAATATTCCTAGAAAATCTCACCTTAATCGAATGAATTGTGGCCAACTACTACGCGATTTGTAAAAATATGCTAGTTTTAAACATTTGATGTCGCGTAAACAAATTCTTTTAAGAAAATCTTGGTACATACTTTAATTTTTTGGAGTCGCCTACATTAACAGATTACCTATTAAAAAATTCAAATGAATCTAATGAAAATTGTGGCTTCGGCGAACAACTACTTGAAAAAAACTCGAGGAAACTCGACCACTTCCATACAAATGTAGGATAATATGAAAATTTTTAGAAACTTGATGTTATTTTAAAGAAATAACATCAAGATTTTTTTTTTTGGAATTGCATGCAAATTTCTAAAATCAGCTCCTTCACACATTTGTATGGAGGTAGTCCATTTTTCTCGAATTTTTCCATTGATTTTTTAAATAGGGAATCTGTTCATGTAAGCGACTCCAAAAAATAAAAGTATGTACCAAGATTTTCATAAAAAATGTGTGAATAATGACATCAAATGGTGAAATTTTCCAGGAATATTCTTTGGAAATTTGCCTTTCCAAAAAGTATACATTTGTTATACTTTTTTTTAATGTTTTCCTTTTTGGTTCAAAAGAACAAAAATTTAACTTTCAGTACTCGAACTACTCGATGGGATCGAGCTATTCGCTAACTACTCCAGCTACTAAAACGGGTTGCATTGATTAGTATCATATGAAGGGGTTTTTAAGGCTCGTCCAAAGTATATATAAAACATGTTAAAGTATCTGCAGACATATAATTTTTTCAGGGAAATACCGTTAAAAAACAAGAATTTTTTAAGTTTTTTTTTTTGTACGGATGTTTTTGTTGTTGTTCTATATGCTACTCTACCTTGATTACAAATCTAAGGGATAGGTTAAACTTTTCGAAGTCGGCTTGTAAGCTTGTTATGTCCTTCTTAAGTGGTAGGTAATTATAGCATTGGAAACAAAACCCAAATTCAAACGACGAAAGACCTTTATCATTGGGCTTCACAAACTTATAAGACATCCATAGAAGTTGCTTATGCAGACGCTGACGACTATAACAAAACAAAAGAAGAGCTATTTTCAAGGTATAAAAATGCTAAAACTATTACAGGATCTCAAAGCTTCCATTCTTTTATACTTTTAGATGAAACTTCACTAAAAGTTAGCAAATATTTCGAAAGTCAACAGTATGAGCTGCACAAAATTATATATTAAATCTAAAAAAATAAAAATAAAAAAAAAATTTCCAAGGGTAAGTCCATATTTTGGGGGTGTCTGAAAAATTTGATAATACGATTCTTGTTCTAATCTATTAGAATTACAAAAAATCTGTATAACTTTCAATGTATAGCTACTTTATTTCCTTTTTGGTCACACAATGATATCTAAATATAAGGAAGTTAACAAGAGATGCATTTACTTAAAAAAATTAAAAAAAAAAAAAACTTATTTTTATTAGTGAAAGCTAATTTAAATACCTTTCTAATGGTACCAAAATTTTTGAAATCGGTTCAGCCATTCCGTAGTAATCACAGCTTAAAAGTACATATTATTGTCATTTTGCAAAAACTTCGATACCTTGCCACGCCCACATATTTTTAAAAATGCAATTTCTAAATATGAGGTTGTGTTTGCATAGGTAAAATGTAGCTGTATGCAAAATTTAATCAAATTCTGAGAGGGTCGGGATCAACGCATATCGGTTTTGATATGAAATTCATCTTATCTAATAAAGGTAAAACATCTCATATTTTATGAAAAATCACAGTTTTCCTTCCTGCCATACCCATTATGCCAATAATTTTTAGTTTAGGCTTTAAGGTTGAGGACTAAAGTAGTATATTGAATGTACGAGGGCGGATCAATAAGTCCGTGACTTTTTGAATGAAACACAGTTTTTTTGCAAAAAAAAAAAAATATTTTTCAACATAATCTTCTTTTTGCTCAATACACTAAGTTCAACGTTTCTCTAATTTTTGTATCCCTTCAAAAAAATAGGATTTTTCGAGGTCCATAAATAGGCATTTCTTGGTCGTTTTTTTTTTATATCCTCGTTAAATCGGTCCAATAAGTTGACATAATATTCGCCGTTTATTGTTTTTACCTTTTGGAGGTAATCGATGTGCGTGCATCCCAAAAAACTGTTGTCATCAAGGTGATGGTCACGATTACGTTTATGGTCAATTGACGGCAAACGCGGCACCTATCTTGCAGACAGCTTTCTTAAACCCAACTGATCATTTCAAATCGAAACCACACTGCCATATGAAATGCCTATGGCATCAACAATCTCACGCACTTTTACTGTTCGATCGGCCAACACCATATCGTGGATTTTTTCGACATTTTCGGGTGTATTGACCTTAATTGGCCGTCCAGAATGTTCAGCGTCATTTGTACTTGTGCGTCCACAGCGAAAGGCAGTAAACCACTTTTTTAACATTGAAATCGATTGTGCAGAGTCCCCATATTAATTAATTAATTATTAATTAATAATCATATAATTATAAATTATATGATATTACCCTAACCGAGCACTAGCTACTATGGCCTTCGGCGCGTTGTAGCGAAAACAGACCAGTGCCTCTGGTGGGAATCGAACCCACGACCCCCGCACTGATAAGCCAGCACGCTACCAACTAGCCTACCGGGGCGCACGTCCCCATATTATTTATTATTTATCAAACTTTTCCTTGGTTTGATTGACGCTTTTTTTCGTAAAAAATAATGTTTAATGAGCACTCGAAATTCACTTTTTTCCATTTTTAAAAAAAATCCATGAGGTTGTATGTTTTGAACAGCTGTTAAACGCATAGTAAATAACGGAACTTGCTCAAAATTTGACAGTAGTCTATTAACAGGTGGTACTTGATGGGAGCAGTGTTGCATTTCATATTACTACGAGGGAAGTTCGAAAAGTCACGGACTTATTGATCCGCCTTCGTACTATTTTTTCGGTCACACTGGCTCTTAAAAAGAATTTTTATAATTGCTTTTTTTTTCCTCAAAATCACAAAAAAACCGAATATCTTATAGATTTATAAATGTTTGTACTACAATCATAACCGTAATAAAATTTTGATTCAGAATTCATTGAGAAGTCCTGAAGTGCTTAGTTATAAGTCATTAAAAATTTTATGTAAACTATTTTTTAATTTGTATGTAAATTTTAGAAAACAATTAAATTTTTAGCGACCTTTAAACGTCATTCGATTTTTCTGATATTTGGAATGTATTTTAGTGTTGTTCATACACAAAGATACAGCCATGAAGCACAGAAATCGGGCCACGTCTAGTTTCTTGAAACGATTTTGAAGAACCTTGTTTTATAAAAATTCTAATTATCTATGGGCCGCCATCCAAAAATTAACCGACCTGACGTATAGATGGCGTCAGTAGTTTCAACAAAATTAATTTGGTGAAAAGTGGAACCTTATAAAACATATGTTTTAAGGTTCAAGGTGCCATGTTGGTTAGTATTTTTATATAATTATATCAATCACTAAATATATTTGGATTATTATTATATGGCTTATGTAGTTATATATGGAGTAAGATTTAGAGATATATAATAATATCAAGTACCATATAAAAAGTTCTCTCAATAAAAATGATCAGATGTATGTGTATATAATGATATTAGCCGTAATGTGACTTCATTCAAAGGCATATATGACTTCATCATATTATATATGACTAGATATAACTATTTTTACCCGGGTATTACAAAGTTTTTAAAAATATCCTCTTTACGTAGCCTCTAATTTAGTCGGTTTGGTTTAATAATTTGTTGCGTTATTTTTTTTTTTTTCATAAATATTTTTAAATTTTATGTTATACGTTACAGACTTGTTATTTAACACACTATAAAAACGTAAAATTACACTTAAACAAACAATCAAATACCAAACCAGCCGACAGACAACATACTAAAATAACAATTACTAAATGTTGTAAGAATCAATTTGGCATGCAAACTAGCAACTCTTTAGTTTTATGTTTTTAGCTGTTGTTAAAAATTTCTTAAATCAACAAATAATTGACCCTGACAATGGCTGGGCGTAGATTTGTGTAGTTTTGCCAGCAATGTAAATTGTAAATGAAAAAGAAAGCTCTTGTAGTCTTTTTTTTTATTACAAATGTTGTGATGTTGTTTTGACATGTCTGGTTTCCTAGGGAATAGACCTCTAGACAAAATAATATTTAAAGAGTTTATACACAAAAAAAAAACCTCTTTTGTCTACCCCTCAAAATGTTCCTTGGTCTGTTTTTTTTTTTTTTTTTTTTGATTTTTATTTATTTGACTATCCCATACAACAAGATTTACATCTTATGATTACAGTATGGGAATTAATAAGTTAATTACATAAATTGTAAAAAAAAAAACATTTAATTAAAAATAAAAATAATAAATTATATAATAATAATAATCAGCACATAAAAATCATGTAAATCATGTAAATCAGCCATATTCAAAAGCTCTTAAAAAAGTAACAATATAAAAATTAAAATAAAATAAAATAATTGTGCACAGCAAAAAATTAACTAAATAAATTAAATAAGATATAAAATTGACGTAGTATATAAAATAGAAAAAATTGTGTTTGAACTTTTTTATATAAGCAAATTATTGTTATCGAGAAAAATGTCTTGTAATATCTTTTTTGAAGTTAATTGTGTTGTTGTTTGTTTGGAAATTATTCGGAAGGTAGTTCCAAAGATGGACAGAATGGAGAAAAAAATGTGTTTTTGATGCCTCACTGCGATGTCTAAAAGTTGTAATCTTTTTACCCCTCACAGACCTCGAGAAGGTTAAGCGGTTATGAAGATATGATGGCTCCTTCAGGTATATTATCTTGTGCAGTAAAGTAAGTACCTTGATGTTCAAAAGGTCTTGAAGAGACATACCATACAATTTTCCGGAATAAGTTGATACTCTACTATTTTTTCGTAGGCCAAAAACGTATCTTATCACATTATTAAAAATTTTTCTTAACTTATGCATACTATTTGCATCACAATTTGCAAAAACTTCGCAGCCATATAATAGGCAGGGCATTAAGTAGACCTTGGCGATGAGCATACGTATATTTATAGGAGTGTAAAATTGAGTTTGCCACAGTGTTCGCAACATATAATATAATTTACCAACAATACTGGTAACATGGTTAGACCAACTTAGGTTATTATTAAAAATAATACCTAAGTTTTTAGCAGATGAGACAATTTCAATCCGCTGGTTGTTTAAGATAACATCAAAATTGGTGTTTATCTTCGTGGTTTTTTTATGTATAACTATGCATTTAGATTTTCTCGGATTAAGGCATAAGTTATTTGATGTTGCCCAAAGATAAATATTCTTTAAATCATCATTTAGTTTTCTAACGTTTTCACCGATAGTCTGTATTGAACTACTTATATAGAGTTGCACATCATCAGCATATAGGTGTATTTTAGAATGCTTAACATGTTGCGGTAGGTCATTCACATATAATGAAAATAGCAGTGGGCCTAGAATAGAACCCTGTGGAACTCCCTTGTTGACGGGTAATGCAGGTGAATAAATATTGTTCAAAAAAACCGACTGTGAGCGACCAGACAAATAAGACTCGATTAATCGTGTTGATGTGTTTGAGAAATTAAACAGCCTTCTCAGTTTCATAGTGAGTATGTCATGATCAACTGTGTCGAAGGCTTTCGAATGATCAAGCAGAACTAGTATATTTATTTTACCAACATCCATTTCAGACCGAATATCCTCACTGACATTAATTAGTGCTGTTACACAACTGTGTTTTGAGCGAAACCCTGATTGACAAGCAGTTAGCAAATTTGAATTGTTCAGATATTCATTTATCTGCAGATGCATAAGTTTTTCCATAATTTTAGAAAGGTACGGAATAATTGCGATGGGTCTGAACTCTGAATTTGATTTGGGAACAGGTATTACTTTTGCATGTTTCCATTGCATAGGAAATACACTGGAAGTAAATATTTTGTTAAAGAATATTGTTATAAACGGCAGCAAACGCGGAAGAAGAATTTTGATGAATCTTGGGTCAATATTGTCATATCCAATAGAGTTTGACTTAACCGATGATATCGCTTTGAGGACTTCAAATTCGTTTACACAGCGAAATTCAAACTGGCTGTCAAGATTTTGATTTGCATAGCTATTGCGATTGATGAGGTTATTTACCGGGGGGTTATTACTACTCGTGGGTATGTTGGTAAAAGAAATATTTAGTTCGTCCGCAGTTATATCACTATTGGTAGAATTCATTGTCTTCCCAATTCCAATATCCCGAATAGTTTGCCAAGTTTTCTTACTATCAATTGCATTTCTAAATCGCTCCGTATAGTGAGCAGATTTAACATTTCTGATTGCACGATTTACCTGTTTTCTTAACTCACAATATTCATTCTTTAGCAGTGGAATCTTAAATCTTTTCCATCGCGAGTATGCTAAATCCCTCTGATCTATTAAAGACTTAATGGCTGATGAAAACCATGGCCTCATGTTTTCCTTTATTACTTTTGTCTTTAGAGGCACAGCTGAGTTAAACAAGTTTAATATATTATTATTCAAAAAGGACAATTGTTCATCAGTAGACAACATATTGTACATTGAACTCCAATCTATGAGGGAATAATTTTCTTCTAAAATTTGGTAGTTCACATTTCTGAAATCACGATAAGTGAATGATTGGACTTCTTGATGTAGCTGAAAATCATATGAAGCAAAAATCAAGTCATGCTTCGGAAAACATGGTGCAGAGAGTTGATCATATAATTGAACTTTTAAGTCATTATTTACAAAGAAAAGATCAAGTAGTGTGTTTGTTGTGGTTGTATAGTGTGTAGGCATACGACGGTTTATGGGAACAAGACCAACTGCCAGCATATTGTCAACAAGCATAGATTCAGTTAAAAGGTTTGATGATGCCCAAAATTTTTAGTGTCCAGCATTGAGCTGGACCGTTTTCAAAAAACATATTTTTTTTAGTTTTTCAAAGAATTTTGTACTTTAACTAAAGGCAACGTATACAATAATAGTATCACATAAAACGTTTTTCGAAGGCTCGCGGTTCATAAAACATGTCAACGCATGTCCCGACATATCCTTTTTAAGGGATATTCTGTAAAGAATTTGATATTTCAAGGTTTTTTGTACGGAGATTTTTGTCTTTTAAATATCAAATTGACATATTTCAATCCTTAGTCGATTTAAGTAAATAAGTCTTTCAGTTTTTTTTTTTTTGGAAATTCCCACTACTTCGCGTTTTTGCAAAAAATGCAATATGGTGAGAAAAATATGTTTTAATGATTTAAATGTTTTAATGATTAAAATCAATATCGGTATTAACATTTTTCTTTAGGCAAGTACATTATCTACACTCACAATATTTTGTCGTTAAAATCAAAGGAATATGTACTTTAAAACTACTAAACATACACAGAAAAAATTATCAACCTAAAATATATAATTATGACCTGTTCCACGATCTCGAACGAAAACCTAGGCGAACGCAAGCTAGTCACTCGAATTCGAATCAATTTGGGTTTCTCTATTTCGAAAGCTATCGTTCGCCTATACTTACGTGTGTAAATTTTTGTGTTTTACGTATTTACAAATCATAGTGGTGCCAGACCGGATATTTTAAACTTCTATTACAATTTCCTTTAAAAATAATAAAAATACTACTAAATTGTTTGAAGACAAATACAACATTACTTAACAGTGATCAGCTGTATATGACAAATAAATAAATAAAACAAATAAATAAAACAAAAGAAAAATTAATAAATCAAAAGAAGAAAATCAAGAGGTACACCAGCGTTTTCAGATGTTCCATTGTGGATTTCATTAAGTTGAAATTTAAAGTTCTTAAAAAACTACAAATATTCGTGGTCTTTTATTCTTACCTTTTGTTATCCATCCTTTTTTTTTTTTTTAATATTTATAATTTTTTATTATATCATTCATTCCAGCAAAGAACATTGAAAAATGAGGATTTTTTTTTATGTTCTCCGATTTTTTTATATTTTGTTTATGAATACTCTATAGTCCCACTTGCACATAGCCTTTTTCAGATCTCGAAATTTGTAAAAACTCGCGATTTTATGCACGTTTTTAATTTTCATAAATTTGATAAAAATGCTAAAAGTGCTTCACTTTGAAGTGCATAACGCATGCTATTTATTTAAACGATATTTGGAACGTGCACTTGTCTACAGTTTACTATAATGTGGAATCTTACCTTAACATACATATACTGATTTTTATGGGACAAACATGTTTTCTATTTGTAATAATTTTTTAAACAAAGTTTATTCTTTTATTCTAAAATATGGAAATATTTTTATATATTTTTGTATCGTTTTTTTAAATATTTCTTTTTATGACTTCACCTAGTTAAATTTTCGATATGATGTCAAAAAAGTTATTTTGGATTCAAAAATAAAAATATAACGTACTTAGATTATTTTCCGTACAACAACCCAGCCAAAACTTCTATTCCCAAATACTATTTAAAAGATTCGTTACTCATATTTTTTTAACTCATTTACGACCGCCGTGCCAATTTGGGAACACTTAGTTATTGAGGGTGTATAGAAAAAGTATTGATATTTATTAAAAAATATATGCATTAATAATTACTAGGAAGACCTATGGTTATAAGAAATGTCGAATGAATTAATTTTATTTATTTTTAGTGCCATAATAACCTAATTAATTTGGCCCATAATATAGATGTGGAGGTAGGTTTTGGTTAACAATAATTAAATTTTCCGTGTACAGTTTAAAGTCATAAATTCTTTTATTTGATCAAATTCAATACATAAAGAATCACACAAAATGATTTTTAATTTAATATTTTACATATATCTGATTAACGCATAAAATAGTGCTGTGCCAATTTGGGTACAATGGCTACAAGTATAATATTCTAATATACGCAAACGCACGAATGAGTAACGACTCGAAAACGTCTGTTGATGATTTTTTGCTGACTATGTAGTCGTAGCTCCTATCAGCTCCTAATTATTCGAAGATTAATGCGGAAACTGGCGAGCGGTTACTAAGTGAAAGCCGTATGAAAGACGCAGTAAAGGAATTGACACCAGTTCAAATATTTGAAATGTATTTCGACGAAGAAGTTTTTGAAATGATCGCTAATCTTAGCCAGTTGTACGCGAGTCAAAATAATCGACACAACTTTACATTCACCGTTGCAGAGCTAAAGATTTTCTTTGGTATACTTATTCTATCTGGATACCACAAACTTCCAAGGGAAAGCATGTATTGGAGTTTAGATGAAGATATAGGAGTAGAAGTTGTGTCAAATTCTATGTCCAGGAATAGGTTTAAAGAATTAAAGAGAAATTTGCACCTTGTCGATAATAATGAAGCTTCAAACGCCACTGACAAAATGTTCAAGTTACGCAAACTTTCAGATGTTCTTATCAAAAAGTTCAACCAATTTGGCGTTTTCCACGAAAATATTTCTATCGACGAGTTTATGGTTAAATATTATGGTCGTCATTCAGCAAAGCAGTTTATTAGAGGCAAACCAGTTCGTTTTGCGTATAAAAATTGTTTCGCAGCAAGTTCCTCTGGATACTGCTACTATTTTGATATTTACTGTGGCAGATCAACTAACTCTGTTTCTGAGCCATTGGGTACTAGAGTTGTCAAAATGCTTCTTGATAAATTATCGACGAACCCCACAAAGTCTATTTTGATAACTTTTTTACAAGTTGCGACTTGCTGAATGATTTACGTTATTTAGGTTACCGTGCTAGAGGAACAATAAGAGATAACCGCACTAAGAAATGTCCCCTGACAAATATAAAGGAGATGATGAGAAAACCAAGAGCAGAGTTCGATTATAGGTTTGATAAAAATAACGAGATATTATTGGTCCGCTGGAAGGATAAAAGTATTTGCACAATGGCAACTAATCATGATTCTTATGAACCAGCTGGATTTGTTAAAAGATGGTGTTCCCAAAAAAGCAAAAAACTGATAGATATGGCTGGCTGTGTCAAATGCTTGCGCTTGCATGTATGCAGTAAGGAAACCAGCATGGACCAGTTACTATTTCGACGAACTATAGCTAGATTTTACATAAAGCAATCACCAAAAAAAAAAAACGCGCTACTGCTCGTACTTCGTCATCAAATATTGAAGGCTTACAGCTAGACATTCCCGAAAAGCTTCGAAAACCTATACGTTGTGTCATCTGTCACAATAGAAGCCGTTGGAGTTGCAAAAAATGCAAGAAAACAATTTGCATTGACAAAGGATGCTTTTCAAAATTTCACTCATAAGTGAACACTGTGCCAATTTGGGTACACACCTTTTATGTCCTGAAAAATTTTTTTTTTTTATTTTTTTTTTTTGTTTTCCTTTTTTTTATATTCCTAATTTTATATAAATAAAGAATTTTTCAAAGTTTTCCTTGTCGTTTTGGTTTGGCTTTAAATGGGTTAATAGCCAATAAGTAAATCCAGTTATAAAGCAGACAACTGCATCTTCCAAATATCGTTTAAATTAATAACATGCGATATACAATTAAAAAGTTATGGCACTTCAAAGTGAAGTGCTTTTAGAATGTTTTTGATATTTATGAGAACTAAAAACGTGCATAAAATCACGAGTTTTTACAAATTTGGAGATCTGAAAAAGGAAATGTACAAATGGGGACATAGAGTATTCATGTGCAAAAAATAAACTAAATCAGAGGACCCTGTTAAGATTTTTTGCGTTTTCTAATGGAATATTTGATATATTTTTTTGAAAATATTTTGTTACTCGAAATCAAAAATACAAGTGACTGGTTTTGACATTTACGTTCGCACTGTTGACAACTCGTTCGAAATAGAGAAACCAAATTTTGTATGAAAACTGTTACGTTTTCATTCGACTTGTACTTCAAGTCATCGTTCGCATAGAAATTTAGTTAGAGAAACCCAAATCAATTTTCTTTCGCTTAGAAAGCGAAAGAAAACATTCTTTCGAAATCGAGAAACAGGCCATTAATCTTTAATTATATATTTTAGGTTGATTATTTTTTCTGTGACTTTTAAAAAATTGTGAGTAAATGTATTACAAAATCACATTTTATTAGACTGCAACACTGCGTACATTGACCTAAATGGTGTTTCTGATAAGTTTTACCATCCCCTAAAACACAATTTTAACTTTTCCAAATCATTTAATGTTTAGCGTTATTGTTATTGTCAAACATTATTCCATCTGTCAATGTACTAATGTCAACACTTGAGATGTTTTTGAAATTCAAACTAACCTCCAATTTTTGTTTATTTTTATAATAATTAGTCTCATGTAATTGTTTAATGAGTTACAGGAATAAAAACTAAAACAATAAAAACCACTTAATTGACATTTTTACAACTATAAAAAAAATATATATTAAGATAACATTTTATAAGTAGAATGTGAAATAAAGAAAATAATGTGTCATATTAATTACTATAAAAAAGTTACAGACAGAAAGAAACACAGACAGTTTGTGCTGTTAAATTTTGGTTAAACGATGTAATTTCACACTTTTAATTGTGGGTACTTGCGTGCGATTAAAACCTTTTTTATATGGCGTTTAGATGATAAAATTAAATTGAGATTTTAAGCTAAATCAAGAAAATTTCTTACTGATTTAGCTATAAAGTTGAAAACATCTCTTAATTTTAACAAGTTTTTACGCTGAGAGAATTATCTGCATGATATCAATGAATTTTTGCATTAGATCTGTGAAGTGACACTGGAACTCGTCCATTGGAACTTTTCATTTAATTAATGCAGTTTTTCATTAAATTTAATAAAAAAATTTCATACGACTAATGAAAAAGTTTCATTAAAAATAGTTTTATTAAAAAATTTTGAAGATTTTTCATGAAGTTTAAGATTTTTGCATTCACATTGCAAAATAAAATTTCATTAGTTTAGTGAACATATTTTAATAAAACCCGTCCAAGGAATTCTCTCTGGGTACTAAATTTATTTAAGCTTTACAAATTTTTTTTACCTAGTTTTACAAAGTTGTACCAAGTTTGACAACATTTTACAGAGTTTTACCAAGCTTCAGAAAATTGTACCAGGTTTAAGAACAGTTTACCAATTTTTTTTATTAATTTTTTACTAGTGTCCGACCGAACAGTTCGGCCAGAAAATGCATTTGGTCTGTATTCGGTATTTTAAAGCATTATAGACAAATTTGGCGTATGGAAAAATGTTTATTGGACTGATTATATGCTATTTTGAGTGTCAAATTTGAAGAATAGTCTGTAGTTAAGCAATTAATTCACTTTTCGGCCTCAGAAAGTTCGGCCAAATCGAAAATATTTCGGCGGCCGAACTTTTAACTTTATAGCTAAACTTTGGCTTTTCTCTGAAATTTTATACACAAAGTCGAATTAAATTGGCTCAACAAACATGTTTCCAATACCAAAGTTTGTCATAATTGCCTCTAGATGTCCAGAAACCGAAAAAATATAGTTTTATGACCGAACTGTTCGGTCGGACACTATTTTTTTTTTAACAAGTATTGCAAAATCTGAACAAGTTTTACCAAAAATTTAACAAGTTTTGTTAAATTACAACAAGTTCTATTGAAGCTTATCAAGTTTTACAACATTTGTTTCGTATGTAAAACAAACACAACATATTGTATGTCGGTACTATTTTTACACATTCTATAAAGTTACAGTCATTCTATAAAGTTACAGTCTAAACGTATCCGCTCGATTAATGAAGCCTTAAGATGAAGCTTTGTTCAAAAACACAGTGGTCTTATTCATAATTAAGTAGAAAACATCTGGCTTGCAATTGGTATGTTTATCATTACCCTTTCTATACAAGACGCCTGATGAATATATTGGTATCTACGAAAATGCATTTGCTTTAACCATTGGTTCTGTAGAAGACGAACAACGTAGTGGCCGACCAATTGAGGTGTCCACTCCAGAAACGGTTAAGAAAATCCACAAAATGGTATTAGATGATCGTCGCACTGTGGCGCCTTTTCCCTAAAAGCGTTGCAAAAATCAAAAATTTGACAAAAGAATTTGATAAAATTAATAATTACATCTGATAGGAAATTTTTGAAATCGGATAAAAATTATGAATTCTAGAGTCAATCAAAGTTGACAATTTTTCGGACTTACAAAAAATGTTTAAATAAAAAAAAAAAAATATCATCTTTTCAATTGAATTTCAGGCAAACTATGCAACCGATCATTAATTTTTTGGTGTCGGATGAAAGGTATGTTAATTCCAATGAGACGATGTAAAAAAAGGGTTATTCGGTCCAATACTTTTTTTTCAGGCGCAAAAAGACCCAAACACATGATATTTGGGTCTTTTTTCACACTTAATAGAATAGAACAAAAAAAGTGACGGTTTGTGACGGGAACTATTAAACAGAGGTTGTTAAGTATTTAATACTCTAACTTATTTTCTTGAAATTGGGTGCCCGTACTTGCCCGTGTACATGAAAAAACAATAAAACTGTAACAACTTTTACTACAAAAAGATATATTTTCAAAATATTCAAACAGATTTTGGGCAGCACTGAGATCCACTCTAATTGTATACCAAACTTAGTAGATGTATTGGTCTTTAATTTATTATTTAGTTTTTTTATGCTTTTTCATTCGCTTACAACGCCCCCTAGCGGAAAAAAATTTCGGAAAAGTTACCACTTTGATGAGCTCTATCTCCTGAACGAATTAAGATATTTTAGAAGTTTAAATTTGGGATTTTAAATAAAAAAAAATGTAAAACATATGAATTGCAAAAAAAATACTTAAGTACAAGTATATGTGTCATGTTGGGATTTTTAAGAATTTTTTAAACGGACAAAGGTTTTTGTACAAAAAAAAATTATCTAAATTTATTTTTAGTAAGTTTTTAATTTAAAAAGTATTAACTTTTTGAACCATAGTGAATGAGCTGTTAAAATTGAACCTACAGCTAATTATAAAGAAATGAAATTAAAGCAATGAGTATTTCATCTTGCACTTAACTGAACATTGCAAAAAAAAAAAACAAAAATAAAAAATATTGTAGTAGGCATCGGCAAACACACACATTTTTTACAGCTTTATTTCCAAATATTCTGTGCTAATAATGTTATCTAGTCTCAATATCTAGCCAGTGACAATCAAAGTGAAAAAAGTGTGTGGAAAAAAACATTAAAAAATTTTAAACAAAAAACTAGTGATAAAATTAAAATCAAATAAAAAAAATTCATGTAAAAGGAAATAAATTAAAATAAAATACATTTAATAAAGAGAACAAAGCAAAAACAATAAAATATTTTGAAAAGTTTAACATTATTAAAAAAGTTTAACATTATTCTGCAGATAAGCCACCTGGCTTCGCAGGGTTAGTTAAGATGAAATGTTAAAATAATTTTTGAAAATAAAATTTGAAATTTGAATAAATTCTAAATTATTTATCCATAAATAAGCACAATGTCTTTACAAAATTTAAAATTGTTTGAGTTATTTAGAAGTTCGGAAGATGAAACTGCATTTAATTTGGCTGTTATAAAAGAATTAAAAGTTTTATCAGAATATGAAGAAAGCGATGGTATTAAATCCAAACTTCACAGCACTTATATGTTTCTTAAAGCAAAATGGAAAGCCTCCAGCCGTACAACGGTGCCGCAGTGGGCCTTTTACAATGCGGGTGCGGTTTCCTTGAAGCTAAACGAGATAAAATTCAAGTGCGTTTTAAACATTAAATATGTCCTGATAATTTTAACAGTTATGATTTTTGCAACGAAAAAAGTCAAAACGATGCACTGTGCCGGCCATGCCGGTTAATTATTCTTAAGCTAAAGGGATTATCTTTCAAATACTTTATAAATTTTAATAATATCTTTATTACTTTAAAAGTTATAATGATTACAACGAAAAACGTCAAAAGACAACACTGTGCACAGCGCCCCGGATGGCCTATCACCTTGCGGGTCATGTATTTTGAAGCTAGGGGAGTCTTCTTTCAAATGCTTTTTAAATTTTTAAAATATCTTTATTACTTTAAAAGTTATGATTTTTGCAACGAAAAAGGTCAAAAGGCGCCACTGTGCGTCTGCTGAAGGTGCGTGAGCTGCCTGAAGTGATAGGCATGTTAATAAGTTTTATACATCGCATATTGACGGAAAATTTGGAGATGAGAAAGCTGTGCTCAAGATGGGTGCCGCGTTTGCTCACAATATAACAACAACAGCGTCGTGAAGATGTTTCAATAGAGCTTTTGGCGATGTTTCATAGCAATAAAGCCGAGTTTTTGCGTCGATTCGTAACCATGGATGAGGCCTGGGTCCACCACTTCACACCTAAGACAAAATAACAGTCAAAGCAGTGTACTCGAATCGGAGAATCGATTCCAAACAAGGCGAAGACAATTCTATCTTCAGGCAAGGTTATGGCGGCTGGTTTTTGGGAAGCGCGTCTGATAATTTTTATTGATTATCTTTAAAAAGGAAGAACACGCAACGGCGAGTATTATGCCAAATTTATTGCAGCGTTTTAGTGATGAAATTAAGGAAAAAAGGACGCATTGGTCGAAAAAGAAAGTGTTGTTTGCACCTGTTCACACATCCACCATTGCGATGGCCAAAATCAATGAATTAAAATTCGAATTGCTTCATCACACACCTTATTCGCCAGATTTAGCTCCCTCGGATTATTTTCTGTTTCTAAATTTTAAGGAGCTAGACAGTTATTACTATAGATAGTGTATTAAAGCTATTGAATATCGCTCAAAGGTTGAAAAGGCTTAATTTTTTAATTCAATTTGTAAAATTAATGAAATTTTACTTAAATTTCATTCCGAAATATCATTCCTAAGGAATGAATTCTTAGCTTAATTCTTAAAAACTTAATATAATATAAATGAATTCTATTCTGAATGCATTCTATTTTAAATGATTCAGTATTTTCTTAATTCATTTAGTAAAAGGGATAATGAAGAAAGATTTGCTTTCATTCATTTAGTCAAATGATTAACGAAAGCTGTCATAATTTAAATGAAATATTTACATAAAACAAAAACAAATTACTTATAATTAGTCTACAACAAAAAAAAAAAAACTCATTTTATGCTTTGTTATTGCTTGTGTGTTACGTTTTTAGTTGTGTGTTAGTGTCAAACTTCTTTGTATTAAATGAATGATACTAAAAATTTTTCATTTAATTAGTAAAATGTTGCATGCACATAAAGGGTGTTTTTTATAGAGGCATAGAACTTTGAAATGGAATAAAACAAAGATGATTTTTTATATTGACATGAAATTTACTTTATTCTGGCATTATAATTTAAATATGACTTCTGGCATATGACCGCCACGACTGGCTCGGACGTAGTTTAATCTGGAGGTCCAATTTTCGATGACTTTTCCCAACATTTGTGGGCGTATATTAGCAATAACGTGGCGAATGTTGTCCTCCAAGTAGTCAATCGTTTCGGGCTTATCGGCGTAGAGTAGCAACTTCTCATATCCCCACAGAAAACAGTCCAGCGGCGTTAAATCGCACGATCTTGGAGGCCAATTCAAGGGTCCAAAACGTGAAACTAAGCGGTTACCAAACTTTTCCTTCAATTAATCAGTTGTGGCACGAGCTGTGTGACATGTTTCGCCGTCTTGTTGAAACCTCTGCTCCTGCACATCATGGTAGTGTTCAATTGATGAACGAAAAAGTCAGTAATCATGGCTCTATATCGGTCGCCATTGACCATAACGTTCTGACCAGCATCGTTTTTAAAGAAGTAAGGACCAATGATTCCACCAGACACCAAACAGTCAGTTTTTCTGGATGTGACGGTGTCTCAACATACACTTGAGGATTATCATCACTCCAAATACGGCAGTTTTGTTTATTGACGTATCCATTTAACCAAAAGTGAGCTTTATCGCTAAACAAAATTCGCAAAATTCGTGCGCGATACGTATTTCGAACAGAACTATGATTTTCGAAATAAATTTGCAGAATTTGGAAGCGTTGTTCAGGCATCAGTCTATTCATGTTGAAATGCCAAAACAAACTAAACATAAATCACTTGACAGCTGACAAAATGGCCGCCAGTTAAAAAAGTGTTGCCAACTTAAAGTTATATACCTGTATAAAAAACACACACTTTATGATTGAATTCATTCAAGCTAGTTATTCGTTCAATATCTATTAAAGCTTTTAAATGAACCTAGTGAATGAATTCTTAGGGAATGTATTAATGGAATAAAATATAACCATTTCTTAATTCTGAATTAAATTTTTTGGGAATTAAGCTCAAATCGAATTAATTCTTTCGAAGCTCTGATACCGCTTGAAAACGTGTATCGAGCTAAAAGGAGATTATGTTGAGAAATAAAGACATTTTTCCCCAAATTTGATGTGTTTCCTTTTTCCGGTCCGCTAATTTTGGGACCGCCCTCATATTTGAGTTGAATTTTAAATTCATTAGTATGACTTAGTGTAATCGGTTACTCAATATTTTTTCGTAACTAACACCTAGTACGTATATTTTATGTACTCTGTTATTTTTTGTTACTATTTGTTTAAAATTATGATTCATTTGAATTAAATTTCATTGCATGTTAAACAATTTGTAGGGGTACGTTGTTACTAGAATTCATTTCTACAACCCTTAAACTAAAGGGTATTGCCAGTATTGCCCTCTTTCTGCCTAAACACCGTATCATTTTTCATGTTGTCGGTTTAACAAAAAAGGGGAGGTTCTATTATAGTTTGTTCTAATTTTTACTTTTATGCTTAGATCCCTTTTAGTAGACAAGAGTTTGGTCGCGTGCAAATTGTTAATAAAACATTTGTTGTGCTTTAACATTGACATTCAAAATTCTAATTGAACTAAATAGAGAAAAAGAAGAAAATATATTAAAGCAACTAAAAAGAAAATTTTAAATTAAAAGTTAACTAGTTAAAAAAAATGAAAAAGATAAAATAAAGAATTTAAAAAATATTTAACAAAATCTTTTAAAAAAGAGTTTGTACACACAGAGAATAAATTGGTTGGAATTCCATTGTAACCAACAAAATGTAATCATAATTTTATTTCATCATCAGAATAATTAAACTATATTGGAAACTGAAAATATATAAAATTAACCAAAACACAGTCACATCATTCAAACTATTGGTTTTCCTTATCAATATTGAAAACATATTATCTTCTACATTACCTTTAATACCTACCACCTTTCGGAGATTTTATACCTTGAATAAAATATTTGCAGTTAAAATCGAATATTAGTTTTGCCTGCAAAAAAACAATCACTATCTAAAATATAAATTTTCGTTACCAATTTTAAAATAATATAAAGTTTTTAGTTTTGGTAACTCTAATAAAATATTAAGATTTGCAACCTAATTTCTGTTGTACATACAAATCTATTTTTAGACATTAATATTTAAACTTGAAAGAAAAAATTTTTCTAGGTAGAAATTTGAAAATACAAATTCAAATTGTGTTCAGGCTAGATCTAAAGTAATTGCCTGACAAGCATAAGGTCGCCGGCGGTTCGAGCCCCGTTCGTGAAGAACAATTTTTTATTAATAAAATAATTTTAAAATAATATAATTTTTTTTTATAGTTTTGGTAAGTCTAATAAAATATTGGGATTAGCAACCGAATTTCTGTTGTACATACAAATCTATTTTTAGACTAATATTTTAATTTGAAACTAGAAAATATCCAATTTTGAAATTTAAAAAAAAAAATATTTAAATTGGGTTTAGGCTAGAGGTAGAAGTACTTGCCTGACAAACGGAAGATTGATGGTTCAAGCCCAGTTCTAGGCATAGCATTTTTTTTATTAATAAAATACATTTTATGCGTTCATGTGAATCTATTTATAGAATATTATAGTCCATAAACATAAAATATTTAATTGTTACAATAAAAATTCGAAATTTGTAAATAAGTGTCGGTTGTTACAATAGTATTAAAATTTAATAATAGTGATAGATAGTACATTGAACCACAAAAATTCGGTTGGCAAATAATTCGGTTGCAACTACAAAACAGTTTTCTGTGTGTAATTGAGGTAAAATTATGACTTTCTATGTAAGTTGGAAATAATATATTTTAATTAACTGAATTGTTGACTAACAAGAAAACTACACAGTGATGAATCCGCAGATTTTGATGGAACTTGGATATGTTGTTGAAGACTAACAAATTTTATACACGTATTTTTGTAAGGTGCGCAATCACACATTTAGGGGTTAACAGGGAGTTCAAAAAAATAATATTTTTGTATGAAAACATGTCTAAAATTTAAGAAATGTAGTAGTCGAGAAAACAATAAATTTAATACCCATATTTCGTGCGCCCCGGTAGGCTAGTTGGTAGCGTGCTGGCTTATCAGTGCGGGGGTTATGGGTTCGATTCCCACCAGAGGCACTGGTCTGTTTTCGCTACAACGCGCAGAAGGCCATAGTATCTAGTGCTCGGTTAGGGTAATAGTATATAATTTGTAATTATATAATTATTAATTAATAAAAAAAAAATAAATAAAAAAAAAAAAATAAAAAACAAAATGCCCATATTGTCTATGCTGTGGGACCAGGGTTGCCATTTATTTGAAATATTTAAAGTATGGGTTCTAAAATTCTTCTTGCAAAGTCGTGTAAAAGCCGAACTATTACGAAAATTGAAAAATGCCAAGACACCCCCTCGATACAATTAAATAATCTTTTCTACGTGTTAAATTAAATTCAAACTAACAATAATAACTTTGAATAACAAAAATATTGGGACATGCAGACATGTTTCATATACCAGTGGATACTTCTTAAAAATTACTAAGTAAAAAATTGAAATTTAATTTACTAAGAAATATATTGAAAAAAAAAATTTGAGATTTCGCACCTAAAAAAATTAGCGTCTAATATTATTTGTCCTCTACAACAAGTTTCATTCAAATCTGTGGATTCACCACTGTGTAGTTTCCTTGTGAGTTTGAAATAATATGTTTTAATTGACTAAATTTCAACAAGTTTTACTAAATTTAAGCAAGTTTGTGTACATTTTACCAAGCTTCAAATTCATTATATAAATTTGACAAATTTTGTGATCCCTAAATCAAAATTAATGAAATATAATAGTTGATTATCTAAATTTTGTTTTTTGTTGCTTTGAGGTCCGAATAAATAAAAAACGTTAAAATGATTTTTATTGTGATGTTATTGGCCAATATTTCAATACTTCAGTCGTACTTAAATTTTACAAGTTTTACTAAATTTAACAAGTTTTGATAATTTTTAACGCTTTGCTAAATTTATCTAAGTACGAAATTTTTGTTTTTTAAGATTTATCAAGTTTTTCAAATTTAATTTTAGAAATTTAATATTAACCATCTTTACTAAATCTTATAAGTTTTAATAAATTTGAGCAAATTTTACAAAAAAAGATTTTTTTTATTTTAAAATTTTTTGCTAAAATTTGGAAATCTTTTTAAAGTTTAACAAGTTCTGATAAATTTTAATATTAATATATCAGAAAAATTACTTAAATTTGGTTAGTTTCGCTTAATATTAGCGCTTACTAAATTTGACCAAGTTTTAAAAAATATTTTGTAAGACTCAAAAATTTTTTAAATTTAAATAAAAACATTTTGATAAATTTGAACAGTGATAAATTTGACCAAGTTTTAAAAAGTATTTTGTAAGACTCAAAATCTTTTAAATTTAAATAAATACATTTTGATAATTGAGAACATTTCTTTATGCAAGAACTTGAACAAGTTTTACTAAATTTAAACAAGTTTAACTTAACCCATTTTTTATTAACGTGTCTTTAAGTACACGGCAATTTTTTTGAGCCTATACCAAGGGTGGGCACAAAAAGTTTCTTGAGTCACATACTCAATTTAACGAATTTCGGGAGGGTCGTACAATATTATTTAGGTACAAATATCAATTGTTGATTGTTAATTTTGTTGAAATTTTTTTTTTATATTTTTGTTCTGGACCGCATTTTCTCATATGTGGCCTATAACTTCTGATAGGAAGGCCCCATAGCGATGAAATAAAAATCAAGTAAAAGTTTTAAATTTATAGTTCCAGGGTTGCCATACTTTGATTTGAAAAAATAATTATATTTGTTTTTGCCTTTTTTAAAGCATTATTTTTTTTAATGTTTAAAAATATAAGGAAGGCCGTCTCAATAAAAGTGATTTGCTAGTTTCGATAAAGATATATAGAAAATATTCAGAAATATAAACAGTTTTCGTTCAATATGTACTTTTTGAAAAAAATTAACTGATCAAATAAAGATTTTTCCGTAATTTTAAAAATGAAAGTATAAAGAAAATTAATTCGTTTTTGTCTTTAATATCAAACATGATCTATTTGCTCTCAACCAGCAAAGGAGCATATCAATTTGATGAATTAGAGTTGCCAAACAACAATTTGAAAAAATGTCTAAAAATAACAAATTAAAAAAAAAACTTAAAAATAGTGCGAAAACAGTAATATTTTTTTTGCATTTTTTTTTAAAGAAATTTGAAAAGTTGAAAAGTTAGATTTTAAAAAATATCAACTCTTTAAGGGCGTTCACAGCGGCAAAGTTTCAATTTTAAATAATTATGCAACCACTAGAGGGCGCTATCAAATTTACTGCAAATGCTTGCTGGGAAAGATGTTAAAATCTTAAATCGAACAATTAAAGCAATTTGAATTTATTTTCGTTTTTATTGGTTTATTTTTACAAAATTGTTCAAGGTTTTTTAATTTTAATTTTTTTATAATTTGTGTTGAAACAGGTAAATAAAATTAACGCAAAAATTACAACTCGGCCTAAAACTTTAGTATTTTACCAGTTTGTACACAGAAAAAACTAAAAACGGGTTTCAATTAAAAATGTTATTGAATCAATTAATATATTAATTGATTTTGCACCTACCACTGAAATGATAGCATTAACTAAGAAAATTTGCAGACAGTTTATTAAAACTCTTTCAATTAAAATAATAATAATATCAATTAAAAGAGTTATTGTTTTTCTTTACAACCTCAATTAAAAAGTTTAGTTAAATTGATTAAAACTTTAATTGAAACTTGAGAAGAAAACAATAGTAGTTTTAATTGAAAACCCCCATTAATTAAAAAAAGAAATGTAGGTTTGTTAATTAAATTGACATTTTATTTATAATAAAATTAAAGCTTTTTAATATAAAAATGTATTATAAGAAAACAAATAAATGTTAAGACAAAATTTTTGTTTTCTTGTCTTGTCTTAAACTTTTTCTTGTAATTGAATTGCTTTCTTAAAAAAATCACACACAACTTTAAAATGATAGTTTAATGACACTTATGCTTATTGAAAATTTAATTATTTACAAAAATAATAGTTTAATTGTCCTTTTTCGATAAGGTTTATTTAAATCCACATGTGCACTTTTATTACCACAGATAAAACACGAAACTAAATTAAGTTTCGTGCGTACACGAATATCTCAACAAAAAGAGTGTTGCAAACTCTTGTGAAATAACTACGATTTCGCGTGTATTTGAAATCGGTAAACGATTCAATTTATTAAAAGTTAATCATTTGCGATTTCTTTTTCTTTTTATTTACAAATTTAATAATATATTGATATAATTAAACCTTTGTTTGATTATTTAATCTAAATAAAATAAAAAAAATAGTTTGCCAATTTTTTAAAAATTTTGTATACATGTTGTCAACACTGTATGGATATATTAGAAAATTCAATAAATTTTTTAATTGAATCAATTAAAAAAATTGTTTAAATTGTCATTGATTTTCAAACAATCGATTAATTAGATATTTTTGGCTCATAATTTTTTCTGTGTATAAGGAAATTTTAGTTAAAATTTCGATTTTTATTAAATATTGTGCAGTTTATTGCAGCACTAGATAAAAAACGATGTGGTACAAATTTAAGAAAAATCTGAATAAATCGGTGACCTGCAACAAAAGTTTCCGAGTTTTGAAATTTTTTTCAAATTCTTAGAACAAAAATATGTTGTATGACACATAATTTTTAACTAATTTTGGCAATCTATATACAATTTTTTAGTTTTTTTTTAAATTTTCAAGATATTGCGTCTCGAATTTGGCGAAAATGGCGTTGTTTTCCATTTTTATAGAACTTTTTTAAAAATAACTCCAACTTTCGACTTTCATTAAATATTAAGCAAGTTCTTGTACAACTATGTCCAAAGATTATGTGGTGCAAATTTTAAACAGATTGGGTAATGCTAACCTGTTGCGACCTGCGGCCAAAATCCTGCATAATTGAAAACTTTTCGAAAATCAACTCCTTGATCGCAGGTCGCAACAGTTTAGCATTATTCGATTTAATTTTCAAAATTTGTAAGTTTTTAAAAAATCTTCTGTCATGACTTTAATTTTTTGCAGCATGTGAAGATATTCACACCAAATATTAAAAATACTTTGTGTCATAATCCGAAATCAAAAAAAGTTCTGAAATCAATGTCCAATTTTTTTTTAACACACTCTCAAAGAAAGTTTTTTGGTTAATATTTTTTGATTTTTGACCAATGCCTGCCCGTAGGGTGCATGTCCAAAAACTAGTGAAATTACATTTAAAAATTTTTTCCAATTCTTTTCTTTTAGAAAATATTAAAATTTGTATTGGTTTTTTAACAAAGTTCCAAGAAAGTTGTATAGAAAAATAAATACTATTTTGGCCAAAAACTAAATTTTTTCAAAAATTTTGAAATTTTGAACTTAAAGGATTTTTCACGACTAAATTATTAAAGCTAATTTAAAAAAGTTTGCTTTCTGTTTTTTCGTGAAATATTGCTAACATTGCTAATATTGCTAACGACTTTTTGATTTTAAATTTATTAAATAATAAAGTTTTTTTTTGGTAGATAAACCAAAAAATGTCATTGCAAAAGCCAAATTTTTATTTTTAAATTTAAATAACTTTTAAAATAGAGGAGATAACCTATATCAGCATGTTTTTTCTCTATCTTACAACATACATTACTCCAGGCTAAACGTTTTAAAAATAGGTCCACATTTACACAAGGTAGTGTAAACCTGTAAGTACACCCTGTGCCAAAACAGGGTGAACCAACAACTATAAATGTATATTTTATGGGATCTTTGTAGCATGTTTTCAATTTAATTGGATATTTTGTAAAAATTAAAATTAAGTTTTTTTAGTTTGATTTTTACAGTAAGAAGAAGAACACATTTTTATTGAAGAATTTAACAGACACAATGGATATGCCAGACTGCCGTAGTTTCGTCCCCTCCGAGGACTCGGCAGTGGTTAATTTATGTGTCAATTGAACAAAGTCTTTTAAATTGTTAAATTGCTCTATATTAAAAACTTTTTTACTTTGTGTCGTAGTAAGTTTCAAACCCACAGCCTTATATTAGGTTATGACGCGTAGCATCACCTCTTATCGCGTTGAACCACAGCCGACACAGATGAGTGTGGCTAAGTGGAGTTCTGTCAATCATAACTTTTAATTAAAATCAAAAGGAAAACATGTGTAACTAGTGTCCGACCGAACTCATTTTTTTCGGCCGAAACCGAACTTTGGCCATAAGCCGAACTTTTTGTTTTAATAAAAAAAAATATAAATTGTTTTTCAGATCAATAAATTTAAACCAAGAAGTTATTAAACATAAACAAAATACAAATTTAAAGGTATATTTTTTTAAAAAATCATATTTGCAAAATAGTTGTACTATTTTAAGTACAAAAAAAGAATAAAATATTTGTACTATATTTTATAGTCAAAGAAAAATAGTTGATCGACTTTAAGTTGGTATAGAAAAAAAAACTTACACTTTAATATTTAATATTTAAAATTAAAAAGTTTGATATTGTAATGACAGAAAAGCAATTTTTCCGCATTCACACCATGTGAATTGCTTCGTCTATCAGAATACAGCTGTCCGCCAGCGCTAAAAAGCTGTTCGCTAGCTATACTAGTTGGTGGGGCTGATAAATATTTTATTGCTACAGCTTTTATATTTGTAAATGGACTTGAATTCCAATACTGAAATATATTTATATTTCGGGATTTAAAGGCTCCGTAATAAACATTTTAATTTATTTTTCAATAAAATTTTAGTTTGGTTCTGCTACTTCTAAGTCTGGTACTGCATCATGTACATCCAAAATTGATGAGCCTGTTATTCTCTTTTTAGGATTACTTACCACTCGAATTTTTTTTTTTTTATTTTTAATTATATCGCATTAAATTTATTTACTTATAAGTCTTGTAGGTATATTTCTGGAAATTTTTTTTTAAACTCTTTTGGCTTTTTGAAATTTTTTCACACACATTGATATTTAAATATCGTTGTTTTTTTTTTTGGTATTCTATCATATTCAACGTTGTATTTTTTATGTAGTTTTTTTGTAAATTCTGAAAAGTAAATATACCCACAATTGTTACTTATTTGTGCTTTTTATATATAATCATAAAAAGTTCGGTAGTTCGGCCAAATTCGGCCAAAATTTGGCCGAACTCCGAAGCCGAAGCCGAGTACTCGGTCGGACACTATGTGTAACCCTGAACATTGCATCTAGTTTTCATTTGATAACGATTTATATTGGATTTAATTTTTAAACCAGCAAGTGCAAGTAATAAATTGATTTTTAAAAGTCCAAAATATTTTAAGCGCATATTTTGGATTCTTTACTGCATATTTTAAGCACCTATTTTAATTTTTTAATTGCATGAAATTCCTGGCTCTATGAAATAAGGCCCCAATGAAATAAGTCCCGAAAACAAAAAACGAAACAAGGCCCCAAAAATTTCTAATAAAAAAATTGGGGTCTTATTTATTTTTTTGGGGCTTTATTTCATTTTTTTTTGGGACTCTATTTCATAATGAAATAAGGCTCCAATTTGAGAAATGAAATAAGTCCCCAAATAATATTTTTGGGGTGTTATTTAATTTTCTTAAAAATCAAAATTTTTAAGGAATGAAATCAACCAATCTCATTCAAAGCACGCAGAAAAAACTTTATTTCGCGAAGCCGCCTGCCGCGTTCTACGGAGGAAAAAAACCTCTAAGAGCGGCCGAAGGCCGGCACCCAGAAGAACTTGTTTTTCAAATCAGATGTCGAATCCGTTGTAATCTTATATTTTTAAGACATCAAGTAACATTTATTTGACCTGTCATAAATTTTTATATCCCAAAATACCAATCCACACCAAGATTTATTGTTTTTTAATGATTATTTTTTTAGAATTCTATTTTATTAAAAATTTTACGTATAAATTAGTGTCTAAACGTTAAATAAACGGAAGATAAAAAACAATCAATTTGCTGTTTAAATGACAAAGCTATGACTGGTCAAATTATATTACTTGTTGTCTTAAAATAAGATTTCAACGGATTCGACATTCGATTTGTAAAAACAAGTTTTTCTGTGTGGAGGCCTTCGGCCGCTCTTATTGTTTTTCTCCTCCGTAAAACGCGGCAGGCGGCTACGCGAAATAAATTTTTTCTGCGTTCGACACACAAAACAAACTATCAATTCGTTTGCTATATTTTTTTTAGGGTACAAGAATAATCTTCCAGTGAATATTGTTTAAAATTGTTTTTAGTGAAATATTTTTAATGTTCATATTTACAGGTTTCATTTACTAATTTTTCTTATGTTCTTGCCGCCAAACAGCTGAGGACTCCTTGCAGTTCTATACGCAAAAACTATGTATTAATTAGGAATAAAAAAATATTTTAATGTAATATATAATTTTGTTTTTTTTTTTTAATTGGGGCCTTATTTCATTTTCGAAATGAGGCTTTACTTCATTATAAAATAAAGCCCCAAAAATTGCGGCGTTATTTCATTTTATTTTGGTGTTTTGTTTCATTTTGTTGGGGCTTTTTTTCATTTTTTTTGGGGCATTGTTTCAGAATGAAATAAAGCCCCAACAAATGGGGAGTTATTTAGTTTTTTGGTTTGGGGCTAATTTCATTTAGGCCTTATTTCATAGAGCCAAATTCCTTGCCTTAGTAATATATATGAAACGCGAGAATAACAGAGTTTTTGAAAAAAAAATCCTTTTTCGGGAGATAGTTCTCATAGTTTCGAGATTTTTAAATAGGATATGTTATCAACAAAACAAATAATTATTACCAGCTGTAAAAATTAATGTAACTTAGTTTAAATGTTAAATAGCTGCAAAGTATAACTTCATACATGGGATATAAATATGAAACGGACCTTATTAATTACAATGTTTTGTCCATAAAAACACATTTGAATTAAAATGTATAATATAATTACTGTTTTTAATTGAAATTTTCATTACAAAACCATAAAAAAAATATATAATTTACAATCATATACATATTTTATTAACAACAATTTTAATCAGGGTCGTAGCGAGGGGCCCAGGAAACCAGTCCGCCCCAAAATGATTTAACAATCTTTTAAAAATGTACAGTTTTTATTGATTAAAATTTTTTTTAAATTCTTATCCATTCAGACATTTTTTTTAGTCCTGCTTAATAGTAAAGGCCTTACAACCCTAAGCCGTTTTGAGCAATGAAACATTCTTATATTTAAAACCATTTGCCATTATTAATAGATAAAGCGAAACAAAATTTCTATATGAAATTAATTGATGAAACATTTAATAAAAAGCGTTTAGTTTTCCCAATTCTAAATTCTCTGTTATCAAACTCTCTCCAGAGCCACCGAAAAACTCTTACATTCTTATGATTTTCTTCTACACCGGAATCTTAACATTTTTAAATCTTTTATCAATACAAAATGCTTTTGGTTCTGAATATTTTTTTTTTTCAATTATATAATATCTCTGGTTCCGTGGTCTATTTTTTAATTGAAAATTGGATTTAAAGGGCATTTTCCTAAAAAATATTAGGTTTTGATAATTTTTTGACACAGAAATTTGTAAAAATTTTAAAAAAAATTTTCTACATACAAATTTTTAGTTTTAGCTTTGAACAGTTTTGAAAATTTTCAGGAAAATAATGGTGACTTTTTTTCTTCACATGATAGTTGACGGATAAAAACGCTGAATTGGAGTGCTTTTACTGAATAATAAAGTCTTGGTTTACCATTGACTTTTTAAATATAAAATAATATTTTTTAACGCTATTAAAATGTACCGGACAACAGTTACATTGCACAGAAAAATTATTGTTAATAAAATTTCAATTAAATTTTTGTTTGATTTCAAACTTACTTTCAGTTAAAAATTTAATAATATCTAGTAAATGTTTAATTGAAACTAAATTTTGTTCACACAAGATTTCGGTTTTTGTTGCGTATAATGACAACAAATTGAAAAAGAAATCTTCAAAATTAAAAAAAAATCTCTAGAAAAGTTGAGTTTAAGAAGAATAATAAACAGTTTTCTCTAAAAATTATAAACACTATTAATTTTCTAATCAAACTTGGAATCGTCAAAATTGAAAAAAATCGCCGAAATTGAAAAAAAAAAATGGCAAAAAATATAGCAAAAATTAAAAAAATTGGCGAAATTAATAAAACGCCAAAATTGAAAAATTCACCAAAATTAAAAACACAGTGCAACACGAAAAAAAATAACCATATACGGACACCACTACGTGATAAAAGACTAAAAAAAAAGACCCGTGTCTCCCAATTTTTCCCAAAATCATATCCTCTTTTGTTTATGGGCCGCCAAAGATTTGGGGCCTCGGTATCATTTTCGCAAAAAAGTGATCATTTTCTCAGGCTCATATCTTGCAAACCGTTCAGAATTTCGATTTACTCTCTATGGCAAAGTTGTAGCTCTTGTCATAAAGAACAAAAATTGCGAACATATAAAATCAAAAAAACTTCACCTTCCAGATCAAAATAGCAAAAAACTTAAAAAAATTCGTTTTTTTACCTTTTTTCCCGTGTTCAGGTCCATAGGTAGCAAACCGTTCAAAATTCAAGGAAACAATCAACTACAAAAATTTACCTAAGATCTCAATAAACAAATTTCTAGAACATATAAACTTCCTGGGAATTGGGTTTGCTACCTATGCACCTGAACAGGAGAAAAAAGAAAAAAAAAATGAAATTAACAAATTTTTCACTTTTGCGCGCTACCTAAACAGTGTTAAGAATCATCTCTAGGAATTTTATATGTTCTAGAAATTTGTTTATTGAGATCTTAGGTAAATTTTTGTAGTTGATTGTTTCCTTGAATTTTGAACGGTTTGCTACCTATGGACCTGAACACGGGAAAAAAGGTAAAAAAAAAATCGAATTTTTTAAGTTTTTTGCGATTTTGATCTGGAAGGTGAAGTTTTTTTGATTTTATATGTTCGCAATTTTTGTTCTTTATGACAAGAGCCTACAACTTTGCCATAGAGAGTAAATCGAAATTCTGAACGGTTTGCAAGATATGAGCCTGAGAAAATGATCACTTTTTTGCGATAATTATACCGAGGCCCCAAATCTTTGGCGGCCCATAAACAAAAGAGGATATGACTTTGGGAAAAATTGGGAGACACGGGTCTTTTTTTAGTCTTTTATTACGTAGTGGTGTCCGTATATGGTTATTTTGTCATGACTTAAAAAATTACACACAGTGAAATCTTTAAAAACAAAATAGCTTGAATAAAAAAATCTTAGAAATTAAAAAAAAAATCTTTGAAATTGAAAAAATCCGATTTATTTTAAAACTTTAGTTACGGCGATTTGTTCCAACTTTGTCGATCTTTTTTAATTTTAGATATTTTTTTTTTCAATTTTGACGATTTCCCCCAATTTTTGGTGACTTTTCTCAGTTTTATTTAAAGTTTTATTAGTATCTACTAAAAGTTTGTTTGAAATTAAAAACCATATTCAATTAAATTTTTAATAGATGTGATTAATATTTTTTTATTATTTTATATATTTTACACATTTTTTTTTATTGATACTACAGTTTGTTTAGGAAAGTTATTACGATTTAAAAACATAATTTTTCAATTCCCGGGAAATTTATTATTTTATTTTGAACCAGTAATTTGTTCCTTACGAATGTTCACTTAACGTCCGATAATTCACTCAACATCCGATTTCGAATTCTTGTGGCAAAGTTCCCAGCAACGGAGAAATCCCGTTTTGCGCAGCATTCCCATGTAAAAGTAATGAGATTTGTAATGACAATTCTAAGTACTTGCAATTACCAAATATGTACTTATATAACCACTTATATGGCAATGCTTTTCTACACTGGGCATTTTCCTGATGAAAAAAGTTTATAAAAAAATTATGATATACCAACATTAAATTTTTCAAACGAACTCTAATATTTGAAATATCTAAATCAAGAATTGGTCGAAAAATTGCTACTGCTTTCGTAGAAAAACTGTGAATTCGTATCTCTACACCATTTCCTCTTGTTATTAAAAAAAAAATCACACATCAATTTCAAAAAATACCAATTATAATTTCAAAGTTGCAATTGATTTTCAGAAAATACCAAATATAATTCAAAAACAGCAATTGTAATTACAAAATTGCATTTGATATTTAAAAATTACAATTTTATTAAAAAAATATCATATGTTATTCAAAAAATCACATTTGTTTTTCAAAAAATATAAAATGTAAATCAAAAAATCCTATTTGAAATTCAAAAAATAACATTTTAAATTCGAAAACATTCAAATTCTAATTAAAAAAAATAACAAATGTATTTCAAAAAGTACCAAATGTAATTTAAAAAATATCAGTTAATTTGGTATTTTTTGAATAACATTTGTTGTTTTTTGAGTTACATTTGATATTTTTTGAGCAACATATGTTATTTTTTAAATTACATTTGGTATTTTGTGAATAACATTTGACATTTTTTGATTTTTTTTTTGTTTTTTTTTTTTGAATTTTATTTTGTATTTTTTGAACTTCAATTGTGTTTTTTATAGTGAACTTTTTTTTGTTTTGAATTACAATTGGTATTTTTTGAATAACTTTTGATATTTTTTAAGTTTCAAGTGCTTTTTTTTGAATTACATTTGGAATTTTTTTGAATTGCAAATGGTACTTTTTGAATTAAAAATAGTATTTTTTGAATTTCAAATTGGATTTTTTGAATTACATATGATTTTTTTTAAAAAACAAATGCGATTTTTTGAAAAGCAAATATGATTTTTTGAATAACAAATGTGATTTTTGAATTTCAATTGCTATTTTTTGAATTTCAAATATAATCCTTTAAATTTCATTTGCATATTTGAAATTACATTTGTAATTTTTTAAAATCAAATGTAATTAGGAAATTACATGTGTTATTTTTTAAATAACAAGTGGAAATGGTGTAGTTAAACTTGAGGTAAGTTAATTTTTAAATTCGCAGTTAATTTTATAGTCTTTTTCTGTGTTCAGAAATCCAAAAAAAAAAAAATTTGGGCCTCCCTCCCTTCCAAAATAAATACCTGGCTACGGCCCTGGCTTTAATAAAAACTTGAAAAATCATCTTTAAACAACTTTTATGTAGATTCCCAACTGACCAAAAGAAATGTTGATAATATTTCAAATGTTTGTTTTTTATAAATTCCTTTAAATTTATAAATTATCGACATATTTGTGTAGTAGTATCATTAACAGCTATTTATTTTACATCTAATTACCTAGTTTTAGTTAAACTTGTACAAAAAATCTTGTTAAATTGAAAATAAAAACTAAACAAATGTTTTTATTTTCCAATATATAATTTGCACATGTTTGAACATAGAGTTTTGTATGGTTGAAAATATGTATGATTAACTCCATATTAAGTTTTTTTTATGGGTGTATATTTCACCAAAGATACTGATTACTGTATGGAGTGTTGTTGTACCAATAACCCACACACAGAGTCTGATTAACTGACTCTTGTTCCCAGTGTAGAAAAGCAAATATGTATCCATATATGTATGGATACATATTTGGTAATGGCAAGTACTTACAATTGTCATTATTTTAATATCATTACTAAACACCTTACGAAAAATATGTGGATATCTATATGCTTACCAGTATAGACAAAAATAATAAGTCTAAACAATTTTTTCAAAAAAAAAAAAAACAAAATTTAATAAAGAAATTTTTTTTTTGAAAATTTTTATTTTTTGAAAATTTTTATTTTTTAAATGTTCCCATACGGGATTCGAACCTGGGACTCTAGGTTGTCAGTCAAGCGCTCTACCATCTGAGCTATCTCGACATGTTACACGTGATCGCTAAAAACATATATTGCTTGTACAAAATGTCATGACGTTTCAGCTTACAAAAAATCAAAAATATAGTAGTTACTGGAGTTGGAAAAATAAGGAGTCTAAAAAGAGATTTTCATATTTAAAATAATGCTAAAAATAAGTAACGCCTTATTTTTTGTATTAAAATAATGGAAACATTAACAAGTTATTAGTAAGTCCTTATTATTTGTGTTAAAGTAATGCAGATAGTAAGCTGGTGTCATTGCTGATAGTGAGAAAACACTATCATTTAATTACTATTTCTACACTGGGTAGTTGCAACAAATAAAACCAGGTTTTTTTCATTTGAAATATTTCCAAAGGAGTTAGTTGCATTGTAAGTGATATTGAAAGAAAATTGAAAATTTTCTTATCAAAGATTTGAGTTTCCTTTTTTTGTTTTTTGGTTTATTTGTTTGTTTGTGTTGTTCCCCAATACACTTTTTATAGGCTTTTGTGATAAAAACCAATAGCTAGCAACAAAAGTGAAAATACAGTTTCATCTTTCACTTTCTTTTAAGAACATTGAATGAACATTTTTCTCTATCTTGTCATGTGATCTTTAGGAAAACGTCAAAATATCAACATCATTCAACAAAATTTAAGCAAAAAACAAAAAACGTTCCCCACATGTGTAAAATAAAAGCAAATAGTAGAAATGAAAAAAAAAAAAAAAATTCCCATCACAATAAATGAATGAATGAAAAATTTTAAGTTAACTGTCTTTTGTTCATTCGTTCCATCGTTCGAAATGTCTGTCTGTCTGTCTATCGTCTAACAGTATTGTGAGCATTTGTGTCACCCATCATTTTGGTTTTTAGTGAATCCATTGAACAATACACATTGGCTTTGCGCACGCGTATTAAAACAATAAGTTTTTTTTTGTAAGTGTTTTCCTGCAATAAAATGCGTTTGTCGTTTGGTTTTTATAGATACTGGTGGGTAGTCATCATCATCTTCATCATCACTAGTCATCATCTTCATCATCACTATGTTTAAACATTTGTTTGAAAACCAATAGCTTTTTTTCTGGCTTTTATTGTTGAATTTTATTATTTTTTAATTTTCGATGAAAAATGCGGGAAATTAAAGATTAACAACCATTTTTTATTCAAATTCTTTGTCACTTTTTACAGAATATTTAAAATTTTTTATTGTTCTTTAAAAATGTTTATTTTAATGCTAAATTAATGTTTTATTTATTTCTTTTCATTTCAGGTATGTACAAATTAAATTTTTATGGGAATATTTTTTACAGAGGTAAGTTTAGAATGTATTTGGATTTTATTCACCGAACGCTGCGAATTTATAAAATGAAACTTCTCAGGATAATCAACCTTGACCTCCAATGAAGTATGTATTCGACATTTCAATAAATGGGTGGACAAAGTCGATTAGGTTTCTTAATTATTCGGACTATTTCCGAATAAAAATTAGTCATTTCCTAGAATCTGACTGAAGCTCGCAGGGTCTTGGTAATGTCATTCCGACATTTCACGAAGCATTACCATATAAGTTTTTATATTATATACATACTAGCTGACCAGGCAAACGTTGTTTTGCCTTCAAATTTTAATTGTAATTAATTCTTTAAATCAAGAAACTTCATTTTAAAATTTGTAATTTCATGGGAAGCCCAACGCGGATTCATGTTTACTTCCTTACCTTTTTTTATTTATTCTAGGACTATGAGGAACGCTAAAACAATTTTTGAACAACATTATTAAATAACCTTGCAAAAAGTCTTGAATGTGATAATTTATTTTAATGCTTATTTGTTTTTTGCTTTTGGTACCACGCCCATTTATCCCATTCCGCCCATTTTCAGTTCGACTACTAATATTTGTAATTGATGGACTCGTACAAAATTTGAAGGCTATATAGCTAATATAGAACCCTAGATATTTAATATTAATATTAATTTTGTATATGAGCTAAATAATCACTTTGTATGGGAGCTGCCACGCCCACTGGTATGATCCCGCCAAATTTTCCCATGACTATTCATAATATAATCAACGTGCACAAATTTCTAAGACTCTGGCTATTATAGAACTGTAGATATATGATATTAAATATTTACTTTGTATGGGGGCTGACACGCCCACTGGTCCGATCACGCCCATTTTTCCCATGACTATTCACATTAACAAATAATCAACGTGCACAAATTTCTAAGACTATGGCTATTATAGTACTGTAGATATATGATATTAAATATTTACTTTGTATGGGAGCTGCCACTCCCACTGGTCCGATCCCGCCCATTTTTTTCCTGATTATTCAAATCAGTAACATATGGGATACTGCAATGTTTCAAAACTCTTGCTATCACAATAGTCAAGATATATGATGTTATTCAATTTATGTGGGAGGGGCCACGCCCACTTGAAATATATATAGCCGAAAACCTAATTTGGAATATAACCTTTCAAATGAAACCGGTTTGGGACAAATCGGTTGGATAGTTTTAGAGTCTATAGAGGACAAACATACAAACATTGTATTTTATATATATAGATTTGGTAATGTGCAAGTACTTACAATTGTCATTACAAATCTCATTGCTTTGGCATGGGAATCTCGAGCAAAATAATGTCGTAACATTACTTAACACCTTATGAAAAATCAAAAAATAGGTGGCTACCTATATGCTTACTAGTGGACAAAAATAATGAGTTAAAATAAATTTTCAAAAAACTAAATTTAATGAAAAAAAAAAAATGTTTTTTTATTGATTTTTTTTTAGTAAAATGTGCCGGATTGAACCCTTTGTTATACTTGATAGATAAAAACATAAATGACTTGCTTGCACAAAATGTCATTACTTTCCAGCTTCCAAAAAATTAATAGTTATATAAGCACTTACTACAGTTGAACAAATAATGAGTCTTAAAATAGATTTTCAAAAATTTTTAAAGCATTACTTTATATTTAAAATATTGATAAAAATAAGTGCTTATGGGTAAGACATTAATTTTTTGTATTGAAATAATGGGCACATTAACTAGTTATTAATAATTCATTATTTGTATTAAACTAATGACGAGAGTAAGCTGGTGTCATTACTGGTAGTTCGAAAAGTAATAACATGTCACTACCGCCCAGTGTAGAAAAACATTAGCATATACACTCTGGGAACTTCTGCTTTAAAAATATGTAGTTGTCTAGGTTGTAATACAGTTTCTTATTTATTTATTTTTTATGTAAATGTCAATTATTTGTAGAACAAATTAAATGTTTTACTATCCTTGTAGTTCATTAAAAAAAAAAAACAAACCACATCAAATTACTGTTCTATGATTTTACATTAATATTTTGCAGTTGTTTTTTGTTTTTTAAAAACTAAAAAAAGTAAATGTTTGTTTATTTTTTATTTATATGTGGTTCATATCTACTGCAATTGTTAGTTACTTTTTGAACATTTAAAAACAAATGACAATGTTAGTTCAATTTAATGAAATGTTAGTCGTCTTTTCTTTAACCATCTAACTGTCAAACGATGTTTGCCAACGAAATTCTTACTATGTGCTCCACTCGAAAAACAAATAATAAGTTCTTCAACAAAATTGTTAATCGTTGCCTAACGAATTTAGGTTATATGAGCCAAAATATTTTAGGGTGCATTTTGAAAACTAAAGCATATAAAAAAGAAGTTTTGAACAAAAATTATTTCTCTTACCAAGATATAACCACATTCCAAAAACTATTTTTTTTCTGCTCCTATTTTAAAAGATATCACGATTTTCGCTTTTTGGAAAAAACGAAATTAGGCGAAAAAGTATCGAAACTTCAATTTATATTGTTCAAACTTCAACGCTTTGCTATTAATACTTAATGTGTTCCTTCTGCTAAATGTCATAAAAATCCGTCTATTAGTTTATAAGTTAAAATGATGTCCTTTAGAGGAATCCTGATAAAATCCTGTGAGTCCTTGGACCAAAGTAAGGACTTATTATTAAAGATAATGCTTCAATTTTACTTATATTTTATTATAAAGAGTTTTGAATGAACTTAAATTGTTTTTTTTAGATTTTTAATAACTATGTTTTTTCAAAAATAATTATTTTTTGAAATTGTACGAAATTTTGATTTTGAAGCTTTCTCGCTTAAAACGCTCATTTGACGCATTTATGGTAAATTTTAAGTGAAATTTCATTTGTTTTTGACTACATTTGCAGTGGTCTTTACCCACATAGTATTCTAAGTGTAGGTGGTTTTATAAGTAGGTACATATTTAATAATGGCAAGTACTTACAATTGTCATTAAAAATCTCATTAATTTTATATGCTGATGTCGCGCAAAATAATGACATTATCATTACTACACACCTTACGAAAAATCATAAAATATGTGGTTACATATACGCTTACTAGTCTATGCAAAAATAATGAGTCTAAAAATAAATTTTCGAAGAAACTAAATTTAATAAAGAATTAATTTAACAAAATGTGCTCACTCGATGTTCAAACCTGGGACTACACAGAAAAAACTAAAAATGGTTTTCAATTAAAAAATTTATTGAATCAATTAATATTTTAATTGATTTTGCACCTATCACGGCAATGATACTATCAATTAAACCTTTTATTAAATTTAAGAAGGAAAAAAAAGTTATAAATAACTTATACAAAAAAAAAATATGATACTCACAAAAAAAGTGTGTGATCTATACGTTGGTATGTGTGTTTTTTGCAATGCTGAGTCTGTTTGTGTGTGTGCTTATTTTGTTTGTTAACTTCAAATGTATTTGGTATTTTATACTGAAAATTTTCTATTTATGCATACAGTGTATAAAAAAGTAATATGATAATTGCGTCTAAAATAAAATATGTATTTTTATATTGAAAAGTCAATTAAAATATTAATTGATTCAATTAAATATTTGTTTAGAAACAAATTCAAATCAAATCTTTAATTAGATATTTTAGGTTGATAATTTTTTCTGTGTACAGGTTGTCAGTCAGGCGCTCTACCATCTGAGCTATCTCGACATGTTATACTTGATAGAGAAAAACATAAATGACTTGCTTGGACAAAATATCATTGCTTTCCAAAAACTAGATTCTCCGAAAATATTGAGATCATAAATTTATATTTAAAAGAATGAAAAAAAATAAGTACTTATTAGTAACGCATTTCGTATTACAGTAATGGAAAAATTAACTAGTAATGCAGAGAGTAAGCTGGTGTCATTACTGCTAGTGATTGAATTTTATGAAAAACATTTCAAAAAGCTCTTTATTTTGTTAGATTCAGTTGTAAATCATCGCCACATCACTATGGGACTCGGTTAAACATTTTCGTCAACAAATATCATATCCCTGTGTGGAAACGGTAATGACATATTAGTATTTTTGTTACTATAAGTAATGACACCAGAGAGAGCTTTACTTTAATGCAATGACATACAAATACTAGTTATTTTTCATATTATTTTAATATAAAAAATAATGCTTTACCCATAAGTATTAATTTTTTATCATTATTTGAAATATAAAGTAATGATCTAAACATTTGTTGAAAAACTATTTTTAGACTCGTTATTTTTAAACTCTAATAAGTACATTAGAGTGTCCCTTAGAGTGTTCCATAAGTTTAAATGTTGGATATGTTAATACGGTACCCTCTAATTTGTTTGTATTTGACTTGAATATAACTCATGTGTAATTATAGGCCTCTACGACAACGCCTTCCCTAAACGACTAGGTCTTAAAGAGCGAAACATTCGTTTATGTGGGGAAAAATTCCTTTTTTTTAGTTTTTGCTAATTTTTTTAAATGTTGTAATAGTTTTTATTCTAAATGATAAATTATTCGACATAATGATAAAATTATGTATTCAAAAATGTATAAAAATCCAAAATCGGTTAATAACTAGCCCCCTTGACCGAAAAATTCGAGTACACATCTTAAAAATTTTTGAAATTGATTACTACAATAGAATTTTTTTTATTCAAAAGGCTCAAATATGTGAGATATGGAAGAAGTTTTTTTTTTTGGATGTCGTTAACCTGTCTTAATGTGATGTCAAAAACGGTCAAAATTTTTGGGATGCTTTTCAAATCTCTAATTTCAAATTTTAAAATGTTTTCTTCAACAAAAGCGAAAAAATTGATATTTGCACTCCAGGGTCTTGTTTAAAACATCTAAGAGAATAAAAGTAAAAAAAAAAATTAAAATTTTTAATTTTTATGGATTTCGAGGAAATTGTGTTTTTTGGTCATAAAATATTTAAAATCGAAAATAAGCTACTCTAGTAACTTTTGTTGTTTTATTTTATAAAAGTAACTCAAGGTTAAAAAAATTTTTTTTTTGAAAAATCATTAACCCATGTGGTCATGTGGCCCCAAATGACAGACTTATCTATTTCAATTTACAAAAAAGGTTATATCTTTGCTTACTACTATTGCATTTTAAGAAACGTGATCTAAAATATTATAACACAATATCTGAAGATTATGTGCCAACAGTTTTGAACAAATTAAACAACGTTAACCCGTACAGTGCCGCATTTAATCAAAGGAGATACTGCGGGAATTTATATAAATTTCAACAAAAAATATTTTAGTTCTTTTTTTTACAAACCTGGCCACAGCCGCTTTTTAAATTCCTAAAAAATATTCTGAGCTAAATTAACCCTTAGATGGTTTTGGTGCTAATGTGACCCTCTGTTGAAAAAACTTTAAAAATACATTTTATGCAGCAGATATATATTTCTTTTTCAACCCGAAAGAAAATGTTACCAAAATTGTTATAAAAAGCAGACAAACATCACAAGTAATCTTTTGAGAATACTTGACCTGTCATTTAAGAAGCTGTTTCCTATTCAGAAATTGATTCTTCATTGATTTGTCAGCAAAAAATATAGCGTTAGTTGTTTTTACGTCGCATGTTAAGGCCTAGTCGCTTATGTCGTAGAGGCCTTAAGCTACGCATACGCTGTATTCAAGTCAAATATTAAAAAATTAGGGGTAAACCGCATCAACATTTCCAACATTTATACTTAAGGGATACTCTAAAGTACATATAATACAACTTATTTTTGATTTTTTGTAAGCTGGCAAGTAATGACATTTTGTGCAAGCAAGTCATTTATTATTTTTTCTATCAATAATAACATGTCGAGATAGCTCAAATGGAAGAACGGTTGACTGACAACCTGGAGTCCCAGGTTCGAATCCCAGGTGGTCACATATTATTAAAAAAAAATGTTCAATAAAAATAATATTTTTTTATTACATTTAGTTTTTTTTTAAATTTATTTTTAGAATCATTATTTTCGTCTATACTAGTAAGCATATAGGAAACCATATATTTTTTGATTGTTCGTTATGTGGTTAGTAATGATATGTCAATTTTTTGCTCGACATGCTTACATAAAAGTAATGATATTCATAATGACAATTAAGCTTCTCAGAAGCCAATTGAGCCAACTCCTTTAGAATAATTTTTGAGAAAATTAATCACAACTCCCTGCTCTATATCAACTAAAATTAAATATACACTCACAATAATTTTTCCGTGAAAACTACTGAATATACACATTAAATTAACTGAAAATCAGTTTAAAACAATACTACTGACTTTTCGTTTAAAACAATTAGATTTTTTAGTTTATTTTCAACTCTTGAAAATTACTTATCTTTTTGGATCTAATTAGATCCAAGTAAATCTAAACTAATCCCATGGGAAATTTTGGGATCCATCAGGATCTTAAATAAAATATTTTTGGATACCCCAATTTTGAACTTATTTAATGCAGTACTACATTTTAAGGATCTAATCGGATATTACTGGATAACCCAATTTTGAGATAAACTTGGATAAGAATAAATATCGATCTATATCAAATGAGATCTGATTTTGTATTTGAGATGTATTTTAATTTTTTTCTTCTGATCTTGTCAGATTGTTTTGGTAACGGTATTTTAACGATAACGCCCTTTCAATTATTTCTATAACGGTATTTTAGGGATATTTGTTGTTCAGTTATATCGGTTACGGTTTTTTTACGAATAACGGTGTTTCAATTATTTCGGTAATGGTATTTTAGGTATAACGATAATCAGTTGCAAGTGTTTTGAATCGATAACGGTAGTTTAGCGGTTTTGCCTGTCATCACTGTCATCCCAACTCTTGCAGAAATATTTTCCAAAATTGCATTGTTTGCCAGAGATTAAATTATCAATTCGCCTAGAAACACTGCAATTTCACAGATTGTTTCAGTGTATTTATCATTTTCTGATTAATTTTGATTCCACATTCGAAAGCATTTCCTTAAGATATTATTAAGGAATTAATTTCTCCTGCTTTAATGCAACAACAAAAAAATTAATAATACAAAGTTTGAAATGCATTTCATTTGAACCAGTTTCTCACACTTTTTCACAACTTTACACATGAAAAAAAAAAAAAATTACAACAAAAGAAAAGAAAAGAAATTCCACTTGCATTTTATATTTTGAAAATTTACACACTTTATTGACACAGTGAAAAAAAAAAACAACAAAAAAAGTTATAAATTACATTTTCAAATAAAAATCATTGAAGATAATTGAAGTCGGTTGCCTACACACAAGTGCAACATACAAAATAAAATTCTTACCATTGTGTTACAACAAATCAAATGATGGCTAAAACAAAAAAAAAAAAAAAAAAAGTGCACAAAACAACATTGTGGAATATTTAAACAGTAGAAAGTGATTTGAGAAGATGTTAAGAGATGTTGCAACCAACCAAATGTACTGTAATATAAAGATATAAACCAAATGGTGGTTAACTAAATAGACAGACACAATTGTACAAAAAAAAATATATAACCGGTACAAATAAAACATTCAATTGTTTTTCAATTGTCTGTTTGTTACAAAGATGTTACGAAAATCGTTAACAACTTTAAAGCCACAGTTTTGCACCAAACAACACAACAACAATTCAACCAAGTATTTATACCCACCAACAACAATTTTAAAGAGCTAAACGCATTATTACAAACAATTATTTGTTGGTAACAAACAAAAACAGCCAAATCACTTAAATTTTTTTCTTTTCTGAAAAAAAAAAAAAACTAAATCATTTCATCAGTCAATGAGGCTTGTCATTATTATTATCAAGACTTGACGACATCGAATGACAAGAATATGAAAAAAGTAAATTTTTGGAATTTCAATGCTTATTTGAAATTCGTTTAATTTAGAAAAGAAAAAAACGGTGTCTGTCCCCCCATTAAAAAACAGAAAAGTAGGCGATTACGTTGCAATAATCAAAACAATGCATTTTTTTCTTCTTCAAAACTAATGAAAGTCTCTCAAAAGATTGTTGGGAAGAAAAAAAAAAAAATTAATAATGTGGCTGTTTATGACTTTAAAAACTGAGTTGCACTATGGGTTAAGTAAGTCTATATTTTTCTACATTAACATATACAGTACACTCATAAAAAAGTCCATGCAAATAGTTGAAAATTCAACAACGACAACAGAAAAGTAGAATTTTCAATGAAGTTGAGAGTCACAGTCTGCTAAATTTAGATGACCTAAATTTTCGAAGAACTAAATTGGACTGGACACTTGTAATTAAACTAACTAAGAATTAAGCTAAATCAACAAAAATTTTAAGCTGAAACAACAGAAAATTTCTAGTAAAAAGGTCTTTCCGGATCTGACAGAAGGCAGGTCCATATTTATTACCGTATCAATATGCAGCTATTAAAAATGGGTACGAAGTAACGTCTTTCAGTCCATTTTGCTCTATCTCGCTTAGTTTCCGAAATATACCCTATTTTATGATTATAAAATAAAAAAATATAAGAAAATAAAGACATCTACAAGTGACACAGATAGCGGTGACACAAAACAAACAATAAGTTGAAAACAATTGTGGTTTAAATTAACTGGCAAAATTTGTAAATTTGATAATCACGAACTAGTTACTAAATTACAAGTCGAAAAATTAGTTCAAATATGGATGAAATTTGTTCTTGATGTAAAATGAGATAACTAATAGCTTTAGCTAAATAACTGATGTAAACGATAACAACAGAAAAAATTAGCTCAACTGAATTATTAGAACCCATTTAACAGACATTTGAACTAATTTTTATTATGAATACAGAGCATTTTATTCTGTTTTTGATATTTTTGTGAAAAAAATAATATCAAAAAAAATATTTTTTAAATCGGTTAATAATTGTGGCCTGAAATGTTATTTGATCTAAAAAGCTTTTTGGAAACATTGTGCAGTCTCAGGTGATACACAGGACTTTCGGACTTTATGTATAAAATTTACCGGTCACTTTAACAAGGCGTTGTCATTGTAGCGGACTACTACTACTACTACTATTGCTCGATCATAGAACGTTCTGCTTATAAGACAGACGCTCTACTGCACAGTGGAATATATCACAAAAGTTTTGGAAATAATTCGGGCATTTCTTACTTAGTGATCCGATTACAATGAAATTTGAAACAGGCACAAGTGACGTAATATCGAGCTTAAGTTTTTTGATTTGTACCTTCCAAAATCCCTGGGGTCGGCATTCAAATTAGGGAACTTTTTGCATATAAAAGTTTGAGTGCTAGCCATTTTTTTGTTTCTAATCCGATTTAAAAAAAATTAATATATTACAAATATGCTATCTCTAATCGTGCACACAAAAAAATAAAAACCCATTTCAATTACGGAAGCCAATAATCAATAATTTTAATTAATGAAATTCCGCCAACAATGAAAATTCCTAATTCAATTAGAAATTGATAGCTATTTAATTGCATTTTTTTTTTCAATTATATAATATCTCATTTCATTAAAAAGTGATTAATATCGCACATTTCCTAAAAAGAAAAAAAAAAAATCGATAAAGTGGTGTTACCAAATGTTAGCTTGAATTTTATAACATTGAATTAAAACCGTCATGAAATTCTCATTTAGTTAGCCGATTTATTTATACTTATGTGAACAAATTCACCCAGAAATTAGTTTTTTTCTTTCTATTGTAGCGTAGGGACTATGTCAAACAAATTTTTAAATTTTTTCTTTGCAGAAATTAAAAATTTTAATAAAATCCGAGTATTTTTTTTTTTGTTTGAAAAAAGTTTTAGTTTATTTTTTGCATTTTCTTTCTGTTTAAAAAAATTAAAATGTTTATAAACAAAGGTGAACTATAAAAATTACATTTATCAAATTTATGAGAATGTTTTAGAATTAGTAAATATTCAGATTTACACAACTGAAACTAAATTATTTAACTTAATAAAGTAATAAACCTAATAAGAATTAATAACTAATCTAATTGAAATAAATTTAAAATATTTATTACTAATACCACTAAACAAAAACATTTACAAAAAACAACTACATAAATATTACAAAAAAACAATGTGTTGATATTTTCTTTTAAGCGATAAAAAAAAAGGTCAAGCAAGTTCCAAATTTGAGCAAATATTTAATTGAATCAATTAATTTTTAGTTGACAGATTCTAAAGTTTTCAACAAACCGATTTAATTGAACAAAGTAAGGAAATATTTTTTTCTATGTGGTACCGTCTGACAATGAGCTAATGTTGTTTGTGCTTATTGGCTGGCTAACATCAAAGTTACATTTTTTGAAAGTGTGTTTCAATAAATGTAACAATAATTACACACTAACACTGCAAGAAAACAGATTGCAATTCTAAAACAAAATATTTTTCGAGTGCAGTGATGTGCCTTCGGTTGATCAGTGATCAATAGCTCCTTTGAGGTCAAATGGTACAATAGTTTGCTGTTTTCGATCTTTAACTTCAATAGTTAGAAAAATTTTAACAAAAAAAATAAGTTGACATTTAATATAGTTAACCCTTTTTTTCTTGTCTTTTAATTTTATTATTGTTTTAATTTCCATCATTTTACAGCAAAGGAAATAGGAAATTTAATCAAAATGTTTCATAAAGAAAAAATTTTAATATTTGGAATTTTTAAAAAGCGTGATATTGTGTACTGTTAATATATTTATTAAGGCACAAGTTAAATCTGTTTTAAAAAGCTTTGCATTATACTTTTGCATTATAATTATCAACTTTCGAAAGGTTTTTGGAACAGCTTAAACAATTTTTTAATTTGTGCTCCATCGCAATTCACAATGTTATCTTACAACTTTTTAAATTTCGGTTTCACTATATCCCAGTGTAGAAACGGTAACGACATGTAATTACTTTTCGCGCTACCAGTAATGATATCAGCTTACTCTCTGCATTACTTTAACACAAATAATGAACACGTACTGATAGCTAGTTAATTTTCCCATTGTTTTAATACATATATTAATACTTTACCTGTAAGTACTGACTTTTATCATTACTTTAAACAGAAAAATAATGATCTCAAAATTTTTTGAAAATATCTTTTTAAACTCATTATTTTTGAAACTCTATTTTTGATTTTTGTAAGATGGAAAGTAATGAAATTTTGTGCAAGCATGTCATTTATATTTTTATCTATCAAGTATAACATGTCGAGATAGTTCAGAAGGTAGAATGCTTGACTACCAACCTGGAGTCCCAGGTTCGAATCTCGTTTGGGTACAGTTTATTTAAAAAGAAGTTTAATAAAAAAATATTTTTTTTTATTAAATTTAGTTGTTTTGAAAATTTATTTTTAGACTCATTATTTTTGTCCATACTAGTAAGCATATATTTTTCCTAAGGTGTTTAGTAATGATATGTCATTGTGGGCGTTGTGGTGTAATGGTTGGCGCGTTGGACTGTTACACATATGGTCCCAGGTTCGATTCCCGGTGATGACGACAACAATTTAGAAAAATAATATATATGAGTTTTCTATCCCTCATATGTATCGCAGCGCCCGCCTTCGGTGTTGCCATTAGCACTTAACCCCACCGAAGTGAAATAAGGAATCAGGTCTATGAATTAAAAAGCTTCAATAAGTTCGCCAACTCTCTATCAGGTGGCGAGCAACAACTGTTCTAAGACTTATCATCTCGCGCATCTTATTTATTTTAAATTCTCTCCGCCGGATTTCATTTCGCGTTAATGGGTTAATGTTGATTGTGCATATTGGCTGGCTAACAGCAAAGCTATATTTTTGAATATGTGTTTCAATCATAATAAAAGTTAAAGGAGGTTTACAAAACTAATTTTTTATACAAAATTTGTTCCATAAACCTACTATAACTTTATAAGGCATTTATGAATTTCAGCAGTTCCCGAAATATTGAAATTTAAATAGAGGCAAATTTAACAAATCTAAAACAACAAATAAATAAAAATTAAATCAAAAATATTAAAAAAATAATTGAACAAACTGTTGCAGTCACTGGAACAGTTCGTTCAATATAATTGACATCGCTTAACCCGCTGCAGTGACAACTTATGCTAGCTCTGCGATTAGTCTTGCTTTAACCAGTCCTTTGAGGCCAAATATATCGTCAATAGCCCTAGGAATATAATAAACTTCAGATTTGTATTTTAAATTGTATTTTAATTTTATTTTACCTATTGGCACTATTTTCCTATAGAAAAAAAAAACATAAGACTCTAAAGAGTTTTTTCTACAAAAAAATCCTGATATTCTGAAAAAATAAGAAAAATAAAACTGTTGATCCCCAACCCCACCATTTTTTGGAAAAAATCTCACATTATGATGCCTATATTACGTGACAAATTTTCAAATTCTAATGAATTTTTCCTATAGAAAAAACCTTACATTATGAAGAGTTTTTTTCTACAAACAAGTCCTGATATTCTGAAGAATTAAAAAAAAGTTTGATCCTCAACATTTTTTTGATTTTTTTTGATTTTTTTTTTTTTTTTTGTTAAAAAAAAAAATATCAGTTAACTTTTTCCTATCAAAAACCATCAGACTCTAAGAACTTTTTTCTACAGAAAAAATACTTGCATTTCTATAAGAACTTTTTGCTACAGAATACTACGATATTCTGTGTTATTTTTCATAAAAAATCCCACATACCATTTTGGTTGTAAACATTTTTTGTTACAAAAATGCATTTAATAAATTTGGTAGATAAATTTGGTAGCTCGAATTTAACTTCGATAACTATTTAGTTAAATTCGCTAGTTAAAATTGATATACAGAATTTCAAAGATACACAACAATTAAATAAAAAAAATGTTCCGTGTAATTGCAGTTAAAAACAACAACTACTGATTACTACACAAACAACTCTCATGCATCTGTAAAACTTTTTTAGTGTAATAGTTAAAAAAGTGGTAAAAATAAACCCAATTTAGTGTATGGAGCATAACTGAAATTTAGGAAATTTATGCAAATTTTTTAGTCTAGAGGAGTACTAACACAATTCGATATCAAAATTCAGCCAGATCCAGGTGCCGAGACGCCTTAACAATATTTTTATGAAACAGTTTCATAAATATTTATGAAACAGTTATTACATTGGACGAAAATATGATGATGCTTTTTCTTTGAGTGACTAATGCAAATTTCACAGATTTTTAAGAAGTTTACGTACTATAACACAAAAATTCTTTAGTAAATATTTTAGCGATTCTGACCCATAGTGAGTTACAGACATAAAACGCATTCGACAAGTTTTAAGTAGTCAGAGTGAAAAAAACTCAACAACTGCAACAATAATCTTGGTGTATGATTTTGTACAAATGATAAAGTTATAAATGTTTTGAATTTTTGTTGTTGCTTTCGTGCAATGGGAAATAAACAATAATCAGTAGTATCCACCAACCAACAAACTAAACCAATCCAATCCAATTCAACCAAACCATCCACACAATTCAAAACCGCTAACAATAATAACACCGGTCGACAAAAAAAAATTTTTTTTTCTTGTGTTTCGGTTTTGATTAGAGATGTCACAAATAGTGTATTCGGCACTTTACCGAATCCCGAGTATTCGAATAAACCGAAAACCGAATAGTTCTCTCATACATTTTCATATAAATTTCATATAAAAGTATACCACACTTCAGATATAGACAATATTAAATGGAATAATAAAACCTTTTTAGGTTACAAAATCTTCTCAAACCGATACAAACAGCCGTGTTTGACGTTTTAAAGAAAAATATTATATGAAAAACTTGATTTTCTCATTTTTTTAGATAAAAATACAGAGCTTTAACCTATTTCAACCAAATAATTCTGCCGAATAATGCTACTATTCGGTATTATATGAAATCGAATTAATTTTTTTTTATGAAATCATGAAAGTTAATGAAAAATTTCTTAATATTATAAAATTTCTTGGATGTAATGAAACTATTAATTGAATCTACAAAAAAAAATCTATGAAATTGTTTCATTAACATTATGAAGTCTAATTCTTTCAGTGTAAAAATTCAGATGATATGCATCAAAAACATCAAAATATCCATTCAAAGCTTTTAAAGTTTTCTTTTGTCTGTAAGTAAGTTTTGAAGATTTAAATCGATTTTACGATCAGCTTTGGTACAATCAGGGAACTTCTGCTTTAAAAATATGTAGTTGTTTGGGTTATAATACAGTTTCTTTATTTTTAAGGTAAATGTCAGTCATTTGTAGAACAAATTATATTTTTTACTAACTTTGTAGTTCATTTAAAAAAAGAAACCACATAAAATGACTGTTTTATGATTTTACATTAATGTTGTGCAGTTGTTATTTGTTCTTAAAAAAAATAAAAAAATGTTGTTTATTTTTTACTACCATGTGGTTCGTTTTTACTGAAATTGTTAGTCATTTTTTAAACATTAAAAAAAAAATGACAACCCAGCTAAAAATAACCACCTGGATTATGCAAGCAGTAACTCTATTCTATGCTTCCAAAATAGCGCTTTACAACCTTGCATACCATAAGGCAATTACGGACGGCATTCTGTGGTGCTTCCCAAAATGCCTTCTTTGAAGCAGTGAATAATGCATACAAAGAAGCAATAAAGAATGCATATCATGAAGCATTAATGTTGTCAACATACAAAAAAGCGCTTCTTATTGCCTCAGAAGGCATGAATTTATTGCTTCTAAGAGCACATGAAAGAAGCGTTTTCACCTGGTTAAAAGAGACATACCAAGTGGGACATCGCGAACAAAAATCATGCCTTCTTTATATGCTTTGGAAGCGCTTCGTAATTAAATAATGCCTTCATTAAGCGCTTCTGGGTAAGCACTATTTTTTGCTGGGAATGTTAGTTGAATTTAATGAAATGTAAGTCGTCCTTTCTTTAAATGAAATTTCATTTGTTTTTGACTTCAATTGCTGTCGTCTTCACCTACATAATATCCTAAGTGTAGTACTTAGATCAAACGCAAACTTTGATAAACAATTTGTTTTCCCTTTATAATGCCCGTAATTTCAAGCAATATATACCTACTGGTGCTTAGATACCTACCGTGTACACGAACAAAATCGGTTAGGTATCTCAGCACCGGTAGGTATCTATTGCTTGAAATTACGGTACATATTGCTTGAATTACGGTACATTAAGTAACATAAAAGAAACCGAAATTTGACATTTAAAAGTCAGACCCAAAAATTTTGTCGACCGGTGTAATAGATAAAATAGACAGTTAGTCATATAAATAGACAATTGGATGTATGTTCAGACATACAGACAGACGTGCAAATGGGCAGTCTAACAAGGAATGTCGCCCGACTGAATATTTCCAATTTTTTATGAAATTTTAATAATTTTTCGAGACCAAAAATCTTAAATATTCCTTTTTACGTTTTTGAGATATTTTTGGGATTATGGTGGTAAATAGGGAGTAAAATGTATTACATTAATAAAATTGCCAAGCCAAGTAAAAAAGGAATCTTATATGAATATATATGATCAATATTAAATAAGGATTACTATGCATTATTTTTAGCATAATACAACTACAATTCCTTATTAAAACGCCAGATGTAATGTTTCTCAAAACACATTTTTTTGAATAACAGAAATACTTGAAAGTCTTTAGACATAATTTGTAAACCAGTTAATGTGTCTTCAAAAAGCATTAATGTGTCTTCAAAAAAAAAACACAATTTGTCTATAATTACGCTCAGGGAACTTCTGCTTTACAAATATGTAGTTGTTTGGGTTGTAATACAGTTTCTTTATTTTTAATGCAAATGTCAGTCATTTGTAGAACAAATTACATTTTTTTACTAACCTTGTAGTTCATTTAAAAAAACAAAACACATCAAAAGACCGTTTTATGATATTACATTAATTTTTTACAGTCTTTTTATGGTATTTAAAAAATAAAACAAAATAAATGTTTGTTTATTTTTTACTACTATGTGGTTAATTTTTACTACAATTGTTAGCAATTCTTTGAACATTAAAAAACAAATGACAATGTTAGTTGAATTTACTGAAATATAAGTCGTCCTTTCTTTAAGTGAAATTTCATTCGTTTTTAACTACATTTGCAGTGGTCTCCACCTACATAGTATTCTAAGTGTACTTCAAACAGAACGAAATAAATCGAAGAGAACGTAAAATTGTGTCAATTTTGTCCCCACTAAACATGAGATACGGCAGCAAAAAAAAAAAAACACTAGTCCCTTAAATTTGTATTCTCTGCAACATATCCGAAGTTCTGCCGGTCCGGGTCGGGATACCTCCCTTGTAAGCCAACGATAATTGAAAGAAATCAAGGTTATGTTTAATCTGGTTTGGATTTTATAAAATTATGGCCTAAACACCATTTTAACAAAATTTTGAATTAACTTATTAGCATATATGAGTATAGTTGATCATATATTTCCATATATAGTTTTAATATATGACCATATATGGACTTGTATATGACTATATAGGTTTGTATCTTGAAAATGTATGACCGTATATGTGATCTTTCGCATCTGAACATATATGAACATCATTTTTGACTTACTATTTTAGCTAGAATTTAGTTCACCTAAATTTAGCAGTCTAGTATTCTCAACTTTAGGTACTATTTTCTATTGCCGTTTCTGAATTTTCAACTATTTGCACTGGATTTTTTTTATGAGCATAACTATTGTTTTTATGTCTGGGACATCACTGTTAATTACATTACGAATTACAGCTTTTTCGGATATTTTTAAAGGTTAATTTCTATGAGCATCAAAAAAGAAATAAAAATATTGCAAATATGTAGTTTTCGCATTTGCTACAACTTTACCTGGAAAGAAAAAAAAAAATAAAAAAATAACTGTGAGAAAACACCAGACTTTAATTTTTAAAATCTACTTTACTCAAAGATTACCATAAATTGTACGAGTGTTTACCTTACAATTGATTCGTTTTTAATTCTTTTCTTTCTTGAAATAAGACAGTGTTTGTGTTTGTTAAGTTATTATTAATTTTAAAACAATAAAAAAGAAAAGCAGAAAATGTGCCAAATCCATATTCAAAAGGACAAAATAACCAAGACCAAAAGTGCGAAGTCACAAAAGAGCCCATAAGTCGTCAAGAGCTTTGAAATAGAACGATTGGTATTGAAACAAGTCGAACAAAAGATTTAAAAAATATTTGCAACGAAAAAAGCTAGAAAGTTTTTTGTTCCCCCTGAAAAATTCCAAAAAATTAACACGTTTGCACACTAAACCAACGTTATGACTTATTCAAATTTCTTTAGAATCGGGTATTTTAGATTGGAAGACATTCCTTCTTAGACATACAATTCAAATGACTGCGTAGTTTTTAACAAGCCTAGTAACGATTAATAATAAAATTGAATAGTTGTGAAAAAACCAAATCTACATAAATATTTCAAGTTATATTTTCCATGATTTTTCTTTTCTTCACTTTGAACAATGGGTGAAAATCTTTATTTAAAATCATACTTTTACAAAAAAGAACGGTTGTGTCCATTGTCTTGATGTAAAGCTATCACATGATTATAATGAATATATTTATCAACATTTTAATTCAATTTTAAATTTAATTATTGTTTATCTACAGAGAATCGTATTATAGAATTATGTTTTAACCCATTTTATACCACTCATCGATCACGTGGGAATATTTTGACGAAATTTCGTAAAAAGATGTAATGTTGCCTCAATAGGCTTTTTCTGAAGTTTTTGTACATTTATTCTTAACATGTTACACTTTTTTTTCAAATTATAATTTGTATTCTTAAAGTAAATATTTATTGAACTGTTATTCACAATTTTATCTATCTGATTTTCACTATAATTGAGATTTTTTTTTCCAAAATTGTAATATGGCAACATTTGAGAATACATTTTTAAAATTGTTTGTTTCTTGGAAGAAGACAGATAATTTTTATATATTAAAGTTTTTAAAAGTTTGTAAAGTTCTTAATCCTTTATTTTAATTTTAAAAAACATACATAGGTTGGCAAGAGGAACAGTGAATTCCCACCCTCCTTTATCAGAGCACGAAAACGCTCCGGCCTACCTAAAGAATTCAGTATCCTTTAAGTAGCCCAACAGTTTCCCCAAAACAGCACCCCACAACCACTCACTCCGTCCCGTAGCCAATACCTCGCCCTGATACCCGCGATGGCCGGACAGAAGCACAAGAAGTGTTTCAGGGTGTCATCGTTTTGCCCACAAGCCCTACAAACTCTGCAGTCGCTCCTTCCCATTATCGAAAGGTGCGTTTTAAGTGTCGAGTGGCCCGTCATGATTCCCATCAGATCGGCCACTTCCCTCTTCCCCAGCCCTAAGACCGCTATCGTCTTGCACCCATCCGGGCCTCCCCGAAAAACCTTTGTGACCGCACTAACTCCCTCCCTGCCCTAGACCTCCACCACCGTTGAAGTTCAACTCTCGTCGACTGAAAAGGCTTTGGATTGTGAAGGTTAACATATATTAGTCTGGCCATTCACAGCCAGCTCGTCAGCCATCTCGTACCCTTCGCGTACCCTTTCCAGACTAATGCGTCCCTGCAGGAATAAACGTTAATTTTCCTTTTGCAGTTTAAAACCATCCTCATCTTTATGTATTCCCCTGACAGCGCGTTTTTCGCAGTCTGGCAGTCCCTGAAAATGACCACTGCCTCAGAGCATTAATTTTCATTCAGGAAACGAATGCACTCCGTAATAGCAACCACCTCCGCTTTGTAGTCCGGAAGCCGAAAGCACATCCTTATGTCCAGTTCCCCGCAAAAGTAACCCAAACCAGTTCTCCCGTTCAGCCTAGAGCCATCACCATTGGATACCATTGGTCCTGGCCAATATTACCCCATCCTCCCACATATATCTATCCGCAACAAGAAACTCACAGTTCGCCAAAACCTTCTGTTCGGCTACCCTATCACACTCCTCATCCGAAATGTGATAACCTGACAGATTTTCAAGGACCCTCTCCATGGCAGATTATCAAGGACCCTTTCCCATAACCCATTCCCCAAGTGCCATCAGTTTGTAAATCGCAAGGGCCGCCTCGTATCTCCCCCGCACATCTATTGTTCTTATGGAGCGTATTGTCTTCATTGTCATTGTAGATGTTGATCCAATCGCACCTCTAATGCCCGAACAGCACAGACGCTGTACCTTCTGCATTCGAACGATATAACATTTCTTCAGAATCGAAGACCACCACCAAATGGCGGCTATGTCACAATCGGTCTGACCACACTCGTATACAGCCAATTGGTCATCTTTGGGGGCAAACCCCACTTACAGCTCACTGCCCTCCTGAACATCGCCCACACCCTGTGAGCCTAATTTATCCTACTCTCGATGTGGTCACCCGAGAGAAAGAAAAAAAAGTAAATACTGTTCAACAAATTTTTCTCATTCCAAAAAAATTTCCCTACGTCCCTAACCAAATCGGCATATTGTTACCTTTATAAAACCGGTCTTCTATAAATTACAAATTTTTCAAAAAAGTGCTATAAAAGATGTTTAAAAATTGTATTTTATTAATTATATGGCAACCCTGGAACAATAGTTTTTAAACTTTATTTATTTATTTTTGTAATTAAGAAACGCAATGGTGGTTACGAAAACGCAATGGTTGTACAAAATGGGTTAACAAAATTGTAAAATATTAGCTAAAACACTGTACATGATATTTTTGAAACACCTGATTTTATTTTTATTAGTTTATGTGAAATTATTCTAAGGTCATATTACTTTAAAAACCATTATAGATGGCCTGACAATTTTTGGTCTTAATTGTTGGATTTTTGACATTCTAAATTTTAAAGTTCTAATAGATTTAAAGCTGGGTTTTACCTGGGTTATTCTCAATTCAATTCTCAACGTGCATATTGGTCTTTTAATAATTTTCTTTTAAATTTTTTTCAATTGTCATTTCACTACCGTCTACTTTTTACAATTATTAAAATTACAACTTTGGTGTTAAATCAATTTTGTACAAAATTTAAAAACTTCCTTGTACGATTTTATGGCACTGTATTTTTAGTTCATCTTTTTACATTTATAATTATCAAATTACAACCTTTGAATTCAAATCATTCACCAACATATGCAATTTTACAAAAAAAAAAGAAAACTATTAGATTACAATTTAACGTTAGAGTTTTAGTTTACACTAACTTTCCCATAAATTGGAATATTTCTTGTGATTTTTGGGGGCAATTTAATTAGCATTGAACCAACCATAAATAGCCGCCATATTAGACATGTTCGTAAAAATAATTATAAGATGTAAGTATATATCGTTACATATGTCCACATATATAATGAGATACCATTACATAAAGTTATATCACTATATATTAACTTTTTTCGTCGTCTTTTATTTGATTATTTTAAGATTTTCTGATTTAAAATGTTTTTTTTTACCTATAAAACATTATTTATTCTACTAACTTTGAACTTTTTTTAAAATACATGGAAATATATATGAGTATTGGTTAAATTATAAAAAAAAAATGATATATGATGATTTTTACTATTTATTTTTACAAACATGTCTAATATGGAGCTATATCCATATTAGACATGTTCGTAAAAATAAGTATGAGATGTAAGTACACTTGGAATACTATGTAGGTAAAGACCACTGCAAATGTAGTTAAAAACAAATGAAATTTCACTTAAAGAAAGGACGACTTACATTTCACTAAGTTCAACTAACATTGTCATTTGTTTTTTAATGTTCAAAAAATTAATAACAATTGTAGTAAAAATGAACCACATGTTAGGAAAAAATAAACAACCATTTATTTTTTTAAATAACAAAAAACTACTGTAAAAAATTAATGTAAAATTTGATGTGGTTTGTTTTTTTAAATGAACTACAACGTTTGTTCTACAAATTACTGATTACATTAAATTACATTAAAAATAAAGAAACTGTATTAAAACCGAAACAACTATATATTTTTAAAACAGAAGTTCCCTGAGTGTATATATCGTTTCATATGGCCACATATATAATGAGATACCATTATATCAAGCTATACCACTATATAAAAACTTTTTTCTTCGGGATGCCATATATAATTAAAATATAAAAATAACCGAATTTGTTTGGTTTTACTGTTTTATATAACTTATACATGGAAATATATATGATCTGATACATAGCTATACTAATTATATATGATGAGAAAAATATAGATATGATGAGAAAATATAACATAAGATATAATGGTATATGATGATATATAGCGCCATATTAGTCATGTTCGCAAAAATAAGTATGAGCTGTAAGTTTATATCGTTACATATGGCCACATATATAATAAGATACCATTATAGTAAGCTATATACGACTATATATAAACTTTTTTCGTCGGGATGCCATTTTAAAAAGAATAAAACGTGGGAAAAATAGTAAAATATATCGAAGATCCACTTAACGGAACATTAGCAAAATTTAAATTTTCACTTTTTTGTTTTATTTATTATAATTGTTAAATAAATAAATTTTTAATAAATTAGTTTTATTAAAATTGCGAATAAAATTCTCGCCATTTAAAAAAATCTTACTTGAAAAATTCTTTAACACTAGTTTGTTATTTACTTTTTATGTGTAAGAAAAATTATTAACTTATTATATATTGCGTTGTTTTTTGACTCAATAAAACCAAAAACAATGTGTAGTACACGAAACTTTTTTAAAATACTGATAGCGGAAATTAAAGTCGACTACAGTTAGCAGTAGTGATAAATTTTTGCAACAACATGAATCGAAATGGAACAGGCCACAATAGCGAACATTCCCTTACATATTTTTAATAAAATTTGTTAAATTTGATACATTCAAAAAAATAAGTTAGTAGAAGAGATAGTAAAACGCTTTGTAAATCAAGTATACTATTATTTTCAATTTATAACAAGCTTTCAACCTCCGTATATTTACAAAAATAAAGGTTGATACTAGTATTTCGATCTGGCTAAAGATCTCATCAGAAGAAGTTTTAGAAAAGCTAGAGCCTCCATAATAGGCAGAACTTTAACAAAAAACCTATTAATCATCAATTTTGCTCCATTCTATTTTTAACCAAATTTTTTACTAAAATAATGTGCAGCTAAAATTTTAGTTATACTTATTCAGCACTTAACAGTGTTGAACTAATGTTTTACTTATATTTTACTAGTGTTTTAGTAACTTATTTTGCTAGAAATATTTTACTGATAAACACATTAATAGTGTGGACGACAACCAGATTGAAAGATATATGCAGAATGAAGTAGATTTCATGTCACGTCAAAATGTAGAAGAGAAGAGGAAAATTATACTAAAAACTACAACTCTTGTAAGACATACAAAAATGAACCATAGTAGATTTTTGTATCTGTTTTTCATACAGAAAACAATATTGAGAATTAAAACAACTTAAATTTTGTGTTGTCGCCTGCTTGTGGAAGTAATTGCCTATTAATTAACCCATTAATGCCTGACCCCCGATTCCATTGTCCAATATCGATGAAATTTCACACATTCTTTACTTAAGGCTTTGGAAGTTATTTGATATAATTTTCTTTTTGATTTTCCATACTTGGGACATATGAATTAACCATTGATATAAAATAATTCCTCTGTGGTTTTTTAATTAAATTATTTTGTTATGCTCTTTCATGTAAAACTCTTCATTTTTACTTGAAAATAATCGATATTTCAAGCAAGGGTACTTCATAAAACTGTAAAATGCGTATTTTAATGGTCATGTCATGAAATCATACCTGTAGCCCAAGTGAGTGGTCCTACCCATTTTTATAATTTTTTGCACTTTAAAGAATACCTAACACTATTAGCCAACAATAAAGTTTTCCGATGTGTCGCTTCTCCAATTTTTCAGAGGCGATTTCAATTCGTTCTTTCAATTTTTCAGAATATGTAAATTTGCAGACAATGCAACAGATAATTACAAACTCCCCAATCTTACACCAACATTTTCCTAAAGTATTTTAATCCTTTCTCCACCTACCTGTAAAAATCAATTTGATGCAACTCTTACCTGGCTTTAGCTATAATTTTTTTAAGATGGCTCCTTTTTGGGTATTTAAATACCCAATAGGCAGGAATGGGTTAAATTAAAGACAATATAAATGGAGCAACATTGATTATTAATAGGTTTTTTGTTAAAGTTCTGCCTATTATATAGGCTCTAGCTTTTCTAAAACTTCGGGTTCTGATGAGATCTTTAGCCAGATCGAAATACTAGTATCAACCTAGCTAATATGTTTGATTTGCTTTATTTTTGTAAATATACGGAGGTTGAAAGCTCGTTATAAATTGAAAATAACATAAAAATAATCTCGATGTATATAAAAACAAAAAACTAATATAACTGTATAAAGTATTTCAATTTAATAAAGATTTAATGTGTATTTGTAATATAATGTTTAGAATGATTATTAATGTGGTATGATCAAATTGCAAACAAATGTACGTTCAGGTAGACAGACTAAAGCAAAGGACAATTACACACATCATAGGTAATTTTTTATGTTTCTTTTTCTTATTGCAAACACGGGTTGTATATGTCATATTTTGTTATTTTTTCTTTTCGTTTCTAGAATTATCTAAGGCATTTCTGTTCCTTTAAAATATGCCATCAATTAGACAATCATTGATATATTCAGCAAAAATTTGTTTACTCTTTGGACGAAACTTTTAATTTTGAATCAACTAAGTGTTAGTAAAACTGAATCTATTTTTGGCTGACTTTACTAACTTTTTGTTTTGAGTATATAATTAAATATTTAATTCCATTTTTTTTAAATATTTCAGTCAAAAGTAAATTAAATCAATAGAATTGTTAGTTAGTTGGAATCAAATTTTGTTTGGAACAAATCTAAAACTGATAATATTTGGGAAATCATTTTTTTTGTGAAGAATGTGTTGAGGATATTCGCAGGGTATTTGAGGATTCTCTCTCTCATGATGTGAGCTAAATTTGGCACACTTCCTAATTGAAATTAACTGCAAGCATCTCAAAGGCTACTCGCAGGACCTTGAAGGGTACTAAATGGATACTCGAAGGACCTCAAAGTAAGTTTACAAAATGCTCACAGGACCTCTAGAGATACTTGCAGGATTTTAAATAACACTCACAGGACCTTAAATAAATTCAACGGATATTTGCAGAAGGCAATTCCAACATACATCTTTGGATCCATGATGCCTTTTTAAGATCAGTCCCTAACTCGAGAACTAGTTGGTAAATTGCTGATGTACTTAGAAGGTATTATTTCCTTAAATTGCTTTTAAGAAGCTACACCATGAAAACCCTAATTACATTAGACTTATATAGTCGTTTTGTTTTCTTTATGTAAACTTTTTAAGGAAATGAAAATCTTAACACTAGGGTTTCAAAAAAAAAATTGAATACAAAGACAAAAAGGTTATTAGAGCATTAACATAATGTTCCCTCTCGCTGTTCATAAACCGTCAAAATGTTTTCATTTACTACTATTACACGTTGAATGACTGACTGACTGACTCGGCAACGATGTCTCTAAATATTGACTGATCTTTATTTTATTTAATATTTTATGTTCAACACTTTATATGCTGCTGCCTGCATCGATGGATCGTCGTCGTCATAGTTTCTTGTATTACTTTTCTAACTAATTGTTAAGTCTTTTTAAAAGTAGGCGTTTATTTTTATTGAAAAGGAGTCATAATGATGGATTGTTGGCGTGCAAAAGAAGAAAAAACAAAGTAACACTTTTTTTTTATTTGAGTTTCAAAAAAGAAAAGTAGGTATTACTTTTCCTTTTTTTATTGCTGGTTGTAGTTTTGCATAAATTTCATCATCAACAACATCGTTCGACATCATCCTAGCCATCATATACTAAACCGTTAACAACTTGGCAGTTAAGTTGTTTAACAAATTACCAATAAATGATATTTCTTTCCAAATTTAATCAATCACACGTACATTCATTCATCCATGTTTTTTTTTTCGTCTGTTTTTGTACCTCGAAGATACAAAAAGGTTATTTAAAAATAGTTTGCCTGTTAAAAAGCTATCAAGACAAAAATCAAATGAAAAACAAAAAAAAAAGAAACACTGTCGAGTTGTACTTGTATTATAAGATAGATATGGTCATCATAGAAAAATTTTCAATGTGAAAAAACGATACGAGGCTACTTGAATAGGGATAAGTTTGTTTTTCTATTAAAAAGAAAAATAAATAATTTGCATATTATGATGTGAGCGAGATTATTCAAAAGCACCAGAATTTGTAAAGATTAAATTAATTAGTATTTAATTTTTATATTTCCACGCACTATCGCCAGCACTGTTGCCAATTTTTAAAAATAACGCTTAAATCAAACTAAAACATCGCTATATTATAACATAATTCACAAATTTTGCGATAATTCGCTAATTTATCAAATTTTTAAAAATCTGTTCAAAAATTACTAAAAAAAAAAAGCTAAACTTTTTGAACTTTTGCAATTTTTCTTTAAATTTTAGGCATTAATCGCCAAGTTTTGTTTAAAAATTTAGCGATAAATCGCTAAATAATTATAGCTTTTCAATACCGACAGGGAAATAAGCGCTAAGAGAAACGTCAAGACTGACTTGTAAAGAATTGCTAACAGCTAAATCATACAGTAGGTCAAACATTTGGAACTGAGATCGTATTTGTTGTTTTCATTGATTTATTTTCTTCAAATCACACTTAGTTACTAAAATTTATTTTTTACATATTCTTCATACATTGTTTTATGTTAAACAAATAAAAAAAAAATTAATTCCGTTAAAATAAAACAACAAAAAAATTAATAATAATAGATGTATTCAAAATGCAGGTGTTCAAAACATTTGCAACTCTCATTTATTCTTACTCTTAACGAAACAATTTATACTAACAAATGCTAGGATATAACGGTAATCGCATTCCTTTTTAAAATGAGATTCAGGCCGTTTCATTTTTTAAACAAATTTATTATAATTATTGTTCTTTAATAGTTGTAATAAGATGTTGGAAGCATAAACATCGTAAGAATAATTTTTGTAAAAAATGGCATTAAATAAATACAATTCTGATTTTAAATCAAAAGTTTTAAATGATTTTCAAAATGGAACTTTCCCAAAAAGAAATTTCTATAAAGTACTCCGTTCCAAAATCAACGATTTGCCTGCATTGTTAATAGTGGTAACATACACACAACTCATAAAGGTGGAAGACCCCGTATTACAACTGTAAGAGAAGATCGGAAAATCAAGAATTTTTTTACGAAATATCCCAAAGCAGTTCCCAGAGAAGCTAAAACTGAACTTAATAGATGCCAGTCTTCCCACCATTAAAAGAAGATCCCGAGAATATGGTCTTAGAAGTTATAGATGTACAAAAAAAAACCGTTTGTGTCGGAAAAAAACCGAAAAGCTCGGCTTGACTTTGCACGCACCCATTTGAACTGGACTCAACAGCAATGGGAAAATGTATTGTGGTCAGATAAGTCTAAATTCAACCTCCGGGGATTCAGATGGAAGAGCCAATGTTCGAAGACCACGAGGCGAAAAGTTTAATCCCAGATACACAACCGCCACAGTGAAGCACGGAGGTGGAAACATTATTGTGTGGGGGTGTTTTCCAGGAAATGGGATTGGGCCAATTCACCGCATTACTAGCACAATGGCGGCCATAATCTATAGAGATATTTTGAGTTCAGTTATGCTTTCGTATGCTGAATGGGAAATGCCACTCTCATGGACCTTCCAACACTGACAACGACCCAAAACACACGGCGGGGGTTGTAAAAGTTTAGGTTGAAGGAAAATTAAATTAATATCATGTCGTAGCCGGCTCAATCTCCCGATCTCTACCCGACTGAGAACATGTGGATGATTGTAAAACGGAATATCAGCAATAAAGTATTCCGAGGTGTTCAGAAGTTATAAAAAATAATGGCTACGCAACAAAATACTGAGCGGTAAAACCATTGTTTGTATTTCCTGTTAATTACTTTAAGAGTTGCAAATGTTTTTAAAAGTGATTTTTTCTGATGAGAAAAAGTTAAATCTTGATGGTCCAGATGGTTTTAACAGCTATTGGAGAGACATGCGTAAGGAGCCATGATATATCTCAAGAAGAAATTTCGGAGGCGGTTCCTTAAGGGTTTGGGACGCTTTTTATTTCCACGGTATGGTTGATTTGGCATTTCTAAGCACTAAAATGAAATTCGTGACGTTGGAATTTCAAGATGTTTTGTCAGGTTTTGTAAACCTAATTTTTCTTTGTTCATGTTGCGTTTAGTGTTCAAAGTTATTGTTTGCTGTCGTTTGATGAAAATTTTGACTGTTTAGTTAATACACCAACTTACTGGTCAGTGGGATTTTTCTTTTTGTGAAATATCACAGTGGATTGTGAAATAAAACTTTTGTTCATTTACATATTCTTATGACTCAAAATCGGATGTTTTTTTCTGGAAAATGGGGAGCCTACACATAGAACCAAATTTTAACGTTTACCAATGATTTGGTTGCTGCGATTAAAATAGGTTTGATCACCTAGATTTTGACGTTCACAGCGAATCTCGGTTATTGGCATTCACAACGATGTTCGGTTAATTTTTACGTTTTCCAGCTGAAATTTGGTTGCTGTGATTAAAATCGGTTTGAAATTGCACCAAAAATATCTTAAAATTATATTGGAATATGATTGTACTAACAGTATTTACTTGGTGTAGAAAATAAAATACACTTTTTAATAAGATTAGTAATTTTTTTTCTGCGTGTATGAATATTGATAAATAATTTTCATTAAAAAAAAAAAATATCTACCAACTTTTTTTATTTATTTTTTATTTGAGTGTGCTTCAATAAAAAAAGCGTTTTAGGCTTTTTTCGTCCCACTGTTCAATTTGATTGTGATTTCTTACAATCGCCCTGTTTGACCAGTGTCTGAGTGATCAGTAGAGTGAGAGTTCGTAAAGGTTAATAACGGTAATAAATATGTTTGATGTTGTGCTAATATTTTGTATTAAATTCGTTTATAGTCAAGTCCGTCAGTCAGTCGGATAGATGGATGATGTCCAGTCTAAATAAAACACATTTTTTTTTTATTATGAAACTATAAATTGTACAATTTCGTTTAGATTTTGAACGTTTTAACTTTTTGTCAAATTGTTATTTGAACAATATTTAGAAAACAATTGATAATAATGATGATGTTTGTTGTTTGTTGCAATCATTTACTTAACATTTGTGTACTAAATGAAATTGATGAAAATAAATAAACAAATTTCCTTCAACAAAAACTTTGTTGCAACGAATTGGCGCCTTTAGGAGGGTGGTGTATAAATATATTTTTCCATATTAAGCAACAAATGAATTGTTAAAATTTCCTGGCAATTTTTTTTTTTGTTATTTTGGAATTTATGGTTTGTGGTTGAATTTTTGTTTTTAGCCATTGGCCATTTAATGAGGTTTGAGTTTTTTTTTATTATTGATTTCCTTTAAGAGTCGTATTTTAATTTTGGCCAGTTTATAATTTATGGACTCCTCTAGTCAGTTCGTCTAGTGTGTATGATAGTGGTGATGTTGGTGGTTAATGTGCCGGTGTTGGTTTTGAATTTTAAAGGTGGGTGGTTTGATTTATAACCCATAATGAGTTTTGCCAAAAATACTTACAATCTATCTTTGGTCATGATGCAATTTATTTTTTTTTAATATCTAGAAAGAAGGTATTTCAATTATTTTTAAAATGTTTTACTATGTTTTGATTATAAAGGTAAAAGGTGTCAAGTTTGAGATTTTTTTAAATAATACGAGGGCGGATCAATAAGTCCGTGACTTTTTGAATGAAACACAGTTTTTTTTTTGCAAAAAAATATTTATTTTTCAACATAATCTCCTTTTAGCTCAATACACTTACTTGAGGGTTACACGATCAAGTTTTGCCTATCAAGTTTTAATACACTCACACTTTTTTACCAAACAACTCACACTTTCTGAAATTGAAACGAACTTGCTTCAGATTTCTCTTTCAAGTGGAGTGTATCAATTTACGTTCAAGAAAACAGCTGATTACAATTCTTTTGAAGTTGTTTTTGTTTTTCCTTGCTGTAGTTCTTAAATTCCTTTCAACTTGCGTGCAGCCTACGTCACAGCTGTAAATTTTTACATATTTTGACAAACAGTATATGTAAAAGACTATCAAGAAAATCTTGATCGTGTGACTGCAGTGTTAGTCCAACGTTTCTAGAATTTGTATCCCTTCCAAAAAAATAGGATTTTACGAGGTCCATAAAATAGGCATTTGTTTCATCAATAATTTCATCGTTGGAGCTAAATATCTTTCCACCGAGCCATTTCTTTAGGTTTGGAAACAGGAAATAGTTGTTTTTTCCTTTTGAAGGTAATCGATGTGGATTATCCCGCGTGCATCCTAAAAAACTTTTGCCATCACCTTATTGGCCGACAAACTTGCCTTGGCCTTCTTTGGAGCCGGTTCACCCGGAGAAACCCATTGTTTAGACTGCTGCTTGGTCTCCAGAGTGTTGTAATGGGTCCATGTTTCATCCACAGTTACAAAACGCCGCAAAAACTCATTCGAATTGCGGTTAAACAACTCCAAACAATCCTTTGAAGTTGTCACACGATTACGTTTATGGTCAATTGAGAGCAAAAGCGGCACCCAACTTGCAGACAGCTTCCTTAAACCCAATTGATCATTTAAAATTGAAATCACACTGCCATATGAAATGTCTATTTAATCAACAATCTCACGCACTTTTACTCTTCGATCGGCCAACACCACATCGTGGATTTTTTCAACATTTTCGGGTGTATTGACCTCAATTTGCCGTCTAGAACGTTCAGCGTCATTTGTACTTGTGCGACGACAACGAAAGTCAGTAAACCACTTTTTTACCATTGAAATCGATGGTGCAGAGTCCCCATAGCATTTATCAAGCTTTTCCTTGGTTTGATTGACGTTTTTTTTCGCAAAAAATAATGTTTAATGAGCACTCGAAATTAACTTTTTTCCATTTTTAAAAAAATCCACGAGGTTGTATGTTTTGGACAGCTCTTAAACGCAATGTAAATGACGGAACTTGCGCAAAATTTGACAGTAGTCTATTAACAGGTGGTATTGGAACAGGTGATGGGAACAGTTTTGCATTTCATATAACTACGGGGGAAGTTCGAAAACTCACGGACTTATTGGCCCGCCCTCGTAATCGTCACTATGGGTTGATTTAATTAAAATAATACTTCTACCGTCTATACGTAGCTGTTTCATAGATATTTTTTTAAACTGTTTCATAAAAATATTATTAAGATGATGCGTTTCACGAATTAATTTACACTGATAGAAATAAACCTTTAAAAAAGCAGAAAAAGCTACTGATTTTTTTTTAAACATCGTTGCAGAAAAAAACTGGTAAGATTAACTTTTTTTTTGGTAAATATTAATAAAATAAGAACATCACAAATATAACTGTTATTTTAACAGAATTTTAGTTATAATTAAGTTGAAATTAAGTTAATTGAAAATATCCATTTACTCTGCTAAAATTTGTAAAACTTTTACTAGACAAAAAAAAAACAGCAAAAAAAAATATTTTATCAAAAAAATTTTTGTTACATATACCTCAAATTTTGTAAATGCAAATAACAGTATATTTTGTTAAAATCAACAGATATTTTTGCTAAAAAATTGTTGATTGCTGTTTTCGAAGGGCAGATTTTTATTCAAATTAAAAAAACTTTAAAAATTTCACATACATACTAACTAACTTTTTTCTGATTTTAGCATATTCGTCTGTTATTTCAATTAACTAAAATTTTACCAAATATAACTAAATATGTATAGATTTAACAGATTTATTTTTGCTGTTGTTATCTTAGTAATATTAGCAAAAAAAAGGCTGCTAATTTTTGTAGTTTTTTCTGCAACGTTATTTTCAACTAATTTTTAGTAGTTTTAGAAAGAATGTTTACTAATTTTTTCTATTAGCGTAGTACTCACTCCACTTAACTAAAAAAAAATATGTTCGTTTTGCTCTATCTCTTTTGGGTTTAGAAATATGGGCCATTATTCTATGAAATGATGAAGAAGCGTGTTTCATAAATATTTTTGAAAAGTATCATTATAATTATGAGAACTTCATATATATGACGACATTTTTTCCACTTTCGATTTTTATTAATTGTTGTTGTGCTTATTGTAGAACTAGGTCTAAAATGTATATGTTGCGAATTTGAGAAAAATTGTAAGCCTTAAACACGTGGCGCCATTAGACCAAAGTTTTCGATTTTTTAATTTTTTTTTTAAATTCCCATGTAAAAATCATACATGATCATACATGGACATGAACATGCATGAACATATAAGTACACGCATAATTTAATATATTACTATACATGATCTCATATATGACCGTATATCTTCGGATCCGAAATTTAGGGTTATATGGCCGTATATGGTCATATATGACCCTTAAGTCTGAGAACAGGGTAAACAAAATATCTTTGCGAATCATAGAATTTGTGTTAAAATGGCATTGTTTTGTTAGTTCATATTTAGCTATGAAATCATATATTTGCTTATTTTGCTTTAAATGCATATTTTTATTTATTTTGCATTAAATGCATATATTTTATTGCAGTTTTTTGCTTCAAATGCATATTTTTATTGGTTTTTTCTTAGCTTTTCGTGAAAAAGTCACTTGATTTAATTTTATTTTTTTAAAGTGATTTTAACAACATATGCAGAGAATATTATTATGTTTGTAAAATGGGCTTTTGTTTTATTAAAACTCAATATAAATTTATTAACTCAAAATTAAATACAATTATAAAATTCAAATGGAAAAATTATAAAATAAAAATCAAAGGCAATTGTCTATAAACAAAATTCAAAGTTTTACAAAGTTTATACAGTAGGTCCAAATACATATCAATTCCTCCGCACTAATTTAGGAAACGGTGGTGGTGAATAATGGTCCGGTGGCCTTTTAGTTCTTTGTGACCGACGTGTCAATGAATTTATTAGTGTATTCAAAATTTTATTTGTTTGACTACGTGATGATAAATCTGGTTGTTGAACTTGATTGGGAGTTACTGAATTTGAAGGTAAATTATCGTTGGAACTTTGAGTTATTGTTTTTGAACGAGTTAGGCTGCAATTTACCAAATTCGAAGATGAATCATTGTTCGAACTTTGTCTTATGGATGTTAACAATCCTTCAGCTTCATTATATACCTCATTATTATTATTTTGTTTATTATAGTTTGAGTCTTTGTTTACAAATGTTAGCGAAGTTTTCTGAATTTGATTTTGATGTCTTTTGAATATTTTGTTGTCTTCATTTTTTAATAAATACATCATCTTTTGAAGTCTTTTAAAAACTTTAGCTTTAATCCAGCGTTGATCTTTAGAAAAATTCCGAATAATAACAATTTCATCAATATCAAATTTTGTTGAAACCGAACTGGTTGTTGTTGACGTTCTATCACTTGTAGTTGTATTTGGTAACAGGCAACTCAACATTGTTTTGGGTTGCCTACCATGCAACAATTCAGCGGGAGATTTTCCATTCTTACAGGGCGTAGTTCTATACGTTGATAAATAGGTTAATACTGCGTCATCGACATTATTACCATTATTAATTTGTTTCTTAATAGCTGTTTTAAAAGTTCTGACAAATCGTTCCGCTTGCCCATTTGAGGCTGGGTGAAACGGGGCTGTAGTTAGATGTAAAATACTATGCAATTGACAAAATTTATTGAATTCCTCCGACACAAGTTGAGGACCATTGTCCGATACTATTACGTCCGGTAATCCTTCAATAGAAAAATTTTTTTTTAAAACGTGAATATGAGTCAACACAAATAAACCAATACGAGTTATGAAATGGTCCAGCGAAATCAATATGTATTCGCTGCCATGCTTGAGTAGGTTCTTGCCAAGAACTAAAAACTTGTTTGGGCATTAAGCTTTCCATTGAGCAAGCTGTACAATTTTTTATTAAATTTTCAACATCTTTATCTAAGTGAGGCCACCAACAATAACGTCTGGCCATCTGCTTTGTTTTTACTATTCCCCAATGTCCTTCGTGGAGAAGCTTTAAAATTTGTTTATGGTAACATTCTGGAACAACAACTCTATTATAGTCTGTTTGTAGTACAATAACTCCATCTAATGTTGTTAAATTATGACGTCTGTCATAATAAGGTTTAAAATCCTTGTCAATATCTTTTGGCCAACCATTTTTTATATATGTGAATACTTTTGATAGAGTTTTTTCCTTTTTAGTACTTTCAGCTATTTTATAAGCATTAATTGGAAAAGACGACACATCCTCAATAAACTTTACTTCAAAAGCCTCTATTTCTTTGTCAAAATTTTCATCGGAAGCACACGGTAATCTTGACAATGCATCAGCATTTGTATGTAAATTCGTAGCTTTATATTTTATATCAAATGTGTAATTTGATAGAAATAGAGCCCATCTCTGTAAACGGTGAGCTGAATGTACAGGTATACCCTTGTTTGGGCTAAATATAGATACTAGTGGTTTATGATCGGTTATTAATGTAAATTTTCTTCCGTATAAGTAATCGTGAAACTGCTTTATACCAAAAACAATTGCCAAAGCTTCTTTCTCTATCTGACTATAATTTTTTTGACTTGTATTAAGTGTTTTTGAAGCATGTGCAATCGGCTTTTCTGAGCCGTCAGGATAAATATGAGAAATAACAGCACCTATGCCAAATGATGATGCATCTGTGGCTAATAATATTGGAAGATTTTCATCGAAATGTGAGAGAATAGTTACATCTATCAATTGTTGTTTTAATTGCTTAAAAGCATTTTCTTGACTATTACCCCAGAAAAATTTTACATCTTTTCTGCGTAATACATTAAAAGGTTCTGCCACAGTCGAAAAGTTTTTAATATATTTCATATAATAAGTTACTTTTCCTAGGAAAGCTTGAACATCTTGAAGATTTTGTGGTCTTGGCAACTCTTGAATAGCTTTTATTTCTGATCTTGATGGTTCTGTACCATTTTTGCTAATGATATTACCTAAATATTCTATTTTATCTTGCATAAAGCTACATTTTAATTCATTACATTTTAGACCAGCATTTTCTAATTTTTTCATCAATTTCTCTAAGTTCTGAATATGTTCTTCATTTGTTCTTCCTGTGACAACAATGTCATCAAGATAATTCACGCAATATGGTATGTCAGAAATGAGTTGTTCCAAAAATCGCTGAAATATGGCAGGTGCACTAGATACACCAAATGGCAACCTTTGGTATTGAAATAATCCTAAAGGTGTGTTTACTACAAGTAGCTTTTTTGATTCTTCATCCATTGGTATTTGGAAATATGCATCCGAAAGATCTATTTTTGAGAATGTTTTGCCTCCTTGTAATTTATAAAGAAGGTTTTGAAATTTAGGAATTGGGTATTGTTCCATATCTATTTGGGGATTTATAGTCTGCTTAAAATCAGCACAAACTCTTATTTTATTATTTTGCTTTGGGGCTATAACTATTGGTGAAGCCCATGAACTATATGTTACTGGTTTCCATATACCAAGTTCTTCTAACCTTTTCGCCTCCTCTTCAAATGGTTTCTGAAGAGCAAATGGAATTGGCCTAGTCTTATAAAACTTTGGAACAGCGTTATCCTTTAAATATAAATGAGCTTCAAAAGAATTGCAACATCCTAAACTGTTTGAAAATAAAGATGCATATTTTTTACAAAGGGTTTTTATGTTATCTGTCTGTACATTATCAATTTTCAAAATATTCTCATTCAAGCAGTGAAAAGCATCACACCAGTCCATTCCAAAAAGATTTTCACCCTCATAAAAGTTAGCCACGACCAGTTCAAGATTCTTTGTCTGATTTTTTAAAGTAACATTAACATCAATTATACCAAGAATAGGTACACGCACACCCCCATAAGCTTTCCAAGTTTTATTTGATTTACGTATTGGAAGATTTTTAAATAAATCGTATGATTTTAAGTCAATCATAGAGCAAGAGGCTCCAGTGTCAAACTGGAATTGAAGATCTTTCCATTTATCTTCACATTTAGGAATAGCTTCTTATTTTTACGTACTAATATATCTCGAATATGATAGCAATATTCAGATATTGACTGAATTTCTTCTTTTTCGTCTGAATTATCTACTAAATTAACTGATTTGTTCATACATACCGAAGAAATATGTCCCACTTTACCACATTTTCGGCATTTTGCTGAACGAAATTTGCAATTGTCCTTACGGTGATCTTTAAAGCATCCCGAACAAGAAGGAAGTTGTTTCATTTGTTGTTGTTGATATCGAACATTTAAGTGATTTTGTTGATTATTACTCTGTGGCTTCTTTGGTTTTGAATAATGCTTCAGTAAATTGACATCATTTGTAGTACTTTTACCTTTTAATGTAGAAAGAGAACTCTGAGCAGATTCATACGTTTCGGCTATCGAAATTACTTCAGTTAATGTTGGATTTTGTCTTTGTAGAGAGGCATTTCGAACAGCTTCATGTGGCGAATGTAATATAATTGCATCACAAATCATTTCATCCACAAAATCTGTATTACAGTTAGCGTTTTTGCATTTAAAAGAACAATTACGTGCTAAACCACGAAGTTCAACAATCCAATTGGCATAAGATTCACCATCATTCATCTTTCGGTTATAAAATTTATAACGGGCAGCTAAAATGTGAATTTTTGATTTGAAATATTCTTCCAACTTTAGAATGATTTCTTCAAATTTTTTCGTTTCCAAACTTTCGTTTCCAAACAGCTTTTCAACTAACTCATATAACTCTGTTCCCATCCATGAAATAAAAAATGAACGCTTTTGGTCGCTTTCAGTAACTCCATAGGCCTTAAAATGCTCCTTTAATTGAGCTGTATATGCATTGAAATTCTGACTTCCCATGTCGAATTTAGGAAAACCAGGAACGTTTTTCTTGGTAGCATTTGAGCTAGTTCCAGCATTGTCATTAAGAAAGCGATCAAAAAATTGTTTATGAGATTCTAGCAACCGGCAAAGTTGATTAACGCTTTCTGCGTCCATCCTCGTCGCCAAATTATTATGTTTGTAAAATGGGCTTTTGTTTTATTAAAACTCAATATAAGTTTATTAACTCAAAATTAAATACAATTATAAAATTCAAATGGAAAAATTATAAAATAAAAATCAAAGGCAATTGTCTATAAACAAAATTCAAAGTTTTACAAAGTTTATACAGTAGGTCCATATCAAATATAAAGGGTGTTTTTTATACAGGTATATAACTTGTAAGCTGGCAACACTTTTTAACTGGAGGCCATTTTGTCAGCTGTTAAGTGATTTATATTTAGTTTGGTTTGGCATTTCAACATAAATAGACTGATGCCTGAACAACGCTTCCAAATTGTGCAAATTTATTTTGAAAATCATGGTTCTGTTCGAAATACGTATCGCGCATTACTTCCATTTTACGGTCGGTCAATATAATCGTACATCAGAGCAATTAATTCGATAACTATTTAACTTTTTCGCACCACGTTCAACATGTCACACAGCTCGTGCCGCAATTGATTTACTGAAGGAAACGTCTGATAACCGCATAGTTTCACTTTTCAGACCCATGAATTGGCCTCCAAGATCGTGCGATTTAAAGCCGCTGGACTATGTTCTGTGGGGATATGTGAAGTCGCTAGTCTATGTTGATAAGCCCTAAGCGATTGACCACTTGGAGGACAACATTCGCCGCGTTATTGCCAATATACGGCCACAAATGTTGAAAAAAGTCATCGAAAACTGAACCTCCAGATTAGGCTACGGCCGATTTTTGAAAACTTTTCTTAAACTGCTTTGATAAAAATATGTCTTGCTACATATCATTTTTAATTAATATTGGCAGGCTAAGCTCGAATAATTAGAAAAATTTTTAAATCTGACTAAGGGTTTTCGAGATATTGTTACTTGATTTATACTAAAAATTCCATTCTACAAATTTTTTAAAAATGACCCCAATTTTTTTAATTTTGCACTAGCAATATAGAAAAAAATACTTTTCATTTGAGCATAATTAGGTCAATATTGGATGAAGGATAACTTGACAATTTGCCTACAAATATCTCGGAAAAGCAGGAAATTAACATCGTAATATTGTTATGCTTTTCAGTTTTATACACATCATTTTCGAAGGAATATTTACATTAACTTTTGATTTTCATTAATTAATGTTTTAATTGTTATAGCACTAGGTCCAATAGTTTTGTGGTGCGAAATTTGAGAAAAATTGGATTACTTAGCGACCTGTGGACAAAGAATATGATACATTGGAAAAAAAATTAAAATTAATTAAAAAAAAAAAATATTTTGTGATTCATCATCTCTTATTTTAGACATAATTATGATCTAATGAAAGCATGTTTTGTTTAGTATTTGAGTGCAAAAAATAAAAAATTCTAAGATAATTTTTAAAAAATTTCTGGAATAGACACCATTTTTAGTGAAAATCAAATTGCAATATTAGTTGGATTTAAAATTTTTTTAAATATTCGTGTCCAGCATGCCAAAATTATAAAAAATGTTGTGTAGCAAGACATAGTTTTATGAAAGCAATTTAAGACAAATTTTCGAAAATTGAAAATTTGGGAAGATTGGCGCCATGGTTTAAAGCTATCCGATATTTCTCAAATTTGAAACGCCATCTAGTGAAAATGTTTGCAACCAAAGTTGATACTGTGATAGGATGTTAATCCTTGTTAACCGGTTTATTAAATTTTTTGCAAAATTCTCGTATCGTGGATTTTAAACATTTTGTAAAATTACCACATGGCAACCCGGACGTTATAAGTTTAGTTTAAATGAAAACAGGCAATTTTTATGTTTTGAGTGAAAACGGAATAATACTTTGTGTATTTGAAAATTTCATGGTCCGATCGGTCAGATTTTCAAAAATTACATGCTATCGATGAACGTATTTTAAGCAAAAGAATACATTTTCATATTTTCTCATCAACAAAACAATCATAAATATTATAGATTCGGCATTTTTATATTTTTAAATGATTTTTGAAAAAGGTCCCACCAAAAAGATCAAAAATATATACCAAAATTTATAAATTTGTGAAATTGCCACAATTATAATGTTTACTAAAACATTTTAAGAAACATTTCTAAAACTCGAAAATTAAAGCGTTCAGATTTTTCTTAAATTCGCTCCACATAACTTTTAGACCTAGTGCTACAATAATCTGAACAATAAATTTTAGTTTTTATTTTTCTTCATTTAAAAAATGTCGGTCTAATAGCAATCCCAGTAAAAAACGCTGTTTACATGCAAGCAGGTTTGTAAGGGAGTAAGCCAAAAAGTATCCCTTACAAACCTGCTTACATATTCCATGATCTTTATATGGCGATTTCCCACTTGGAAGCATTACTTTTGGGCAAAATAAGCTCGGGTTTTAAAACTTATAAAATCATATTTTATGTCTACATGTCTACGATGAAAAGTAATAATATGAAAAGTAATAATACAGCACTTAACCCCACCGAAGAAAGTTTCAATAAGTTCGCCATCTCTCCAACAGGTGGCGAGCAACAACTGTTCTTAGACTTATCATTTCGCTCAATTACAGTGTTGCCATATTTGAAGCCCTTCCTACCTTTCATCTTTCCACTAACCCCTTTCCAAAGAAATCAATAGGAAATCAATACATAGGAAGAATTTCCTGATTGTTCAAACTTTCTTTCACAATCGCTACAAAATTTGTCTTGTGCCAGTAAATTTATTTTTAGAAAAATTTAGAGTTCGCTTTTATTTAATTTATTTTGTTTTGTTTACAAAATGTTGTTGTAATGCAAACGAGGGTGATTTGTAACTGGATTTAACACGAATTTAAACCAGATTTCGTGAAAGCATAAATTCATTATAAGGCGATATATTTTTTTAATTTTGGCGATTTCTTTTTAAATTTAGTTTTTTAAATTTTTTTTAAGTATGATGATATTAATTTTTAGCAATTTTGTTTTTAATATAGCGATTATTTAAATTTTTGCAGTTTTTTCCTTAAAATTTTTGCGATTTTTTTTTAATTTCGATGAATATTAGAGAATTTTTTATCAGCGATATTTTTATTTCAAAATTTTGGAGATTTTTTTTTAAAAATTTTTGATAATTTTTATAATTTGAATTTTTTAAATTTTTGGCGATTTTTTAATTTTTTGTCGATTTTTTCAGATTTTATTTATGTTTTAATAGTATATATTTAGAGAATAGTGTGTATTTTAGGTTTTTCTGGATACTTGTTTTTTTTTGTGTTCTGATGAATTACACTGTGCAACAAGAAAAAACATCCTACCATTCCAACGGAAAATGAAAGTAGACCATTAATAGTCTAAAACCCCTAAAGGGTTTTGAAATCTTTGCTCTTGTTTTGTTTTTATATGCCCTTGAAGTTGACTATTTTTTAGCATATTTTTACTCTTTTTTTTACTATGGATGAAAATAAAATGTTGAAATGGGTAAAAATAAAATGCAATAACTACGAAAGCGAGGATGCTCATAGACTATTTGGTAGCTTCTTTAGAAGTGTGGTGTTCAAAATGAGCTAAATCGGTCCAGCGCTTCAAAAGTTATGAGTGAAAATGTAAGGCTGCCTGAAAATTTTTCATACAAATGTGCGAATTTTATTAAATTACGTGACTTGTCCATTTTGTAACCAGACATATGGAGGTGAATAGTGTTGAATATTCAACTCAAGTACTTTTTTCAACAACTTTTTTTTCACCTCAAACTTTTTTCACCTCGAAATTTTTTTTCACCTCAAACTTTTGTCACCTCGAAATTTTTTTTCACCTCCATTTTTGTTTACTACAAGAAAAGTTGAACATTTTGTAACCAGAGACATAGAGGTGAATAGTATTGAATATTTTACCTCGAATACTTGTTTCACCAAAATTATCTTTCACCTAAAACGTTTTACACCTTGACATTTTTTACCTCAAAATTTGTCATGGAAATTGGTCAATTCTACTACAAGTACGTAATCGCGAGTAATGACAATTACGTAATTGCGTGTACTGAGTTTGTCAAAGACGTCTAAAATTAATAATAATTATTATTCATCCTTAATTTCTTTCGAAAATGGCAATAGACCGATATTAACTCATTTTTAAACACCACACTTCTAAATAAGCTACCAAAACAGTATGTGTGCAAATGATAGGGTTGCCATATTTAAAAAGTGAAAAAAAGTACATTGATTGAAAAAAGAAACAGTACTTTTTCAAAAAAAAAACAGCATTTTTGTATTTATGTTAACATAACTTTTACTTAAATAACATCACAATTTCTTAAAATAGTTAATACACGAACCAAATAGGTTAGGTTAAATCAACAAAAAAATTTTTGTAGAGATCTTTAACGAAATTTTGGTAATTTTTATAGAGGTTTATAGAAGGTATAGAACGGTATAGAGGTTATAGAAGGTATAGAAGGTATAGAAGGTATAGAAAGTATAGAAGGTATTAGAAGTATAGAAGGTATATAAGGTAAGAAGGTTATAGAAGGTATAGAAGGTATAGAAGGTTATTAGAAAGGATAGAGGATAGAGGTATAGAAGGTTATAGAAGGTATAGCAGGTATAGAAGGTATAGCAGGTTATAGCAGGATATTTATAGAAGTTATTAGAGTATAGAAGTGTATAGAAGGTATAGAAGGTATCGCAGGTAGCAGGTTGAGGTAGCATGTATAGAGGTTATAGAAGGCCATAGCAGAGTATAGCAGGTATAGCAGGTATGCAGGTATAGCAGGTTATAGAAGGTATAGAAGGTATAGAAGGTATAGAAGGTATAGAAGGTATAGCAGGTATAGAAGGTATTATGAAGGTATAGAAAGTATAGAAGTATAGAACGGGTATTAGAAGGATAGAAGGTATAGAGGTTAAGGACGTATCGAAAGGATAGAATGCTATATAAGGTTATAGAAGGTATAGAAGGTATAGAAGGTTATAGAAGGTATAGAAGGTATATAAGGTATAGAAGGTATAGCAGGTAAGAAGGTTATAGTATGTATGCAGGTATAGAAGGTATAGAAGGTATAGAAGGTTTATAGAAGGTATAGAAGGTATATAGAAGTGTATAGAAGGTTATAGAAGGTATAGA